>CM060940.1:366825465-368075465 GCA_030765085.1 Allium cepa | reverse complement strand
TGCGAGAGCCTACGGGTACGGATGTTTTGTGGGGGTTCCAGGCGTAACCATTGTGTATCTACGGTACTACCAGTCTTCATGGCATAATCGTAGGGCTGCGGTAGCCAGCCTACGGGTATGGATGTTTCCTGGGGGATCCAGGCGTAACCATTGTGTATCCGCGATCCATGATCGACATGTTTTGGTTTGGTTGTTTTGTTTGGATTGTACTTCCATATCTGTTTTTTTTATTTCTATTATTTTCGTTGGGTGTTGAACAAGTCTACTGAGTACCTGGAGAATTCTAGCTTTGCGCCTGATCAACGCATAGCCAGAGCCTACAGGAACGAGGATAAACTTTTTAAGACATCGAGTTATAAAAGTATTTTGATAAAGTATTATATAAAGGATATTTTGATCATTTATTTTATCCTTCCAAATAATTGAAATTTATATAGCTTTAAAATAATAATTCATCCTTGTCTTTCAACCTGTTTATCCCTTTCAGCTATTCCTATTCTCCACCTTGTTAAACTTACCTATAACAACAGTTATCAGGTATAACTTTAATCTTCTTGTCATCTTGTCTTAATCCTATTTCATTCTATCTATTTTTTTTGTATTTTCCGTGCCTTGTTCCTTTTCGAGGACGAAAAGATTTGAGCGGGGGAGAGTGTAACAACCTTGTATTTTGTGATTATTTTAATTTTGTATTTTAATTATTTTAACTGAAATTCCTAATTTTAAAAATTTATTTTATTTATTAAAATGGATAAATTTTGTTATTTTAAATACAAATTTTGATTTTTGTGTGAATTATAGTTCCAAACCTAAATAAGTGGAATATTTCCAAAAAAGTGGATTTTGGTCAAAATGGTCAAACTTTGACTTTTAAATTTAAAATTTAAATTTTTGAATTTTTGAATTTTATCTTTTATTATGAAAATAGATTTAATTTCAAGAATACTGCTTTTCATTTCGTTAAAATCGGATTAATATTGTGAAAGTTATGCTTTTTACAATATTGTGTGTAAATTGTTTTATTAAACAAATTAAAATCATGTTCTAATTTGTGTAACATGATATGTTATGTATATATTTTATTTTTAAAACATTTTTAAAGTATAGTTATAATTTTCAAATGTTGATTGTATATTGTTTTCAACTTTTGAATTAAAGTTTCAATTAAATAGCTATTTTTTATTTATTTTCTATTTTTCCTTAAAAGAATTATTTATTTTCATTTACATTTTATTTTGTTCAGCATTTATTTTATTTACTTGACTTTTATTTATTTATAAGTGTTGGTTAAATTTTCCAAAGTCAGTTGAATTTTATTTATAATTTTTAATTCTAGTTTCCATTAAATAGATATACACACACGCAGACACACACGTTATTGCTTTAAAAGCATATCTTTAAAATGTATTTATTTAACGTTATTGTATTTATTTGTTTGTGAAAGCTTCTTGTATACATCTTTCTTTAATTTATAGGAAACGCATCAATTAAGATACGTTACCTGGTTTTAATTTTAGGCAAACGTTACTTTGATTCATTACCTTTTTATCTTTCCATCCCTTGATTTTCTACCATAATTTCTCCATAATTTGTGCCGTTCATTCCATAATCCCTAGCCGCCTATATCACTATTTTCACGTGAGAAAATTTCTTCCCATCTTCATTTCTCACGGCACTTCAGATCTGGAAAAAAAGGTAAGCAATGGCCTCTCTTTTTCTCCCTTTTCTTCTTCTTTTTTTTCATTTTTTTTGCTTGTTCATCTCTAGCTTTGCTCGGCTAAACCCATCATCACCTTCACCGACCACCACATCACCTCCTTCCCATCACCTACATAGCCTAACCCCTCCTCCTTTGACCAAGATTGGCCATGACCATCAAATGATGCAAACACCTCCAAAAATTGCAAAAAACCCCTTGAAATCATTCATAGCCAAGCTAGTTTCCACCATCCCCTTTATATGTTGCCTTGGCCACCCCTTAGCCACCACCACCATCAAGATCACCACGCTTGGCCTTCACTCCAGCCACCACTAGGTCTGTACATGCCAAGGTCGATCCCAATTCATGCATGGCCAAGCCTAATGTTGCACCAAAACTCCTCTTTTTGCCTTAACCTTTGATCTTCCTTCACTAGTAGCTCCTATCCCTTCACTTTTACTTGTAGCCATGCCTATATGAGTCCAAACCAGATCCATACCCTAGACAAAACATCACCAAGGCCGAACCTATAAAGCTTTGTGGCCGAGCAAATGTGATTTGTGGTCAAGAAAAATCAATTGAAAACTTGGTGTTGTCTTTTGTACACACTATTTCCATTTTGTTCCAATAATTTTAGTACTGTATTTATATTTATATTTCTCTTTGTTTTGTTGTTGAATACAAGAATAACATCTTGGCCCTCCACTCCATTCAAATCAAAAGTCATGCTATCGTGCTTTCTGAATTTTATTCGTGTATTTTGAATTGCTACCTCCAGCGTAAAAAAGTGAGTATTCACTCATGACCTTTGTACTTATGTAATTAGTGAATTAACAACATGTGAATGTGTAGAATATTATATCATGTTATACCTGCCTGTGGTATGAATCATATGATGTTAACCTTGTTTATAAACCTGTCATATCATCTATTACTGCTATATGATGCTATATTGTTTATTTTATTCCGTTCTCACACTGCAAGTTCCCTATAGAATAGAATCACTATGGGTTGAAATGATACATACCCGAACGGACTTTAGAATAGGGAAAAATCATTATGGGCTGAAATGATAGGCCTGAGCGATTTTTATTTATTTATTTAACTTGGGCTTTGTGGGTTTGAAATGATAAAACCCAGATTTTTCTTTGTAAATTGTGGGTTGAAATGATATATTATCCGTATCACTTGATTTAGGATAGAAAATTTTATACCGACCCTGGTTATTTTATATACTTTTGTGGATAGTTTTAATTATTTTAAAATGTAAATTATGATATTTTGATTTAAATTTGAATTTAAAATGATTTATTAAATTGTTATTGATTTTTCTGTGAATATAAAATGTTAAATAAATGTATGCTTAAGAGTGTAACTTGAAATATAACCTAACTTGGAATTCTAAATTTGGTGTAAAATGAGGATTTAAGTTAAAGAAAATAAATTGGAATTTAATAAATTAATTATTGGAAAATTTGGATTTAATTATTTGAAAGTATAATAAATTCACTTTCAAATGGTTTAAATGAATTATTTTTTGCTATAATATAAACCATTTTTTAAAGGAAATTAAATTTGAATAGTTGAATTTGAATTCAAATAGTGATTAGAAAATGAAATTTTGAAAGAATATGATATTTTAATATATTGAAATGGTTTGGAAATGATTTGGTCCTTATTTTTATTAAGATTTGAATTTGAAATGATATTTTATTTTTGAAGTATAAAATACCATTTTAAAATTTATAACCACAGGTACACTTCTTTGTGTGTCATTTGATTTCCTTGTGATTGTTTTGATACACACCTTGAATTTGAGAGTGTGGCTAGAGGTGAGCGATTATTGCATCTCTGCGCTGCCCTAGCCACATTTACACTGTTATTTGCATTAATTACTTTAATATAGGTATTTCTGTGATAGTGTTTATTTCTTCTTAATTGATGGTTTACCGGATCCTTAAAGGATGGGCAATCCCAAGCATCATTAAGTTATTGTGCATTGCTATTACAGTTCACTTGAGTTGGTTTACATTGTATAAGTATGTATGTCCTGACTCGAGTGTTTTGTGTCTTACTTTACGCTCGGGTCAGCCAGAGAGTCACAGCTTTGGATTCACCTTCTGGAGCTAGAGAATTGTTGGAGCTTATCTGACAATCTATTTATCTATTTTTGATCCAGTTATTTCCTATTCAGTATTGCTTCTGTATTAGCGATTTATGTATCCAGAATTCTATTGTATCCATTTTTAAACTATGATATTTTGTATATGTTTTGAGAGTATGTATATAGTAGCTTTATGAACTACTACGGTATTTTATTTCCGCTGCGAGTCATTCTGATATCCTGTGTCTGTGATTCTGTGTTGATTTTGTTTGCTCCAAAATTTATTACAATCTATTATTTTGAATTATTTAAGTCCGACATGTGTGGATTATTTTCGATTTGAATGGTCCAAAATAGTGGGTCATTTGTAACAACCCTGAATTTTGTAATTTATTTTAATTGCTTATTTTGATTATTTTATTTGAAACTCTTGATTTAAAAACTTTATTATATTTATTAAAATTAATAAATTTTATTATTTTAAATATAAATGTTGATTTTTATGTGAATTATAATTTCAAACCTGAATAAATAGAATATTTCTAGAAAATGTGAATTTTGGTCAAAATGGTCAAACTTTGACTTTTAAATTTAAAATTTGAATTTTTTAATTTTATCTTTTATTATGAAAATAAATTAAATTTCAAGAATACTGCCTTTTGTTTCGTTCAAATCCGAATTATATTGTGAAAGTTATGCTTTTTACAATATTGTATGTAAATTGATTTATTTAATAAAATTGTCTATTTTAATTTATATAAATAATATTTTTATTTGTCATATCTTGTTCTAATTTGTGTATATGTATGTAATATGTCATGTTATATATATGTATATATTATTTTTAAAACATTTTTAAAGTGTAGTTGTTATTTTTCCAAAACTAGTTATATTTTGTTTTCAATTTTCAAAACTAGTTTACATATAATTAACTATATTCTTATATTTTCTATATTTTTCTAAAATTTATTTATTTATTTTATTTTCACATTATTTTGTATTCATTTTTATTTTTTTACTTGGTTTTTATTTTGGTTTATTTGAATAAAGAAAAAGGGAAATTTCAAAAGACTTTAGCCTTAAACCCTTTGACCTTCCACCTTCCACCCCTTCATAACTTTGGGCCGTCCTTTCCCTAGCATTAGCCATATCTTTTCTTATTGCATTTTGACGTCAGAAAACACTTTCTCACCTCACTTTTCACGTATGCTTCAGATCTGAAGAAAAGCCCTTGGTAATGTCTTCTTCTCTTACACATTTTCTTTCCATTTTTATTAATTTTTCTACTGAAATTGCCTTGCCTCTTCATGCAATTGCTTGGCCATATTCCTCCACCACCTCCACCGTCTAGCACCACCACTGTCCATGGCCACTCCACTATGCTTCCCCTGTGTTTTGACCAGGCTGTGACATCATCTAGGAGCAAACACCAAAAAAACTCCATAAACACATTAATATTGCCTAGCCGAGCTCCAAAAATCTCCTAGCCATCATTTTTCCACTTTGTTCACCTCCTTAGCCGCCACCACCTGATCATCTACCACCTCTGGCTGCCACTCCAGACCCCACCTAACCATCCCCTTGCATGACCAAGCCAAACCCATGTCAGGCCGAGCCTTTGTGGTGCACCAAAAACCCATTTATGTGCCTACCTTTTGATCTTCCTTTAAGTTGTAACTTACACACTTCAAATCCTAGTACCCATGCCTATTTGCATGCCATATCCTAGCCTATACACAACTTTGGTTGAGCACACCTGACTCTAGGCCGAGCACATGAAGGTGGAGGCAATGGTCAAGTCATTCCTTTCATTGTAGTCTTTAAATTCAATTTGTTTTAAAGTATATTTGTGTTGAAATCATATGTATATTTGGTTTGAAATCATATTTATACTTGTCTTGTTTTATGGGTTGTGTATAAGATCTAGCTAGGTTCTATAATGACCCTAAAATAAAATAAAATGAAAGTTACATTTATTTTAAGAATTTCTGAAATTATAAAAAATAACTAAATGATGCATTAAAACAGAAAAGCTTGTTAATAAATAAATAAAATGTGCATAGGAGTTTCTGTTTGATAAAATGCAAGGAGTTAAGATGATTAAAAATTTAGACATAAAACAAATATAATTCCATGTCCAAAGAATTACATAAATACATATATTTAATATATGGGGTGTTTTCTGTTTTATTTAAAGACAGAATAAAATGGAGTTTAATATAAGGCTTAAATGTCTTATGTATTTATGCTAGAAACAATTAACATGATGTATGTGATTTTTATCACATAAAGGTGTATGAGGAGTTGCTGTTTCAACTAAAAGCAGAATAAAAACAAATATAGGATCAAATATGAATTTTATATCTTATATTTATTTCAATCAAACAACATAGTGTGAATGATTTTTATATTACATGATTATGTATGATAGTATACATGATTGAATGGAGATGGTAGTTAGGTAGAAAACACAAGGGGGTCTGCAGTTTCTTTAAACTTAGAAGAAATAAAAAAATAAAACAAGGGGGTCACATGCATATAGCATGAGTAAAATAGAGTCATGAAAATGGCATGAAGTGTTTAAAAATGCTTGATTCCCGAAATAACTAATTGAGGTAACCAGATGTGTGCATTCCCAATTAAGGACCACACAGGGAAATGATTTGTGCATGAATATCTAAGGGTATCTAGGGAATCACCCATTTTACTTAAACCCTAGAATGGTTTTATAAAAAACCTGCACATCATCATATCCATCATTCTCTCGGGATCAAAACAAAATAAAATAAAAATAGGAGAAATATTAGCTTGAAACTTTGGAGGATTTGCTGTTCAGGGGATTAAGGCAGTAAAAAGAGAACACTATGTGAGTATTTATCCCTTTGTATGCAATGGCATTAAGTTCTCTTATATGCAGACTAAATTTTTACAAATCATTTAAAATCTCTGAAATGATTTGTTATGGGTGAGATGGATGTTTGTTTGTGCATTCTTGTTTGGGGTTTTAATATGTATGTGAGTTTTCAAAGCTAAAATGGTTTGAGTATTTTAATTCTACTTTATTATTATGAAGTATGGATCTGAATTATTTAGGAAATAGGCAGCAAGACAGTGATCTAGCTCATGTTTATTTCCTAGAGAATGAAGCATGAAACTAAATATTCATATTATAAGTCAGAGGAGAATTTCGGGGTTTTTGAGGGATTTCCTTAATAAAACCCTTATCCATATATTCACAATAATATAGAAGAAAGATAGTAGGATCATGATGCTTAAATTACTTTTAGGAAAACCACTGGCATGTTGTATTTTCTGTAATAAGGAAAAATAAATGGAGAATATGGGGCTAAACCAGAAAGTATAAAAGTAAATATGCCTTTCTGAAACATGAATAAATTAGAAGTTTTTATGATTTAATTCATAAATGGAAGCATAATAAAATAAGTTGAAACTGGAGGGGGATTCAATAAATTAATAAACCCTATGAATGAATGAAAGAAAAATTAAATTGGTCATTTGGGAGATTGTCAATGATCTACTTGCTTCAGGTGGGAGTAAGTATATGCATGGTGCAATTGCACCCTGAGGCCTTTGTGTGTTGGAATAAATTAAATAACCTGGGAGTTTCCTTCACAATGCATACTTGGTGTTCACTTGACAGGGAGTTAAAGACCATAAAATGAATGGAGAATGGGGTTTAAAAATCTGGGTCATAAAAATATCTAGACAATGGAATTAAATTAATCAAATTTGAATATTATGCTTTGATTAATTGCTGGGAGAAATTGGGAGTATAAGTCTGAGTTTACTTACTCAGAAATGGAGGAAAATGAATCAAGAATAATATATTTATTTTGATATTTGCTGGGTGTTATTTGAACGAATGAATGTGTCTTTGTATCATTTGGCATTAACTAGTAATATGCAAAGTATGCAACCTGCTAAATTAGGTAGATATTGCATGTTCACCAAAATATATGAATATGGGTATAAAGTTTGATAAATACTCATACTAGTGAAAACTGACCCTTTTGGTTGCCCTTGCAATCATCTGGGTGTCTCAATGAAATTGGGGCAGCTCAGTGAATTGCCTGCAGGAAATTGAAGTTGGCTTGATGGATGAAGAAGGCATTAGCTACTGTATAAATTAAAGGAACCAGTTTTAAAGTTGCAGTTGTTTTGTAATGAATTTATTAGTCAGATTATATGATGTAGTTGAAGTTAATTGTAGGAAGTTTTCTAGGTATTTGAATTAAGATATGTACTTAAGTAAACCTATTTTGAATGACTATTGATAATATTTGTTTAATTACTGATTTTATGAATGTCTGATTTGGAGAAACAAGGGGATGGACATATCATATAAATGTGATATGTGTAGGTGATAATCTCTGATTCTTATTGACTGAATTTATATTGTGATTTATAAAAATTAAAGAGCTAAGGTGGTTGATAAAAAAAATGAGTTCATAAGGTTTGAGTAGGGGTATTCAAGAGAAATGAATTTGTGCATGGAAGGTAAGTAATACAGGCTTGTGCATGAAATTCTGGAGAGAGAATCAATTATAACATGCATTTGAGTATTTGATTTATATAAAAAAAAAAGATTATGAAGGAAACAAACCTGGAAGTAATTGTATTTCTGGCTAATAGATTGAATGTAAAGAGATGCATTCCCAGGAATTTAAATAAGGCAGAAACATGCTTGTGTTAGGAACAGATCTTTGTAGAAGTTTGTTAACATGAGGAATATGGGTTTGAAAGTGGTAAAAGAGGGACTATGGCCAGCATAGATGGCCATGGGTCAAACCTTTGTAGCCTGGAACCATTTTACTTCAAATCATGAAGTGTAAGTGTTTCCAGACCTGACAAAAAAAAAACTCCAAGCAACACTCAAAAAGACTCCAAGCATTTTCAATAAAACACCAAGTACTCAAGTCTGCACCATGATAAACTTAAAAATGCAATATGGCTTTATTTGTTCAACCTGAAATGGTGAATAGGAATTAGTCCCAATGATCATGCCTGCAAGTATAAATTTTTTGAAGTTATTTCATACAAGAACTTGGTAACTATCATAAGAACAATCAAATGCCATTTTAGTGTTAATAGACTTGTTTAGGCAGGAAGTCTAAAAAAAATGTGATGTGCATTGCAGTATTATATATATAAGTATTATAATTGCCCAAAATATATCTTTTGCAGTAGAGCAAAATTTAGGGAAAACAATTATATATCATCAAATATATAATTGTCGTTATATGTTTTGTGTACTGATATGATTATATTAGTAATCCAGGGTCTTGGGAAAAATATTTGGAAATTATCTAAATATATAAATATAGTAGAAATGGGGTTTAGTGATGATCTTCTTTTGTATGCAAAAAAAATCTATGTGTTTGAAAGGAGGGTCTTCACAGTTTGGTATCAGAGCTATGTTTTAAATAACATAGTAAATATTATTGTATGCATATGGATGTTTGAATGCATTGTTTGAATTATTGGTGTTGGATGCTTTTGTTTTATGTCTGAATAAAATAAACAAAGTAAAGACACAAAAAAATGATGGGGGTAAACAAACTAACATAAAAATCATATTTATAGCAATATGGTAGGAGCAAGACATCACACAGGTGCAGGACCATCATGTGAGCCACCTGTGATAAACATGGAGAATTTTGTGAGAGCTTTGAGGGATGGAGTAGCACCATGGCATGATAACCCTCATGAGGAGCTCTCCAAACTGCTTAAGACATGCACCAATTTGGTAGGAAAGGATTTTGAAGGCACTGAAGGAGCTATGGGTGTTCAAACTTGGATAAGGACTATGGAGAGAGTCTTTCCAGATATGCAAGTCAATGACCAAAGGAAGAGACAGATAGCTTCAAGGAGGTTGAAGGGGGTTGCACTGGATTGGTGGGAGGTTGTGATAGCAGGAAGGCCAGAGAATGATATCACTTGGGATGAATTCAAAGTCATGCTTGAGGCTAGGTTTGTCCCGGCATCTGCCAAGGCCACACTGCTAGAAGACTTTATTAGATTAAGGCAAGGAGGCATGAGTGTGAATGAGTACACTCAGAAATTTGAAGGATTGTCTAAGTATGGAATGGTGTTAATAGGGAATGAAGAAGCAAAGAATGCAAGGTACATTCAAGGCTTGAACCCTAGTCTATCAAGGGCAATGTTGCCATACAAGGATAAAACCTTTGATCAAGTAATTGATCTAACTCTCTCATTTGAGCAACATGACACCTCAGGAGAGAAATAGAGGAACATGAAGTTCAATAAGAAGAAGGGAGGTCAGAACAAGGTGCAACCTTATGACAAGAAAAATGCAAACAAAGGAGTTAAGAAGGGGGAAGGAGCAGTAGCACCTGAAAGCAAGAAACTCGCTCATTGTTTTAATTGTGGAAAAGATGGACATTATAGCAACCAATGCCCTGACCCTAAAATACCTAGAGGAGGCTGCTATAATTGTGGAAGGATGGGTCATCTAAAGAAGGATTGCCCAGAGACTAATAGAAGAACAGCAAGGGAGGAGCTTTGGCAGAAAACAACACTGGAAATGTCGGGCAACTTGAAGGTATAATTTTAATCCATACCCAACCAATATCAGTAATATATGACACTGGTGTCTCACATTCACTAATATCTTTGGAAATTGCAAAGAAGTTAGCACTTGCTTGTGTTTCTATTGATCAACCCTTAACTGTATACAGCCCCATAGGGAGTTATTGTATGTTAGGGATGAAGTGTATGGGTCTGAAATTAATTATAGGGGGTTATGAATTTAATTCAGATCTATATACTTTAAATTATCCTGGTATTGGGGTTATTTTGGAGGTGGATTGGTTAATGAAAAACAAAGCAATCCTAAATTTAGAAAATCTTACTATTTCTTTGGAGACAAATGAAGGCAAAAGAATTACAATTCTAAGTGAAATAGCAAAGAATACATGTTTTAATAAAATCTGGAGTATTAATGAAATTCAAAAGGAATTAAAAATAGAGGAAATTCCAGTAGTCAATGAATATATAGATGTGTTTGGAGAAGTGAGGGGAATTCCTCAAAACAGGCCAGTTGAATTCAAAATAAAATTAATGCCAGGAACTAGCCCAATCATTAAGAAGCCTTATAGAATGGGTCCAAAAGATTTAGTGGAATTAAAAAGCCAACTAGAAGAATTAGAAGAGAAGGGGTTCATAAGATCAAACAGTTCTAGTTGGGGTTCCCCAGTGCTCTTTGTCAAGAAGCGTGGTGGAACAATGAGGATGTGTGTGGATTATAGGGATTTAAATAAGGTGACCATCAAGAATAAGTATCCACTGCCTAGAATAGATGATCTATTTGATCAATTGCATGAAGCTAAAATATTTTCAAGGCTAGACTTAGCCTCTGGATTTCACCAAATGAAGGTTGCAGAGGAAAGCATTGAGTACACAGCCTTTAACACAAGATATGGCCTTTATGAATTTCTAGTAATGCCTTTTGGTTTAACCAATGCTCCCTCCTATTTTGTAGATTTGATGAATAGAATTTTTAGAGACTTTTTGGATAAATTTGTTTTGGTATTTATAGATGACATATTAATTTATTCAAAGTCGGAAAATGATCATGCTATGCACCTACATTTAGATTATCCAGGCTTAGAGAACATGAATTAAAAGCCAAGTATTCAAAGTGTATATTTTGGCAACATGAAGTGAAATTCTTAGGACACATAGTGTCACAGCAAGGGGTGAGTGTGGATCCAAGCAAGGTCATTGCAGTTCAATCATGGAGTAGACCCAAAACAGTGACTGAGGTGAGATCATTCTTGGGATTGGCAGGGTACTATAGGAGGTTCATCAAGGATTTTTCAAGAATAGCCGCACCAATGACCAAGCTAACAAAGAAGAACCAACCATATGTGTGGACCGAGCAGTGTGATCAAGCTTTGAAAAATTAAAGCAAGCATTGGTGGAGGCTCCTGTCTTGCAAATCGCAGAGGTAAATGAAGGAATGGTTGTATACACTGATGCTAGTGGGTCTGGGTTAGGTGCAGTGCTCATGCAACATGGCAAGGTGGCGGCATATGCATCAAGACAGCTTAAACCCAATGAGACCAAATATGCAACTCATGATTTAGAATTAGCTGCAATAGTGTTTGCATTAAAACTTTGGAGTCATTATTTGCTTGGGGCAAAATTCGAATTATTCATAGATCATCAAGCATTGAAGTATTTATTTTCTCAAAAAGATTTGAATATGAGGCAAGCAAGGTGGATGGAATTTCTTGCTGCATATGATCTGGATATTTTGTACACCCCTGGAAAAGCTAATAGAGTGGCAGATGCATTGAGTAGAAATCATATTAGATTAGCAAGTTTGATGATTAATGAGTTTAAAGACCTTGCAGTGCTTGGGGAGGCAGATATATATAGCAAGGATGGAGTGAATTTTAAAGAGCATGGTGATATGGTGGAGTATCGTACACTGGGATTAATCAGAGTGAAATCTAACCTGGTGGAGAAAATTGGTGGCATGCAAGATCAAGATCAAAATTTACAGGAGAAGAAAGAAATGTTATTAAATAACATTGAGTTAGAGAATTTTAAAATAGATCCCAAGGGATATTTGAGGAAAAATGAAAAGCTTTGTGTACCAGACTTTGCAGAATTAAAGGAAGAAATCATGAATGAGCATCACAAAACCAAGTACACCATACACCCTGGTGGCACTAAAATGTATCATGATTTGAAAAGGAGCTACTGGTGGCTAGGAATGAAACAAGCAGTGGAAAAATATATGGCAAAGTGTTTAACCTGTCAACAAATCAAGGCAGACTATCAAAAGCCCTCTGGCATGTTGCAACCTTTGGAGGTACCTCAGTGGAAATGGGAAAGTATTTCCATGGATTTTGTGGATGGTTTGCCTAGAACTAAGAAAGGTAATGATAGTATATGGGTAATTGTTGATAGACTAACCAAGTCTGCTCACTTTATCCCTGTCAGGTCAGACAGAAATGCACATAGACTTGCACAATTATTTATTAAGGAAGTGGTGAGGTTACATGGCATACCAAAGAACATTGTAAGTGATAGAGACACTTTGTTCACCTCAAGATTTTGGGAGAGCTTCCAAGAAGCAATGGGAACCCAACTTTGTTTAAGCACTACCTACCATCCTCAAAGTGATGGGCAGACAGAGATAGTGAATAAAATATTGGAGGATTTACTGAGAGCACATGTGCTTGATTTTGGGGGTAATTGGGAGGATCATATCCACTTGGCCGAATTCACTTACAACAATAGCTATCAGTCAACAATAGGAATGGCTCCCTTTGAAGCCTTGTATGGGAGACCCTGCATGTCTCCTGCCTGTTGGTTAGAAGTGAGAGAGGGTGTAATATTGGGGCCAGATCATGTTAAAGAAACTTCCAACATGATTGAATTAATTAGGCATAGAATGAAGGCAGCACAATCAAGACAAAAGTCTTATGCAGATAGAAGGAGGAAGCCAATGGAGTTTGAAGTAGGAGAGTATGTTTTTCTGAAGGTATCACCAATGAAGAAGGTGTTCAGGTTTGGGAAATCTGGTAAGCTCTCACCAAGATTTGTAGGACCATATGAAGTCATACAGAGAATTGGTGCTTTGGCCTATAAGCTTAAGTTACCAGAAGAATTGAGTGGTGTACATCCAGTATATCATGTTTCTCAATTGAGAAAGTGGGTACATGATGAAGGAGCAATTTTAGAGTCACCTACTCAAATTCAAATTCATAAGAACTTGATCTATGCAAATGAGCCAGTGGGGATTGTTGCTAAGGAGGAAAAGAGGTTGAGAAACAAGGTAATCAAACTGGTGAAAATTCAATGGAGCTTGGACACCAATGATTGTACAATGGAGGTTGAAGACAAAATGAGGGCTAAATACCCCAATTTGTTTTCTGATGGAGAGGTATGTTTAAGTAGCCTTATGATGGCTTTCTGAACATTTTTATATATTGCTTGCTTTCATAAAATGTGAGTATGGGGTTATGGAGTTAAGACAGACTATGGATTAGTGCTTTTATTTGGAGAATTAGAAGGAATTATGGGGACATAATTCCTTTAAGGGGGAGGGTATGTAATGACCCTAAAATAAACTAAAATGAAAGTTACATTTATTTTAAGAATTTCTGAAATTATAAAAAAAAATGATGCATTAAAACAGAAAAGCTTGTTAATAAATAAATAAAATGTGCATAGGAGTTTCTGTTTGATAAAATGCAAGGAGTTAAGATGATTAAAAATTTGGACTTAAAACAAATATAATTCCATGTCCAAAGAATTACATAAATACATATATTTAATATATGGGGTGTTTTCTGTTTTATTTAAAGACAGAATAAAATGGAATTTAATATAAGGCTTAAATGTCTTATGTATTTATGCTGGAAACAATTAACTTGATGTATGTGATTTTTATCACATAAAGGTGTATGAGGAGTTGCTGTTTCAACTAAAAGCAGAATAAAAACAAATATAGGATCAAATATGAATTTTATATCTTATATTTATTTCAATCAAACAACAAAGTGTGAATGATTTTTATATTACATGATTATGTATGATAGTATACATGATTGAATGGAGATGGTAGTTAGGTAGAAAACACAAGGGGGTTTGCAGTTTCTTTAAACTTAGAAGAAATAAAAAAATAAAACAAGGGGGTCACATGCATATGCCATGAGTAAAATAGAGTCATGAAAATGGCATGAAGTGTTTAAAAATGATTGATTCCCGAAATAACTAATTGAGGTAACCAGATGTGTGCATTCCCAATTAAGGACCACACAGGGAAATGATTTATGCATGAATATCTAAGGGTATCCAGGGAATTACCCATTTTACGTAAACCCTAGAATGGTTTTATAAAAAACATGCACATCATCATATCCATCATTCTCTCGGTATCAAAACAAAATAAAATAAAAATAGGAGAAATATTAGCTTGAAACTTTGGAGGATTTGCTGTTCAGGGGATTAAGGCAGTAAAAAGAGAACACTATGTGAGTATTTATCCCTTTGTATGCAATGGCATTAAGTTCTCTTATATGCAGACTAAATTTTTTTAAATCATTTAAAATCTTTGAAATGATTTGTTATGGGTGATATGGATGTTTGTTTGTGCATTCTTGTTTGGGGTTTTAATCTGTATGTGAGTTTTCAAAGCTAAAATGGTTTGAGCATTTTTATTCTACTTTATTATTATGAAGTATGGATCTGAATTATTTAGGAAATAGGCAGCAAGACAGTGATCTAGCTCATGTTTATTTCCTAGAGAATGAAGCATGAAACTAAATATTCATATTAAAAGTCAGAGGAGAATTTCTGGGTTTTTGAGGGATTTCCTTAATAAAACCCTTATCCATACATTCACAATAATATAGAAGAAAGATAGTAGGATCATGATGCTTAAATTATTTTTAGGAAAACCACAGACATGTTGTATTTTCTGTAATAAGGAAAAATAAATGGAGAATATGGGGCTAAACCAGAAAGTATAAAAGTAAATATGCCTTTCTGAAACATGAATAAATTAGAAGTTTTATGATTTAATTCATAAATGGAAGCTTAATAAAATAAGCTGAAACTGGAGGGGGATTCATTATATTGATAAACCCTATGAATGAATGAAAGAAAAATTAAATTGGTCATTTGGGAGATTGTCAATGATCTGCTTGCTTCATGTGGGAGTAAGTATATGCATGGTGCAATTGCACCCTGAGGCCTTTGTGTGTTGGAATAAATTAAATAACCTGGGAGTTTCCTTCACAATGCATACTTGGTGTTCACTTGACAGGGAGTTAAAGATCATAAAATGAATGGAGAATGGGGTTTAAAAATCTGGGTCATAAAAATATCCAGACAATGGAATTAAATTAATCAAATTTGAATATTATGCTTTGATTAATTGCTGGGAGAAATTGGGAGTATAAGTCTGAGTTTACTTACTCAGAAATGGAGGAAAATGAATCAAGAATAATATATTTATTTTGATATTTGCTGGGTGTTATTTGAATGAATGAATGTGTCTTTGTATCATTTGGCATTAATCAGTAATATGCAAAGTATGTAACCTGCTAAATTAGGTAGATATTGCATGTTCACCAAAATTTATGAATATGGGTATAAAGTTTGATAAATACTCATACCAGTGAAAACTGACCCTTTTGGTTGCCCTTGTAATCATCTGGGTGTCTCAATGAAATTGGGGCAGCTCAGTGAATTGCCTGTAGGAAATTGAAGTTGGCTTGATGGATGAAGAAGGCATTAGCTACTAGTATAAATAAAAGGAACCAGTTTTAAATTTGCAGTTGTTTTGTAATGAATTTATTAGTCAGATTATATGGTGTAGTTGAAGTTAATTGTAGGAAGTTTTCTGGGTATTTGAATTAAGATATGTACGTAAGTAAACCTATTTTGAATGACTATTGATAATATTTGTTTAATTACTGATTTTATGAATGTCTGATTTGGAGAAACAAGGGGATGGACATATCATATAAATGTGATATGTGTAGGTGATAATCTCTGATTCTTATTGCCTGAATTTATATTGTGATTTATAAAAATTAAAGAGCTAAGGTGGTTGATAAAAAAAATGAGTTCATAAGGTTTGAGTAGGGGTATTCAAGAGAAATGAATTTGTGCATGGCAGGTAAGTAATACAGGCTTGTGCATGAAATTCTGGAGAGAGAATCAATTATAACATGCATTTGAGTATTTGATTTATATATAAAAAAAGATTATGAAGGAAACAAACCTGGAAGTAATTGTATTTCTGGCTAATAGATTGAATGTAAAGAGATGCATTCCCAGGAATTTAAATAAGGCAGAAACATGCTTGTGTTAGGAACAGATCTTTGTAGAAGTTTGTTAACATGAGGAATATGGGTTTGAAAGTGGTAAAAGAGGGACTATGGCCAGCCTAGATGGCCATGGGTCAAACCTTTGTAGCCTGGAACCATTTTACTTCAACTCATGAAGTGTAAGTGTTTCCAGACCTGACCAAAAAAAAAAAAACTCCAAGCAACACTCAAAAAGACTCCAAGCATTTTCAATAAAACACCAAGTACTCAAGTCTGCACCATGATAAACTTTAAAATGCAATATGGCTTTATTTGTTTAACCTGAAATGGTGAATAGGAATTAGTCCCAATGATCATGCCTGCAAGTATAAATTTTTTGAAGTTATTTCATACAAGAACTTGGTAACTATCATAAAGAACAATCAAATGCCATTTTAGTGTTAATAGACTTGTTTAGGCAGGAAGTCTAAAAAAAAATGTGATGTGCATTGCAGTATTATATATATAAGTATTATAATTGCCCAAAATATATCTTTTGCAGTAGAGCAAAATTTAGGGAAAACAATTATATCATCAAATATATAATTGTCTTTATATGTTTTGTGTACTGATATGGTTATATTAGTAATCCAGGGTCTTGAGAAAAATATTTGGAAATTATCTAAATATATAAATATAGTAGAAATGGGGTTTAGTGATGATCTTCTTTTGTATGCAAAAAAAAAATCTATGTGTTTGAAAGGAGGGTCTTCATAGGTTCTCTTCCCACTCAAGTCAAAAGTCATGTTATCGTGCTTTCGGAGTACGTTTGTGTGCTTTGTTCTGCTATCTCCATCTTGAAACAAGTGAGTATTTCTCACAAGGCATTCTGTACTTATATAATTAGTAAACTGATAGCATGTGAATCTGTAGACTGTATTATCATGTTATACCTGCCTATGTTGTGATAATATGATGTTCACCCTAGTTATACACCTATCATATCATCTGTTACTGTTATATGATGCTATTCTGTTTATTTATATCAGTTTATCACACTGCAAGTTCCCTATAGAATAAAATCACTATGGGTTGTAATGATACATACCCAAACGGACTTTAGAATAGAGAAAAATTATTATGGGCTGAAATGATAGGCCTAAACGATTTTTATTTATTGGCATTTACTTGGGATTGTGGCTTTGAAATGATAGAACCTGAATTTTTCCTTTGTAAATTGCGGATTGAAATGATATATTATCTGTATCATTGACTTAGGTTGGAAAATTTTATATACAGACCCGTGGTTAATATATATTTTCTTGAATTTATAAAATATGATAAAAATGTAAATATTATGATATTTTGATTTAAATATAATTTAAAAATGATTTTTATAAAATATTAGTGATTTTCTACAAGTTAAATAAGTGAAACAAATAAATGGTAAAGTAGAATTTGAAATATAAGTAAATTTTGGAGTTTACGAATTTGTTTATAAATATAGTTTAAATTAAGTAAGAAAATAATGATTTTATAAAGTGTTATTGATTTTTTTCTATAAATTAAAAATAGTTAAATAAATAAATGTTTAAAATTGAAATTTGAATATAATTTAACTTGGAAAATGTGAAATGTGTTTTAAAAATAAAAGTTAAGTTAAGAAAAATAAAATGGAATTTAAAATTTAATTTATGAAATGGTAAATTAAATTTAAATGTAAAGTAAATGAAATGTAAAAAAATTGTACATTTATTTTTTATAAGTGAATTATTAAATTTTGATAATTATTTGTGAAATTTCACTTTATAAAATCATGACTTAAAAGGGTATTTAAATGATCATTTTTAAAAGTGTGAAAATATGATTTTTATAAGTTAAACTTGTTTAAATAAAAATCTAATTGTTTATGAAATTTTATTGAAAACTTGGAATTTAATTAACAACATTTTTGGAATGCTATCATTTCTGAAGTAAAAGATATCACAACATTTTGTAAATGCAGTAATTGATATAAATGAACTAAAAGACTAAATTGAACTAAGGGCTATTATAGCACTTTGTAAGTGCTGTAGTTGTAGAAACTAAACTAAAACCTATTATAGCATATCTGTAAATGCTATCTTTGTTAAAATGATCTGTTTTCAAATGTAAATTTATCGTAGCATTTTCTAAATGCTGCAAAAGTTGAAATTTCACTGTTTTAATAAACTGAAGTAAATAAATGAACTCTGAAAATGGTAAAATTTTAACAATTGTATATTTGATTATTAAATATAATAATTTCACTTTTAAATTATTTAAATGGAATATTTAATTGGTTTAAATGGAATAATTGGTTGGTTTAATTGGAATATTTAATTTGTTTAATTGGAATATTTAATTGGTTTAATTAGAATATTTACTTTGTTTAGTTGGAATATTCAATTGGTTTAATTGGAATATTTAATTGGTTTAATTGGAATATTTGCTTTGATATATAAACCATTTTGAAATGTGATTTGAAATGGTATTTTTAAAACTAAATAAAATGAATGAGGTTTCAGAAGAATATGATATTTTAATATTTGAAATGAATTTGAAATGATGTTGAATTTGAAATGATATTTGATTTAGAAGTATATACTATTTGGAATATTAACCACGGTATGTTTTTAATTTATAGTTTAACTGATCCTTAGAGGATGGACGATCCCAGACATCCTTTAAGTTATTGTGCATTATTACTACAGTTCACTTGAGTTGGTTTACATTATATCAGTATGTATGTCCTGACTCGAGTGTTTTGTGTTTTACTTTACGCTTGGGTCAGCCTGAGTATTTACAACTTAGCTTTGGATTTCTTTTCTGGAGCTAGGAATCGCTGAAGATTCTGCTTGTCTAGTTATCTATTCCCTTTCAGTTTCAGTTGTTCTATTTCAACTCTGGTATTTATAAACTTCTATGTATTTGGGATTTCTATTGTATATATTTTTCAGACTGATATTATGTGTTTTGTTTTGAGATTTTGTTATAGTAGCTTCATGAAGTACTATGGTATTTTAATTTCCGCTGCGAGTTATTATGATATTTCTGTGTCTGTGATTCTGTGATTGTATTTCATTTGCTTCAAATTTATTTACAATGCGGTATTTTGAGCAATTCAAGTCCAGCATGTGTGGATGCGAATGGCTGAAAATATCGGGTTGTTACATCGTTACATTATCCAATTTGTATCATGGCACTAGACACACACTGCACACGAGCTTTATCGTAGTGTTTATCTCATTAAGCAACTCTTATTCTAATGCCGCACGGCATTTACTTGACACTTCACTTCCTGAAATTCCAATTCTTCCAAAACCAGAACTTCCACCAATGCCCGAGATTCCTAGCATAACAAAGCCTGAGCTTCCACCTCTACCGGAGTTTCCCAAATTTGAATTTCCACCACTGCCTGAATTACCTGTACTTCCTAAACCTAAATTACCGACCCTTCCAGAGATACCGACCATTACGAAAGATGTAGAAATAACACTACCTAAGGTCAAGGTGCCAACTCCACCAAAACCAAAGCTGCATTCTTTACCTGAGATCCCAATACTACCAAAACCTGAATTACCAACTATACCCGGACTACCAAAACCTGAATTACCGATCATACCAGAACTACCTGAACCTGAGCTTCCAACTCTGCCCGAAACGCCAAAACCTGAACTTCCTCAAGCACCTGAAATTCCAACTTTACCAAAAGTAGAGCTGCCTCCTCTACCAGAGTTGCCTAAAATACCAACCATTATTAGTAGAGATGAGAAATCACCACTTGATGCGAAGCCAACTTTGCCAAAGCCAGAACTGCCACCCTCGCCTGTGGTGCCAAAACCAGAGCTACCCACATTGCCTGAGCTACCAAAGTTTGAGCTGCCACCATTACCAGAATTTTCCGGCATACCTGGAATCCCTGTCCCTAAGTTACCGGAATTTCCAACCATTCCTTCTGCTGCGAACACACCAGCTGCCAAAAGCCCATGAGAAATATTTTCAGCTATAGTGAAGCCTGATTACACTGTCCCACTATATGTAATATATGATATCATACTTGTTCATATTGGTTGTTTGAATGTTTCTATTTTATATGTCATGTAGTTACAACATTTAGGTGTATATGTGTCCAATTGATTTTATACGATTTTTATTTTCTCACTAGGTCTAACATACTGAAAACCATTGTTAATGCAATCACCATTATGAATGAACTGTGTTTCTTTTTCAATTCCAAATATAGTTATTAGAATCATAGAGCTACGGATGGGACTTACATCTTGAGTATCACTATTCATTACCTTTGGGATCATATTCTATTGGTGTAATTGTAAACTTCTTATATTCCACATCTATATTTTGATAGAGTATCGGTGTAGTATACAATATGACAATATTACCTAATTTTCTTATCATAGGTCACACATTCAAATTCGAATGACTACACATTTTCATATAATTTAAATTTTTTTTATGTTTCTTAATTTCAATGTTTTTACTACCCTCTTTGTTTCTGTTTTCATATCATTATCGCTTGCTTTGTGAGTTTTTTTATGAGAACTACAAAACCTTTTGTAATTAAATATCAAGTTAAATCGATTGCTTAAACGACATTTTTTTTTTACATCTTTTAGTTTTCTCTTGTACTTTAAAGTTATTCAAAATCACTACTTTCTTAGAAATTATAAATGTTATTTATAAAAAAAAAATATTCCTTGGTTTAACATTTTTTATTTTTTGGTAGACTATATATCATGAATTCAGTCAAAGTCAAAACTATATATAATACATTGAAAATTAAAATTTGATTTTCTATTATGAATTTTTCTGGAAAGATATTTCTATGCACGCCAAAGTATATTCATCATAGAAGTCATTTTAGCTTAAAAAATTAATTGGATATGAAACATGTAGTCTACTTTGTAATGAAAGGAGGAGACAGTAAATAGTTGCTTTGGTTTATTACTATACATTTGAGTCTTTCAGCCTAAAAACGACTTCAACAACATGAAAGCCTAAACGCTTCAATAACATTCATAAAGACTCTTTAGCCTAAGGACTTCATCTTCGAAGTGAATATACATAGGTAAGCCCATTGATCAATATTAAGAGATCAATTTATGTCTTCCAAGCTTTGAGAATAAAAATGAATTACTACATACATACAATCTGTCTGAATTCTTGTATTCCTATATCCTAGGTAAGTCAATTGATCATCAAAGTTGATTAGAAAACTTCCTTGATACGAACTCTTTGGTCAAAACTATTACTTTGCAAGAGCAAGGGTGCACATAGTTACCCTTCATTACCTTTTAAAATTCAATGAAGTTCATCACCAATGCATGTAGAAACATAATTACATATATTTAATAATGTGATACTAGACAGTACTACAGTGCATACAAAAAATGAATAAAGCTCAACAACATATGATTCTTATATCTCTCCTAATCTCATCACAGCAACTCTTTTCTTTAGATGCAATCATAGCCGTTATTTCTTTATTGGATAGGCTTCTTTGTGGGCCGTTTATTTCAGGCCCGTGTAACTCTGTATATATTGTTTTGCAATTTGTTGTATCAAGCATGATCGAAAAATCATTGTATCAAACACTTTGCAGTAAAGACTTTTTCACAATTCCTCTCTTTTCATTTCAGCTTGAATTAATACCATTCAATTCTTTACAAAATCTTTACATGGTATAAGAGCAATTCTGCTTAACATCATGAATTCATCCTCAAAGAAGAATTCAATCCTTTCTCCATCAGAGTGTTTTCATTACTTGGAGAAATTACTTTTCCCATCAGATTCAATATCATCATCTGGGAATTCAAGTCTGCTTTTAGATTCTGGTGCCTCGCCGAGCCATTATACTGGTTGCACTTGGAATTGCACTAGAAAATCATCTCATTAAATATAAAAATTAGGCCAGAGCCACGCCAAAATCCATTAGAAAGCATTCATCATCTAGATCTAGCTGCCACTTACATGTTCTCATTATCTCTTTGAAGTGTTTTTTGTTCCTGAACCTTTTTTCTTTGCTTTCTTTTGGTTCTTAATTCAAGAATCATCATCATGGGTGATGATCTTTCAGCCACTTCTGATAATGTTAGTACTGAGCAGCAAACTGATGCTATAACCAAGTTGATCAAGACTATCACAAGCCCACAAAGCCAATTGATCACCGTGCATTTGGATGAGAATAATTATTTGTTGTGGAAATTGCAAGTTGAAACTGCAATTTAGGGATATAGGCTTGAAGGCTTTCTTCTTGGCACCATACCTACACCACCAAAATGCATCACAGTTGATAGAAACAAAATTATCCATAATGAAGAGTATGTCAAACGTCACTGAAAGGACAGACTCATATGCTCATGGTTATTATCATCAATAAATTCAAATCTATTATCTCATGTTATTGGATGCAAATCAGCAAGTGAAATATGGGCAACAATTGAAAAAGTCTTCAACACTCAATCTGCTAATAAAGTGATGTATCATAAGAGACAACTTTAAAACATTAGGAAAGACAATTACTCTATGAAGGAACGTCTATACAAAATCTAGACTCTTTGTGATCTGCTAGAGGTTGTAGGCCACAAAGTATCTGAATCTGAACAAATATTAACCATATTAAATGGTTTAAGTGAGATTATTAAGCAGTAGTGGTAGTTATACCATCTAATAATGTTGGGCCATCTGTTGATGATGTCCATTCAATCCTTCAGGCGCATGAGGCCAGAATATATAGTAAAAGGCTTCAAGAATCAGAGTTTACAATCAACTACACCACAAACTCCAAAAACAAGAATCAGACTAGTAACAAAGGAGATCAATCATCTCAAAGTGGAGTACATTCTAACAGGTCAAGGGGAAGAGGTAGGTGGAACACCAGCAATAGACCCAAGTGCCAGATTTGTGAAAAAATTGGACATACTTCTATAAAGTGTTATTTCAGATACTCAAACCAACACAACAACAACAATAATCAAAGAAGTGGAAAATACAGTGGTAATATGGCTTAGGAAAGCTCACGAAAATGATCAATCAGAACATATGCAAGATGACTGCTGGTACCCAAACTCTGGTGCAACAAATCATATAACAAATAATCTTGATAAACTGAATCTTGGCAATAAAGGATATAGAGGTAAACAGTCAATTTGCATGGGCAATGGTAAGTGTATCAAAATCTTTCATGTTGGCAGTGCTGTTATTAAAGGAAAGAAACAATTATTTCTGCATAACTGTTAAGAGTTCCAAAAATAAAGAATAATCTTATAAGTGTGTCTCAATTTGCTAATGACAACAAAGTATATTTTGAACTTTACCCAAAATATTGTCTTGTTAGAGACATGCTGACTAAAGATATTCTCTTGTAGGGTGATGCAGAAAAGGGTCTATATAGGTTTAAATCTGTCAATAGTTCTAGTCCCGCAACATAGCAAAATTATTGTAATCAGTGTGAAAAGAACGACTACAGTAGTGTATTTGACCTTTGGCATTGTAAACTTGATCACCCAAGTGTAAAAGTTGTGGAACAAGTACTTTTTGAAAATTGCATTTCATATGATAATATCTCTTTTCCTTATATATGCACATATTGCCAAATGGGTAAGAGTCACAAATTACTATTTAATGACTCTCTAACCAAGTATTCTAAACTCTCTGAGCTTATTGCCACTGACCTTTGGGGACCGACCCCAATATGTTCTGATTAAATTATAAGTATTATATTTCTTTTGTAGATGCACACATAAGATACACTTAGATATATTTCTTAAAAGCAAAGTCTAATGCTCACAGAGTTGTGATAAATTTCATAGCTATGGTTGAAAAACAACTTGGATCACATATCAAAATTATGCAGTCTGAGGGGGAACTGAATATAAAACTCTTAAAGTTTACTTTAAGGAAAAGGGAATAATTCATAGAACCACATATCCATATACCTCTAAGAAGAATGGCATGGTTGAGAGAAAGCATAGACACATAGTTGAATCTGGGCTTTGTTTACTAGCTCATGCAAATTTACCCCTAAAATTCTAGCCTGAAGCCTTTAACACAACAGTCTCTCTTATTAATAGACCGCCAACTAGAGTTTTAGATGAAATAAGTCCTATAGAAAAGCTTCAAGGAGTTAAGCCAGACTACCAGAGCCTTAAAACCTTTGAGTGTCTATGCTTTCCCTATTTAAGACCATATAACAACAAATTAAATTTTAGATCCAAGCCATGTACTTTCCTAGGTTATGCAACAAATAAAAAGGGATATAAATGTCATGATGACAGTGAAAAACTTTTTATTAGTAGACATGTTGATGAGAATGTTTTTCCTTTTAAAAGATATGAGATTAAGACTACTAGTAAAGTGTGCAATCCATATATTTCCATACCTAAATTACCTATATATTCTGATGATGAGAGTCCAACTGAGGTGAGGAGGACTACTAATAGTTATCCAATTCATCCCATTGTATGTGCTCGTCAAAATCATGAGTGGATAGATGATATCAGCCATGCATGTCACTCACCTGCACAGTCAGCAAATGAAGGAGTTCACTGTGAAGAAGTTCAACAAAGTGAATCAAGAAATAACACAAATTCTGATGAAACTGACGACTTACCTCACATAGAACCTCCTCAAAGGCCAAGTCATCCCATGATTACTAGAGATAAGAGTGGCATCTTTAAGCCCAAAATATACAATGTCACTACAAGCTCAGATGAACCAACCACCTTTTAGGAGCTTGTCAAAAATAACTAGAAGATAGCAATGGATGAAGAGTGTAATGCTCTTATAAAAAATAAAACATGGAATCTTGTATGTCCACCAGCACACAAAAATGTAGGGGGTGCAGATGGACATACAAGATAAAGAGAAACTCTGATGGAACCATCAATAAATACAAGGCTAGACTAGTAGCCAAAGGTTATACCCAACAATATGTATTTGATTTCACCGAAACTTTTTCTTCAGTTATCAAACCCTCAACCGTAAGACTCATTCTTACAATAGCCCTACATAAGGGAAGGAGCATAAGGCAGTTAGATGTCAATAATGCCTTCGTGAATGGTATATTAGAAGAGGAAATTTACATGAGGCAATCACCTGGTTATGAAAAAAATGTAAATCTTGTGTGAAAATTAAGGCAATATATGGCCTTAAACAAGCACCAAGAATATGGTTTGGTAGACTGAAATCCACTCTAATGACAATTGGATGTCATTATACCAAATCAGACTCCTCTTTGTTCATTAAAATTAGTCAATCATTAACTATATATATATACTAATCTATGTTGATGATTTAATTATTACAGGTGACAACCAAGATGAGATCAATAAAATTATATGCCATCTGAATAGGTAGTTCTCAATTAAAGACTTTGGACATCTCAATTACTTTCTGAGAATTGAAGTGAACAAATCAAAAAATTCTGAGATAATTCTATGTCAAAGAAAGTACATAACAGAACTGCTCAATAAAAGAAAAATAGAAAAATGCAAAGCCCATGCCAACACCCATGATAAGCAATCAGAACTTGTTAAAATACAGGAAAGAAGCCATAAACAATGTTAAACAATATAGAAGTGTTATAGGAGCACTACCGTATGCTATTATAACACGACCATACATTGCTTTTAGTGTTAACCGAGATGAGCACTGGAAGGCGGTTAAGTGAGTGCTCAGAAACTTAAAAGGAACCATTAATTATGGTCTATCCCTTAAAGCTTGCAATAATCTCAACATTACAGGCTATACAGATACTGACTAGCCTACAGATCCAGATGATAGAAAATCTGTGACTTGATATTGCATTTTTATTGGAGAAAACTTAATATCGTTGTGTTCAAAAATGCAATCAACTATCTCTAGATTTAGTACCGAAGCAGAGTACACGAGTGTAGCAAGTGCAACTGTAGAGATGATGTGGTTACAGTTAATTTTAAGAGAGCTAAAACTAAATTCAAACATCAAGGAGACATTGTGGTGTGAAAATCAAAGCGCTATGTATAGGACTGTTAATCCAATACCACACTCCAGAACTAAACACGTTGAGTTAGATCTACATTTTGTTCGAGATCAAGTTTTAAAAGAGAACTTACATGTAAATCATATACCTGCTACCTACCAGAGTTCCGACACTCTCACTAAACCCTTGGTAAGAACGAACTTCATCGAGTTCAGATTTGAGCTGGGTATCAAAGAAAATCAGACTCCCTCAAAGCTCAAACTCTCAGATTCCAACCAAATCAGGAAGCCAAAGGAGAAGCAATCTCAAAGGAACAGTCTTACTTTCAATTCAAACTTTCATGACAGCTCAAACTCTCCGAAGATCCCTCAACTTATCTCAAATCAGGAAGAAGGAAATCGAGAAATGAAGTCAGCGTCAGAATTTGCCGATTGCATCAAATAATTTTAGCAGTTTCAAAGATTCAAGTATAATTGCTCTCTAATCCAACCCTAGAAATCGAATTTGGGTTCGAAGGGGGAAAATTAATAAAGCTCAGGAGTATACGATTCTTATATCCCTCCTAATCTCATCACAACCACTCTTTTCTTCAGATGCAATCATAACTGTTATTTCTTTATTGGATATTGCTTCTTTGTGGGATGTCTATTTCAGTTCCGTGTAACTCTGTATATATTGTTTTGCAATCTGTTGTATCAAGCATGATCGAAAAATCGTTGTATCAAACACTTCGCAGTAAAGAATTTTTCACAATTCCTCTCTGTATCATTTTATCTTGAATTAGAATATCATTCAATTCTTTATAAAATATTTACAATACATGTAGGCCTGTGGGGAAATTGGTGCATTTATTATACCAAATACCAGTACAAATTATGCAATTTGAAAAATGAAATAGATGCAAACAAAAATGAAATATTGAATTTTTTGATAAATAATGAATGTTAACATGCAAACAATATATGGTGAAGTTGAAATATAGCGTAACATTGTATCCCGTATGGAGTAAAAATATGAAGTGTAAAATAAACAAAAATTTAGAAAGTGCATTATGATTGCACTTTCCGAAAAAAGTAAAGTAAAGGTGCAAACTATCAACAAAAGTTAAAATATGCTAATAAATTGTATAATCTATACATTAAAAGTGTAAAATGTGAGAAAAAAACCATATGCTATAAAGTGCGTAATGCATATATAATGCATTTTTCAAAATTGCATATAAAATATGAATTAAATTACAAAATAAACTATTGACGTGAAATTCAAACACTTCGCATGCCAAATAACAAAATCACACATCTTTGAAAAAATATATATTTTTTGCAATTCACATAAATATATAAATAATTAAGCAAAAATACAAATTATGCACAAAATTTTTGGATATAATTAAAAGTTGCATAATCTATGTGTACAACTAATACCAAAATACAAAAAGAAATCGTATTTTGAAAAATGCATACATTATGCATTTCTCAAAAGTGCGAGAAAATATGAAATCAAACTCCAGAATATATATAGCTGCCAAATTAATTATAAATGTAGAATTCAAACGCTTTGCATTCGAAATAGACAAATTTTGCACATTTATGAAAAGTGCAACATTATTGACTAGTAAAAATATAAATAAATATGTGGGTGATTGTTAAAGTGGCTCCATTTTTGGATAAGCGAGGGACAATTTAGAGGGATTCCAATCAAATAAAATTATTAAAAGGATGACATGATGCAGTGGGCTCCAAACCGAACAGTTTTCTATTTTACCCTACTTAAGCAAATTTGGTAATATACAATCAAAATTTTGAAAGAAAAATGCCATAAATCTATTGAAGCATCTATGTAAAAAGGTTATGGTATCACTACTACCGTACTATGGGATGGCTCTTTTGAATTTTGTTAAAAGACACAGCACAGATCTATTGTTTAAACTATATCTATCGATAAAAAAAGAAGAGGATATTTACGTAGTAATGTTTATTTCTATTGTATTTTGTAGGGTGTAGGGTAAGGGGTGGTGGTGGGAAGTGGGCATGGGGCCTTGAGTTTTTAAGCACTCCCCATAAAAATTATAAAAATATTGAAAAACTGCCCGTCTTATTCAAAATTAGAGTTTTTCGCATAAATTTTTGTGTAATTAGCAATATATTCTATATGAAAATGCAAAACATAGTATTTTATCACCATAGATTAAATTTATACAAAAAATGCAGATCTTATGCTCTTGATGTACAATTTAATGCAAAAAAATGAAACGTCGACATTTTCGTAATACTAAAGAAGGAAAGTATGGTGGAAAACTAGAAACATACATTTGTTTATTTAAAAAGACATCCATTGTATTTCAATTACCGAGAGTGATCTGTAGTCAGCCTACATGAGAAATCGGAACTCTATGTTTTTTCCTAAAGAATAAATATGGGCGTTTATGCTGCATAACTATTCTCATCGCGAAAATATAATATCACATTGTTAGGCATTATTAAACTTGTAATCTTGTCAATTAGTGCTATCGATTCTGGCCAAAAGCACATTTAATATAGGGGGAATTAATTTAAAGGACAAAAATTTGTATATTTTTAGCCTTAAGGACACGACCTTAGTATTTTAACCACAAAGACAAGCATTCTCCTAAAAATTAATCATAAGGACAAACATTCTACCAAAATTATTCGAAAGGACAAAAATTCTTTCAAAATTGCTATCGAACTAAAAACTGATACCTAAAACTACTACCGATAACTGCAAACTGGTACCTAAAACCTGCTATCAATAACTAAAAAACCAAACCGAAAGAAAGTTGTCCATCAGGCTAAAATACTGAAGGTTTGTCCTCAAGGCTAAAACGCTGAGAAATTTTGTTCTTGACAATAATTTTATGTTTAATATGTTTGAGGAAATTTGGGCACAATTTAGTACGTGCCCACAAATATTGGTTGTGATTACTGGGTTGTTGCTTCCGATATAAACATATATTCATATTAGAGTACTCTAATATAATTTGATAATTGGTTATATATACTTGATCAAACCAACAAGGTCGTTAGCATAGTGACGGTAATTAAAAATAATCATGACATATTGTTTATTTGTAATTTCCAACAATCATTTGTGGATAAAAGGCGCAAGTACACCAACGCTAATATCGAATTTTGTCCGACCATTCCATTTACGGTTACTTTAAGAGAAGTATTTCAAAATTAACTTGATAAACGCATATTTAGAACTACGATGTCATAAGAGAAATTAAGCAGAATTGTTTTAAATATGGTTCAATAAAGCCAACAAACGTCGATCTCGAGAATCGAATTCATGACATTTAATCTCTAGTCGAACTACCAACCAACTGTGCCAAACTCATTGGCAAATTAAGCAGATTATTTATGACTTCCATTAAAAATGAGTACTTAAATATATTTAACTATTAAGAGATATTATAGGAGTTTGTTTTAAAAAATTCAAGAAGTTGTTTTCGTTGAAATGGTACGATATCATATTAATATTCAAAATTTTAAAATGTAATCAAAAGTGACTTAGTTGACAAAAATTTGTGCTCAATATTCCAATTTTATAATAAAATTTATATTTTATTTCATACAAATAAAAGTATTGTACTTAAAAACGAATTTGGGGAAACAAAAAATAAACAAAAATCATTTGGCTTGGATAACCATAACCTTTGGCCAGCCCTAGGTAGAAGCGCAAAAAAAGCGTGATGCTATGACTCCGTTTATTAACCCCTTGTTATTTTCTCTTCACCCTCCGGTTAAAATTTTAAATTTTAATTCCAATTATACGCTTTAATAGTTAAATAGATATCTTATTCAATTCAATGTGTCTATTCATCTTCATCTCTAATCTATCTTTTGAAATTGCCATGGATGATATGAGTAGTAAGTCCACTACAGATTTTACAGATGATTACGTACAACAAAATTAGGTATGGTTCCTTCATAGCTACTACCATACTAGGAACTTAACATAATAATAGTGCCATATACACTAGGAATTGCTCAAAACCTAGTTTACCATATATTAGAAAGTGATGAAAACATAGTTCGTTAAATACTATGCCCGTTTTTTTTATTTTTTAGATTGTGTGGGTGGCCAAAAAATGAAGAAATTGTTATAGATTATAGTAATGAGTTCACAACATCTGATGTATCTAATTTATTTTACATTTATGTAAATTAACCAATTTTTTAAATTGAAAATTTTCTCACTTTTTTTTATTGTATGAAGGTATTTCCAAATAGATATAAAATAAAAGAATGGATTGATTCCATGGCTAGAAGGAATGCGATGGTAGTGGTAGTCTTAAAATTGGATATTAACAGCATCGATAAAAATCCAAGAATTACATTTGGATGTGAGAGAAGTAGAGCATATAAAGCTACAAAGGCAATAAATCTAACAATATTAGATTAACAAGTATAAAAAAATTGCAATTTTCCATTTCGTTTGAAAGGTGTTAAACTTCATAGTTAATATGATAGGAGATTAGAAGTAATATGCGGTATTCATAATCATCCTGCACTTTACAGTTCAGAAGGCCACACTTTTGTTGGTCGACTAACGGAGGATGAAAAAAATTAGCCGCTGAAATGTACAAAAACATGGTGAAGCCAAAAGCCATTTTGCACACTATAAAACAAAATGATCCATCCAATAGTACAACAATTAAAATGGTATATTATGTTCTTTCTAGGCATAAGAAAATGGATAGAGCGATTCGTTCTCAAATACAATATCTATTAAGCCAGCTTAAGGAAAAAAATTACTTCGAATGGCATCGTAATACCTTAGATGGAAGTGATGTAATTACTGACATATTTTGGGCTCATCCTACGAGTATAAATTTATTAAGAATATTTCCGCATTTTCTTGTTATGGATTGTACTTACAAAACAAAAAAGTATAGAATGCCGTTGTTGGAGATTGTTGGTGTCACATCAACTAATCAAACCGGAAAAAAATTGATTCGAATGACATCGTAATACTTTACATGGAAGTGATGTAATTACTAACATATTTTGGCTCATCCTACGAGTATAGATTTGTTAAGAACATTTCGACACCTTTTTGTTATGGATTGTACTTACAAAAAAATAGAATGTCTTTGTTGGAGATTGTTGGTGTCACGTCAACTAATCAAACCTTTTGCGTTGTTATTGCATATCTTGTATCTGAACGTGAAAATTACTATCTTTAGGCCTTAAATCAATATCAATTAGTAATGATTGATTGTGATGTAGAAATGCCAAGTGTCACTGTCATGGATAGAGAGATAGCATTGATTAATGCCATTAACACTGTTTTTGGCCAAGCAGCTCATACCTATGCAAGTGGCATATCGAAAAAAGTATTCTTGCTTTTATTCAAAGAAGAGTTATGGGAATGAGAAAAGAAGTAAAAAAAAAATTCAAGATTGAGCCAATTTATGCGAGTCTAGAAATATTGAGCAACACAACAATAATCCACAAGATTTGCATGTCCAGTATGGTGAGTCTCACAGTTAATAAATGTAACAACCCTGTATTTTGTAATTATTTTATTGTATATTTTAATTATTTTTAATGTAAGATTTTGATTTTTAAAACTTATTTTACTTATTTGAAATGATTAAATTTATTATTTAAATATAATCTTGATCTTTATATGAGTTATAATTCCAAACTTGTGTAAGTTGAATATTTGCCTGAAATGCTGATTTTGGTCAAAATAGTCAAACAGTGACTTTCAACTTAAAATTTTAAAAGTTTAAAATTTTAATTTTTTCTTTTATTATGAGAGTACATAAAATTCTAAGAACACCACTTTTCGTTTCGTTGAAATCGGATGTAAATTGTGAAAGTTATACCCTTTACAATATTGTGCGTATATAGGGTTATTTAACAATGACTATTTTAAATTGTATAAGTTACTTCTTCTTTGTTATATTTTACTTTAATGTGTGATAATATGTTATATTATGTATATTTTGACTTTTAAGTATTTTTAAAATGATAATATAATTTTTCTAAAGTTCATTTGAATTTATTTCTAATTTTAAAGCCTAGTCTACAATTTTAAGCCATTTTCTTATTTTAATTATATATAATTAAAATTTATTTATTTATTTTATGCACCCACTTTTATTTGCTGTGTTTTACTTTATTTTATTCATTTTACATGTATTTAAATTAAAGTAAATTTTTCCAAAGTATATTGAAGTTATTTCTAATTCCTAAGTCTAGTTTTCATTTTTCTGTGCCATTTTTCTTATTTTAATCATATCTAATTAATAATTAATTATTAATATTTTGTTTATCTGTTATATTTTCGAATTCTAACTGAAATTTATAAGTGTTTTTAGTTATTTAAGATGTATATGAATATATATAGTAAGTTTAAAAGGTTTGAAAGCAAAGAAACGTAAAACCGTTTTAACGTTTCTTCTTCCGTTTCTTTTCCAATTAATAGATTTAATTTCCTTTGACTGTTCCTTTCTTTATTGTAGCTGTGCATTTCTTACCTCATTTTCACGTGAAAACATTCCTCTCCACTTCATTTTTCGCGGCTAGAAAGGTTTGGTAATGGCTCCTCTTTTCCTCTTCTTTTTGCTCTTCTTTTTTCCATTGTTTTCTTATATTTTGCCTTGTTTTCTCATGTGTATTTCTTGGCCTCTCCTCCATAGCCACGGCCACCACCTCCTACACCTCTTCCCTTCCATCATCACCAGCTACCCCTCTGGTCTTGACCAAGGCCGAGCCCACCATGGTGCCAAAACTCCAAAAAATGCAACAATGCCCTTGAACAATGCTAGTTTGACCACCTTTGCCTCATCTCCTTCAACCACCAACTTAACCACCACCATAGCCACCTCCACCACCTCTGACCTGACCTCCATCCTCTGCCACATCACCCAACACCCTCTGAAAATCAGACCATGACCAAGCCGTGCCCATCCATTGAAGCTAGCACCACAAAACTTCCACAAAACTCCTTAAAACATTGCCTAGACCACACATATCATCACCTACCCTCCATATCTTGCTTTGGCCACCCCTTAGCCACAACCACCAGCCACTCCACCATCTTTGGCCGCCGCTCCAGCTACTGTCCAGACCTGTACAAGCATGGCCAAGCCACCACATGCCCATGGCCGATCCAAGAATGTCACAAAAACTCAACATATTTAACATTGACCCTATATATGCTTTATGTTGCACCACTACACCTTCATCTCCACTTGTTTCCTTGCCTATGTGATGTTAAACCTGACCTATATGATGTCATACCTGAGCCAAAGCATCATCATAGCCAAGCATAAGTGTCCCTTAGGCCAAGCATTGAAGTGGTTGAAGCAAGGTCCAATCTATCTTGTTCATTTTGCTTTGTATTTCAAAATTGTTTCAAAGTTATTTTATGTTGAATGTTTATATATTGTCTTGTTTGTTTTGTTTTGGGTTGTTGATACAAAATCATATCTTGGCTATCTTTCAACTCAAATCAAAAGTCGTGCAATTGTGCTTGTCGTGCCTTTGGAGTCGTGCTTGTATGTTGTTTTGGTCTCTAGCTTTGAAAAATGTGAGTCTTTCTCACTCTGACATTTATACTTATGGAAAGTGAATTGATGACAAGTATTTAGTAATAAAAATGTTTATGCAAGTTAATGAGAATCATATGATATGTTATGCCATGTTATTACCATGTTAAAACTGTTAATTTTCACCTGACATCTAATATATGACTGTATATTACGATATTGACATTGTTTATATTATTTCTGTATATGATCACACTGCAAGTTCCCTGTTAGAATAAAATCATTACGGACTGAAATGATAGGCCTGAATGGTTTTTTTTATTTTTCATTTTGACTTGGGATTGCGGGTTTGAAATGATAGAACCCGGATTTTTCTTTTAAACTGCGGATTGAAATGATACATATCCGTATCACTTGACCTAGGTTAGAAAACTATATACAGACCCGTGGTTATTCTATAAAGTGTTTTGAATATTTTTAAGTATATTTTAAAATATAAATTTATGAAATTTGATTCAAATGGATTGTGAAATGTTTTAAATAAATAAATTGTGATTTTTCTATGTGTTAAAAATGTAATTTATGAATGGTTAAAATTTGATTTGTGAAATATGCCCTAAGTTTGGAATGTGGAATTTTGGTTAAAATGATGCTTAAGCTATATAAATAAAATGGACTTAATTATATTTGGAAATTGGTAAATATGATTTTTTGATTTAAATCTTAATTTAGATGATTTATTAAAGTTTATCGAACTTTTCTATGAATTTAAGTGGTTGAATAAATGACTGTTGAAAGGTGAAATTTTAAGATATAACTTGATTGGAAAAGGTGAATTTGGATTTAATTAAAGGTTTAAGTTAATTAAATAAAAATAGGAAATTTGGTTAAATTTTTGTCAAATGAAAATAAAATATAAGTGTTAAGTTTATGTGTCGAAATGTGAAGAATTGGAAACTTTTACACTTGAATTTATTTGGTAAATTGTTGAAATTGGACTTAGTTATATGAAATTTATTGTATAAAAATAATATGTCAAATGATATGTTAATGAACATTTAAATGTTAAAAATGAATTTTCTAAAATGTTTATTTGTTTTGAATTAAAGTTATTTAATTACTGGAAATACAACAAAACCTAGAATTTACTCTTAATGGCATTCAGAAATGCTATGGTTTCTGAATTGAACTAAAACTGTGAAAAATGAGCTATTACAGCAGGTCTGAAATGCTGTAGTTGCTGTAGTTGAACTTATAGGCTAATATTGAACTCAGGTCTCTTATAGCATTCTCTGGAAACGCCATAATGGTCTGCAATGCTGAAATCAAATAAAACCTTTGTTTTGAAATCTGAACTACCGCAGCACTTCTGAAATGCTGTCTTTTCTGTTTTGAACTATAATTCAACTAAAAACTGAGTTTAAACAGCAGTTTTAAATGCTGTCTTTGCTGAATCAAAGTGTTTTCAAGTATAACTTGTAATAGCTTTTTCTATATGCTGTGAAATACTGAAATTGTAATAATTATGGTTTTTGACTTAGCAAACGAACTCAGAATGGTTTGGAACTTTGGAAATTGAATACTGGACTTGAAAGTATAGTAATTACACTTTTAAAATGATTTTAATTGAATTAAATCGTTGAAATATAAATCATTTAAAGAGTGGGTTGAATCGAAATGAATGAATGTTATCTTTGAATTTAAAGGATTTTAAAGATACGATATTTTGATATATTAAATGATTGAAATGTGGTTTCGAAAAGATATGATATTTTGGTATATTAAAATGATTTGAAACGAAGTTTTGAAAGATATGACATTTTGATATTAAAATGTTTTGATAATAAAAATGGTTAGAAATGACTTGATATATACTTTGATAAATATTTGAATTGAAAGATATGGTATGATGATATATTTGAAATGGTTTGGAAATGATTTAATCTTTATTTTTGATAAAGATTTGGGTTGGAATGATATTTTATTTTGAAGTATAAAATATGTTTTAAATTTATAACTACGGGTTATAATAACGATTGGTTGTTAAAGAGACCGGGATCGAATATTGTCTTATAGCCGGACAATACCGAAAACCACTTTAACAACTGTGTACGCGGTGGAGATTCCAGAATGAAGTAGGATGGTGGCGACGTTCTCGAGGTATATTACGTGGACCCAACTCCCGTGAGTTGGCATATATGACTAAAACAGGAGCTATACCGGGCTACACAAAGGGTCGCACCCTTTCATCGAGCATGCTCCATCGGAAACTATTTTATTACTGTTGTGATTCGATTCGGTGGCGCCACTTTGATTCGGGGGTATTGTTCGCGGTGGGCGGAAGCTGCTGGCTTGCCGTCACCACCGGTCCGGGAGTGCAAACGGTGTATCCACCCTGGCATTGCCTCGCGTGCCGTGTCATATCCTTATATCGAGCCCACTACGATTTTGGTTTTAAAGATCCGACCGCGTTAAGGTTCACCATCCCCTTAACGCTATTTTCTATATGATTATACTTTATTGATTAGACACTACCGTATATAGCGTATATTACTACATAGTAAATAGTTTAACGGATCCTTAGAGGATGGGCGGTCCCAAGCATCCTTTAAGTTACTGATGCATTTTGTTACTGTTCACTTGAGTTGATTTACAGTTTATAAGTATTTATGTCCTGACTCGAGGGTTTTGTGTTTTGCTTTACGCTCGGGTCAGATTGATTGAGTTAGCATTCAAGATTCACCTTCGGAGTTGGAGCTTTCCTTGAAGATCCAGCCTTCTATTTTGTTTCAGTATCCAGTGTTTCAGTGATGTATCTTGTTACTCTTCTGTTGTATCTCATTTAACTCTGATGTATCTTATATTTTTTAAGTAGCTTCATGAACTACTATCTCTTTTACTTCCGCTGCATTATTATATACTCTGTGTCTGTAATCTGTGATTTTTATTTACTGTATATTCTGAGATTTGCCAAAATTTTATTAACAACGCGGTATTTTGAGCAATTCAATTCCGGCATGAGTGTCTATCTATACACTTATAATGGATGCGAATGGTTGAAAATACCGGGTCGTTACAATAAAACATACTACTGAAAATTGACTTGAGACATAAAAAGATCAATTTGTACATGCTTGGATCGACAATTTACGCACTTTGGCAACTACACATTAAACCGGTAATACACTTACTTTTATATTTATTTAATTGTTTTATATTTATTTATAACAATAACTTAATATCTATTTTCTTTTAAAGCCAATGCCGCACATGCTAAATTGAAAAAACATTTGGCCACAAGCCAATGCAACTTCGAAAGAGCACGAGAGAGTATGCATTCACCGCTTGAACTATCTTTTACCGAACTAAAAGCTTCATTGGAAACAAGTCTATTAAAAGTAGCTCATGTTTATCATAAAAAAGAATTTAAAAATTTACGTAGTGGAGTTTCACTTGCGGCATTAGAGCTAATTCATTCCAAGCTTCTACAGATTAATTCTTGTTAAATTGTAGATGATGATTTATGCGGATGTGTTGTTCGTAAGACACACAGACTTCCATGCTTTCATGCGTTAGAAAAACTCGGTCAAAATGTATATAATAGAAATGAGAGAGAAAAGAGATTTTAATATGAAGAAAAAGCTTGAAGAAATGCTAAATGAAGTTATGAAATTGGAATTACCACATGAAATGCAAGTCTATAAGAAAATAAAAGAGAATGTTTATCCGCAAACGTCAACTCTTGCATCTTCGATTAGCAAAGTCAAAACCCGTGGAAGATCCTAAAATAAAATTTATACTTCAGCAAAAAGGTTGCTTTCCGCATTTGAGCTAGGTGGATGTGCTTCAACCCAATGTAGCGTATCTAAAAAACAAAAAATCGATCCTTGTATATCGGCGAAGAAAGAAAAATTGATTGTTCATAGACCTAAAAATATAAAGTTAGGTGTGTATGAAAATTGCATACCAAAAGAGTGGAAGCCATATATCGAAGGAATTGTAGACGTGAGTATGGATGGTAATTGTGGATTAAGATGTGTTGCTTCTTTTGTAGGATTACGAGAAGATCGATGGTGGCAAGTCCGTAAGGAATTACTGGACGAACTTGAAGAAAATCAATAGATATATGAACAAGTGTTTACTGAAAAAGGTAGAACCACCTATTCGCTAAATGTGCTTAATCACGAATTTGGCGGTGCCGAAGCAAGTAAATTGATGATTGTGCCCGAGATTGGGTACATAATAGCTACAAAATATAATATTGTCATTTTAGTATCAGTGAGAGTTTGAATATTACTATACCACCTTTAAGAGGAAAAATTCCATTTCAATTGTGACGTCATGAATTAGGGATTCTTCATGTAAATAATGACCATTTTGTCCAAGTATTATGCAATATTCATTTTATTTTTAATGAATAGATGTAGGATTTGCACTTACAATGGAATGTTTTTATTTGTATAGGTCGTCTTACAAGCGAACCATTCGGTACCACCCGTATATATATCAAGTGGTTTACTAATCGTCATGTTGAAGCTGAACAATGAGAGCATATATTATGAGATAGAAGAATGGGAAAAGGTGGAAAATTGTGATAATATGGCTAGATGGGATTTGTTGAATATCTTTAAGACGTACTGTCAGGTCTGCGCCAATGTAGTGACAATGTTATTTCAAGGTAAATTGTAGTTTGAAATTGAAATTGTTGAATATCATTGGTAAATATCATTGTTTGAATCATTCTTGTTTTAAGTTGTTGAATCATTCAGTATTTGTTGCTATTACGATATTTGATCATTATCTCTAAATAATTGGTAAATGGTATGCAGTGATATACAATAGTATTTCTTTGCTTTAGGAATGCACAGGATAACGCAATACTTTGGACGTGGTCTCCTAATAAATATAGTTCGATGTTAACGTTCAATATATACAAATCACGGTAAAGCTGGAGGAGGTATATAGAAAATCCAGCTGGGAATAAATGTTAATTACACGTTATCCTCATAGTGTACATAGACATGATATTCACCTTAACCCGAGAGTTTTAAACACCAGAAAACAAGTTGGAGACGAGGTTGACATGAAAATAATGTTAGTACGAAACGCTAAAGTTGTATATTCCACGGGGCAAAGTGACGTGGCTCACACTACTGCCGAAGTTTAAGTAACGTGGTTCCTACTAATTCAACGCTTAGCTCAAACGATTTTATCACGTTGCCCTCGTTGTTAACAGGGTCCAGATGTTTGAATTAAACCAGAGTTTTACATGGTAATAATGGTAGTAGGGACGTTGTTTCCAAATTTCCCTCGTTCGTTCTTAACATGGTCGTTTATAGTGACCACATTCCACTCGCACGATGTTGATAGGGCAATGTCGCTTATGCCAAACATGATTTGCACGATATCCTCGTTGTTGATAGGGTTGACAACAAAAAAAGCAAGAATTGTATCAGACAGTAAATACTGTCATTACCTGATGCACATATAATTTTCAACCGAAGCAATATAATTTCTCCAACTGAATCACTTATAATTTTTCCAACTTAAGCAACAATAATGTAAACAAACATCCATATGAACACAAGAATAGAATCACAAACATAAGCACTAACAAAATAACCATCTTTTTTAACAACATAACTATCTTTACACTACACGGTAACCATCCTTTTAACAAAATAACTATCCCATTTAACAACAAAAAGAGTAGAAGTAGTCCCACAACAAGACATGTACTGACTAAAAACCAATAGCTAAAACTAATCATCCTTTTTAACGAAACGAGCACAAATTCTTTTAGCTTTAGTGAGGGCTTTGCGGAATCTACCAAGGTAAGCCAAACGTGAAGTCTCCGGTTGCAATGAAGCCAAGGTTATGCCTTCACTAATCACTTCACTAAGCTTTTCATAGCTCTATAATGTAAATTGATAATATTTGAAAAAAGAAAATATAAACGAAAAATATATCGACTTATACTGTGTATAAATGATCATAAGAAGGTCAATTGCTGCATTGAATAATCTATTCATTAACCGAATGGACGTTTAACATGGTACGAGGGTAATACCAATCAAAATAATTGCTTGTCACCATTTTAGTTGATTCACGTAGAGGAATGGAACGATACTGTGCACTAACAACATGATTTGGGCGCTCATTCAAAATACTTTCCACAAATTCTTAAAGTACTTTATATTTTAAAGCCGTAGCACCGCGATGAGTGTTTTTACTTGTTGATTGAATAATAGGTCGTGGAATGTTTTGAACCCTACCGAATTGCCGCAAAACATGGGTGGGCGATATGGTTCTACCACAGTTAAGCATAATAAACAATTGGAATACCAAACAATTTCCGAAAAAGGATAGAATTGTCTTGCACGCATGTAAGGATCAAAGACTACCTAGAAGAATATTTAAAAGAAAATAATGATGTTATTATAACTTGAATAAAAAAGACACTATTCAAATGATTCAAGCCTAATAACATACCTCATGTTCTTGAATATTATCAAGATACGGTCTTAGTTCCTTATAAGATGCATAGTAGTCATTTGTTGGATCCCAACAGGCCGCTCTTGGTAAACTTTCATTGTAAATTTTGGTTGATGGATGCAAATGAAGCAAATGTTTGCATATCCATGATTCCAACAATCCAAGAAAACCAACAACTTGTTTCACTTTTATTCTACTCGCAAGACCTAGCTGTCTATATAGCCAACATAGACTTGCCGAACTCAAAGAATAATTACGAACTTCATCCAAATTACCAATTTGGTTTAAATAATGTACGGACACATGAGATTTACTTTTATCCATGAATAATGTATTGCCCACTAATTATAATAGATATGCACGAGCAGCTTGTTTGATTTTTTCTTCTTCAATCATCGCAAACTCTGTCAAATATTTCATGCAATTTAGTATAGGGCAATTTATATCCAACACCGTCCTTCATGTATTTTTTGCTTCGGGTTTAACTTATCCCCAAATTATTGACAACCAAATTAGTTATATAATTTCGGGAATAATTATATGTTTTATTGGTAATCCTTCAACCGAAATATGCAGTAGAGAGGCAACATCGTCTAATGTTATAGTCATTTCACCGAATGGTAAATGAAATGTATTTGATTCAGGAAGCCAACACTCAACAAAAAAATATATAAATACTTTATTAACCGAGCTATAACAGGTATCCACTAGAGAAAATAATCCTGAAGATTCCAAATAACCTTTAAAAATTGTTGCATCACTTGGAATTTTCCAATTAAAAACCTTTGTACCATGGTTTACACATAAAAGAGTGTCTCGTACCTAAAAAATAACTTAACTTTATATTATTCTATTTTGATAAATAATTTATTTAATAGAATTTTGTAAGATATACCTTGCCATCTCGTATCAACGAAGCAACGTGGGTATCGTAGCTACTAATCACATCGGCAATTCTCGGTCCACCGAAAGCTATTTGTGTATTATGTATGCCACTAGAAGCACCGATATCTTCATGCGTAAGAAGCTTTTCAACATGTTTATAGAGGTTGCTCTTGAACATGCTATGGAGGTAGCTCTTCAATATGCTGTGGAGGTTGCTCTTTAATATGCTACTCTACATTTTACTCTTGAATAACATGCTTAATATTTCGCTCTTGAATAACATGCTCATCTCAATTTTATTCCTCCGTTTGATTTATAGTTTTCGAATTTCTCGTTTTTACACGTCGATTTATTTCGTAAGCCGTTAGGGAATTGCGCATTGGCTTTGAACTTTCTGCAACGATAAAACAAGTTTAATAAAACAATATAGTGCGCATGAATTATAAATTAATATCATGTATGCAAGAATTATAAATACAGTGTGCAACTTTAGACGAAAATTTTTACGGACAAACGATGATTTGTTAACAGTCCAACGCAAGCTTACGGTCAAGTGTATGGTCAAATTCCTCGGTTTCAGCAGGTGAATTACACCTTAGCTGTTAATTGTGTTGTCGACAAATAACATGTTTTTACGCTTACGAGTAAGGCTAAAACTGTGTTGTTAACAAAAATTCATTATAATATTTGAACCTTTACTTATGCGAAAGTTTACAACTTGATGATTGTAATTGCTATATATTGAAAGTGTAGTATTTGTTTTTCCGTTCTTTTTTAAATTACATCTTTATATTTATTGTTATATGCAATAATATCACAGTAATGTTTTAACATATGTGTTTTTTAAAAAATAAATAAAATTGATTGATTGTGTTTGTTAAAAGGCACAAAAATTGTTTCAAAGAGATGCACAGACTATAACGCCAGAAGCATTAGAATGTGTATATTGAAATACTGAAGTTTGCCAAAAAGATTGAAATTGAACATAAAGTTTGAAACACTAAAGTTTGCCATAAATGGTGCAAATGTACATCGACCACGTCTGCCACGAACGAGGTTGTGGCACCGACCTCGTCTTCCACGAGACGAGGTCGGTGCCACAACCTCGTTCGTGGCAAATGTGGCTCTCATCTAGGGTTCCAACCCTCAGCCGCTACGCTACACGATCTTCGAGCATTCTTCTTTGTGTTTCTAAAGACCATCAAATTAAATAGCAAAAACACTTTCCATGGCGACGTTTGCTTCTTCCTTCCTTCTCCATAGCGATTGAGATATTGAACGCGGCGGTTGAAATATAGGCCAGGTTGAGGGAGACGGAAGCGTTAGAGATAGGGTTTTGGTTGAGAGAGGCAAAATGGTAAATGCCGTTTAACCTTTTATTTTGTTTCTGGGTTGACAAAGATGGATATTTTTGGTAGTTGATGGGGTGGGAAGAGAAAAATGAGGAGTGGATATTGATTTATTAAAATAATGTGGTGGGAAATGCAATAAGCGAGGTGGGAATAGACGAAGCCTGATGCTATAATGTAGTTGACTCAAAGCTTTTGTTACAATATTGGAATAACAAACCATTTTCACCCAATGAATGACCATTGAAACTAATTCTCAAAAAATATTATGCCCAGCATCCAAACAATCCAAGAATGGAAAGTAGTTACAAATGGACTTGCAAGAGAAATCAAATGTGGATACACATTGTTTACCGGTCACATTAATTGTTCGTAGAAGCACTTGCTTAAATTGAATCAATGTAATTCACATACTTGGTATTATTCAATGCACAACATATGCTTGTTACAAATTGAATCATAGAGATATGCCGCGACATAGTTGAAAAACTATGCAAAGCATACAAGCATCCACGGTGTCCCAGGATAAAAAAGTCCTGAGTCTTATCGGATCGACTAGCACCTTTGTTATTGATTAGAGAAAATTTGAGGAAGGTGTGAAGTAAAATATTCGGAATGTTTCCACATGGGAGGATTTGGATCGGGGAGAAAAAATCAGAGAGAAAGTGTAGGATGGTCATTCAAAACATTTTATCGTTTCATTTAAAAATCACTATTGAAAAAATATCAGTTTTGCCACAAAATTAAAGTGTCAAACAACACCAGCCAGCCGATCCTGACTCGATCAATCGAATAGCACATACACGTATGTTATCATATATGACTTCCCACTTCTACACAAGAGAAAACATTGTTAAATTTTGGCGACACTATATAGGGGATTAAAGGGGTTGGAAGTAGCTTGGTGATGGAGAAAACGGTTCACAAATCGGAGTTTGAAGGTGGAAGTTATGGCGAATAAGGTGGAGTGGTGTTGTAGCAACATTGACATTGTCATTATGGACATACATCTGTTGCTTCAACAAATCTGTTCCAAAGACTCAGGACATACGTCTGAGGATATGGTCAGACGTTTGAGTTTGCAACATATTTTTTCCAAAGAGCATGGATAGACGTTTGTCACTTCGGACAGACGTCTGATGTCTTCGGAAATTTTTCCCGAGACTTTGGACAGACGTCTGTCACATTGATATGTCTGTGGCGACTTCTGCCAGTTTTTATGGCCTAGATTTGATATGAAAATTTGTGATACTTAAAGGGGCAATTTTAGAACTTTGCCTAGGTTTTCTATTCTCCTATATAAGCTATTTTCTGGTTCCAGATTTCGATGCGATATAAAGCGACGACAAGGGTTTTAGCCACCACCAATTAGGGTTTATAAAAATCTAATTTTCTTCAATTTTCTTCTTTACAAATCAATTCTATTAGAATTTTGATCACTTTAATCAATCTCTTGTACTCTTCTCATCGATATTAATAAAAGCTCTCTCTTAAAGTGGATGTATACTAACACAACGTTAGTAGAACCACTATAAATAGTTGTATGATTTATTTTTTGTTATTGCTTTGATTTCTATACATCGCCAGTTTGAAATTGTGATCGGATTTGGATTGGTTGAGATTTAGATTGAGTTATTGATTGATTGGTTTTACACTTCTTACCACAATATCATCTTCATCTGTGTTTTTGGGGTTTTGATTTGAGTGGTCTCGAGATAGAATTCCAACACAACATTTAGTATCAGAGCATTGATGTTGGCAGGTGGTTGTAGAAATGCCAGAATCAGATAATACATCAAGTAGTTCCTCAATGGGTAATCCAAGTAGTGTAGTGCCTTATTGACATGGATCATATGCAACTTCAGGATCACAATTGGTAATCGACAAGTGAAATGATGATAATGATTTTGAAAAATGACAATGGAAGATGAAAGCGGTTATAAGGAGGAATCAGGTGCATCGGGTAGTGTTTGATACACATTTGTTGCCGTCAGACATCTCCGATGTTGAGAGAGAGAAAATGAAAGAGTGCACATTCACTACACTTCAACTTGCTATGGGAGAGAATGTTATCTCTAAAATTAGTGATGAGACTACCACTAAGGGTATTTGGAACAAGTTGTAGGATTGTATATGAAGAAGTCACTAACTAATTGATTAATGTTATTGTGAACGTTCCTCGCTATAAAATGAAGGAAGGTATTTCACTAAAGGCGCACTTGAATACTTATGATGATTTGCTAATGAAGATGAAGACTGTAGATTTGAAGATTGAGGAAGACCAAAAGACGATGATATTGTTGTGCTCGTTGTCGGATTGCTATATAGGTTTCTCAAATAGTTTGATCTATAGCCGGGACATATTGACTCTTGATGATGCCAAAACAGGTCTTCTTAGTTGAGAAGTTGCAGGATCAAATGAAGGAGTTAGGTGATGAAAGTAGTGATGCTAGTAGTGGTCATGGTTAATTTGTGGAGAATGAGAGGTATGTGAAGGAGAACCGGGGGCGTTCTAAATCAAGGAACCCCGGTTGGAGAGGAAAGTCGAAGGAAAGAAAAGACAAGTGCTATATTTGTAAGAAACCCGGTCATTGAAAGAATGAGTATCCGGATAAGGAGAAGACAAAGAAGGAAGTAGCTTCTACATCTGTAGCGGTGGAGAGTGGAGTTGGTGGGGGTGACGTAGACGTGTTGTCCGCGGTAGCATCAGATGTTTCAGGTAGCGAATGGGTGCTCAATTCGGGGGCATTGGTTCTGTGCAAATTTGGATGTTTGACGGAGTGATTCGTACAAATGTGCACTATGTTTCGAGACTTCGGAAGTCTCTTATCTCTTTGGGGTAGTTGGATTCTTTAGGTTGTAAGATCACTATTGAGAGTGATAGCTTGCGGTTTTCGAAGGGTGCGCTTGTGGTGATGAAGGATGTTAGAACTCATGGTATATATTTGCTTCAAGGAGTGATAATAGAAGGTGAAATTTGTGTAGGAGTTGATAGTTCTAGTGGCTTGGATGCGACTAGGTTGTGGCTTTTGAGGTTAGGTCATGTCTTGGAGAGGAGTTTGGATATTCTTCGGAAGAGGGAGATGATCGGTGGAAAGAGTTTCAACAAACTAGAGTTTTGCAAAGAATGTGTCATGAGGAAGCAAACTAAAGTATCATTCGGTGAGGGAAAACATGATTCGAAAAGGATTTTTGAGTATGCTCACACGGATGTTTGGGGACCGGCACCGGTAGCTTCTTTGGATGGAGCTCGCTATTATATTTCTTCTATTTATGACTTTTCTCGAAAGGTATGGGTGTATGTAATAAAAGCCAAGTCGGAGGCATTTGCAAAGTTCAAAGCATGGAAAGCACTTGTTGAGAATGAGAGTGGCAAGTCTTTGAAGGTTCTAAGGTCCGACAATGATGGAGAGTATGTTTCTAGAGAATTCTTAAAGTTTTGCAAGCATTGTGGTATTCAGAGACATTTTACTACACTAGAAAATCCGCAGTCGAATGATGTTGCGGAGAGGATGAATCGTACTCTACTTGAGAAAGCTCGATGCTTGAGATTGACATTGAGTTTGGCTAAGGGATTTTGGGCCGAAGCTTTGTCAACCACAATGCATATTATTAATCGAATTCCGTGCTCAACTATTGGTAACAAAATTCATGAGGAAGCGTGGAAGGGAAAAAGCATTGACTTGAGTTATCTTCGTGTGTTTGGTAATCCGGTTTATGTGCATGATCTAGGAAATGATAAGCTTGAACCTAGAGGTTTCAAGGAGATTTTTCTTGGTTATACGGATGGAGTAAAAGGCTACGGGATTTGCAATCCGAAAATGAATAAGGTTATGAATTCTCGTCATGTTACTTTCGATGAGTCGGCGATGTTCAAGTAGAATGAGAGCTCATCGGATTTTCTAAATTTGGTTCATGGAGAATCAAAGGAGAAGGAAGCTATCCCCATATTTTGTCCAAGGAGTAGAGAGAGTAGAGTAGCTGGAGATGCTTACGAGGAGGTAGCGGTTGATGTAACATCACATAGTCAACAGGATTCCTCTAGTAGTGTTGGTGATGTGCATGATTTTAAAGAAGATTCGGTTCAAGGTGGAGCCGAAGGAGGTTTAGGTGATGGTATTGCTACTCGGGTTGATCGTCGTGCAATTAGGCCACTCGATAAATATGGCGATTAAAACTATCTTAGCTTTTGTGATAATTTGGACTATGCTCTTCATGTAGTCCAAGATGAGACGATGGACCTTAATGACGTCATGGAGTCGAGCGATAGCTCGAAATGGATTTGTACCATGAAGGAAGAGATGCAATCATTATTGAAGAATCAAACTTGGGATTTGGTTTCACTTTCTAAAGAAAACCGTGCAATTGGATGCAAATGGATATACAAGGTAAATGACGATTGAAGATACAAAGCAAGGCTAGTTGCTAAAGGGTTTGCATAAAGGAAGGGGAAGGAGTATGATGAGATATTCGCACCGGTTGTGTGTCATACTTCTATTCGGATATTATTTGCTATAGTTGTTATTCATAACTTGGAGTTGGAGCAACTTGATGTGAGAACCGTCTTCTTGCATTGTGACTTGGATGAAGACATTTACATGGAGCAATCGCAAGGGATTGTAGTAGATGGTAAGTCAAATTTAGTTTGCAAGTTAAAAAATCGTTATATGGTTTAAAGCAATCACATAAACAATGGTACAAAAAATTTAATCATTTTATGCATGAAAATGGTTTTGATAGAAGCATTAAGGATGCTTGCGTATATTTCAAGAAGTTGAAAAATGATTATTGGGTGTATTTACTCTTGTATGTGGACGATATGCTCATTACTTCTAAAGGATAAGAATGAAATCAACTTAAAACTGAGTTTGAAATCGGAATTCGAAATGAAGGATCTTGGAGAAGCAAAGAAGATATTGGGCATGGAAATAGAAAGAGATCGAAAGCGTTTGGGGTTGAAATTAACGCAAAAGCAGTACATAGAGAAAGTGCTTTGTCGATTTAGCATGGAGAATGCAAAGGCATCAAATACACCTTTACCTTTGCACATGAAGCTTTCGAGTAAATGATCGCCTATCTTAGAAAAAGACAGGGCATATATGGCGAATATGCCATATGCTTGTGTGGTTAGAAGTCTAATGTATGTTATAGTGTGTACAAGGCCCGATATTGCAACTGCCGTCGGGATGGTTAGTCAGTATATGGCTAATCCGGGAAAATCACATTGGAAAGCTGTGAAGCTTATATTGAGATACCTTAGAGGCACATCATGATCTTTTTTTTTTAGCGGTAGTGATGGGAAGAATTGCAAGTTGGTTGGTAACTGTGATTCAGACTGCGCCGGTGATAAGGATCGAAGAAAATCAACTTCTGGATATGTCTTCACACTTAGGGGTATAGCCATAAATTGTAGATCGAGATTGCTGCAGCCAAGGTTGCTTTATCCACTACGGAGGCAGAGTTGATAGCCGCGATGGAAGCGACAAAGGAGACACCTTATTTGAAGTGGTAGTTGTGTGACTTGGGATTCAACATGATAGCATCGATGTTCGATGTGATAGCCATAATGCTATTCACTTGGTAGAGAATATGACGTTTAACTCACGGACTAAGCATATTGAAGTGAGAGGGTCATTTTTGATAGCCAAAGATGAGGATAAGCAAGTATATCTTCGAAAAGTGCACGCAAATGATAACACGGCAGATATGTTCACTAAGGCAGTGCCGGTTGGGAAGTTCGAATATTGCTCGAACTTGATTCGCTTGGAGAAGTGCTAGGTGCCACAGGATGGCACGGTTGAGGGAGAAGCTTGGTTATGGATGAGGAAGAGTATCAGTGAGAGACTAAGGTTCTATCTTCTTGGTAAGTGCTAGTTTACCCTCCTCGGCACTTTAGTATTTGGTGAGACGGTTTAAGATTTGAATGTTTTCAATACTTTGTTAGCGGGCAGGGGCTTTGCCTGAGCTCGTTGATGGAGTGCAATGGGCGGTGGTTTTGCTGGAGCTCATTGGAAAAGCATTCGCGTTTGGTTGAAGGTAGAAGTGGTGTTAGTTGGTGCTATCAGTTGTTGTTGATGGTATGGTACCCTTAGAGTTGGAGATGAATATAGTATCGAGGTAGAGTGTTAAATTTTGGCGACACTATATAGAAAGTTGAAAGGGTTGGAAGTAGCATGGTGATGGAGAAAACGGTTCGCAAATCGAAGCTTGCATGTGGAAGTTGTGACGAATAAGGTGAAGTGGTGCTGAAGCAACAGCGACAGACATCTGTCATTATGAACGGACGTCAGAGGTTTCAGCAAATCCATTACAGAGACTCAGAACAGACATATGAGGATATGGTCAGAGATCTGAGTCTACAGTAGATTTTTTCAGAGAGGAAGGATATACGTCTGTCACTTTGGACAGAGGTCTAATGTGTTAGGAAAAAATTTCCCGAGACTTTGGACAGACGTCTCTCACACATCTGCGGCGGCTTCTGCCAGTTTTTTGGCATGGGCTTGAAATGAAGATTTGCGATATTTGAAGGGACAATTTTGAAACTTTGTCTAGGTTTTCTATTCTCCTATATAAGCTATTTTCTGGGTCCAGATTTTGATGCGACAGAAAGCGACTGCAAGAGTTTTAGTCTTCACTCATTAGGGTTTATCAAAACCTAATTTTCTTCACTTCACTTCTGCACAAATCAATTCTATTAGAATTTTGATCATTGTAATTAATCTCTTGTACTCTTCTCATTGATATCAATAAAAGCCCTCTCTTAAAGTGGATGTTTTCTAACACAACGTTAGTGGAACCACTATAAATCGCTGTGTGATTTATTTTTCGTTATTGTTTTGATTTCTATATATTACTTATTTAGGATTGTGATTGGATTTGAATTGGTTGAGATGTAGATTGAGTTATTGATGAGTTGTTTATACACTTCTTATCACGATCTCGTCTTCCGCTGTGCTTTTGGGGTTTTGATTTGAGTGGTCTCGAGTTAGAATTCTGACTCAACAAACATTGAATGTCCAACGGACTTAATATAGCTTTTGAGATATCTATATATTTAAATAATAGGATTCTTACATAATCTCCAATGATGTGAGACTATCACTCTAAGTTTGTTAACAATTCTTTTTTTCCTTTAAAATTCCATAAGTGTGATTAAGTTCTCCACCTCCTACCATTTGCAACTTTGAAACCTACAGGTGCTATGCTCCCTTCTTTAACATTGAGCTTTCGTTCTTTGTTTCCCAGTAGCTTCTTCCTGATCCATGATTTATTTTAGTTCAACTTCTATTGCATGCCTTCATTTAGTTTGTTTCGTTAGCATTTCGTTCTCTGTCTTCTTCAGTATTTTGGATTTCAAAATGTGTATGGTCAGGTCTCGCTTTCTCTTTGATATTGCCCGTTGAATCTTTGCTCCAACATTTCAAGAATTCTCTTAATTTCTGATATATTTTTGTAGTAAATATTTGAGCTGCACTTCAACAGAAATATAGTTCCACTTTTCTTCAATTAAAGCATCAAAACCATCCTCCAACATCCACAGTTTTATTCAAACTTGGAAGTTTGAACTAACGGTAGAATATAATTTTATTTTATTTTATTTGAAAGAAAAGCAAGCAATCATGATGCTATAATACAATTAATTTGGAATACGTGTTAATAGTATGCGGAAAAGAAAAAAAAAGATATATTACTCCAACTGAGTATAATTGTTGTGACATACTTCTCCAAAATGAGTATAGCCTGTATATAACTGTCCATGATATGAAACTAATTACAAATGACGGTCTTAAAGAGAAACTAGATGTCGACGTAAAAAAAAACTCATCAGTAACGACTCTTTGAACCATTTGCACCGATTGGAACAGTTTCATGCAGCTACCCTCAAGTTGGTGGATATATGCTGTTACGCATTGGAATAAGACTATAACACAAGATGAGGCAAATTTAGCAGCTTCACAAGTATTGAATAGCGCACATAATGTTAACAGAAGCATTAGTAACACATCTGAAGAATAAAAAACTTGAAAATGATACAACATCTCATGAGGTTAAGGAATATTTTATTCAAAAGGTAGTCAGTATTCCGTATTTTGAATCGTTACAGGAATGTATTCTTCTCCCGCTATCACTTTTGTTTCACATAACAAAGACAAGTTAATAGTTAAGGTAAACATTTATGTATGTGCATGCTTATAGTTCAACATCCATCAATATGGTGAAGTATAACACAAATATAAGAAGCATGTACAGTCTCAAATCTTGTTACAGAAGAGTCGGGTATTTCGATAATACAAACAAACATACAAAAGTTTGTTTCTTTGAACTGCACCAGTTTAGTCATCGGTATAAAATATACTAAGACATAAGAAGTTGAACTACCATTGCGCTAATGTGTACATATACAAATAAACTATAGCAATAAACAAGAAATTATTACGATATTTGCTTTGATATAAAGTAAAGCTATGTTAATAAGAAATATACATCAACAGAACTCAATTCAAACCAAACATGCAATGGAAGCCAACTACTGACCTAACTAAAGCCAAGTCATAACTCAAATATGTTATAAGTGCCTGGGCATGCAATCCTTCATACCACATTAATACTTCTATATTCATACTGTACTATCATGGTGACCGGATACATGAATTCCATGAGCTGTCTCATAGTGCTCATATTATTAAACAGCTCTTATTGTTATGCAGCACGTATTTTAATTGATAATCCAATTCCCAAAATACCAACGCTTCCAAAACCAGAACTGCCGCCTTTACCAGAGATCCCGACACTACCAAAACTCGAACTACCAACTTTACCTGAAATTCCAAAACCAGAACTTCCTCAAATACCTGAAATCCCATCTTTACCAACAATAGAATTCCCTCCTCTACCAGAGTTGCCTAAAATACCAACCATTAGCAAGGATGAAAAATCACCTGTACCTGCAGTGCCAGCTTTGCCAAAGCCAGAATTACCACCATTGCCTGTTGTGCCTACTTTGCCAAAGCCGGAGCTACCTCCATTGCCTGAGCTGCCAAAGTTTGAGCTTCCGCCATTGCCAGAACTTCCGAGCATACCTGGGATTCCTGTTCCTAAGTTGCCATCAATTCCAACTATTCCTTCTGTCCCTAACACACCAACTGTCAAAAGCCCATGAGATACACTTTTGGAGATTATAGTACTATTGTCTTCTTGCTTTCTTCGATGTTAGCTTTCGTGCTTCTTATGATTCATATGTAATATTTAGTTATTTACTTGTTCATACGGTTTGAATGAATATTTGTAGTTCTTAGCTATATATGTAGTTATATCATCTGTATGTATTTATGTATGTTCAATCAATTATTTTTTATTGTGCTGAAGGTCCGATATTGAGAAAAGTAAAGGTAATTTAATCAACGGAAATGCTAACTCAACCGAATATATGCGGTACCAATTGAATGCAAAATTCATCCAACGGTTACCCTAAAATCAAGCTTTTAGATGCATGGCATATTTTCCTCCTGTATGCAGGTCTGGTCATGAATTTCGGTTGAACTAGCAAAGTCCTTTAATCAACATTAAAAATATTATTTAAGAAAATATTCTTGTGCTATGTATCTATGTAAGAAATATGCATATTATACTTTCAAAATGTTTTTTGAGAATGATATATTTATAAAAGTTACTTCAACTTTAAACAATTAACTGGATATGAATTTGTAATCTATATTGCAATGTATTGCAATGAACTAATGAAGGGAGGATATGGTAATAGTTGCTAACTTTGCTACTACAAATTTTAGGCAACTTAGCCTAAAGACATCGTCACAATGAAACATTAACGTACACGTGCCAAATCTTACTAGTACTATTGCATAGCGATGGAAATTGACCGATGGAACCTTCTATTGTTCAGTTTATTGTACTAAAATCGCAGAGAAATATATTTCTTAAAGATTATAAAATAATTGAACTTACACTAGACTAGAGTTTTGATAATTTTATTGATAAAATTTAGTATAAAATTATTATTTTTAATCTTTTTTGAAAAAAATAGAATATATTTTTCATTTTCTCAAATGTTTTTGTATTTCGATGGAAAAAAATGAAATTTTCAAATGTTTTTTTTTCCTTTTAATTTCTACCATTTTTTCTGAAAGTTTCAAAAAAAATTATTTAATTTTAAATGAATCATACTAAAACATTCTTTTTGAAGAAATTGAGGTTTTCTTGGCAAAATTAAACTTCCTGGGAAAATTGGATTCTCTTTATGAAAATAATTCATTTTATAAATACGTGAATTTTCAAACAAATATTAGCTACAAATACATGATTTTATCATTATTAAATATCAAAATAGTATGAGAAATTGAATTGAGATATTCGTGGAGAGAATAAAGTAGATAGTTTGGAAAAAGACATTCCTAAAGGGATTTTAAAAGTACATTCCTCAGTCCATTACCTAACTGAGGTCTGAAAGCCCACTAAGTTCGATCTTCAACGTCAATGTTACAAGAAGAAGAAGATTATAACGAGGCCAACGTTAGGATAGCAGTTTGTCTTCCAAATAAACTCCTTAAATAACTACTAATTAATTTATATATTCTGCCAATTCTTGTATTCCACTGCAAGGAGCAGATTATAGTACTGGACTACAAGAGAAATGAAATGCGAATGCACAGAATTTACCAGTCACATTGGTCATGGAAGCACCCACTCTAATTGAATCATTGTCGGTCACCTACCTAGTAATCTAAAGTGGCAAAACATATGCCTGTGACACATTGGAAAAAAAAGAAGGTGACAGCAAGTTTGACAAGTACAAAATCATGCAGAAAATTGTTACAGGAAAGCCCTGATGCAAACGTAATTAATACAACCCTTGAATTGAATACAAAATTTCATGATGTCAAATGTTACATTCGAAAGGCCAACTATATTTGTAATACCATTGACTGTTTTATGCATAATCTGGCACTGTTCATTCTCATGTTGTAACTTGCATTTCACTTAACAAAGGGTTGTTATAAGCTACTTTAAGCCAAAAATGCATTTGTACCTGCAACTTCACCTAAATATAAATTGAAGGCTGTAAACTAGAACAGAAATCCAACATACAAGTGCATTTTCAATTCTGCCTATGGAAGCATTGGGAAATTAGTTCGTTTACCAATTATTTGTTTATAATAGCTACCACAAAAGAGGTTGGAAGTGTTGAACTACTAATGCACATTTTTTAAGTACTGCAAAATGTATGCTCAGTCAGATAGAAAGCAAAAGAACTATTGCCATCTCATGCTCTATTCACACCAAACACGCAATGGAATCCAACTACTAACCTATACTGACCTAACTAAAGCCAGCTTATAAATCCCATATATTATAAGTACCAACGCATGCAATATCTTCCAACTTACTTCTTATCCAATTTGTATCATGGCAACTAGACACACACTCTCCACGAGCTTTCTCATAGTGCTTATCTTATTAAGCAACTCTTATTCTGATGCTGCACGGCATTTACTTGATGCTTCACTTCCGGAAATTCCAATTCTTCCAAAACCAGAACTTCCACCAATGCCCGAGATTCCTAGCATACCAAAGCCTGAACTTCCACCTCTACCGGAGTTTCCTAAATTTGAATTTCCACCACTGCCTGAATTACCTGTAATTCCTAAACCTAAATTGCCAACCCTTCCAGAGATACCGACCATTACGAAAGATATAGAAGTACCACTACCTAAGGTCAAGGTGCCAACTCCACCAAAACCAGAACTGCCTTCTTTACCTGAGATCCCAATACTACCAAAACCTGAATTACCAACCATACCCGAACTACCAAAACCTGGATTACCGATCATGCCAGAACTACCTAAACCTGAGCTTCCAACTCTACCCGAAACGCCAAAACCTGAACTTCCTCAAGCACCTGAAATTCCAATTTTACCAAAAGTAGAGCTGCCTCCTCTACCAGAGTTGCCTAAAATACCAACCATTATTAGTAGAGATGAGAAATCACCAGTTGATGCAAAGCCAACTTTGCCAAAGCTAGAACTGCCACCCTCCCCTGTGGTGCCAAAGCCAGAGCTACCCACATTGCCTGAGCTACCAAAGTTTGAGCTGCCACCATTACCAGAATTTCCCGGCATACCTGGAATCCCTGTCCCTAAGTTACCAGAATTTCCAGCCATTCCTTCTGCTGCGAACACACCAGCTGCCAAAAGCCCATGAGAAATATTTTCAGCTACAGTGAAGCCTGATTACACTGTCCCACTATATGTAATATATGATATCATACTTGTTCATATTGGTTGTTTGAATGTTTCTATTTTATATGTCATGTAGTTACAACATTTAGGTGTATATGTGACTCATTGATTTTATACGATTGTTATTTTCTCACCAGGTCTAACATACAGAAAACCATTGTTGATGCAATCACCATTACAGAATGAACTGTGTTTCTTTTTCAATTCCAAATATAGTTATTAGAATCATAGAGCTACGGATGGGACTTACATCTTGAGTATCACTATTCATTACCTTTGGGATCATATTCTATTGGTGTAAATGTAAACTTCTTATATTCCACATCTATATTTTGATAGAGTATCGGTGTAATATACAATATTACCTAATCTTCTTATCATAGGTCACACATTCAAATTCGAATGACTACACATTTTCATATAATTTATATTTTTATTATGTTTCTTATTTTCAATGTTTTTACTACTCCCTTTGTTTATGTTTTCATTGTTGGTGTAAACCAAAATTAAAGAGTCGTGTCTGCTGATGTGAAAAGTCATGTCTATTCGAATGAAGAGTCATGTCTATTCGAATGAAAAGTCATATTTGTTCAGTGAAGAGTCGTGTCCGTTCACTGAAAAGTCGTGTCTATTGAAATGAAGAGTCGTGTCTATTAAGTAAAAGTCATGTCTATTGAAGTGAAATGGTGTCTATTCAAAAATGTTATGTCCGTTTGTAAGGGTTGTAAACCACTATATATATGTGGTCATTTTATTGTGTTGAATGCAAGTTGTAGGCAAGACAAAAAGCAAGTTATAAAAAAAAAATTGTCTATTCTCCTCTAAAATTATAATTCTCTCTCTTTTTCTATTTTAACAAATTGGTATCGGAGCTTGGTTGAAAAATGTCAAACAACCTTGTCTCACTTGTTTCTCGATTCAACGGTGAAAAGTTTGATTATTGGAGCAATCTAATGAGGCTCTGTCTTGAATCTCAAGACTTGTGGACAGTTGTTGAAGAAGGTGTTGGTGCGCCGAAAGATGAGACGCAACTCATAGTTGCCCAAAGAGATCTTCTGAAAAGCAAAAAACAGAAAGATCGGAAGGCTCTCTTCCAAATCTATCAGACACTTGAAATTCAAGTTTATGAGAGAATTTCAAAAGTTGCAAATGCTCAGGAGGCTTGGAAAATATTGAATACAACGTATTCTGGCCAAGATCAAGTAAAAAAGGTTCGCCTGCAGTCACTACGAGCTGAATTCGAAAAGCTCGAAATGAAGGATAGTGAGAAAATCTCAGAGTATTTTACTCGTCTCACTTCCATCATAAATCAGATGGCTTCAAACGGAGAAGTCGTGGAGACTCAAAGAGCCGTTGAAAAAATTCTACGGAGCCTACCAATCAAGTTCGATCATATTGTGGTTGCAATTGAGAAATCAAATGATATTGCTTCACTTTCTCTTGAAGGCTTGCAAGGAAGGCTGGAAGCTCATGAGGCTAGGATCTTGATGAGAAGTAAACAAACAAATTCTTCTCAAGATCAAGCCTTAAAATCTCAATTCACATCCATAAAAGTTCAAGGCCCATCCTATGGCAAAAGTAACAGCAGGAATAGTGGAAAACGTGAAGAATCGAAGGAGGAGAAACGATCATTCCAAAATAACAAGGCGCGAGGCAAATACAAAGGCAAAAAACCATATTTTGAATGCAATTTCTGTCACAAACCGGGTCATAAAGCAAATGATTGTTGGGAGAAACATCCTGAAAAGAAGCTAGTTGCTGGTTTTATACATAATGAAACAGAAAAATCTGAATCTTTGTTGATCGCTTCGGATGGAAATGTTGAAAACGTATGGTACTTGGATAGTGGTGCAAGTAGGCATATGAATGGAAATAAAAATCTATTTTCAAGTCTTGTGGAAGCTGATGATGGTCAGGTTACTATTGGAGATGCAAAATCATACAAAATTTAAGGTGTTGGCGAAATTTCTTTCAAAACCAAGGCTGGAAAATTTGAAAAAATGTCGGAGGTTCTTTATGTACCAGGCATACGTAGCAATCTTCTTAGCGTCGGTCACTTGCTGAAGAAAGGATTTGATTTTCGATTCGTTGGAGATCAATGTAGCATGAAGAAGAACGACCAACAAGTGGCAAATATTGTGATGGGATCCAACAAATTATTTCCGATCAAACTTGACATCGTAAGCAGTACGTGCATGATTGCTACTTCTAATGATGAAGTTTCCAAGTTATGGCATCAGAGGTTTGGGCATTTAAACTTTCGGACTTTGAAGGAGATGTCTACCAAAGAAATAGTCCGAGGGTTGCCTAAACTTGAAGTGATAAATGAAGCATGTGAGGAATGCCAATTGGAAAAACAACATCGTGAATCTTTCTCATCCAAATCGAAGTGGATTTCTCAATCACCTCTGGAGCTTGTTCACACCGACCTCTGTGGACCAATGCAAGTGTCATCGCTTGGAGGCAGCAGATATTTCTTATTATTTGTTGACGATTACACAAGAAAAATTTGGGTTTATTGTGTCAAAGAAAAATCAGATGCCTTCTCTTACTTCAAAGAGTTCAAATTTCAAGTTGAAAAACATTCTGGTCATCAAATAAAAAATCTAAGGAGTGACCGTGGAGGAGAATACATGTCCTCTCAGTTTGAAGAATTCTGTCAAAATCATGGAATCCGCCATGAGTTAACTGCTAGGTACTCACCTCAACAAAACGGAGTCGCAGAGCGCAAAAATCGAACAATAATGAATATGGTCAGATGCATGTTGAAGAATAAGAACTTGCCTGCATGTTTTTGGGCTGAAGCGGTCTCTTGTGCCGTTTACTTAATCAACCGATCACCAACGAAGAGCTTAAAGGATTCCACTCCAAATGAAGTCTGGTATAGCAAGAAACCAAATGTTGCTCATTTAAAAACTTTTGGTTGTCTTGCATACTCTCATATTCCTGATGCTTTAAGATCGAAGCTCGGCGATAAATCTGAAAAAGGCATTTTCATTGGTTATAGCCAAAGGTCTAAAGCTTACAAGCTTTACAATCCGAAGACGAAGAAGATGATTATCAGCAGAGATGTTCGCTTTGATGAAAATGGTTGTTATAATTTTTCAGATTTTGTAGAATTACCTGGATGGCAAACTCTAAATCTTGAAGAGGAAATTTCTTTGGAACAAGATGTTGATGCTGATGTTGGTATTGAAGAACAACAGCCTAAAAATAATGGGGTTGAGCAGGAGCAAAATTCACCACCAACGGCGGAAAGAAAGACGCGATCCTTGAGAGAAATCTATGATGCAACCGAAGAAGTTGACACTACGGATCATGTATATTTTGCATTTTTTGCGGGAGAAGATCCAATCACTTATGAAGAAGCATCAAAGGAAGAAAAATGGGTGAATGTAATGAAGGATGAAATCAAGTCTATTGAGAAAAATGGTACGTGGGAGCTTACCACTTTGCCTTCACACAAGTCAGCCATTGGTGTAAAATGAGTGTTCAAAACCAAAACAAATCTTGATGGCTCCATCAACAAGTACGAAGCACGTTTGGTTGCGAAGGGGTATAAGCAAAAGGAAGGGGAAGATTTCAATGAGGTATTCGCTCTTGTCTCTCGACTTGATACAATTCGATTGTTGATTTCTCTTGCTTCCCAAAATGGCTGGAAGCTGCTGCATATGGATGTGAAATCAGCTTTCTTGAATGGTTTTCTTCAAGATGAAATTTATCTTCAACAACCTCCTGGTTTTGTGAAGAGGGGCGAAGAGGAAAAGGTGTATAAGCTGCGGAAAGCTTTATACGGGCTGAAGCAATCCCCCCGTGCATGGTATGATCGTATCAATAATTTCTTTTTAAAGAATGGCTTTGAAAGGTGTCTTTTTGAACACACTCTTTACATGAAGAAGCATTCAAAAGGAGATTTCATGATCATGAGTTTATACGTGGATGATCTGATTTTTACTGGAGATAATATGGAGATGTTATCTGAATTCAAAAATTCAATGATGAAGGAGTTCGAGATGACGGATTTGGGAGAATTACATCATTTTCTAGGGATATGTGTTCAGCAATCAAAATGTGGGATTTTTATCTCGCAAGAAAAATATACTGCTCAAGTATTGGAGAAGTTCAATATGATGAGTGCAAATCCAGTTTCAACTCCTTGTGTTGCAGGTTTGAAATTGTGCAAAAATGGTGAAGGAAAGTTTGTGGATCCAACTATTTTTCGAAGCCTAGTTGGAAATTTGATGTATCTCACTGCTACAAGACCCGACATCATGTACACAGTAAGCTTGATTAGCAGATTCATGGAGAAACCTTTCTCAAACCATTGGGAAGCTGCAAAAAGAATTTTACGATACGTTAAAGGAACTATTTACTATGACATTTTCTATGAAGCTCATGTGCCTGTGAAGCTTGTTGGATATACGGACAGCGATCTAGGTGGAAGCATCGATGATTCAAGGAGTACTTTGGGTTATGCATTTAACCTTGGAAGTGGAATTATTTCTTGGTGTTCAAAAAAACAACCAGTTGTGGCACTTTCTACCACCGAAGCGGAGTACATCGCAGCATCTCTAGCAGGATGTCAAACTTTATGGCTAAGAGGAATTCTTGAAAATCTAAGCTTCAAGCAAAAAGATCCTACGATCATTTATTGCGACAATAGTTCTACTACCTCTGTCTCAAAGGATCCTATTTTGCATGGAAGAACAAAACATATTCGTCTACGTTTCCATTTCCTACGAGAACTCGTTCGTGAAGAAGAAGTGAGTCTTGAGTATTGTCGAAGTGAAGAACAAATTGCTGATATCTTCACAAAGCCGCTTGGAGGGACTGCTTTCTCAAGAATTGTTGCTGCATTAGGTGTTCGAAGGAATTTTGGTTTAGGGGAGGCATTGTTGGTGTAAACCAAAATTAAAGAGTCGTGTCTGCTGATGTGAAAAGTCATGTCTATTCGAATGAAGAGTCATGTCTATTCGAATGAAAAGTCATATCTGTTCAGTGAAGAGTCGTGTCCGTTCACTGAAAAGTCGTGTCTATTGAAATGAAGAGTCGTGTCTATTAAGTAAAAGTCATGTCTATTGAAGTGAAAGGGTGTCTATTCAAAAAGGTTATGTCCGTTTGTAAGGGTTGTAAACCACTATATATATGTGGTCATTTTGTTGTGTTGAATGCAAGTTGTAGGCAGACAAAAAGCAAGTTATAAAAAAAAATTGTCTATTCTCCTCTAAAATTATAATTCTCTCTCTTTTTCTATTTTAACATTCATATCATTATCGCTTGCTTTGTGAGTTTTTTTATGAGAACTAGAAAACCTTTTGTAATTAAATCTCGAGTTAAAACGATTTCTTAAATGATTTTTTTTTACAGCTTTCAGTTTTCTCTTGTACTTTAAAGTTATTCAAAACTACTACTTTCTTATAAATTACAACTGTTATTTATAAAAAATTATATTCCTTGGTTTAACTTTTTCTATTTTTCAGTGGACTATATATCATGAATTTTGTCAAAGTCAAACTATATATAATACATTGAAAATTAGAATTTGATATTTCTACTATGAATTTTTCTGGAAAGATATTTCTATGCACGCCAAAGTATATTCATCATAGAAGTCATTTTAGCTTACAAAATTAATTGGACATGAAACATGTAGTCTACTTTATAATGAAAGGAGGAGACAGTAAATGTTGCTAGCCTTTGGTTTGTTACTATACATTTGAGTATTTCAGACTAAAAACGATACTTCAACAACATGAAAGCCTAAACGCTTCAATAACATTCATAAAGACTCTTTAGCCTAAGGACTTCATCTTTGGAGTGAATATACGTAGGTAAGCCCATTGATCAATCTTAAGGCATCAATTTATGTCTTCCAAGCTTTGAGAATAAAAATGAATTACTACATGTTATACGTCTATAACTAGTATACCAAAACAGAGACGAATCAATAATAAACTTGTCTCACAAGTTTACAACTCAGATTTCCACTACTCTAGAATTCTATATTAGTTATTTTAACACTAAGTATGTTGTAATTAATTACAATAACAAACTAACAATTATAGCAATAATAACTATAGTGATAAATCAAACGTTATACTATTTAAAGAAATAGTATAAAGCAAAAAGAAAACAATGTTTATATATATAAATATATAAATCAACTAGAAATCTAACCGGTTGAATAAGGAAATTACGTTTAAGGCTTGTCGTAACACTTTCCTTAAGACTTTATTCAAATTCTTCCAAGATACAACAGACGTGATCTGCTCGAGATTGTGATGTGTATGATCTTCTGTGTGATAGCAAAAGCGCACGGATTGTAGATATTAAGAAACGAAGAGGAAGAAAAGAAAATCCGGAATCGATTGAGTGAGGAAAGTGATCAGGTTTCCTCCTTATTTATAGCCGAATTTCCAATGGCTACACCCATTGAGAAAAGTAGCATCCCTTCATTTGCAATGCCAAAAAGCGTTACTGTTTGCAACAGTCGCGCCTCTTCGTTTTGCAACGGCTGAAAACTGTTGTTCGCAACAGTCGCGCCTCTTCGTTTGCAACGGTCGAAAACTGTTGCTATTCGCAATAGTCGTGTCTCTTCGTTTGCAAGGCTAGAAACTGTTGTGGTTTGCAACAGTCGCGTCTCTTCGTTTGCAATGGCCAGCAACTGTTGCGTTTTGCAACAGTCGTGTCTCTTCGTTTGCAACGGCCAGAAACTGTTGCGGTTTGCAACAGTTGCGTTGAATCCAGTAGTCGTTTCGTTTTGAATTTAAACAGTAGAAAACCGTTCACTTTTGTACAGCAAAAATATAACACGGTCCACTCTTATTGCACCCGCACCGGACCCGGCCTGGTTCGGTCGGTCGGACGGGCTGACGGCGCCGCGCGCGTGTATTAGTCCATGGCCATATATGTCCTCCCCCTCGCACAAAATTACCTGACCTTAAGGGACAATATAGGGATTGAGAGTATACTATATAAACTAAAAAATAAACATATTTTTGGCGATGTAGGACATATCTCATTCACCATTATTTTGAGAAATTTAAAAATCCTCCACATAATGACGATATATGTCTCCCCCACACAAAGTGTAATATCATATAGTTCATATGAAAATAATGCTATGTCGAAGACAAGTAGATATTTCACTTTGAACTTTCCCTAGTTAAAACTTATCAGATATACTTGGCTAATCGGTGAATTATTTCATCTTGAACCGTCAGCCGTTATTGTATAACCAGACAATAAGCTTTATAAAGCATTATTTTCCTTCACATCCAATCTCTTGCTTGTGTTCATTTTGGTCCTGAACAATTTTTGATTCTGCGAGTGTTTATAGGAAATATAAGCCTTTAATATTCGCATAGAGCCGACCCAGCTCACACTAACATAGATGATCGCAACCATTAAGAGTATCCTACATATACCCCACTTGTTATTTTCAAGATATGGTCATCATTAAAAAACATAGTTTTAACTTTTAAATATTTTTGTAGGCATGCATTTATATTGTGCACTAGGAATGGAGTTGGACTATGTCCACACAAATGCATTACGTCTTTAGTTACTCAAAACTGGTTTTCCTATTGGTCCTAGTCCGTGGGATCTTCAGTCGCTAGGATAGGTTTCCATATAAGAAAACTCTTGATGGTTTAGACTTTTAAACTCATTCCCCTCGATGTGCAGTCAATTTTCTCTCTTGATAAACCTTTAGTAAATGGATCCGCTGGGTTATCATTTGTTCTCACATAATCTATGGAAATAATTCCATTTGAGAGTAATTATCTAACTGTGTTATGACGTCAATGAATATGTCGTGACTTTCCATTATACACAAAGTTGTGCGCTCTACTTAGCGCAGCTTGGTTATCACAGTGTATGCATATGGCCGATACAGGTTTAGGCCAAAACAGAATATCTTCTAAAAAGTGACGAAGCCATTCTGCTTCTTCGTCTGCTTTATCTAAAGCGATGAACTCTAATTCCATAGTGGACCGAGCTATGCATGTTTGTTTAGTTGATTTCCATGACACTGCTGCCCCTGCTAAGGTAAATACATAACCACTCGTTGATTTTGATTCCTCTAAATCAGCAATCCAGTTTGCATCACTATATCTTTCTAAGACAGCGGGATATTTTCCATAATGTAAGGAATAATTTGTGGTATTTTTTAAATATCCAAGCACTCTTAGTAGTGCTTTCCAGTGTTCCTTTCCTGAATTTCTTGTATACCTGCTCAGTCTACTTACTGCATAAGCTATGTCTGGTCTTGTGCAATTCATGAGATACATGAGACATCCTATTACACGAGAGTATTCCAGTTGCATTACACTCTCATTAATGTTTTTATGCAGTACTTCTGATGGATTAAAATGTGTTCTTACTCCTTTAATTTCAAAATTTCAAAACATTTCAATCACTTTGTCTACATAGTGTGATTGAGGTAATTCAATTCCATTAGGTGTTCTTAATATTTTGATTTTCAAAATAACATCTGCAACTCCTAAGTCTTTCATATCGAAATTGCTAATTAATATCTTCTTTATGGTCTCTATTACCTAAGTATTTGGACCAAATATTTACATATCGTCCACATATAAACAAACCATCACATATGATTATCCAATTTGTTTATAATAAACACACTTATCGCATTCATTTATACGAAAACCATTTCTCATCATGACACTATCAAATTTTACGTGCCATTGTTTTGGAGATTGTTTTAATCCGTATAATAATTTTACTAATCTACAAACTTTGTTTTCATTTCCTTTGAATACAAAACCTTTAGGTTGCTTCATGTAGATCTCCTTATCGAGATCTCCATTTAAGAATGCTGTCTTTACATCGATTTGATGAATTTCTAGATTATAGATCGATGCAATTGCTATTAGCATTCTTATAAAGGTTATTCATGTTACCGGCGAATATGTATCAAAGAAGTCTGCACCTTCTTTTTGACGATATCATTTGGCTACTAATCTGGCTTTATACTTGTCGATGGAGACTCTGCTTTCATTTTCTTCTTGAAAATTCATTTACAGCCAATAGGTTTTATTCCTGGTGGAATATCAACAAATTTTCAAGTTTTATTACTTAGAATTGAATCAATTTCACTTTGGATTGTTTCTTTCCAACATGAAGATTCAGAAGATGACATTGTTTCCTTGTACGTTTGAGGTTCGTGTTCTAACACATATGTGAAAAAATCTAAACCAGATGTCTTGGAAGTCCTAGCCCTTACGCTTCTTCTTGGTTCAACTTCCTCAATCTCATGATGAGTTTCATCTTCATGTGAATTGCTTGTTTCTTCTCTTGTCCTTTTAAGGACATTATTCCCTTCATTCCTTTTGTGTGAAAACACATCTTTAAAGAATAAGGCATCTCTAGATTCCATGATTGTATTTACATGAATATCAGCTATATCAGACTTGAATACTAAAAATCTGTAGGCACTACTATTTTGGGCTGGTCCTAAATAGTAACAATATACTGTTTTTGGTCTAAGTTTGATTTTCTTGGGAGGTAGAACTGGAACTTTTGCCAAGCACCCCCACACTTTAAAACTTAGTTTGTGTTCTTTTCATAACTCATATGGAATTATTCCTGTTTTATTGTGAGGGACTTTGTTTAATATGTGATTAGACATATTTAAGGCTTTCCCCCACAAGTTCGTCGGTAGACTAAAGGTTAAAAGCATGGCATTAATCATGTCTTTTAACGTTCTGTTCTTCCTCTCGGCCACATCATTTTGTTGTGGTGAATATAGAGCTGTTGTTTGATGAATTATACCATTTTCGGCACAGAATTGTTCGAATGGTGCTTCATATTCTCCACATCGATCAGATCTCTATATCTTCATCTTTTTATTCAACTAATTTTCTACCTCGACCTTGTACTTTATAAATGATGTAATTGCTTCATCTTTATTATTCAAAAGATATACATAGCAATATCACGTATAATCATCAATAAACATGATAAAGTACTTTTTCCCACCTCTTGTAGGTAACGATTTAAAATACATAAATCTGTATGAACCAAACCTAATGGTTTGGTGCTTCTATCAATATATTGAAATGGTTTTTTAACCATCTTTTCTTCTACACATGTCCCATATTTGTAGCCCTTATCTACTTGGAATTTCGGAATTAATCCCAAGTGTGGTAATTTTTTATTTTTCGAAAATTTGTGTGTCCCGATCTATCATGCCATATTAAAATTTCGTGCTCAAACGAGTAAGAAACTTCAATTTTATTAATAGCACAATCAGAATACATAGTTTTATTGTCGATAACGGCTACATTTTCCTTAAATAGGCCACCACATAAATATCCCCTTCCGATATACATTCCAACCTTGAATATAACCATCTTGTTTGACTCGAACATCATTTGGAATCCTTTCTTTGATAGCACTGCACCAGAGATGAGATTCTTGCATATGTCTGGAATGTGGAGCACGTCATTCAACTTGACAGCTTTTTCAGAAGTAAACTTGAAGATTACTGTGCCACTGCCTTCGATCATGGATACTGCAGAATTACCCATATAGAGTTTTTCTTCGTGATCGAATTTCTGATATGTAAAAAACATAGATTTGTCAGAGCAGACATGACGATAGCGCCTGTGTCTATCCATCATTGGTTAGGATTCTGAACCAAATTGCATTCTGATACAACTGCCGAGAAGTTAGACTCGTCTACTTCCATGTTTTCTACTATATTTGCCTCTTTATTGCATTTCTTTTTGTGTCTGCAATCTTTAGCGGCATGTCCAACCTTTCCACAAACCCAACACTCATCATTAAACTTTTTGGTTCGTTTCTTGTCTTTTGGTTTGTTGTCTGGAGCTTTCCTTTTCTTCTGAAAATTCTTCTTTTTTGTCTTTAACCCTTCAGCCACAAATGCCTCCTCGCTTGGTTTTGTAACTCCACGGTTATCTGCCTCAATTTTTAGTCGGACTATGAGATCCTGTAAAGAGATTTTCTTTTTCTTATGCTTTAGATAGTTGCGATAATCTTTCTATAACGGCGGCAGTTTTCCCGTGACGGCTTCAACCAAAAACGATTCTCCAACCTTATGACCTTCCGCTTTGAGTTCATGAATGATGATTTGCAGTTCATGTAGTTGAGTAGTCACCGGTTTGGAGTCAACCATCTTGTACTCCATGAATTTGTCTACAATGAATTTCTTAAGACTGACATTCTACGTCTTGTACTTCGTGGCAAGTGCATTCTAGAGTTCTTTTGCTGTCTTTAGAGGCTAATATACTTTGTATCGTACTTTGTCGAGATAATTCAGAATATAGTTTCTGCATAGAAAATCGAAATGCTTCCACATATCAACATCTGATTCCTTACATGGTGCAGGAATTGGTTCCTCCTCCTCGAGATACTGTTGCAGACTGAGTGTGTGAGATAAAATAGAATTTAATTTTGCCATGTTATGAAGTCATCACCATCTCCTTTGAACGGATCAAGCCTGCTGTGAGTAGTAGCCTTTGTTGATAGTTCAACTGTTGTCATCTCTGTTTTAGTTAAAACAGAAAAGCCTTAAGATGTTATACGTCTAGTATAGCAAAACAGAGACGAATCAATAATAAACTTATCTCACAAGTTTACAACTCAGATTTCCACTACTCTGGAATTTTGTATTTATTTTAACACTAAGCATGTTGTAATTAATTACAACAACAAAGTAACATCTATAGCAATAATAATTATAGTGATAAATCAAACGTTATACTATTAAAGAAATAGTACAACACAGAAAGAAAACGATGTTTATATATAAATATATAAATAAACTAGAAATGCAACCAGTTGAAGAAGGAAATTACGTTTGAGGCATGTCGTAACAATTTTCTTAAGACTTAATTCAAAGTCTCCCAAGATACAACAGACGTGATCTGCTCGAGATTGTGATGCGTATGATCTTCTGTGTGATATGAAAAAGCGCACAAATTGTAGATATTAAGAAACAAGAGGAAGAAGCGAAAATTCGAAATAGATTGAGTGAGGAAAGTGATCATGTTTCCTCCTTATTTATAGCGAATTTCTAATGGCTACACCCATTGAGAAAAGTAGCATCCCTTCATATGCAACGCCAAAAAGCGTTACTGTTCGCAACAGTCGCACCTCTTCGTTTGCAACGGCCGAAAACTATTGACATTCGCAACAGTCGCGCATCTTTGTTTGCAACGACCGAAAACTGTTGCTATTCGCAACAGTCGCGTCTCTTCGTTTGCAACGGGCAGAAACTGTTGCAATTTGCAACAGTCGCGTCTCTTCGTTTGCAACGGCCAGAAACTGTTGTGGTTTGCAATAGTCGCGTCTCTTCGTTTGCAACGACCAGAAACTGTTGCAGTTTGCAACTGTCGCATCCAATCCAGTAGTCGCTTCTTTTTGAATTTAAATAGTAGAAAGTCGTTCACTTCTGTACGGCAAAAATATAACACGGTCCACTCTTATTGGACCCGCACTCGCACCCGACCCGGCCCGGTTCGGTCGATTTGACGGGCGGGCGGCGGCGCGCGGTGTTAGTCCATGGCCATATAGATCCTCCCCCTCGCACAAAATTATCTGACCCTAAGGGCCAATATAGGGATTGAGAGTATACTACATAAACAAAAAATAAACATATTTTTGGCGATATGGGACACATCTCACTCACCCTTATTTTGAGAATTCTAACACTACATACATACAATCTGTCTGTATTCTTGTATTCCTATATCCTAGTAAGTCAATTGATCATCAAAGTTGATTAGAAAACCTCCTTGATACGAACTCTTTGGTCAAACAATTACTTTGCAAGGGCAAGGGTGCACATAGTTACCCTTCATTACCTTCTAAAATTCAATGAAGTTCATCACCAATGCATGTAGAAATATAATTACATATATTTAATAATGTGATACTAGACAGTACTATAGTGCATATAAAAAATGAATAAAGCTCAGTAGTATACGATCCTTATATCCCTCCTGATCTCATCACAGCCACTCTTTTCTTTAAATGCAATCATAGCCGTTATTTCTTTATTGGATACTGCTTCTTTGTGGGTTGTTTATTTCAGGCCCGTGTAACTCTGTATATATTGTTTTGCAATTTGTTGTATCAAGCTTGATCAAAAAATCATTGTATCAAACACTTTACAGTAAAGACTTTTTCACAATTCCTCTTTTTTATTTCATCTTGAATTAATATCATTCAATTCTTTATAAAATCTTTATATGGTATAAGAGCAATTCTGCTTAACAGCATGAATTCATCCTCAAAGAAAAATTCAATCCTTTCTCCATCAGAGTGTTTTCATCACTTAGAGAAGTTATTTTTCCCATAAGATTCAATATCATCATCTAGGAATTCAAGTCTGCTTTTAGATTCTGATGCCTCGCCGAGCCATTATAGTGGTTGCACTCGGAATTGCAGCAGAAAATCATCTCAGTAAATATAAAAATTAGGCCAGAGCCACGCCAAGATCCATTAGAAAGCATTCATCATATAGATCTAGCTGCTACTTACCTGTTCTCATTATCTCTTTGAAGTGTTTTTTGTTCTTGAACCTTTTTTCTTTGCTTTCTTCTGGTTCTTGATTCAAGAATCATCATCATGGGTGATGAACTTTCAGCCACTTCTGATCATGTTAATACTGAGCAGCAAAATGATGTTATAGCCCAGTTGATCAAGACTATCACAAGCCTTGAAAGCCAATTGATCACCGTGTATTTGGATGAGAATAATTATCTATTGTGGAAATTACAAGTTGAAACTGTAATTCAAGGATATAGGCTTGAAGGGTTTCTTCTTGGCACCATACCTACACCACCAAAATGCATCACAATTGATCGAAATAAAATGATCAATAATGAAGAGTATATAAAACATCACAGATAGGAAAGACTCATATGCTCATGGTTATTATCATCAATAAATTCAAATCTGTTATCTCGTGTTATTGGATGCAAATTAGCAAGTGAAATATGGGCAACAATTGAAAAAGTCTTCAACACTCAATCTGCTAATAAAGTGATGTATCATAAGAGACAACTTCAAAACATTAGAAAAGATAATTACTCTATGAGGAAACATCTGTACAAAATCTAGACTCTTTGTGATCTGCTAGAGGCTGCAGGTCACAAAGTATCTGAATCTGAACAAATACTAACCATATTAAATGGTTTAAGTGATGATTATGAAGCAATGGTGGTAGTTATAGCATCTAATAAAGTTGGACCATCTGTTGATGATGTCCATTCAATCCTTCAGGTGCATGAGGCCAGAATATATAATAAAAGGCCTCAAGAATCAGAGTTTACAATCAATTATACCACAAATTCCAAAAACAAGAATCAAACCAGTAACAAAGGAGATCAATCATCTCAAAGAGGAGGACATTCTAACAGGTCAAGGGGGAGAGGTAGGTGGAACACCAGCAATAGACCCAAGTGCCAGATTTGTGAAAAAATTGGACATGCTTCTGTAAAGTGTTATTTTAGATGCTCAAACCAACACAACAACAACAATAATCAAAAAAGTGGAAACTATAGTGCTAATTTGGCTTAGGCAAGCTCAAGTAATCAAACTAACAACAAAGATTATAGATCAAACGAAAATGCTCAATCAGAACATATGCAAGATGACTGCTAGTACCCATACTCTGGTGCAACAAATCATATAACAAATAATCTTGATAAATTGAATCTTGGCAATAAAGAGTATAGAGGTAAACAGTCAATTTGCATAGGCAATGGTAAATGTATCAAAATATCTCATGTTGGCAGTGCTGTTATTAAAGGAAAGAAACAATTATTTCTGCATAACTTGTTAAGAGTTCCAAAAAATAAGGAATAACCTTATAAGTGTGTCTCAGTTTACTAATGACAACAAAGTATATTTTGAATTTTACCCAAAATATTGTCTTGTTAGAGACATGCTGACTAAAGATATTCTTTTGTAGGGTGATGCAGAAAAGGGTCTATATAGGTTTAAATTTGTCAACAGTGCTTGTCCTGCAACAGAGCAAAACTATTATAATCAGTGTGAAAAGAATGATTACAGCAGTGTATTAGACCTTTGGCATTGTAAACTTGATCACCCAAGTGTTAAAGTTGTGAAATAAGTACTTTTTGAAAATTGCATTTCATATGATAATATCTCTTCTCCTTATGTATGCACATATTGCCAAATGGGTAAGAGTCACAAATTACTATTTAATGACTCTCTAACCAAATATTCTAAACCATCTGATCTTATTGCAACTGACCTTTAGGGACCGGCCCCAATATATTCTGATTAAAGTTATAAGTATTATATATCTTTTGTAGATGCACACATAAGATACACTTGGATATATTTCTTAAAAGCAAAGTTTAATGCCCACAGAGTTGTGATAAATTTCATAACTATGGTTGAAAAACAACTTGGATCACATATCAAAATTATACAGTCTGAGGGGGGACTGAATATAAAACTCTTAAAGATTATTTTAAGGAAAAGGGAATAATTCATAGAACCACATATCCATATACCTCTGAGAAGAATGGCATGGTTGAGAGAAAACATAGACACATAGTTGAATCTGGGCTTTGTTTACTAGCTCATGCAAATTTATCCCTAAAATTCTAGCATGAAGCCTTTAACACAACAGTCTCTCTTATTAGTAGACTGCCAACTAGAGTTTTAGATGGAATAAGAGCTATAGAAAAGCTTCAAGGAGTTAAGTCAGACTACCACAATCTTAAAACCTATGAGTGTCTATGCTTTCCCTACTTAAGACCATATAACAACAACAAATTAAATTTTAGATCCAAGTCATGTACTTTCCTAGGTTATGTAATAAATCAAAAGGGATATATATGTCTTGATGACAGTGGAAATTTTTTTTATTAGTAGACATGTTGTATTCATTGAGAATGTTTTTCCTTTTAAAAGGTATGAGATTAAGACAACTAGTAAAGTATACAATCCACATGTTTTCATACCTGAATTGCCTATATATTCTGATGATGAGAGTCCGGTTGAGGTGAGGAGGATTGCTGATTGTTATCCAGTTCATCCCATTGAATCTGCTCATCAAAATCATGAGTGGATAGATTATATCAGCCATGTCAGTCACTCACCTGCATAGTAAGCAAATGAAGGAGATCACTGTAAAGAAGGTCAACAAAGTGAATCAAGAAATAACAAAATTCTGATGAAACTGACAACTTACCTCACATAGAACCTCCTCAAAGACCAAGTCATCCCATGATTACTAGAGCTAAGAGTGGCATCTTTAAACCTAAAATATACAATGTCTCTGCAAGCTCAGATGAACCAACCACCTATGAGGAGGCTGTCAAAAATAACTGGAAGATAGCACTGGATGAAGAGTGTAATGCTCTTATGAAAAATAAAACATGGAATCTTGTATGCCCACCAGCACACAAAAATGTAGGAGGCGTAGATTGACATACAAGATAAAGAAACTCTGATGGAACCATCAATAAATACAAGGCTAGACAGTTGCCAAAGGTTATACCCAACAATATGTGTTTGATTTCACTGAAACTTTTTCTCCAGTTATCAAACCCTCAACTGTAAGGCTCATTCTTACAATATCCCTATAAGGGATGGAGCATAAGGAAGTTAAATGTCAATAATACCTTCGTGAATGGTATATTAGAGGAGGAAATGCACATGAGGCAATCACCTGGTTATGAAAAAAATGCAAATCTTTTGTGCAAATTAAATAAGGAAATATATGGCCTTAAACAAGTACCAAGAATATGGTTTGATAGAATGAAATCAACTCTAATGGCAATTGGATATCAATCTACTAAATCAGACTCCTTTTTGTTCATTAAAATTAGCTAATCGTCAACTATATATATACTAATCTATGTTGATGATTTAATTATTACAATTGATGTTTGCACAAAAAATGGGCAAACACCTCCAAGTCGTATGATTTAGTTGATTATACGTTGTTCTTAGTGATTTGGGTGATTTATGCAAATATATAAAATAGATGGACTAAACTGTAAAAGACACACGGATTTATAGTGGTTCGGCAAGAATATGCCTACGTCCACTTTATATGTTATTCTCCTTTACTTTTCAGGTTACAAGTACAAAGCTTTGATTACAAGTATCTGAAAGTTGTTTGAAAGTTCTATCCGTGCTTGAGCTCTCAAACTTGTCTGCCATTGTTGTACCCCTACCCCTCTATTTATAAAGTGAGGCTGGGGGTAGGGGTCTTGGATGTATATAGCTGCTGGTGGGCCTGGGCTGAAGTAATCTGGCCTGGCAGAGTTGGTCTGGTCGTGTCCTTCCTTGCTTCTGGTTCGGCAGCGTGTAGAGGTGGGTTGGTTCGGTGGGACATGGTCCGGTGATGTGTGGAGGTAGGTTGGTTCGATGGGACATGGTCCGGTGGTGAGTGGATGGAGATGGTCCGGTGGTGAGTGGATGGAGCCTGGTTCGGCTATGCTTTGGTCCGGTAGTTGTTGGAGGTGGGTTGGTTCGGTAGGTGTTTGGTTCGGCAGGGAAGTGGTCCGGTGTCGAATTTCTTTCCTTTGGTTCGGTGGGGGTGGAGATGCCCCCAACATTTGCCCCCCCAAAGTGGGGGCATATGTCAGTATATGTCGTGCTTTGTTTTAGCTTGGTGGATTCTCGCCCGGTCTTGTATGCCGAGCCAGTTGGTCCGGTTGTTGATTTTTGCCTATAAGTATTGGCCTTAGGCTTCCTTCATTCCTTACCCGCTGAATTGATTATAGTGCCGAACCAATTATAGTGCCGAATCAGTCTCGTTTGCCGAACTATTTAAAGTGCCGAATCAATTCTGATTGCCGAACCAGGTGAGACATTCTTTTGCCGAATGAACTTGTGCTTGAATTTCCGAATGAGGACGGGGAAGTATGGTTGCCGAATGAACCTTGAGTTGGAACCACCGAACGAATTTTGGGAGTGTGAGTTCCGAATGGGGTCTCGGACTCGGACCACCGAATGAATCTGGTGTTTTGAATTATGGGTGAAGTTCCAGGCTGCACGTACTCGCTTGCTTATGTCTCTATATTCCTTGTTTTAACAGTATGTTTTTCTGGTATCGCAGATAATGTCTCACAAAGTGGAAACTCGATCAGAAAAGAGAAAATCTACGGACAGAAGAGAGTCCCCTGTGGTGCCCCCAGCCCAGCCAGGACCGGGACGACAGGGACCCACCCCGAGACCACTAGTGGACGGATATGGTCCTCAAGAGCTTCTGAACTCTCCTCCTGATTGCTTTCCGTTTGTCTAATAGATTCTTCTCCTGAATTGGACAGGTGGGACCTCTGGTCAGTATGCTGGGAGTTCTGATCCTGCCGTCAAGTAGATCTTGGGGGGTTGGAAGGATAGAGATGAAGTTCTGATGTTGCCGACTATTTTGACTTGATCCGGGCATTTTTGGTTTTACTTGACATTCTTGTATATACGCCCTTCAAGTTTTTGTTGTAGTTGGTAGCTTTGAATGCCTTGTGTAATCGAATATGGAATGCAGTTGAATGTCCTGCCATCCAGCTGTGAGTTCTTATTCCCATTAGCGAGTGTCTCCTATTTTGTGCCCTGTACTTTAGTGATCGTTATAGAGGATAGGAGGAAAGTTTTTATAAATAAAAACGGAAATATAAGAAATAGTAAAACTTCCAATCACGGAAGGCCTTCGATGTGCTTAAGTTCGTGGCAAACGAGTTTTGTAGTCACTTTCCCTAGCTGTGGGTCTTGGAGACATTCGTCACACATCTTACGCCTTCGCGGAGAGTTTTCTTTTTTACCACAGCCGTACTTAAGACACATCGGAGCCGAGATCACGCACAATAACTACCCGGGCCATTATGGCCCGTAATCGTGGGTATTATTCGATTTACCGTGGCCTGCTAGCGTGGGTGCCGATCGTCAACTGTGAACTGTCCCTGGCTGGCCACACCTTATGTTGGGGCTTATAATCGGTTTACAGTCTCCGGCGAGGCGAACGCCGTAATGAGCTGCCTTGGCTATAGTCGGCCTTCTCGGTGGCTTATGATCGGCTCATTACAGTTGGCTTTGAGGGTCGTCGTGAGCAATGAGTTAACCCGCAGCAGAGGGATGCTGGAGCAAAAGTGTCTCATTGACGAAGGCATAGATTCGTATAGTACCTGTTAGGTCTTGTCCAGGTGAGGTTGTGCCATGAAGTGTCCAGAATGGAAATGCCGTTATACAGGATTTTGTTCAACAGAAAAGGATAAAGCTTAACAAGCAGCCAAGATATAAAGGAACAAGTTAAAAAGAGACAAGATTTTTAAAGTGGTTCGGCACGAAAATGCCTACGTCCACTGATTCTCTTTCTTAATTCACTTCATATGGGCAGTACAAGTTAAGAAAAGTATCGACGAAGGTGTTGGATGTTCCATGCCCTCTGGAAACCTCTCCGTCCACTGTTGACAAAATATAAGCTCCGTTGTGGAGATCTTTATGAATTACATAGGGTCCGTCCCAGATTGGTTCTAGCGCTCCGGGGCGCGGGAAGATCCGCTTGAGGACAAGATCTCCTTCTCGTAAGCTGCGGTGCTTGACTTTGGAGTTGTATTATGCTGCCACTTTTTGCTTGTGAGCTGCCGCTTTGAGTGCTGCATCGTTTCTTCTCTCTTCAATTAGATCCAAAGACATGTGGAGGAGTTCTTCGTTCTCTTCTGGGTTGTAGTGGATCCTACGGTGGGAGGGCACTACAGTTTCAACTGGGAGCATGGCCTCCGATCCGTATGCCAAAGATAAAGGAGTATGTCCTGTTGATGTTCTGTAAGATGTGCGGTAGGCCCAAAGTGCCGTAGGAAGTTCATCCACCTAAGCGCCTTTTGACTTTTCAACTTTCTTCTTGATTAGAGTTTTGAGAATTTTTTTGACAGCTTCGACTTGTCCGTTTTCTTGGGGATAAGCTACAGATGAGAAGCTTTTGTGAATTCCGTTCTCTCGGCACCAGTTGGTGAATTCCTCGCTGTCAAATTGAAGTCCATTGTCCGATATGATTTTGAGTGGAACCCCGTACCTGCATAAAACATTTTTGATCAAGAAGTTAAAAACTTTTGCCGAAGATATTTTATTTAGAGGCTCCGCTTCCACCCATTTGGTGAAATAGTCAACTTCCACTAGGCATATTTGGCTCCGCCTCAGCCCATTGGCAGTTCGCAAATCAAGTCAATTCCCCATATTGCAAAGGGCCAAGGGCTGGTCATCTGAGTAATCTCATTGGTTGGTAGTAGAGAGATTTCAGCAAATTTCTGACATCTGTCGCATTTTTTGACGAAGTCCAAGGCGTCTCTGTTTAAGGTGGGCCAGAAATATATATATCGGAGTATCTTTTTTGCCAGAGTCTGCCCTCCAGTGTGGTCTCCGCAACTTCCTCGATGGATGTTGGATAAGATTTCCTTGGTTTCCCTTCCAGCGACACATCTTAATAGGGGGTTAGAGAAGCCACGCCGATAGAGGACGCCTTCTTGTATTGTGTAGCGGGAAGCACTCCTCAAGATTTTCCTGACTTCGTTACGCTCGTTGGGTAGTGTGCCATCTTGCAAGTATTTTCGGATAGGAGTCACCCAAGTTTCTTCTTCGATTGTAGCTATCAGATCCTCTTGTTCGAAACTTGGGGCTAGTTGCTTTGAGATGGTTATTGTTCCGGAAGTGGTGTCGTCCTTCATGCTAGCTTGCTTTGCCAGTTCGTCGGCCTCCTGATTCTCTCCTCGAGGAATGTGTTTGATTAAATAGTGATCTAATTGATTGAGCAGCAGCTTGGTCTTCTTTAGAGATGTTGTGAGTCGTTCTCCTCGAGTCTGGAATTCTCCCAGTATTTGATTTACAATAAGTTGAGAATCACTATGGAGACATAAAGAACTGACTCCAACTTCTAAGGCAAGTTCTAGTCCTGCTATTACTGCTTCATATTCTGCATCGTTGTTGGTGGCAGCGAATTCCAACCTTAGGGCATAGTGCAGCTTCCTTCCCCTGGGGGTGATTATCACAATACCTGACCCTGAGCCATGTTCGTTTGATGCTCCATCTACAAAGAGATTCCACTTGATACCTTTTGTTATTTCCGATTGATGCTTACCTTCGTTGGTAGTGAATTCGGCAATAAAATCGGTCATGGCTTGTCCCTTGATGACGGTGCAAGGATGGTAGGTGATATCATATTGACTCGGTTTAATGCACCATTTAAATAGTCGCCCCGAAGTGTCGGGGCGATAGAGTACCTGCCTTAGCGGTTGATCGGTTAAAACTCTGATGGAATGAGATTGGAAATAGTGTCGCAGTTTCCGTGACGTGATTAGCAAACAGTATGCTAGCTTTTCAAGTTTAGGGTATCTGGATTCTGCCCCTGTAAATCTCTTGCTTACAAAGTATACGGGTTGCTGCGCGTGGTTGTCCTCTCTCACCAAAGCGGCGCTTAAAGCATGGGACGATACAGCAAGGTATAGGTATAGTTCTTCGCCTTCATTTGGAGTTGAGAATACTGGTGGTCTCTGAAGGTGTTCGATTAGGTTAAGGAAGGCTGTCGAGCATTCGTCAGTCCATTCGAACTTTCCTTTGTCTTTCTTTAGAGCTTCGAAGAAAGGGATGCATTTGTCGGTTGCTTTAGAGATGAACCTGCTTAGGGCGGCCACTTTCCCGTTTAGGCTTTGCATCTCTCTTCGAGTGGATGGTATCTTGATATCTTCCAAAGCTCGGACTTGTTCGGGGTTTGCTTCAATCCCCCGGCATGGACGATGAATCCCAAGAACTTTCCCGACGACACTCCGAAGGAGCACTTTAGAGGATTCAGCTTCATTCCATATTGGCGAAGTACTTGAAACATCTCGTCCAGGTGGTTTATATGATTGTTGGATTTCCTCTATTTTACCAACATGTCATCCACATAAACTTCCATAGTTCGTCCTATTAGTTTCACAAACATCTTGTTGACGAGGCGCTGATAAGTAGCTCCGGCGTTTTTAAGTCCAAAAGGCATTACTCTGTAGCAGTACAATCACCGGTCAGTGATGAAACTAGTGTGGTCTTGATCGGGGGCATGCATAGGGATCTGGTTATATCCTGAGTATGCGTCCATAAAGGATAAGAGTTCGTGTCCGGCTGTGCTGTCCACGAGTTGATCGATTCGGGGGAGTGGGAAGCAGTCCTTCGGGCAAGCGTCATTTAAGTTGGAGAAATCGATGCATGTTCGCCACTTCCCATTAGCTTTCTTTACCAGTACCGGGTTGGCGATCCATTCTAGGTAGATGGTTTCTCGTATGAAGTTATTGGCAAGCAGGTTCTTTACTTCTTCCTCGAGGGTCGCTGATCGTTCTGCCCCCATGCTTCTCTTTTTCTGCTTTACTGGCACCTAGGTGGGATCGATGTTCAGTACGTGGCATGCTACGTCTGGGGAGATTCCAATCGTGTCAGCGTGCGTCCATGCAAATACATCCATGTTGTGGCGAAGAAAATCGACGAGTTGATCCTTCAATTTCGCTCTTAACTGAGACCCGACTCTCAGCAGTTTACTTAGGTCGTGTTTGTCTGCAGATACAAATTCCATAACCTCTGCAGGCTCGGTGGTGGCCTCTTCCTCCTTGTCCCTGGGGTCTAATTCGTTGAAAGGATCGTTGGTATATCGAAGAGGAGGGGCTTTCTTTAATTGCTATGCTTCCAAGTTTTTCTTGCAGAGAGAAGTCTCTGCATCCTTCCCTTTATCCTTCCTGCGGTTATTGCGAAGTTCAGTTACATAGCAATTTCGAGCGGTGTCTTGATCTCCCTCTATTTCTCCTGTTCCGTTATCTGTTAGAAATTTCATCTTCAGGCACCACGGGGCTAGGACAATTTGAAAGTCAGACAAGGCTGGTCTTCCCAAAAAGGCGTTGTAGGCCGAGTGGTTTTCTATTAGCACAAATGTTTGTTTTCGCACAACGGAGTGGGGATGACTTCCTATTTCGACAAAGAGGTCCAGTTGCCCGAGGGGCATCTTCGCATCTTCGGTGAAACCATGTAGCGGTTTGCTGCAGGGAGACACATCCTTCACCGACAGCTTCATTTTGTCGAAAGCGTGCTTGAATAGGATATTTACTGAGCTTCCAGTGTCTACTAGAATTCGGAAAACCTTGGCTGGACCGAACCAGGCAGAGATGACCATAGGATCCATGTGAGGGTACTGCCTTCCCTCTAGATCACGCCTACTGAATGTGATATCATCATTCTCTTTTCGTTTCGGGTGGCGCTCTTCTGTAACAGAATTAACGTAGCCTTCATTGTTTCTAAGTGACTTACCGTATCTCTCCATCTCTGCCCAGCTTCCGTCGGCAATGTGTGGTCCTCCTGATATGGTAAGGACCACTATCTTCTCTTGACTGGAGCCACTGGTGTTGCGATTTCCTTTGCCTACTTCCGGGAGGGGCAGCCCTGGGTTCTCATTGGCAGGAGTTGAAGTCCTGTTCTGACCTTTCACATAGCGCTCTAGTCTCTTCCTTCTGATGTGTTCTTCAATCAAGTCCCGGAGATGATGGCATTCATTGGTGTCATACCCATGAGATTCGTGGAAGCGGTAACTTTCCAGACTTAATTGCATTATCTGATTCCTTCTTGTGCAGGGGGCGCTTGTATCTAACCTCGTCTTGGGTGGCCAAGAAAATGTTTTCGATTGTTTCATTTAAAGGAGTGTAAGAGTCAAATCTCGGTCCTGGCCTATATAAGCGCTTTTCTCCCTTCTTGCCCCCAGCACTATCTCTGGAGTCATTTCTTCGAACGTCCTTTGCTACTGCGTGTGTGTTGCCATGAGCTGCCTTGGTTTGTTGCCCTGTCTGCCTTTCAATGGCAGTGTCTTCAAGTCTCATGTATTTTTCGGCTTCATGGAAGAAATCGGGTAAGGTAGCTGGCTTTTCTTTCGTTAATCTCCTAGCAAATTTAGTATCCGGATGCACACCACTGCAGAGGGCCATTAGGATAAGTTTTTCGTCGGCATCTTGGACTGTGGCCGCTGCGGCGTTAAATCGGGTTAGATATTGTTGCACTGTCTCTCCGGGTTTCTGTTTTATATTAGATAAGGAATAAGCGTCCTTGGGTTGTTCCACATGAATGCGGAACTGGCTGATGAACTTTTCTTTCAACATTTCCCATGAGCTGATGGATCCTTGGGGTAGATGGCAGAACCAGGAGGTAGCTAGATCTGCCAAGAATAGTGGGAAGCATTTATACAACACTCCCTCTGTTGCTCCGCTCATGAGCATATGTTGTGTGTATCTCTGCAAGTGTACAACGGGGTCAGAGGTTCCCTTGTAAGGTTCCATTGTTGGCATTTTCCATTCCCGGGGGGTGATGGCAGTTTCGATATTGCGGGTGAAGGGGCTAGTTACCCTAGCGCCTATCCCCCGATCCCTTTGGTCCCATTGGACGCACTCTCTGAACAATCGCGTCATCCTTTCATCAGAACTTGGAGCGGATAGAAATGAGTTTGGTTCTTCCCTGCGGGATTGATTCCGCCCAGATGACCTGTAGGGATGGTATCGTCTATCACTTCTAACATTCTCCAATGGCTGCCTCTGGTCTACCGGAGGCATGCTGGGTTCAGCCACAGTTGGCCCTTGCCTTGATCTTTCCCTGCTGGGTTCTCTTCTCAGCACTTCCTCGGGTCCAACTTCGGGCTGGACTCCAGCTCGGACCCGCCCCTTGGTGTTTCCATGGTTAGGTAGCATGGCGGGCTCAGCTACATCCGACCCTTTCCTGGTACCTCCCCCCTTGGGTTCGGTTCCAAGCATTTCCTCGGGTCGGAATTCGGGCTGAGCCCGGGCTCGGCTCCTACCATAGCAGTTTCTGTTGTTAGCCTCTTCGAAGAAGAAAGACCTTTGTCGTCTCCTAGATCCTCCAGACTGGGACTCACCCCATGATTCAGTGTTGCGGTTGGTTTCTTCAATATCCCTTAAGCATGACATGAGTTGATCCACCAAGGCTTCTTGTTGAGATGCGAAGCGGTTAGTTACTTCATCCACAACCCTTTCCAGATCCGCCCTTGTAATTGGTTGTTCCGTAGCAGGGGCTGTCGGATTTGCCTGATTTACATTTGCTATTGGAACCGGACGATTGTCTTGGTCTCTGATCACTGGATCTGGGATACTGCCAGTTGCGATGTTCTTTCCTTTGTTAGCATCTTTCTTCCGTCCAGGAGGCATGTTTTCCAAGCAATGAACGATGCTGATAGAAAAAGGGTTAAGTGGGAGAAGCTGAAGCTTCGAGTTCCTGTTCTCAGTGAAAGCACCAAAAATGTTTGCACAAAAAATGGAAAAACACCTCCAAGTCGTATGATTTAGTTGATTATACGTTGTTCTTAGTGATTTGGGTGATTTATGCAAATATATAAAATAGATGGACTAAAATGTAAAAGACACATGGATTTATAGTGGTTCGGCCAGAATGTGCCTACGTCCACTTTATATGTTATTCTCCTTTACTTTTCAGGTTACAAGTACAAAGCTTTGATTACAAGTATCTGAAAGTTGTTTGAAAGTTATATCCGTGGTTGTGCTCTCAAACTTGTCTGCCATTGTTGTACCCCTGCCCCTCTATTTATAGAGTGAGGCTGGGGGTAGGGGTCTTGGATGTATATAGCTGCTGGTGGGCCTGGGCTGAAGTAATCTGGCCTGGCAGAGTTGGCACAGTCGTGTCCTCCCTTGCTTCTGGTTCGGCAGCGTGTGGAGGTGGGTTGGTTCGGTGGGACATGGTCCGGTGATGTGTGGAGGTAGGTTGGTTCGGTGGGACATGGTCCTGTGGTGAGTGGATGGAGATGGTCCGGTGGTGAGTGGATGGAGCCTGGTTCGGCTATGCTTTGGTCCAGTAGTTGTTGGAGGTGGGTTGGTTCTGTAGGTGTTTGGTTCGGCAAGGAAGTGGTCTGGTGTCGAATTCCTTTCCTTTGGTTCGGTGGGGGTGGAGACGCCCCCAACAATTGACAACCAAGATGAGATCAATAAAATTATATGCTATTTGAACAGGTAGTTCTCAATTAAAGACCTTGGACATCTTAATTACTTTCTGGAAATTGAAGTGAACAAATCAAAAAATTCTGAGATAATTCTATGTCAAAGAAAGTACATATCAGAACTGCTCAATAAGACAAAAATAGAAAATGCAAATCCCATGCTAACACCCATGATAAGCAATTAGAACTTGTTAAAATACAGAAAAGAAGCCATAAACAATGTTAAACAATATAGAAGTGTTATAGGAGCACTGCGGTATGCTACTATAACACGACCATACATTTCTTTTAGTGTTAACAAACTTTCTCAATTTATGCATGACCCCCCGAGATGAGCACTGGAAGGCGGTTAAGTGAGTGCTCTGAAACTTAAAAGGAACCATTAATTACGCTCTATCCTTTAAAGCTTGCAATAATCTCAACATTACAGGCTATACAGATACTGACTGGCCTATAGATCTAGAAGACAGAAAATCTGTCACTGGATATTGCATTTTTATCGGAGAAAACTTAATATCGTGGTGTTTAAAAAAGCAACCAACTATCTTTAGATTTAGTACCGAAGCAGAGTACACGAGTGTAGCAAGTGCAACTGTAGATATGATGTGGTTACAGTCAATTTTAAGAGAGCTAAAACTAAATTCAAGCATCAAGGAAACATTGTGGTATGACAATCAAAGCGTTGTGTATAGGACTGTTAATCAAATACTACACTCCAGATCTAAACACGTCGAGTTAGATCTACATTTTATTTGAGATCAAGTTTTAAAAGGGAACTTACATGTCAATCATATACCTGCTACCTACCAGAGGGCCGACACTCTCACTAAACCCTTGCCAAGAACAAACTTCATTGAGTTCAGATCTGAGCTGGGTATCAAAGAAAATAAGACTCCCTCAGAGCTCAAACTATCAGATTCCAACCAAATTAGGAAGCCAAAGGAGAAGCAATCTCAAAGGAAATGTCTTGCTTTCAATTTAAACTTTCGTGACAGCTCACTCTCCGGAGATCCCTCAACTTAGCTCAAATCAGGAAGAAGGAAATCGAGAAATGAAGTCAGCATCAGAATTTTCATATCGCATCAAATAATTTTAGCAATTTTAGAGATTTGAGTATAATTGCTCTCTAATCCTAACCCTAGAAATTGAATTAGGGTTCGAAGGGCCAAAAAATTTGAATAAAGCTCACCAGTATACGATTCTTATATCCCTCCTAATCTCATCACAACCACTCTTTTCTTCAGATGCAATCATAGCTGTTATTTCTTTATTGGATATTGCTTCTTTGTGAGCTGTCTAATTCAGGTCCGTGTAACTCTGTATATATTGTTTTGCAATTTGCTATATCAAGCATGATCGAAAAATCATTGTACCAAACACTTTGTAGTAAAGAATTTTTCACAATTCCTCTCTGTATCATTTTATCTTGAATTAGAATATCATTTAATTCTTTACAAAATCTTTACAACACATGTAGGCCTGCGGGGAAATTGGTGCATTTATTATACCAAATACCAGTATAAATTATGCAATTTGAAAAATGAAATATATGCACGTACTGAATTTTTTGATAAATAATGAATGCTAACATGCAAATAATATATGGTAAAGTTGAAATACGGCGTAACATTGTATGCTGTATAGAGTAAAAATATGGAGTGTAAACAAAATTTTGGAAAATGCGTTATGATTGCACTTTCCGAAAAAAGTAAGGCAAAGGTGAAAACTATCAACAAAAGTTAAAATATGCTAATAAATTGTATAATCTATACATTAAAAGCGTAAAATGTGAAAGAAAAAACCATATGCTGTAAAGTGCATAGTGCATATATAATGCATTTTTCAAAATTGCATATAAAATATGAATTAAAACGCAAAACAAACTATTGACGTGAAGTTCAAACACTTTGCATGCAAAATAACAAATTTGCACGTCTTTGAATTTTTTTTTTTGCAATTCACATAAATATATAAATATTTACGCAAAATACAAATTATGCACGAAAAATTAGGATATAATTAAAAGTTGCATAATCTATGTGTACAAATAATATCAAAATACAAAAAGAAATCGTATTTTGAAAAATGCATACATTATGCATTTCTCGAAAGTGCGTGAAAATATGAAATCAAACTCCAGAATATATATAGTTACCAACTTAATTATAAATGTAGAATTCAAATGCTTTGCATTCGAAATAGACAAATTTTGCACATTTACGAAAAGTGCAACATTATTGACTAGTAAAAATATAAATAAATATGTAGGTGATTGTTAAAGTGACTCCATTTTTGGATAAGCGAGGACAATTTTAGATGAATTTCAATCAAATAAAATTGTTAAAGGATGACATGATGCAGTGGGCTCCAAACCGAACAATTTACTATTTTACCCTCCTTAAGTAAATTTAGTAATATACCATCAAAATTTTGAAAGCAAAATGCCATAAATCTATTGAAACATCTATGTAAAAAGGTTATGGTTTCACTAATACCGTACTATGGTATGGCTCTTGAAGTACAATTTAATGCAAAACATGAAACATCGACATTTTCGTAATACTAAAGAAGGAAAGTATGGTGGAAAACTAATAACATGCATTTTTTATTTAAAAAGACATCCATTTTATTTCAATTACGGAGAGTGATCTATAATAGTCAGTCTACATGAGAAATTGGAACTCTATATTTTTTTCCTAAAGAATAAATATGGGCGTTTATGCCGCATAACTATTCTCATCGCGAAAATATAATATCACATTGTTAGGCATTATTAAATTTGTAATCGGTAAAATTATGAATTAGTGCAGTCGATTCTGGCCAAAAGCACATTTAATATAGGGGGAATTAATTTAAAGGACAATAATTTGTATATTTTTAGCCTTAAGGATACAACCTCAATATTTTAACCATAAAGACAAACATTCTCCTAAAAGTTAATCATAAGGACAAACATTCTTCCAAAATTATTCATAAGGACAAACATTCTTTCAAAATTGCTATCGAACTAAGAACTGATACCTAAGAACTGCTACCGATAACTGCAAACTGATACCTACTATCAATAACTAAAAAAACAAACCTAAAGAAAGTTGTCCTTCAAACTAAAATACTGAAAGTATGTCCTTGAGGCTAAACGCTGAGAAATTTTGTCCTTGACAATAATTTCATGTTTAATATATTTAAAGAGATTTGCGCACAATTTAGTACATGCTCACAAACATTGTTTGTGATTACTGGGTAGTTGCTTCCAATATGAACATATATTCATATTAGAGTACTCTGATATAATTTGAAAATTGGTTATATATACTTGATCAAACCAACAAGGTCGTTAGCATAGTGACGATAATAAAAAATAATCACGGCATATTGTTTATTAGCAATTTCCAACAATCATTTGTGGATAAAACGCACAAGTACACCAACGCTAATATCGAATTTTGTCTGACCATTCCATTTACGGTTACTTTAAGAGAAGCATTTAAAAAATAATTTGATAAACACATATTTCGAACTACGATGTCATAAGAGAAATTAAACAGATTTTTTTAACATGGTTCAATAAAACCAACAAATGTCGACCTCGAGAATCGAACTCATGACATTTAATCTCATAGTCTGAACTACCAACCAACTGTGCCAAACTCATTGGCAAATTAAGCAGATTATTTATGAATTCCATTAAAAACGAGTACTTAAATATATTTAACTATTAGGAGATACTATAGGAGTTTGTTTTAAAAAATTGAAGAAGTTGTTATCATTGAAATGGTACGATATCATACTGGTATTCAAAATTTTAAAATGTAATCAAAATTGACTTAGTTGACAAAAATTTATGCTCAATATTCCAATTTTATAATAAAATTTATATTTTATTTCATACAAATAAAAGTATTGTACTTAAAAACAAATTTGGGGAAACAAAAAATAAACAAAAATCATTTGGCTTGGATAACCATAACCTTTGGCCGGCCCTAGGTAAAAGGGCAAAAAAAGTGTGATGCTATGGCTCCGTTTATTAACCCCCTGTTATTTTCTATTCGCCCCCTATTAAAATTTTAGAATTTTAATTTAAATTATATCTTTTAATAGTTAAATGGATATCTTATTCAATTTAATGTGTCTATTCATCTTCATCTCTCATCTATTTGTTGAAATTGCTATGGACGATACGAGTAGTAAGTCCACTACAGATTTTACAGATGATTACGTATAACAAAATTAGGTATGGTTTCTTCATAGCTGCTACTACCATACTAGGAACTAACATAATAATAGTGCTATATACTCTAGGAATTGCTCAAAACCTAGTTTACCATATATTAGGAAGTGCTGAAAACATAGTTTGTTAAATACTATGCCCGTTTTTTATTTTTTTTAGATTGCGTGGGTGGCCGAAAAAAATAAAGAAATTATTATAGATTATTGTAATGAGTTCACAATATATGATGTATGTAATTTATTTTAAATTTATGTAAATTAACCCATTTTTAAAATTGAAAATTTCTCACTTTTTTTATTGTATGAAGGTATTTTCAAATAGATATAAAATAAAAGAATGGATTGATTTCGTGGCTGGAAGGGATGCGATGGTAGTGGTAGTCTTAAAATCGGATATTAACGGCAACAATAGAAATCCAAGAATTACATTTGGATGTGAGAGAAGTAGAGAATATAAAGACAGAAAGGCAATAAATCTAACAATATTAGATTAACAAATATAGAAAAGTGCAATTGTCCATTTCGTTTAAAAGGTTTAAACTTCATAGTTAAGATGATTAGAGATTAGAAGTAATATGCGGTGTTCATAATCATCCTGCACTTTACAGTTCGGAAGGCCACTCTTTTGCTGGTCAACTAACGGAGAATGAAAAAAATTAGCCGTTGAAATGTACAAAAACATGGTAAAGCCAAAAGCCATTTTGCACACTATAAAACAAAATGATCCATCCAATAGTACAACAATTAAATGGTATATAATGTTCTTTCTAGGCATAAGGAAATGGATAGAGCGATTCGTTCTCAAATACATTATCTATTAAGCAAGCTTAAGGAAAATAATTACTTTGAATGACATCGTAATACCTTATATGGAAGTGATGTAATTACTGACATATGTTGGGCTCATCCTACGAGTATAAATTTGAAAAGAATATTTCCACATCTTCTTATTACGGATTGTACTTACGAAACAAAAAAGTATAGAATGCCGTTGCTAGAGATTGTCGGTGTCACATCAACTAATCAAACCAGAAAAAAATTGCTTCGAATGACATTGTAATACTTTACATAGAAGTGATGTAATTACTGACATATTTGGGCTCATCCTACAAGTACAGATTTGTTAAGAACATTTCGACATCTTCTTGTTATGGATTGTACTTACAAAACAAAAAATATAGAATGTCTTTGTTGGAGATTGTTGGTGTCACGTCAACAAATCAAACCTTTTGCGTTGCTATTGCATATCTCATATCTATACGTGAAAATTACTATCTTTAGGCCTTAAATCATCATCAATTGGTAATGATTGATTGTGATGTAGAAATGTCAAGTGTCATTTTCATGGATAGAGAGATAGCATTAATTAATGCCATTAACACTATTTTTCACCAAGCAGCTCATACTATGCAAGTGGGATATCGAAAAAAATATTCTTGCTTTTATTCAAAGAAGAGTTACAGGTATGAGAAAAGAAGTAAAAAAAACAATTTTTTCAAGACTGAGCCAATTTATGTGAATCTAGAAATATTGAGCAATACAACAATAATCCATAAGATTTGCATGTCCAGTATGGTGAATCCCACATTTAATAAAATATATTACTGAAAATTGGCATGAGACATGAAAAGATCAATTTGTACATGCTTGGATCGACAATTTATGCACTTTGGCAACTACACATTAAACAGGTAAGACACTTACTTTTATATTTATTTAATTATTTTATATTTATTTATAACAATAGCATAATATCTATTTTCTTTTGGAGCCAAGGCCGCACATGCAAAATTGAAAAAACATTTGGCCACAAGCCAATGCAACTTCGAAAGAGCATGGGAGAGTATGCATTCACTGCTTGAACTATCTTTTACCGAACTAAAAGCTTCATTTGAAACAAGTCTATTAAAAGTAGTTCATGTTTATCATTAAAAGAATTTAAAAATTTACGTAGTGGAGTTTCACTTGCGGAATTAGAGCTAATTCATTCCAAGATTCTACAGATAAATTCTTATGAAATTGTAGATGATGACTTATGTTGATGTGTTGTTTGTAAGACACACGGACTTTCATACTTTCATGCGTTAGCAAAACTCGATCGAATGTGTATAATAGAAATGAGAGAGAAAAGAGATTTTAATATGAAGAAAAAGCTTGAAGAAATGCTAAATGAAGTTATGAATTGGAATTACCACATCAAATGCAAGTCTATACGAAAGTAAAAGAGATTGTTTATCCGAAAACGTCAACTCTTGCATCTTCGATTAGCAAAGTCAAAACCCATGGAAGATCCCATAATAAAATTTATACTTCAACAAAAAGGTTGCCTTTCGCATTTGAGCTAGGTGGATATGCTTCAACCCAATGTAGCGTATCTAAAAAAAAAAGTTGATCCTTGTATATCGGTGAAGAAAGAAAAATTGATTGTTCATAGACCTAAAAATATAAAGTTTGATGTGTATGAAAATTGCATACCAAAAGAGTGGAAGCCATATATCGAAGGAATTATAGACTTGAGTATGGATGGTAGTTGTGGATTTAGATGTGTTGCTTCTTTTATAGGATTACGAGAAGATCGATGGTGGCAAGTCTGTAAGTAATTACTGGAAGAACTTGAAGAACATCAAGAAATATATGAACAAGTGTTTATTGAAAAAGGTAGAACCACCTATTCGCTAAATGTGCTTAATCACGAATTTGGCGGTGCCGAAGCAAGTAAATGGATGATTATGTCCGAGATTGGGTACATAATAGCTATAAAATATAATATTGTCATTTTTATATCAGTGAGAGTTTGAGTTTTACTATACCACCTTTAAGAGGAAAAATTCCATCTTAGTTATGATGTCATAAATTAGGGATTCTTCATGTAAATAATGACCATTTTGTCCTAGTATTATGCAATATTCGTTTTATTTTCAATGAATAGATGTAGGATTTGCGCTTACAATGGAATGTTTTTATTTGTATGGCCATCTTACAAGCAAACCATCCGGTACCACCAGTATATATCAATTGGTTTACTAATCGTCATGTTGAAGCTGAACAATGAGAGCATATATTACGAGATAGAAGAGAAGTATGGGAAAGGTGGAAAATTATGATAATGTGGCTAGATGGGATTAGTTGAATATCACGTAGTTGTTAAATTTTTAAGACGTACTGTCAAGTCTGCGCCAATGCAGTGACAATGTTATTTGAAGGTAAATTGTAGTTTGAAATTGAAATTGTTGAATATCATTGTTAAATATCATTGTTTGAATCATTCTTGTTTGAAATTGTCAAATCATTCAGTATTTGTTGCTATTACGATATTAGATCATTATCTCTAAATCATTGGTAAATGGTATGCATGATATACAATAGTATTTCTTTGCTTTAGGAATGCACAGGATAACGCAATACTTTGCACGTGGTCTCCTAATAAATATAGTTCGATGTTAATGTTCAATATATACAAATCACGGTAAAGCTGGACGAGGTATATAGAAAATCCATGTTGGGAACAAACGTTAATCACAAGTTATCTCATAGTGTATATGGTCGTGATATTCAACTTAACCCAAGAGTTTTAAACGGCAGAAAACAGTTGGAGATGAGGTTGACATGGAAATGATGTTAGCACGAAACGTTAAAGTTGTATATTCCACAAGGCAAAGTGATGTGGCTCACACTGCTACCGAAGTTTAAGTAAAACGTGGTTCCTACTAATTCAACGCTTAGCTCAAACGATTTTATCACGTTGCCCTCGTTGTTAACAGGGTCCATATGTTTGAATTAAACCGAGAGTTTTACATGGTAATAACGGTAGTAGGGGACATTGTTTCCATATTTCCCTCGTTCCTTCTTAACATGGTCTAGTGACCACATTCCACTCGCACGATGTTGACAGGGCAATGTCGCTTATGCCAAACATGATTTGCACGATATCCTCGTCGTTGGTAGGGTTGACAACAAACAGAAGCAAGAATTGTATCAGACAGTAAACACTGTCATTACCTGATGCACATATAATTTTCAACCAAAGCAATATAATTTCTCCAACTGAATCACATATAATTTTTCCAACTTAAGCAACAATAACGTAAACAAACATCCATATGAACACAAGTATAGAATCACAAGCATAATCACTAATAAAATAACCATCCTTTTTAACAACATAACCATCCTTACACTACACAATAACCATCCTTTTAACAAAATAACCATCCTATTTAACAACAAAAGAGTAAAAGTAGTCCCACAACAAGACATGTACTGACTAAAAACCACTAGCTAAAACTAATCATCCTTTTTAACGAAACAAGTAAAAATTCTTTTAGCTTTAGTGAGGGCTTTGTGGATTCTACCAAGATGAGCTAAACGTGAAGTCTCCGGTTGCGATGAAGCTAAGGTTATGCCTTCACTAATCACATCAATAAGCTTTTCATAGCTCTACAATGTAAATTGATAATATGTTATTATTGCAAAAAGCAAACGTAAATGAAAAATATATCGACTTATACTGTGTATAAATGATCATAAGAAGGTCAATTGCTGCATTGAATAATCTATTCATTAACTGAATGGATTTTCAACATGGTACGAGGGTAATACCAATCAAAATAATTGCTTGTCACCGTTTCAGTTGATTCGCGTAGAGGAATGGAACGATACTGTGCACTAATAACATGATTTGGGTGCACATTCCAAATACTTTTGACAAATTCTTAAAGTACTTTATATTTTGAAGCCATAGCACCGCGGTGAGTGTTTTTACTTGTTGATTGAATAATAGGTTGTGGAATGTTTTGAAACCTACCGAATTGCTGCAAAACACGGGTGGGGTGATATGGTTCTACCACAGTTAAGCATAATAAACAACTTGAATACCAAACAATTTCCCAAAAATGATGGAATTGTCTTGCATGCATGTAAGGATCAAAGACTACCTAGAAGAATATTTAAAAGAGAATAATGATGTTATTATAACTTAAATAAAAAAGACACTATTCAAATGATTCAAGCCTAATAACATACCTCATGTTCTTGAATTTTATCAAAATATGGTCTTAGTTCCTTATTAGATGCACAATAATCATTTGTTGGATCCCAATGGGCCGCTCTTGGTAAACTTCATTGTAAATTTTGGTTGATGGATGCAAATGTAGCAAATGTTCGTATATCCATGATTCCAACAATCCAAGAAAACCAACAACTTGTTTCACTTTTATTCTACTCGCAAGACCTATTTGTCTATATAGGCAACATAGACTTGCCGAACTCAAAGAATAATTACGAACTTCATCCAAATTACCAATTTGGTTTAAATAATGTACAGACACATGAGACTCCATGAATAATGTATTGCCCACTAATTACAATAGATATGCACGAGCAGCTTGTTTGATTTTTTCTTCTTCAATCATCGTAAACTCTGCCAAATGTTTCATACAATTTAGTATGGGGCAATTTATATCCAACACCGTCCTTTATGATATTTTTTTGCTTCAGTATCACTTATCCCCAAATTATTGACAACCAAATTAGTTATATCATTTCGAGAATAATTATATGTTTTATTGGTAATCCTTCAACCGGAATGTGCAGTAGAAAGGCAACATCGTCTAATGTTACAGTCATTTCACCGAATGGTAGGTGAAATATATTTGATTCAGGAAGCCAACGCTCAACAAAAAAATATATAATTACTTTATTAACCAAGCTCTAACAGGTCTCCACTGGAGAAAATATCCTGAAGATTCCAAATAATCATTAAAAATTGTTGCATCACTTGGAAGTTTCCAATTTAAAACCTTTGTACCATGGTATACACATAAAAGAGTGTCTCGTTCCTAAAAAATAACTTAACATTATATTATACTATTTTGATAAATAATTTATTTAATGGAATTTTGTAAGAATACCTTGCCATCTCGTGTCAATGAAGCAATGTGGGTATCGTAGCTACTAATCACATTGATAATTCTTGGTCCACCAAAAGCTATTTGTGTATTATGTATGCCACTAGAAGTACCGATATCTTCAAGCGTAAGATGCTTTTCAACATGTTTGTGGAGGTTTCTCTTGAACATGCTATGGAGGTAACACTTCAATTTGCTGTGGAGGTTTCTCTTTAGTATGCTACTCTAGATTTTACTCTTGAATAACATGCTTAATATTTCGCTCTTGAATAACTTGCTCATCTCAATTTTGTTCCTCCATTTGATTTACAGTTTTTGAATTTCTCGCTTTTACACATTGATTTATTTCGTAAGCCGTTAGGGATTTGCGCATTGGCTTTGAACTTTCTGCAACGACTAAACAAGTTTAATAAAACAATATAGTGTGCATGAATTATAAATTGATATCATGTATGCAAGAATTATAAATATAGTGTGCAACTTCAGAGGAAAATTTTTACGGACAAATAATGATTTGTTAACAGTCCAACGCAAGCTTAAGGTCAAGTGTATGGTCAAACTCCTCAGTTTCAGCAAGTGAATTACACCGTAGTTGTTAATTGTGTTGTAGACAAATAACATGTTTTTACGATTATGAGTAAGGCTAAAGCTGTGTTGTTAACAAAAATTCATTCTAATATTTGAACCTTTACTTATGCGAAAGTTTACAACTTGATGCTTGTAATTGCTAAATATTGAAAGTGTAGTATTTGTTTTTCCATTCTTTTTTAAATGACATCTTTATATTCATTGTTATATGCAATAACATCAGTTTAATGTTTTAACATATGTGTTTTTTCAAAAATAAATAAAGTTGATTGATTGAGTTTGTTAAAAGGCATAAAAATTGTTTCAAAGAGATGCGTAGACAATAACGCCAGAAGCATTAGAAGGTGTACATTGAAATACTGAAGTTTGCCAAAAAATTTGAAATTGAACATAAAGTTTGAAACACTGAAGTTTGCCATAACTGGTGCAAATGTACATCGACCACGTTTTCCACGAACGATGTTGTGGCATCGACCTCGTCAGTCACGAACTTGGTTGTGACAACCACATTCGTGGAAGACAAGGTCGGTGCCACAACCTCATTCGTGGAAAACGTGGCTCTCATCAGGGTTCCAACCCTCAGCCGCTACACTGCATGATCTTCAAGCGTTCTTCTTTGTGTTTCTACAGACCATCAAATTAAATAGCAAAAACATTTACCATGGCAACGTTTTCTTCTTCCTTCCTTCTCCATAACGACTGAGATATTGAACGTGGTGATTGAAATATAGGTCAGGTTGAGGGAGGCGGAAGCATTGGAGATAGGGTTTAGGTTGAGAGAGGCGAAATGGTATGCCATTTAACATTTTATTTTCTGGGTTGACAAAGAGGGGTATTTTTGGTAGTTGGTGGGGTGGGAAGAAAAAAATTAAGGAGTGGATATTGCTTTATTAAAACGATGTGGTGGGAAATGCAATGTGGGGTGGGAATAGACGAAGCCTAATGTTATAATGTTGTTGACTCAAAGTTTTTTTTACAATATTGGAATAACAAACCATTTTCACCCAATGAATGACCATTGAAACTAATTCTCAAAAAAGATTATGCCCAGCATCCAAACTATCCACGAATGGAAAGTAGTTACATATGGACTTGCAAGAGAAATCAGATGTGGATACACATTGCTTACCGGTCACATTAATTTTTCGTAGAAGCACTTGCTTAAACTGAATCACTATAATTCACCTACTTAGCACTCTTCAGTTGCACAACATATGCTTGTTAAAAATTGAATCATAGAGATGTTCCGCGGCAAAGTTAAAAGACTATGCAAAGCATACAAGCATCCATGGTACCCCAGGATAAAACAATCCTGAGTCTTATCGGATCGACTAGCACCTTTGTTGTTGATTAGAGGAAATTTGAGGAAGGTGTGAAGTAAAATATTTCGGAATGTTTCAACGTGGAAGGATTTGGATCACGGATAAAAAATTAGAGAGAAAGTGTAGGATGGCCGTTCGAAACATTTTACCATTTCATTTAAAAATCATTATTGAAAAAATATCGATTTTGCCACAAAATTAAAGTGTCAAACAACACCGCCAACCCAACCCAACTCGATCAATTGAATAGCACATACACGTATGTTATCATGTATGACTTCCCTCTTCTACAAAAGAGCAAACATTGTTAAATTTTGGCGACACTATATAGAGGATTAAAGGGGTTGGAAGCAGCTTGGTGATGGATAAAATGGTTCGCAAATCGGAGTTTGAAGGTGGACGTTATGGCGAATAAGGTGGAGTGGTGCTGTAGCAACAATGACACAAATTTATCATTATGGACAGACATCTGATGCTTCAGCAAATATTTTCCAGAGACTCAGGACAGACGTCTGAGGATATAGTCAGACGTTTGAGTTTGCAACAGATTTTTTCAAAGAGCAAGGACAGATGTTTGTCGCTTTGGACAGACGTCTGATGTCTTCGGAAAAAAATTCCCGAGACTTTTGGCAAATGTCTGTCACATTGATACATCTGTGGCGACTTCTGCCAGTTTTTTTGGCCTAGTCTTGATATGAAGATTTGTGATATTTGAAGGGGTAATTTTGAAACTTTGCCTAGGTTTTCTATTCTCCTACATAAGCTATTTTATGGATCCAGATTTCGATGCGACATAAAGCGACTGCAAGGGTTTTATCCTCCACCAATTAGGGTTTATCAAAACCCAATTTTCTTCAATTCTCTTCTTCACAAATCAATTCTATTAGAATTTTGATCACTGTAATCAATCTCTTGCACTCTTCTCATCGATATTAATAAAAGCACTCTCTTAAAATGGATGTATACTAACACAACATTAGTGGAACCACTAATAAATAGCTGTATGATTTATTTTTTGTTATTGCATTGATTTCTATACATCGCTTGTTTGAGATTGTGATCGGATTTGGATTGGTTGAGATTTAGATTGAGTTATTGATTGATTGTTTTTACACTTCTTACCACAATTTCGTCTTCAGCTGTGATTTTGGGGTTTTTATTTGAGTGGTCATTAATGCTGATAGGTGGTTGTAGAAATGACAGAATCAAATAATACCTCAAGTAGTTCCTCAATGGGTAATCCAAATGGTGTAGCTCCTTATTGACATAGATCCTATGCAACTTCAGGATCACAATTGGTAATCGACAAGTGAAACGATGATAATGATTTTGAAAAATGACAATGGAAGATGAAAGGAGATATAAGGAGGAATCAGGTGCATCGGGTAGTGTCTGATACACATTTGTTGCCATCAGACATCTCCGATGTTGAGAGAGATAAAATGAAAGAGTGGGCATTCACTACACTTCAACTTGCTATGGGAGAGAATTTTATCTCTAAAATTAGCGATGAGACTACCGCTAAGGGTATTTGGAATAAGTTAGAGGATGGTATATGAAGAAATCACTAACTAATTGATTGATCTTATTGAGAATGTTCCTTGCTATAAAATGAAGAAACATATTTCACTAAAAGCGCACTTGAAAACTTTTGATGATTTGCTAATGAAGATAAAGGCGATAGATTTGGAGATTGAGGAAGAGCAAAAGATGATGATATTGCTGTGCTCATTGTCGGACCGCTACATAGGTTTCTCAAATAGTTTGATCTATAGCTAGGATACATTGACTCTTGATGATGCCAAAACATGTATTCTTAGCGAGAAGTTGCAGGATCAAATGAAAGAGTTAGGCGATGAAAGTAATGATGCTAGTAGTGGTCATGGTTTATTAGTGGAGAAGAGGAGGTATATGAAGGAGAACCGAGGGCGTTCTAAATCAAGGAATCCCGATTGGAGAGGAAAGTCGAAGGAAAGAAAAGTCAAGTGCTATATTTGTAAGAAACTCAATCATTGAAAGAATGAGTGTCCGGATAAGGAGAAGACAAAGAAGGAAGTAACATCGTCATCGGCAGCGGTGGAGAGTGGAGTAGGCGAGGGAGACGTAGACGTTTTGTCCGCGGTAGCATCAGATGTTTCAGTTAGCGAATGGGTGCTCAATTCGGCGGCATTGGTTCTATGCAAATTCGGATGTTTGATGGAGTGGTTCGTACTCCTACTAATGTACGCTGTGTTTTGAGACTTTAGAAATCTCTTATCTCTTTGGGGCAGCTGGATTCTTTAGGTTGTAAGATCACTATTGAGAGTGGTAGCTTGCGGGTTTTGAAGGGTGCGCTTGTGGTGATGAAGGGTGTTAGAACACATGGTATTTATTTTCTTCAAGGAGTGATAATAGAAGGTGAAATTTGTGTAGAGTTGATAGTTCTAGTGGCTTGGATGCGACTAGGTTATGGCTTTTGAGGTTAGGTCATGTCTTGGAGAGGAGTTTGGATCTTCTTCGAAAGAGGGAGATGATCGGTGGAAAAAGTTTCAACAAACTAGAGTTTTGCAAAGAATGTGTCATGAGGAAGCAAACTAAAGTATCATTCGGTGAGGGAAAACATGATTCGAAAAGGATTTTTGAGTATGGTCACACAGTATTTAGGGACCGACACTAGAAGCTTCTTTGGGTGAAGCTCGCTATTATATTTCTTTTATTTATGACTTTTCTCGAAAGGTATGGGTGTATGTAATAAAGGCCAAGTCGGAGGCATTTGCAAAGTTCAAAGCGTGGAAAGCACTTCTTAAGAATGAAAGTGGCAAGTCTTTGAAGGTTCTAAGGTCCGATAATGATGGAGAGTATGTTTTCGGAGAATTTTTAAATTTTTGCAAGCATTATGGTATTTAGAGACATTTTACTACAACAGGAGATCCGCGGTCGAATGATGTTGCAGAGAGAATGAATCGTACTCTACTTGAGAAAGCTCGATGCTTGAGATTGAAATTGGGTTTGCTAAGGGATTTTAGGCCGAAGCTTTATCAACCACAATGCATATTATTAATCGAATTCCATGCTCAACTATTGGTAACAAAATTTCGAAGGAAGCGTGGAAGGGAAAAAGCATTGACTTGAGTTATCTTTGTGTGTTTGGTAGTCCGGTTTGTGTGCATGATCTTGGAAATGATAATCTTGAACCTAGAGCTTTCAAGGGGATTTTGCTTGGTTATATGGATGGAGTAAAAGGCTACGGGATTTGCAATCCGAAAACGAATAAGGTTATGAATTCTCGTCATGTTACTTTTGATGAGTTGGCGAAGTTCAAGCAGAATGAGAGCTCATCGGATTTTATGGATTTGGTTCATGGTGAATCAAAGGAGAAGGAAGTTATTCCCATATTTTGTCCAAGGAGTAGAGAGAGTAGAGTAGTTGGAGATGCTTGCAAGGAGGTAGCGGTTGATGTTACATTACATAATCCACAATATTTCTCAAGTAGTGTTGGTGATGTGCATGATTCTAAAGAAGATTCGGTTCAAGGTGGAGCCGAAGGAGGTTTGGGTGATGGTATTGCTACTCGGGTTGGTCGTTGTGCAATAAGGCCACTCGATAGATATGGTGATTGAAACTATCTTAGCTTTTGTGATAATTTGGACTATGCTCTTCATGTAGTCCAAGATGAGACGGTGGACCTTAATGACGTCATGGAGTGGAGCGATAGCTCGAAGTGGATTTGTGCCATGAAGGAAGAGATGCAATCATTATTGAAGAATCAAACTTGGAATTTGATTCCACTTCCTAAATAAAACTGTGCAATTGGGTGCAATGGATATACAAGGTAAAGGACGATTGAAGACACAAAGCTAGGCTAGTGGTTAAGGAGTTTGCATAAAGGAAGGGGAAGGAGTATGATGAGATAATCGCACCGGTTGTGCGCCATACTTCTATCCGGATATTATTTTCTATAGTTGTTATTCACGACTTGGAGTTAGAGAAACTTGATGTGAAATTCATCTTCTTGCATTATGACATGGATGAAGACATTTACATGGAGCAATCGCAAGGGTTTGTAGTAGATGGTAAGTCAAATTTGGTTTGCAAGTCAAAGAAATCGTTATATGGTTTAAAGCAATCACATAGACAATGGTACAAAAGATTTGATCATTTTATGCTTGAAAATGGATTTGATAGAAGCATTAAGGATGCTTGCATATATTTCAAGAAGTTGAAAAATGATTATTAGGTGTATTCACTCTTGTATGTGGACGATATGCTCATTACTTCTAAGGATAAGGATGAAATCAACAAGTTAAAACTGAGTTTGAAATCGAAATTCGAAATGAAGGATCTTGGAGAAGCAAAAAAGATATTGGGCATGGAAATAGAAAGGGATCGAAAGCGTTTTGAGTTGAAATTAATGCAAAAGTAGTACATAAAGAAAGTGCTTTGTCGATTTAGCATGGAAAATGCAAATGCGTCAAATACACCTTTATCTTTGCGCATGAAGCTTTCGAGTAAATGATCGCCTATCTTGGAGAAAGATAGGGCGTATATGGCAAATGTATTATATGCTAGTGTGGTTGGAAGTCTAATGTATGTTATAGTGTGTACAAGGCCCGATATTGCAACTGCCGTCGGGATGGCTAGTGAGTATATGACTAATCCGGGAAAATCACATTGGAAAGCTGTGAAGCTTATGCTGAGATACCTTAGAGGTACATCATGGTCTTGTTTTTGGCGGTAGTGATGGGAAGAATTGCAAGTTGGTTGGTAATTGTGATTCAGACTGCCAGTGATAAGGATCGAAGAAAATCAACTTCCGTATATGTCTTCACACTTAGGGGTATAGCCATAAATTGGAGATCGAGTTTGCTGCAGACCGTGATTGCTTTATCCACTATGGAGGCGGAATTGATAGTCGCGATTGAAGCGGCAATGGAGACACTTTATTTGAAGCGATAGTTGTGTGACTTGGGATTCAGTGTGATAGCATTGATGCTCGATGTGATAGCCATAATGCTATTCACTTGGTAGAGAATTTGACGTTTAGCTCACGGACTAAGCATATTGAAGTGAGAGAGTCATTTTTGATAACCATGTATGAGGATAAGAAAGTATATCTTCGGAAAGTGCACGCAAATGATAACGCGGCAGATATCTTCACTAAGGCAGTGCCGATTGGGAAGTTCGAGAATTGCTCGAACTTGATTCGCTTGGAGAAGTGCTAGGTGCCACATGGTGGCACGGTTGAGGGAGGAGCTTGGTTATGGATGAGGAAGAGTATCGGTGAGAGACTGAGGTTCTATCTTCTTGGTAAGTTCTAGTTTACACTCCTCAACACCTTAGTCATTGGTGAGACGGTTTAAGTTTTGGATGTTTTCAATACTTTGTTAGCGGGCGGGGCTTTTCCTGAGCTCGTTGATGGAGTGTAATGGGCGGTGGGTTTTTCGGTGCTCATTGGAAAAGCATTCGCGTTTGGTTGAAGGTAGAAGTGGTGATATTTGGTGCTATCAGTTGTTGTTGATGGTATGGTTCCATTAGAGTTGGAGATGAATATAGTTTCGAGGTAGAGCGTTAAATTTTGGCAATACTATATAGAGAGTTGAAGGGGTTGGAAGTAGTCTGGTGATGGAGAAAACGGTTCGCAAATCGAAGCTTGCAGGTGGAAGTTATGACGAATAAGGTGAAGTGGTGCTGAAGCAACAACGATAGACGTCTGTCATTATGGATAGACGTTAGAGGCTTCAACAAATCCATTTCAAAGACTCAGAACAGACGTCTGAGGATATAGTCAGACATCTGAGTCTGCAGTAGATTTTTTTCAGGGAGGAAGGACATACGTCTGTCACTTTAGACAGAGATATGATGTGTTAGGAAAAAATTTCCTGAGACTTTGGACAGACGTCTCTCAGATGTCTGCAGCGACTTCTGCCAGTTTTTTGGCCTGGGCTTGACATGAAGATTTGCGATATTTGAAGGGGCAATTTTGAAACTTTGTCTAGGTTTTCTATTCTCCCATATAAGCTATTTTCTGGATCCAGATTTCGATGGGACAGAAAGCGACTGCAAGGGTTTTAGTTTTCACTCATTAGGGTTTATCAAAACCTAATTTTCTTCACTTCTCTTCTCCACAAATCAATTTTAATGGAATTTTGATCATTATAACCAATCTCTTGTACTCTTCTCATCGATATCAATAAAAGCTCTCTCTTAAAGTGGATGTTTACTAACACAACGTTAGTGGAACCACTGTAAATCGTTGTTTGATTTATTTTTCGTTATTGTTTTGATTTCTATATATTGCTTATTTGGGATTGTGATTGGATTTGAATTGGTTGAGATTTAGATCGAGTTATTGATGAGTTGTTTATACAAATCTTACCATGATCTCGTCTTCCGCTGTGCTTTTGGGGTTTTGATTTGAGTGGTCTCGAGTTAGAATTCTGACACAACAATCATTGAATGTCCAATAGATCTAATGTAGCTTTTGAGATATCTATATATTTAAATAAGGACAAATTTTTAATGTGGGCTAATTGTCAAATCAATTTCGCAATCGGTATTGGTTTTGAAACTTATTACCAAACAGTGCTAGTTTCTGCCCAGTCAGCATCCTAGTCACTTTTTTGTAACTGCCACGAGAAAGCACAACTGTTAGTTGCGCATGGGATTTCCAGTATTTAGAAAGCGCAACTATGAGATGCGCATATTTGGGTTTGGATTTTTTTATGAAGCGTAACTACGAGTTGCGCAAGAGGGGATTTTGGTTTTTTCAATCATATGCAGGCGCAACTCTTAGGTGCGCCTGCTATAGTTTCGTGCAGGCGCAACTCATAGTTGCGCCTGCACAGGTTGATGCTGCTAAAACTGAGGCAGCAGCAACCCTCTTCCCCATAATCCCAAAACTCTTCCCAACCTTCAACCCTTCTTCCGTGGCCGAACCCAACAACTTCCAACCTAAATTTTAGCCAATTACCACTATTTTTTCACAAAATTTTCAAATTTCTTCCACTTTCTTCGATTAAACCAAAGCTACAACAATGGAAGCGGGATCCTCTTCGACACAAATAGATTTTGGTAATTTCTAAACCCTGGTTTTTTTGATAATTTTAAAACTTGCTTATTATTTGGTTGTATTTGCTAGAAATATTGTCAAAGAGCTTGTTGTACATCTTAATAATCCAATTTGAAGTTTTGAATCACTAATTGATTGTAAACGATTAGTAAAAATCAGTTTTTTTGCATGAACTTTGAAGAACCGGAAAGCAGACCGGTAGACGGTAGCGTGCTTTATATGCAAGATAATCACCACTCTAATTTTGAAGAGTTAATGAGGGTAATATTATTTGCCTTGTAATTGTAGTAAATTTTTGCAAGCTATTTTGCCTTTTGAATTAACTAAAAGATATAATTCTTTGTTTTGCAGAGTGTAAAACCGGTGTATTGCCTGGATCATTCACAAAGTTTTGAAGATTTGATGGAGACGGTTGAAGATCAACGGGTTCAACAATTACTACATCAAGAAGGATTCTGGTATTTCATGCAGATTAGATATATTAGATTTGACAGGTCATTACTCACAGCGTTATGCGATAGATGGAGACCGGAGACTTCCACTTTTTATTTTTCCATTGGAGAAATGGCCATTACACTACAAGACGTATCTATTTTGCTTAGCCTTCCTATCGAAGATGTCGTGTTGAACCGCGGTGGTAACGTGGACGCCGATGAGGTTTTTCAACGTTCGCTTGGTGAAATTCCACCTCCAGAAGTGGTGGTCAATAGAAGAGAGTTGAAGGTAAAATGACTGAATGACCTTATAATCGGCTGAGAGATTTCAGTCGATTAATCTATTAAGGAGATAGAACAGTTCACACGGGCTGTCATATTGCTTCTAATCGCATCTCGTCTATTTTCGAACCATTCAAAGGGTAGAGTTAGCGTTAAATGGTTGTACTTGCTAGAGGATTTTTCCACCATTCCCGATTATTCATGGCGTAGCGCTGTTTTGTGCGCATTGTACAAGGAGTTGGATAATGTGGCATTAAGAAAGACGAATGGATTAGCAGGTTGCCTAACCCTTCTGTAGGTATGTCGGTTTTGACTTATCGGTGTACCAAATTTATGAAATATTTTGAAAGACGTTTCTTAACGCTCATAATTTGCAGGTATGGTCTTGGACGCGTATTTCTATTGGACAGCCAAATGTTCGTGCCAACGTTGCTCCGGGGTTACCGTACGGGTCAAGGTAAAAGCAACTTGAAATTAGCACCGAATTTTTTTGATTTCTGCCAATATTCACACACTATTTTATTATGACTGTAGATGGACCGGAGATAGACGTTGGAGAGATAATCCAGCCCGGCATCCTACATTCTATCGCAATGAGCTCGATGTAATGGACGAGCATCCTACATGTATTGTATTAATGTTTTATTCATGTTTTTGGAACTTAACAGTCAAATGTTTGTGTACAGGTACGGTGTCATGGCATATCCATCGCAGTCACCCGGGTATGGTTTCCTTCCATATCCATCGTATCCTCCATAGTCAATTCCAACTCCGAATTCAAACGACTACTTGCATGAACTTGCAGATGAAGATGTTGACACCGAGGATATGGAGGGTGGAAATGCTGATATTGAAATTTTCCATATGGATAACATGGAAATCGCTGCTTCACTAGACGACGATGAAACATGGATCGATGCTATGAATGTTAACAATGCGCTCCTTTAGATGATATGTCAGAGGAAGTTGATGACACTGATGAGCATATCGAGATAGAAGAACCGTTAGAAAATGACCAATGCAATGATACAATTATGGAAATATCCGTTGTGCAAGAATTTCAATTTTACGGACGAAATGTTCAGGCTGGAATGTGTGGAGAAAGGCCCTCGAGTTGGTATGATTTTTAAATCGAAGGAATCTTTAATTGAACATATAAGTGAATGGTCTATAAAGTGTTCAGTTTCATTTAAAAACATAAAGTCCAATGCTAGAGAGTTTACTGCTATATGTGATATTGATGCTAATTGTCCATGGCGGCTTCATGCTATTGTGTATAAAAGAGATCATGCTGGGTGGTGGATGATTAAAAAATACGGTGGTGATCACGCTTGCTCAAATCCAATCATCAACTCGAACCACAAACAAGCAACAACCAAATTCATTTGCACCAAAGTCCTTCCACATGTTTGTTCAAACCCAAGTTACACTGCAAAATCTGTCCAAGAGCTTATGGCGCACACTTACAAAATTTAAATAAGCTACATGAGAACCTGGAAAGGACTTAGCAAAGCGGTGTCTACAATTTTCTGCGATTGGGAGTTTTCGTACAATGACTTACCTCAGTTTTTTCGTGCTATACAGAAATTCAATCCAGGTACTGTTTATCATGTACATAAAGAAGGAGTACAATTCTAGGGGGCTTTCTGGGCATTTGGACCGAGCATTGCAGGTTTCAACCATTGTCGTCATGTTCTTTCTATTGACAGACATCTGTATGGTAAATATCAATGTACATTGCTTGTGGCCATAGGAGTTGATCTCTTTTCCCTTTGGCATTTGCAATTGTAAGGACGGGGTCTGCGGAAACTTGGGGTTGGTTTTTTTCATGCATGGGACACTTTATTCCATCGTTAATTGCAAGATGCATTACATACATTTCCGATAGAATGAAAGGAATTCCAACCGCCTTGCAAGAGAAGTGGAGAAGACAACATCATCATCGCTTCTGCCTATGCCATTTGAAAGCAAACTTTAAAAAAGACGGTTTTGGTAGTAAGATTTTGCAAAACTTATTTCATGCTTCTGCTGAAGCAAGAGATGAAATAACATACAAAGCACTCAGAGAGCAACTAAAAAATGTGAGTCCTGCTGCTAATAAATAGACTGATAGAAGTCTCCGACATAAGGATGAACAGTGGGCTCTTTACAAGGACAACGGTGAACAGTTCTGTATGATGACTACCAATGCTTCAGAGAGTTTCAATGGAGTTCTTAAAGGTGCAAGATCGTTACCGGTCAAGGCGTTAGTGACACGTACCTTTCATCGTCTTAATAGCTACTTCTACAGAAGACGTACCGATGGAATGGATTACGCATCTTCGCTCATGCCAAATTATGACAAAATGATTGAAAAATATTCAGCAGAAGCACGTAATATGAGCATTAACAGGTTCAGCTTAACGGAGTGTCAAGTAACAGACGCAAACGCGTGCAATTACACAGTAAATATTATCAATGACAGCTGCAGCTGTTCATGCAATATTCCTATTCTAACTCATTTTCCATGTTTCCATGTTTTAACTGCATGCGCACGATGTAGAGGAGGAGCGAACAGAGCTTACCATGATCTTATTTCATCTTGGTTTACGGCAGACATTTATAGACATAGTTATTCTCCGGTTTTTCATCCAGTGCGCGACAGTAGATATTGGGATGTACCTGAAGGCCCTACTATACTCCCGCCACCAACGCGAAGGAATACAGAAAGACCGAGGTCCACAAGAATAAGGGGAGTCATGGACGAAATGGAGGCAGAAGATAGGACAGATGTGGACAATGCGATAACTTGGGTCATAAGAGACGAACGTGTAGGAAGCAATAAATATTTTACCTGTTTCTACTACTTCTGTCATTCATGAACTGTATAACATATATTTTTATTCTGTACGCAACTTTGTTATCAAATAATATCTTATGTCAAACATTTTAATTACTTGCTATATTATGTTACTTTGATTAAATCATCTATTGCATGTCCACTACAACAACCAAGTACAAATAAAACCAAGTAATACAACATTCATTACAACTAAAGCATACATAACTCAATTAAACAAGTATGATACAGATTCATTACAGTACAGTTGCACTACCCAGTTTACTAGACCCCTTTCCAAATTGGATTTACGGACTGCAAATAGTCTACGTGATGTCGAAGCTGTCTTTTTTCCTTTTCCAAACGTCTTACTTCGGCTTGCATCTCTAGCGCATATTCCACTCCCCTCGGGGTCAACGGACGATCTAGCCATTTGAAGAAAGTACACCACTCAACACCTTTCGGATTAGTTATATGATCAAGGTAACCGGCACATCCATAAAAACGACGTCCAGCATTTGTTTGGGTCTTGCATACAACTACCTCACAGACATCTCCACAATGGCAAAGTGGATGCTTATCTTGTCTCACTCGTCCTTCGCCGCTAATTTGTTTCCCCGGTCTTTGATTTGGTTTGCCTAAGCAGATTTAATTATCCAAAGCAGATTGAAGATCAACATTATTAGCGGGCGGAACTATCTCAAATTAAGTTTCATGAACTATTTCAAACTGAGTTTCAGGAACAAATTCATTTTCAGCTTCCATCCGTTCAACATATTGCACCAATACTACATCTGAAATCTCCCAATTATCCATATTAATTAGTGATAATGTGAGTGTGGATGAAGCGATTGTTGTAGCTTTGGTTTAATCGAAGAAAGAGGAAGAAATTTGAAAATTTTGTGAAAAAATGGTGGTAATTGGCTAAAATTTAGGTTGTGAGTTGTTGGGTTCGGCCATGGAAGAAGGGTTGAAGGTTGGGAAGAGTTTTGGATTATGGTGAGGAGGGTTGCTGCTGCCTCTGTTTTAGCAGCAGCAACCTTTGCAGGCGCAACTATGAGTTGCGCTTGCACGAAACTATAACAGACGCAACTAAGAATCTTAGTTACCTCTGCATATGATTGAAAAAAACCAAAATCTCCTCTTGCGCAACTCGTAGTTGCGCGTCTTAAGAAAAATTCAAACCCAAATCTGCGCATCTCATAGTTGCGCTTTCTAAATAATGGAAATTTCATGCGCAACTAACAGTTGCGCTTTTTCGTGGCAGTTACAAAAAACGTGACTGGGATGCTGACTGGGCAGAAACTAGTCATGTTTGGTAATAAGTTTCAAAACCAACGCCGATCGCGAAAATGATTCGAAAATTAGCCCACGTTGAAAATTTGTCTTTAATAATAGGATTGTTACATAATTTCCAATGATGTGAGAATATCACTCTAAGTTTGTTAACAATTCTTTTTTTCCTTTGAAATTCCAACAGTGTGATTAGGTTCTCCACCTCCTACCATTTGCAACTTCGAAACCTACAGGCAGGGACGTAACCAGGAATTTATTTTGCGGTGGGCGAATAATAGAAGAAAATTAAATAATAAAAAAAATAAACTGTTTTAATATAATTAATTCCATCACATTCATGATAATCAAAATAATTAAGTTCGATTGGTTCCATTAACATAGAGAATTTTAATAAAAATTCTTAAACAAAAAAAACATAAATTACTAAATATCCTACTTAAGTCGTGCTTTACGAACTTCACGAAAATCAAATTCATCTACAATCGTCTCAATTATTTGATTCACTAAAATTAACTGTCAGTAGATGGTCGCACAATTTACTGCTAGTATCAACAAAATAGCCTACTGTGCTACAAATACTTGCTGCTAGTATCAACAAAATAGCCTACCGTGCTACAATTTACTGCATAATTTGCACAATTTACTGCCAATTTATCGATCAAGCACTTCATTGCTACAAATACAATGCTACTGCCACTGCTAGTACCTATTCATTGGTACTTGTTTGCAAGTTGGACTTCATTGCTACCAGCCTACTGCAGTACTGCATAACTAGGGTTTATGTTTACATCTAAAATTCGAATTTTGAATCTAAAATTGGAAACATAATTTACAATTCACAATGCAGACTAAGGTTTATGGATCGAATTTAAAATTGGGAACTTACTAGGTTTTTCTAGTGAGTGGAGAAGGAGGATCGAAGGCTGAAACTGGAGGCGGAGTCTGCTGGCTGCCGCTGGAGAAGGCCAGAAGGAAGAGCGGCTGCGAGCGATCGTCGAATCTAGAAAAGTCTGAGCTATGCTTGAAAGCAGCCTTACACAGCACCTGTAGGAAGAAGCGTAGTTGTAAAAAGGAAACAACCGAACATGTTAAACCAAAACTAACACCGGCTTAAAAGGAAAAAAAAAAATCAAACAGTTTAGGAACCTGATACGGTATCAAAGACCAAACTTTTCATAAAACCATTTCACATATAAATTTAAGTACCTGTAGTAGTCGATTAAACTGTGAAGATTATATCTTTTTTAGCTTCTCATTTAGATGTAACAACACCATTTGCTGGCTGCCTCTTTATTTCTTTTCTTATGTTTTTTTATTTTTTTATTTTTTTTTATTTTTTTTTATTTTTTTTATTTTTTTTTATTTTTTTTTGGGGTGGGCAGCCGCCGACCCCATACTCCAAATAGATCCGTGGCTACAGGTGCTATGCTCCCTTCTTTAACATTGAGCTTTCGTTCTTTGTTTCCCAGTAGCTTCTTCCTGATCCATGATTTATTTTAGTTCAACTTCTATTGCATGCCTTCATTTAGTTTGTTTCGTTAGCATTTCGTTCTCTGTCTTCTTCAGTATTTTGGATTTCAAAATGTGTATCGTCAGGTCTCGCTTTCTCTTTGATATTGCCCGTTGAATCTTTGCTCCAACATTTCAAGAATTCTCTTAATTTCTGATATATTTTTGCAGTAAATATTTGAGCTGCACTTCAACAGAAATATAGTTCCACTTTTCTTCAATTAAAGCATCAAAACCATCCTCCAACATCCACAGTTTTATTCAAACTTGGAAGTTTGAACTAACAGTAGAATATAATTTTATTTTATTTTATTTGAAAGAAAAGCAAGCAATCATGATGCTATAATACAATTAATTTGGAATACGTGTTAATAGTATGCGGAAAAGAAAAAAAAGATATGTTACTCCAACTGAGTATAATTGTTGTGACATACTTCTCCAAAATGAGTATAGCCTGTATATAACTGTCCATGATATGAAACTAATTACAAATGACGGTCTTAAAGAGAAACTAGATGTCGACGTAAAAAAAAAACTCATCAGTAACGACTCTTTGAACCATTTGTACCGATTGGAACAGTTTCATGCAGCTACCCTCAAGTTGGTGGATATATGCTGTTACGCATTGGAATAAGACTATAACACAAGACGAGGCAAATTTAGCAGCTTCACAAGTATTGAATAGCGCACATAATGTTAACAGAAGCATTAGTAACACATCTGAAGAATAAAACTCTTGAAAATGATACAACATCTCATGAGGTTAAGGAATATTTTATTCAAAAGGTAGTCAGTATTCCGTATTTTGAATCGTTACAGGAATGTATTCTTCTCCCGCTATCACTTTTGTTTCACATAACAAAGACAAGTTAATAGTTAAGGTAAACATTTATGTATGTGCATGCTTATAGTTCAACATCCATCAATATGGTGAAGTATAACACAAATATAAGAAGCATGTACAGTCTCAAATCTTGTTACAGAAGAGTCGGGTATTTCGATAATACAAACAAACATACAAAAGTTTGTTTCTTTGAACTGCACCAGTTTAGTCATCGGTATAAAATATACTAAGACATAAGAAGTTGAACTACCATTGCGCTAATGTGTACATATACAAATAAACTATAGCAATAAACAAGAAATTATTACGATATTTGCTTTGATATAAAGTAAAGCTATGTTAATAAGAAATATACATCAACAGAACTCAATTCAAACCAAACATGCAATGGAAGCCAACTACTGACCTAACTAAAGCCAAGTCATAACTCAAATATGTTATAAGTGCCTGGGCATGCAATCCTTCATACCACATTAATACTTCTATATTCATACTGTACTATCATGGTGACCGGATACATGAATTCCATGAGCTGTCTCATAGTGCTCATATTATTAAACAGCTCTTATTGTTATGCAGCACGTATTTTAATTGATAATCCAATTCCCAAAATACCAACGTTTCCAAAACCAGAACTGCCGCCTTTACCAGAGATCCCGACACTACCAAAACTCGAACTACCAACTTTACCTGAAATTCCAAAACCAGAACTTCCTCAAATGCCTGAAATCCCATCTTTACCAACAATAGAATTCCCTCCTCTACCAGAGTTGCCTAAAATACCAACCATTAGCAAGGATGAAAAATCACCTGTACCTGCAGTGCCAGCTTTGCCAAAGCCAGAATTACCACCATTGCCTGTTGTGCCTACTTTGCCAAAGCCGGAGCTACCTCCATTGCCTGAGCTGCCAAAGTTTGAGCTTCCGCCATTGCCAGAACTTCCGAGCATACCTGGGATTCCTGTTCCTAAGTTGCCATCAATTCCAACTATTCCTTCTGTCCCTAACACACCAACTGTCAAAAGCCCATGAGATACACTTTTGGAGATTATAGTACTATTGTCTTCTTGCTTTCTTCGATGTTAGCTTTCGTGCTTCTTATGATTCATATGTAATACTTAGTTATTTACTTGTTCATACGGTTTGAATGAATATTTGTAGTTCTTAGCTATATATGTAGTTATATCGTCTGTATGTATTTATGTATGTTCAATCAATTATTTTTATTGTGCTGAAGGTCCGATATTGAGAAAATTAAAGGTAATTTAATCAACGGAAATGCTAATTCAACCGAATATATGCAGTACCAATTGAATGCAAAATTCATCCAACAGTTACCCTAAAATCAAGCTTTTAGATGCATGGCATATTTTCCTCCTGTATGCAGGTTTGGTCATGAATTTCGGTTGAACCAGCAAAGTCCTTTAATCAACATTAAAAATATTATTTAAGAAAATATTCTTGTGCTATGTATCTATGTAAGAAATATGCATATTATACTTTCAAATGTTTTTTGAGAATGATATATATTTATAAAAGTTACTTCAGCTTTAAACAATTAACTGGATATGAATTTGTAATCTATATTGCAATGTATTGCAATGAACTAATGAAGGGAGGATATGGTAATAGTTGCTAACTTTGCTACTACAAATTTTAGGCAACTTAGCCTAAAGACATCGTCACAATGAAACATTAACGTACACGTACCAAATCTAACTAGTAATATTGCATAGCAGTGGAAATTGACCGATGGAACCCTCTATTGTTCAGTTTGTTGTACTAAAAACGCAGAGAAATATATTTCTTAAAGATTATAAAATAATTGAACTTACACTAGATTAGAGTTTTGATAATTTTAATGATAAAATTTAGTTATTTTTAATCTTTTTTGAAAAAAATAGAATATATTTTTCATTTTCTCGAATGTTTTTGTATTTCAATGAAAAAAAAATGAATTTCTTTTTTTTTCCTTTTAATTTCTACCATTTTTTCTGAAAGGTTCAAAAAAAATTATTTAATTTTAAATGAAACATTCGAAAACATTTTTTTTGAAGAAATTGAGGTTTTCTAGGCAAAAATAATTAACTTCTTGGGAAAATTGGATTCTGTTTATGAAAATAATTCATTTTATAATTACGTGAATTTTCAAAGAAATCATCTATTTAGCTACAAATATATGATTTTATCGTTATTAAATATCAAAATAAGTATGAGAAATTGAATTGAGATATTCGTGGTGAGAATAAAGTAGATAATTTTGAAAAAGACATTCCTAAAGGGATTTTAAGAGTACATTCCTCAGTCCATTACCTAACTGAGGTCTGAAAGCCCAGTAAGTTCAATGTTCAACGTCAATGTTACAAGAAGAAAAAGATGATAACGATGCCAATGTTAAGATAGCTGTTTGTCTTCCAAATAAGCTCCGTAAATAACTACTAATTAATTTATATATTCTGCCAATTCTAGTATTCCACTGCAAGGAGCAGATTATAGTACTGGACTACAAGAGAAATAAAATGCAAATGCACAGAATATACCAGTCACATTGGTCGTGGAAGCACCCACTCTAATTGAATCATTGTCGGTCACCTACCTAGTAATCTAAAGTGCCAAAACATATGCCTATGACACATTGGAAAAAAAGGAGGTGACAGCAAGTTTGACAAGTACAAAATCATGCAGAAAATTGTTATAGGAAAGCCCTGATGCAAACGTGATTAATACAACCCTTGAATTGAATACAAAATTTCATGATGTCAAATGTTACACTCGAAAGGCCAACTATATTTGTAATACCATTGACTGTTTTATGCATAATCTGGCACTGTTCATTCTCATGTTGTAACTTGCATTTCACTTAACAAAGGGTTGTTATAAGCTACTTTAAGCTAAAAATGCATTTGTACTTGCAACTTCACCTAAATATAAATTGAAGGCTGTAAACTAGAACAGAAATCCAACATACAAGTGCAGTTTCAATTCTGCCTATGGAAGCATTGGGAAATTAGTTCGTTTACCAGTTATTTGTTTATAATAGCTACCACAAAAGAGGTTGGAAGTGTTGAACTACTAATGCACAATTTTTAAGTACTGCAAGATGTATGCTCAGTCAGATAGAAAGCAAAAGAACTATTGCCATCTCATGCTCTATTCACACCAAACATGCAATGGAATCCAACTACTAACCTATACTGACCTAACTAAAGCCAGCTTATAAATCCCATATATTATAAGTACCAACGCATGCAATATCTTCCAACTTACTTCTTATCCAATTTGTATCATGGCAACTAGACACACACTCTCCACGAGCTTTCTCATAGTGCTTATCTTATTAAGCAACTCTTATTCTGATGCTGCACGGCATTTACTTGATGCTTCACTTCCGGAAATTCCAGTTCTTCCAAAACCAGAACTTCCACCAATGCCCGAGATTCCTAGCATACCAAAGCCTGAACTTCCACCTCTACCAGAGTTTCCTAAATTTGAATTTCCACCACTGCCTGAATTACCTGTACTTCCTAAACCTAAATTGCCAACCCTTCCAGAGATACCGACCATTACGAAAGATATAGAAGTACCACTACCTAAGGTCAAGGTGCCAACTCCACCAAAACCAGAACTGCCTTCTTTACCTGAGATCCCAATACTACCAAAACCTGAATTACCAACCATACCCGAACTACCAAAACCTGAATTACCGATCATGCCAGAACTACCTAAACCTGAGCTTCCAACTCTACCCGAAACGCCAAAACCTGAACTTCCTCAAGCACCTGAAATTCCAACTTTACCAAAAGTAGAGCTGCCTCCTCTACCAGAGTTGCCTAAAATACCAACCATTATTAGTAGAGATGAGAAATCACCAGTTGATGCGAAGCCAACTTTGCCAAAGCCAGAACTGCCACCCTCCCCTGTGGTGCCAAAGCCAGAGCTACCCACATTGCCTGAGCTACCAAAGTTTGAGCTGCCACCATTACCAGAATTTCCCGGCATACCTGGAATCCCTGTCCCTAAGTTACCAGAATTTCCAGCCATTCCTTCTGCTGCGAAGACACCAGCTGCCAAAAGCCCATGAGAAATATTTTCAGCTACAGTGAAGCCTGATTACACTGTCCCACTATATGTAATATATGATATCATACTTGTTCATATTGGTTGTTTGAATGTTTCTATTTTATGTGTCATGTAGTTACAACATTTAGGTGTATATGTGACTCATTGATTTTATACGATTGTTATTTTCTCACCAGGTCTAACATACTGAAAACCATTGTTAATGCAATCACCATTATGAATGAACTGTGTTTCTTTTTCAATTCCAAATATAGTTATTAGAATCATAGAGCTACGGATGGGACTTACACCTTGAGTATCACTATTCATTACCTTTGGGATCATATTCTATTGGTGTAAATGTGAACTTCTTCTATTTGATAGAAAGTGTTGGTGTAATATGTGAAATGATAACGTTACCTAATTTTCTTATCATAGGTCACAGGTTTAAATTCGAATGACTAAAGTTTTTATATCGTTTGTATTATATTATGTTCCTTGTTTTGAATTTTTTTCTTATCTTTTATTGACATAGCATATTTTTTTCAAATATTCATTTTTCACTTATTTCGAGTTTACATCGAATGACTCTTTGTTTCTGTTTTCACATATGCATAATAAACACATTACGTACAAAATATATGCAGTTTTCAAAATTAACTATTACATATAATATTCAAACAATTCGCATGCAAAAGGAACAAAATGTCACATTTTTTTAATGAATATATTTTGCACTTTAGATACATACATACACACACATATAATTGCAAATTATGTACAAATACTTAAAAAACGTAAAAAATAAATCATATTTTAAAAAATGCATATATTATGCATTTCTCAAAAGTGCATATAAATCTGAAATCAAATTCCAAAATATAAAAATAGTTGCAAAATTAATTATAAATGTGAATTCAAACACTTTGCATTCAAATATAGCACATTTTAAAGCAACATTTTCACTTGTATACAATATAAATATGAAAATTATTTGCATAAGTTTTAGCGAATTTAACGATAAAATATTCTTTATGGAAAATGCAAAACATAAGGCCCCGTTTGGCTTGTTGTTTTAGTTTTGTATTTTCGTCTATACAAATCGTGTCCGTTGTATGTATTGCTAAAAACAAACAATTTTGAAAAATGAAATTAACATGCAAAATAGAAACCAAGATTATTTTGTTTTTCGTTTTTCAAGAGATAACAAAACACAGAGAAAAATCCAACTCTTTCGTTGTCCGTTGGTCGTCACAATGGCTAAGAATTATAAATTTTCTTCTTTTATTTTTTTGCTATTTCTTAGTGCAAGTTGAAAACACAAAACTCAAAATACAAAATGAAACCAAACGGATCCTAATATTTTAACACTGAAAATTTATATAAAAATGCAGATCTTATGCGTTATCAGTACAATCAACATGAGAAATATCCATAGAACAAAAAATATTGTCCTCCGTTACACTTCAATTATGGAGAGAGATCCATCGCCAATCAACATGAGAAAATTGGAACTGTACACTTTTTTTCTTGAAGACTAAATATAGGCATTTTTTGCTGCATAATTATTCTCATCGCAGACATACGATATCACATTGTTAGGCATCATTAAACTTGTAATCGGTAAAATTGTAAATTAGTAATGTCGATTCTGGCCAAAAGCACAACTAATATATTTGAGGAGATTTGGACATAATTTAGTTGACTGCTTAGTTACTTCTAAAGTAAGCATATATTCATATTAGATTATTCTGATCTGATTTGAAAAATGGTTATATTGATCAAACTAACAAAGTCGTTAGCAAAGTGATGGTATTTGAAAATAATTATAACATATTATTTATTTGTAATTTCCAACAATCATTTGTAGATAAAAGATGTTTTGTTTGTTTACCAAATTTTGTTTGACCATTCCGGTTACGGTTACGGCAACTATAGGAAGAGAAATTATTCGAAATTAAATTTGATAAAACATATTTTAAACTGCCATGGCCTCAATTAAAAATGAGTACTGAAACATACTTAACTATAAAGAGACAATATAATATAGGAGTTTGTTTTTATAAATGCAAGAAGTTGTCTCTGTTGAAATGGTAGGGTATCATGTTAACATTCAGATTTTTTTAACATGTAATTAAAATTAATTAGTTGACTATACTTTGCGATCCATATTTAAATTTTATAATAAAATTTGTATTTTATTTCATACATATAAAAGCACTGTGCTTATTAACGAATTTGGGGAAACAAAGAAGACAAAATAAAAATAAAAATAAACTATTTGGCTTGGACAACCATAAACTTTAATTTAGAAAAAAAAAGCATGATGCTACAACACAGTTGATTCAAAGTATATATTACAGTATTAGAACAACAAATCATTTCCGTCCAATGAACAACCATTGTGACCTACTTCTCCAAAAAGATTATTTCCTGTACCTAAACTATCCATGAGTAGGAACTAGTTACAAATGCACCTGCAAGAGAAATCAGATGTGGATATACATAGTTTACTGGTCACATTGCACTTGCTCAAAAGGAGAAAGGGTCAGGCGACATCCAACAACAAGGAGGGAGGTGTTGAATCATTGTAATTCACCCTTGATGAAGTACATACCTCGACTCGCGACTCAAACCATCTCCACGACTCACGACTCATCCACCCACCACCGACCCACGACTCATCCACCCATCTCCACGACTCACGACTCATCCACCCATCATCACGACTCACGACTCAGCCCCAAATCCCCTCACACGGCCTCGTCACTCGCGAAAACCTACATCAATTCCAAAACCCTAGATCGCGCCACCGCCATAAGTCGCGAACGACTTATCCTCCCTCGCCTCCTCCATATACCGCGCGCGAGCTACCCAGGGTTCGAACGACTTATCTTTAAGTCGCGAAGCTTGTTACCGAGTTATCCATAAGTCGCGGCCATTTTTTTTTACTGAAGCTTCCTTGAGTCGTACCGAGACAGTGATGAATCGCGTGAAGGAATTGACTCGTCCTAGTTGAGTCGTAACCGAGTTAGTATGAGTCGTAACCTAGTTCTATTAAGTCGTAGGCAGTTACTTTAAGTCGCTGATTGTATTGTTCTTTTCTTTAAGTCGTGTACTCATTGTGTTGTAAATTTTTTAAGTCGAGTAATGAGTTGTAAGCCTATAAATAGGCAAGTCGTGTCATTTGTAAAGGTTGTTGATTTTTGGAATAAAATTCTCTTTTGTTAGCTTTGTGCTTTCAATTTAAATCGGTAGTTGAGTGTAATCTCCTATCTCCACCTACGTCATTCGAGTGCGCTCGAATCTTCGTTGTGAAGCCGATTCACGGAATCTTGTGCGCAAGATCAACGTCGAAGAATCGTAGATCCTTCATCACGGTATCGTGCACGATCAACGTGTTAAGGATAGCTAGAATTCGGTATCTTCGGATCAACGAATTTGGGCATATCAGTATTTCTCAATCCACCGATTTCTACTTTCATTGTGATATTAATTTTCTGTTAATCCGCTGCGTCAGTTTGGTATCAGAGCTAGATTGCAAGGAGTTTGCATCATTTGGAGAATTGGTTTCCGAGAAGCTGAAGTTTAGAGATCGGATTTGCAAATTATCGAGAAGTTTGGAGTTTGAAGTTTGTGTTCGTCGTGTTCATATTGAAATTGCAACAAGTTGAAGTTTTTGATCCATCTCATTTTGGATCTAGAGTTTGTTGAAGGTGTTTGAATTTGCGTGGGAGAGATTTCACGCCAAAGTGAAGTTCGAAGCAAGCTTGAAGCGCACTAGTTGTTTTGTTTGAAGATTTTTGAAGTCAAATTTGTTGAAGTTTGGAGATTTGTTGAATTATTTGTGAAGTTCAATCATGCCACCGAGACGAGCTCAACGTCATCGCCATATTAATGCCTTGTATGGAAGAGAAGAGGCCGATGAAATGGAGCAACGAATCCACGAGAGCTTTACTGAAAAGTTGAACGAAGGAATTGGTCGATTAGAGAGAATGATGCTTGAAATGAATCAAAGTAGAAGAAGAATTTCACCTGAATCAAACCGTGGGGGTAGTAGAGTTTCATCACATTCAGAACGGGAGAGGAGAGAAAGTCAAGAGTATAGAAGTGTTGATAATCGAAGTAGGAGGAATGTTGATGATCGGGATCGAAGAGATGTTGGTAGTAGGAGTGGTGGTAGAGATGTTGGAGGACGTGAACGACAACGATATACTTCAGATTTTGATGAGGAATTTGTTGGTGACAGAGGGAGTATGCATCGAGATAGAGAACAAACACGACGTCAGAATCGAGATGGAGATGATGATCGTCGATGGGAATCGGGAATGAAGATGAAGATTGCAGAATTTAAAGGCGGGATGGTTGCTGAGGAGTTCTTAGACTGGTTATCTAATGTTGAAGAAATCTTTGATTTCAAGGAAGTGCCGGAGAATCGTCGAGTGAAGTTGGTTGCTACTAGATTGAGGGGAAGAGCATTGGCATGGTGGCAGCAAACTAAACTTACACGAGAACGGATGGGGAAGTCGAAGGTTGTTGAGTGGGATAAAATGAAGAAGTTGATGAGATCTACTTTCTTACCTTACAACTATCAATCACTTATGTACCAGAGGTTGCAGAATCTGAGGCAAGGGACAAAGTCTGTTAGTGATTATGCTGATGAATTTTACCAACTCATTGCCAGGAACGATATTATGGAAACTGAAGAACAGTTAACTGCTAGATTCATTGGGAGATTGAGAATGCAGATCCAGGATATGGTTAATATGTTTGATCCAAGATCTGTAGCAGAGGCACATCAGAAAGCGTTAGCTTGGGAGAAGCAGGGAAGACGTGGAGGTGGTGTGTTTACTAATTCTAACAATCAAGTGAAGGGGGCCAGTGGAAGTTCTAATGTTCCTAAACCTGTCAGTAAGCCAATTGTGAAAGAGGGTGAGAAGGCGAAGGTTAATAGTGGGTTCAAATGTTATAATTGCCAGGAAATGGGTCATAAAAGTAATGAGTGTCCGAAGCCGAAGAAGAGAACTATGATAGTTGAAGCTGAGGATGAGGATGAAGAGGCTGAGTGTTTTAATTCCTTACCGGTTGAGGAGGAAGACTTGTTATCAGGAGACGAAGGATATTCACTGATGATGAGGAGGAGTTGTTTGACACCAAAGCAAGAGGAGAAAGACAGTTGGTTGAGTAATAACATATTTCAGTCTACTTGTACTATTCTTGGAAGAATTTGTAAATTCGTTATTGATGCTGGGAGTTGCGATAACATTATCTCTACAGAGGCAGTAAAGAAGTTGGAATTGAAAACCGAGAAGCATCCTAAACCGTACAAGTTAGCTTGGTTGAGGAAAGGAGGTGAGGTGAAAGTTGGAAGGAGAGCTTGTGTTAAATTTTCAATTGGAAAGAAATACAAGGATGAAATTTGGTGCGATGTTGTAGACATGGACGTATGTCATCTGTTGTTGGGCAGACCATGGCAGTTTGATAGAGCAGTTCAACATGATGGTCGTGCTAATAGCTATAGTTTCATGTTTGAAGGCACTAAAATTACTTTAGTTCCCAAGAAGCAACAACAGAAAGAAAGCAAGCTGGAGGAAATTGAAGAATTGAAAACTCTGTTAACTTTGAAGGAGTTTGTCAAGGAAGTCGAAGAGGAGCCTGAAGTCTATTTGTTGATTGGGCGAGAGTGCAGTGAAGAGGTTGAAATTCCTGAGGAAGCAAAGCCAGTTTTGAAAGAGTTTGAGGATGTATTTCCAGAGGAGTTGCCTAAGGAGTTACCGCCATTGAGAGACATTCAACATCAAATCGATCTTGTTTCGGGAGCAGTATTACCGCATAGACCACATTACCGAATGAGTCCGAAGGAACATGAAGAGTTACGAAGGCAGGTGGAAGAGTTACTTGAGCAGGGACGTGTGCAGGAAAGTTTAAGTCCATGTGCTGTGCCAGCTTTATTAGTACCGAAGAAGGACGGGACGTGGAGGATGTGCACTGACAGTCGAGCATTGAATAAGATTACTGTGAGATATAGATTTCCAATGCCGAGGTTGGATGACTTGCTAGATCAGTTGAGTGGAGCAACTATCTTTACGAAAATTGATTTGAAAAGCGGTTATCATCAAATTCGGATTAGACCTGGAGACGAATGGAAGACAGCCTTCAAAACGAGAGAGGGGTTATACGAATGGTTGGTTATGCCATTTGGTTTATCAAATGCACCTAGTACATTCATGCAGGTGATGAATCAAATCTTTAGACCATTCATTGGGAAGTTCGTCGTGGTTTATTTCGATGATATTCTGATTTACAGCAGGAGTACGGAGGAGCATATTCAACATTTGAGGGAAGTGTTGATTATTCTTCGTGAGGAACAATTTTATGCTGCTACGAAGAAATGTGTGTTTATGACGCACAGTATTTTATTTCTGGGTTATGTTGTTTCAGGAGAAGGTATTCAAGTTGATCAGAGTAAAGTTGAGGCAGTCAGAAATTGGCCACAGCCAAAGACAATTACGGAAGTGAGAAGTTTTCATGGGCTAGCGTCATTCTACCGAAGATTCATTCCACACTTCAGTAGCGTAATGACACCAGTTACTGATTGCATGAAGGGTAAACAGTTTTCGTGGACAGAAGAAGCCGGAATTTCTTTTGAACGAATCAAAGAACTGTTGTCGACAGCGCCAATTCTTGTTTTACCTAATTTTCAGTTGTTGTTTGAACTACACACTGATGCATCAAAGGTTGGAATTGGGGGAGTGTTGAGTCAGCAGGGGAGACCTATTGCATATTTCAGTGAAAAGTTAACAGGGGCAAAGATAAGATACAGTACATATGACGTTGAATTTTACGCTGTTGTGCAAGCTGTTAAGCATTGGAGACACTACCTGTTTCAGAAGGAATTTGTTCTTTACACTGATCATGAAGCTTTGAAACATTTACAGGGGCAGGATAAAATTTCAGCGAGACATGCATCATGGATTGCATATTTACAACAGTTTACCTTTGTTGTTAAACACAAATCCGGGGTGACGAATCGTGTGGCTGATGCTTTGAGTAGGAGGAGTCATTTGTTAACAACATTGAAGGTTGAAGTGACGGGATTTGAATTATTGCCAGAGATGATTGAAGAAGATCCTTACTTTGTGAAATATGTTGAAAAAGTCAAGGAAGGGAGTACCGATGAATTTATGTTGGTTGATGGATTCTTGTTTAAAGGAAATCAGTTATGTATTCCAGAGGGCAGTTTGAGAATGAAAATTATCAAGGAGTTGCATGAAGAAGGCCATGTAGGTAGAGATCGTACATTGCAGTTGATTTCTCGATCTTACTTTTGGCCGTCGATGAGGAAAGAGGTTGAAAGATTTGTGGAGAGATGCCATATTTGCCAGGTTTCGAAGGGAACAGCAACGAATGCAGGGTTGTATATGCCGCTACCTGTACCGTCTAAGCCATGGGTTGATATCAGCATGGATTTCGTTTTGGGTTTGCCTAGAACTCAGAGGGGGAATGATTCTATATTTGTTGTGGTGGACAGGTTTTCGAAGATGGCACATTTTATAGCCTGTAAGAAAACGGCGGATGCAGTTCGAGTGGCTCAGTTGTTCTTTAAAGAAATCTATCGTTTACATGGGTTGCCAGAGTCTATTGTTTCCGACAGGAATACCAGATTTTTAAGTCATTTTTGGCTTAGTTTGTGGAAGATGGTGGGAACAAAGCTGAATTTTAGTAGTGCTTATCATCCGCAAACAGATGGGAAAACAGAGGTGGTGAATAGATCGTTGGGAAACGTGTTACGATGTCTTGTGAAAGACAATTTGAAGAGTTGGGATTTGAAATTGTGTCAAGCTGAGTTCGCACACAATCACGCAGTCAATCGAAGTACTGGTTTCAGTCCATTTCAGATTGTATATTCAAGCTTACCAAAGGGACCACTGGATTTGACAACAGTGCCACAACCAAAGATGACAGTTAAGCGGGTTGCTGATTTTGTTGATGGGTTGACGGAATGCCATAGAATCGTTCAGGAACGATTGGGAATGACAAATGAGAAGTATAAACAAATGGCGGATAAGAAACGAAGAAGTGTAGTCTTCAAAGAAGGTGATTTTGTTTACGCGGTTTTGACGAAAGATCGTTTTCCAGTTGGAACTTACAACAAGTTGAAAGCACGAAAAATTGGTCAAGTAGAAATCTTGAAGAGGATCAATGATAATGCGTATCGATTACGACTGCCGGAAAATATTCATACTTCGGATGTTTTCAATATCAAACACTTAGTTCCGTATTATGGGGAGGAACTTGATGAAGATGACGAGAGTGTGAATTCGAGGACGAATTCTTTCCAACAAGGGGAGGATGATGAAGTACATACCTCGACTCGCGACTCAAACCATCTCCACGACTCACGACTCATCCACCCACCACCGACCCACGACTCATCCACCCATCTCCACGACTCACGACTCATCCACCCATCACCACGACTCACGACTCAGCCCCAAATCCCCTCACACGGCCTCGTCACTCGCGAAAACCTACATCAATTCCAAAACCCTAGGTCGCGCCACCGCCATAAGTCGCGAACGACTTATCCTCCCTCGCCTCCTCCATATACCGCGCGCGAGCTACCCAGGGTTCGAACGACTTATCTTTAAGTCGCGAAGCTTGTTACCGAGTTATCCATAAGTCGCGGCCATTTTTTTTTACTGAAGCTTCATTGAGTCGTACCGAGACAGTGATGAATCGCGTGAAGGAATTGACTCGTCCTAGTTGAGTCGTAACCGAGTTAGTATGAGTCGTAACCTAGTTCTATTAAGTCGTAGGCAGTTATTTTAAGTCGCTGATTGTATTGTTCTTTTCTTTAAGTCGTGTACTCATTGTGTTGTAAATTTTTTAAGTCGAGTAATGAGTTGTAAGCCTATAAATAGGCAAGTCGTGTCATTTGTAAAGGTTGTTGATTTTTGGAATAAAATTCTCTTTTGTTAGCTTTGTGCTTTCAATTTAAATCGGTAGTTGAGTGTAATCTCCTATCTCCACCTACGTCATTCGAGTGCGCTCGAATCTTCGTTGTAAAGCCGATTCACGGAATCTTGTGCGCAAGATCAACGTCGAAGAATCGTAGATCCTTCATCACGGTATCGTGCACGATCAACGTGTTAAGGATAACTAGAATTCGGTATCTTCGGATCAACGAATTTGGGCATATCAGTATTTCTCAATCCACCGATTTCTACTTTCATTGTGATATTAATTTTCTGTTAATCCGCTGCGTCAACCCTCTTGGTACTCTTAGGTTGCAGAACATATGCCTTTAGCAAAGGACGAGGTGACATACTAAGTTTCACAAGTGTAAAATCATATCATGTAGATAAATGCAATAAGAACGTCCAGGGTACTGGAATGTTTTATCCAATAAGCTAAGTATAATAGTAGTGCCACCAAAGGTTTTATGCATAATCTGGTACTGTTATTACCTTCTCATGTTCTAACTTGTATTTCAACTTAACATAGGGTAGTTAATAACTACTTTAAGCTAAACATGTACTTTATCTGCATACTTCAGCTAAATATACACCGTAGGTAGTGAAAATGTGAAACAGAACACAAATACAACATATACAAGTACAGTTTCAATTCTGGCTATGAAAGAGTTCGAAAATTGTATGATACTGATATTCTTACGGATGTTCATTTCCTGAAATACTTATTTGCACCAATTTTCTGTTTACAATAAGTACTAACTACTACATAAGAAGTTGAACTACCAATACACAGGTGTGGATAAACAATAGCAATAAAATATAGAAATCAAGTACTGCAAGATACATACTGAGATAGAAAGCAAAAGAACTATTGCCATCTCATGCTCTATTCAAACCACGCATACAATGAAATCCAACTACTAACCTATACTAACCTACTAACCAAAGCTAGCTTATAAATCACATATTTTATAAATAGCAATGCATGCAATATCTTCCTCCGTCATCATTAAACTTATTTCTGATCCAATTTGCATCATGGCAACTCGACACACAATCTCCACAAGCTTTCTCATTGTGCTTATCCTATTAAGCAACTTTTATTCTGATGCTGCACGTCATTTACTCGACATTTCACTTCCTAAAATTCCAAATCTTCCCAAACCAGAACTCCCACCATTGCCTGAGATTCCTAGCTTACCAAAACCTGAACTTCCACCTCTACCGGAATTTCCCAAAATTGAATTTCCTCCACTGCCTGAATTACCTGTACTTCCTAAACCTAAATTGTCGACACTTACAGAGATACCGACCGTCAAGAAAGATGTTAAAGTACCACTACCTAAGGTGCCAACTCTACCAAAACCAGAACTGCCTCCTTTACCTGAGATCCCAACACTACCGAAACCCAAACTACCAACTATACCCGAACTACCAAAAGCTGAATTACCTGCTTTGCCCAAACTACCAAAACCTGAATTACCAACTCTACCCGCACTACCGAAACCCGAACTACCAACTGTACCAGAACTACCAAAACCTGAATTACCAAGTCTACCTGAACTACCAAAACCTGAGCTACCAACTATGCCACCAAAACCTGAACTTCCTCAAGCACTTGAAATTCCAACTTTACCAAAAGTAGAATTGCCACCAGTACCAGAGTTTCCAAAAATACCAAGCATTAGTAAAGATGAGAAATCACCTGTTGCTGCAGTGCCAACCTTGCCAAAGCCAGAATTGCCACCCTTGCCTGTGGTGCCGACCTTGCCAAAGCCAGAATTGCCACCCTTGCCTGTGGTGCCAACCCTTCCAAAGCCTGAGCTACCACCACTGCCTGCACTGCCAAAATTTGAGTTGCCTCCTTTGCCAAAATTTCCAAGCATACCTGGAATCCCTATCCCTAAGTTGCCAGAATTTCCAACTATTCCCTCTGTTCCAAACACACCAGCTGTCAACAGCCCATAAGAAACACTTTTAGACTACGGCAATGCCTGATTATGCTGTCCTGCTATATGTAATATAATTATTTTACTTTTTCATATTGCTTGTATAAATGTTTCTATTTTGTATGCCTTGGAGTTGCAACATTTTCAGTGCACGTGTGATTAATTAATTTTATATGATTGATATTATTCTCTTAAGTTCTAACAGATTGAAAATAATGATTAACGTGATCACCATTTGTGTTCCTATTTTCAATTACAAATATGATCACTTTAAGCATTTAAAACTGACATTGTGCTATATCTCTTTGTAAGAGTGGTGAATACTAATTTTCAAAAGTGAATATAGTAAAATATGAACTTTGCAGTCTACAATAATGCTATATTGTTTACTTTTGTTACTCTAAGTTTTAGCCTAGAATACCAGTCAGAGGTTATTAATGTTTTGCAATTGCCTCGAAGATCGTCTACACAAATAAATTAAGGAAAGAAAAAATAAATATACAAAAATATGGCATCAAATCTTTCATCATTCCTCTTATTCAATTCACAAAACCCTTCCTTGTTCAGTTCTGTCAAAAAAATTCTCAATTCAATTTTCTGTTAAAACTCTATGAGTTTATAATACTAACCTACACAAATATATTATTTCCAAGAGTTTATTAGTCAAACATGTTCCTAATACATTTGCTAGTATATCTCTCAAAGAGAACCAATCAATAAGATACTTTTAGTTTTCACTAATATCTTTATAACAAACTTTTCTTAAATTACAAGTCCATGCCCAAAATCTTATATTAAGCTCGATAAATACTAGAGTATATCGACACATAAACATATTCTATACCTTGCTCTGAACTCAAATGCTAGAGTACGTCGACATACTTGGCCTTCCGAAGGCTTCATCTCTTCTTTTATCGTCATTCGGTTCATTGAGTGATCCCTCCTAATTCTCTTATCCATACAAGCCCTATTATTATGATACTTAGATCATAAATCCTCTTTCAGATTAACACATTTCAACACCAGATGTAGCATACTGCAAGTCAGTGAAAGTGCGATATAACTCATAACATTTTGAAAATTTACTAGATGCCAGATCCTTTTGTTAAACAGGTTGAATAGAATTGTATTTCAACGTGTAATCTGATATTTGTATTGAACAACTGATAAAGCAGAAGATGATAGTATAATGGAATATGAAGAAATATTATTGATTTCTGTAATAATGCTTCGATACATATTACATTCTATATCTCAGTGTATTTATACTGCTCTATATAATATTGGGCTTACACAATCCGGCCCATGACTAAATACAATATGTTAAGGTAACGGAAGCCAGAAAACAGATGCAAAACGTCTTATTTCTTTTACCCCCCTCAAACCGAAGTTAGGGTTAGTGCATGGCGGCCAAAACTTTGCTTTCGTCTGCTCCAAATCTTCAGTAAAAATTCAGACTTTCATGAAGAAACATGGTCTAAATGAATAGATCTACTCAGATCTCAACTAGATCTGAGCTTGATTGAAGATGAATAGCTCGAAGTTGTAGATCTGAGTTTGATTGAAGATGAATAGCTTGAAGTTAAAGAAACCATGGAAATTGAAGATGGATTTTGCAATTTGAGAACTCGTGTCATTCTGGAAAATGCCATGGAGCATGCTGCAATGGAATTATTAGATCTGTCATGTATTCCAAACGATGCACACGAGCTTTTATTCAACATTGCCACACTAGAAAGATTGAATTAGTTAGTAGTTTCTCCTCCATCCTCTGGAATCTCTTGTACCTTCCAATCGCTTCGAAATCTGACAAAATTTCAAGCCGATAAAGCTTTTGTAAGAGCATCTGTGTTGTGCAAAAATTGCACAAATGCGGAAAAACAATAAACATGATCTAGATTTGCCAATTTGAACATCACTCAATCTAGCAGCAATTATTCCATTACTCCAAATAAATAGCAAATAACTATAAAAAAGAAAGAAAAGAGACACACAATATTTATACTGGTTCCACCATTATCTAGATAGTGTACGTCCAGTCCAAAGGAGAGAGATTTTATTACACTTGAGAGAAATTACAAGAGATTACAAGATAAGAGTTAACATACCAAACCCCCCTAAATTAGGGATAACAAGAAGAGACACTCCATTTGGGGATCACTGGCTGAATAGCAGGATGGGTTTACAATGAAGTCTACCCTCAATATATAGCCAACATAAATTCATGTGAATCATCAATCAAATTACCAAAATATGGTAAGAAGATAATGGAGGCAAATTAAAACGGTAACAAATCGCGCAAACATAGCAAGTAATTCACTCGTTCCAAAGATGCAAGAAAATAATTCCAAAGCAATGCGATTGCGAAGAAAGAAATAATATACATATCTTTTTGCATATATATTATTCCATAATATACGCATGCATATATTTCCTTGTCATCTCATTCAAATGCAATCCAATTATTTATGCATTTCCATAATGAACAAACGTGATTACTTTCCCTTTTGCATATTTGTTTCCTTCTATTTGTGATTTTGTATCACCAAAATTTAACACTCCACCTTGATGCAAAATCACATATCTTCAACACCCCACCTCGACTCAAGTTCTCTTCTCAACATAAAACTCTTCAAATCAAACTCCACCTTCAACTAAAATCTCTTAACGAGATACAGACCAAAAATGAATATTTATCCAATGGGTTCCGGCAAGGCCACCCCCCATCACACCTTGCTAACGAGCTCAGACTATGTCCCTGTCCGCCAACAAAATGTTGCAAATATCCAAATTCAAAAGAAGGTAGATACCAAAATAATCTCAAAGCCACCAATGCCAAAAAATCTCTCAATCACCAATCCAAATACAGAGCCAAAAAACAAAAGCCAATAAACATAACAAGGCAAATCCAAATCTCTGTATACAAGACAAATCTCTCTCCTTCCACATACCTTATCTGCCAAACAAAAAATTTCGCATGGAAATCAACATAAGACTCTCACATCAACATCGAGCCATAAAGCAGATACAAGTTCCCAAATCCAGATGTCTCTTCAACACAGTAAACTCCTTATCACCAAATTTCCAAGACTGGAACGTTCTTCTCTCTCAACATAATATCCTCCACTCCATATTGCACAAAATCTCCTTTTCCATCCAAATGAGTAATAGCATAATTACTACCTGATCTACCGCTCTTTCTAGAAGCCATTGATGCACAAATTTGAAAAAATCGTCTGGCTCTGATACCAATCTGTTGTGCGGAAATTCAATTGATTCGCACAAACTCCAACAACGCAGCGGAATGCTAATGCGCGGAAACAATCAAAAAGAAGGATCTAGCTTGTCGATTAATTACCAACCACAAATTCAATGAAAAATAATCACCAAATAAAAAAATACAGAGGAAAGGAGAACACGGAGATTTAACGTGGGTCGGCTAGATTGCCTACATCCACGGACCCAACAACTATTCTTTATTTCACTGAAGAAAGAGAGTACAAAAGAGAGAGATTACAAAATTATAGGTAGCAAAATGGAGAGACTAACCTATAATTACAAATTGAATAATCAATTTATCCAAACACTTGTTTGCGCTCAAAACCCCTAATTGATTGACTGCAGAAATTAGGGTATACTGAAGAAGAGGATAATGGTGGATGCTCTCTCACACGCTCACACACATATGAAGAAGAACTTCCTTCATTTAAATAGGCATGAAAATGAAGGATGCTTGGAGATGAAGAAAATTAACTTCCAGATTATGTGACAACCTTTGCAGATTACTTGATTTGATTCCAATGCACATAAATGACAAAAAATCTATGTTTCCATAAATTTCTATTGCTTAAATTAATCTCCATGTATAAACTTCTCTATCTTCATATAATAAATCTGACTAATTGATTGATTAACAATTAATTAGTTTCCATTCTATAAATGATACCACGCATATCTTTCCTCTTTATCATTCCATATACAGCCTAATTAATTGATTGACTGAATCAATTAATTATTTTCTTATCTTCTTTGAAAATATTTGAATCACATAAATTCAACACTCCACCTTGATTCAAATATAACAATCTCTCTGCATCACCACATCTCGACAAATTGTTGGGTCTACGTCAACAAGTTCAATGTGAACTAGTTTGGGCAATATTGCCCAAACAGAGCTTTCAAATCTTTCCCAAGCACAAGAAAGATAGTATGCACATCATCAAACATAATGCATACGAGAAAGTACCAAAATTCTTCCACAAATCTGATGTTGGAGACAAACATGTAGATACTAATCTTCGAGAGACCAATGGAGATTTAACAGCGCGCTTCACCTTCTCCATTCCAAATTGAGTGAGGACATACTCAATATTATCTACTCCAATCTCCTCCACAAGAATTTTGCTAGACTTTCCTAAGTCAACATCAACAGACTCACCAACAAGCTTCACAACATTCAAAGCATAAGATGAAGAATCATCGCTACAAATATGCTTACAAATTGGGCCAACTGAACCAAAAGGCCTTTCCAGCAAGTGAGCTCCACCTAGAGTCTGAACCTCTGTAATCTTGTCATCAACCATGGTATCATCGGAAATACTAATATCTTTCTGAATATGGAAACAATCTGATGACTCCAAATGTGTTTGGTAATTTTCTGTCCTCCCAATGTCATCACTTAATAGAGGCTCCACCTTCAATAAAGACCTCTCATCAAATATCGCATGCCTGCTAGTTATAATTCTCCTAGTTGTTTTACACCACAACCTATACCTCTTCACTCCTTCTCTATAGCCTAACAAAATGTGCTTGCTTTCCCTAGGCTTCAACTTATCATGTCTCTCATCTTTTAAATAAGCTGAACAACCAAACACTTTAAGGAATGAATAATCAACACCTCTCTTTTCCATATCTCTTTTGGGATATTCATATCTGTGGCAATAGAAGGTGTGCGGTTGATGAGAAATACTGCCATAGATATCGCTTCTGTCCAAAATCCCACTTCTAGACCAGCAGTCGTTCTCAAGCTCGTAGCTCTCTCCCACAATATCCGACACATGTTCTCCGCCACTCTATAACAACAATATGACTCAACAGAAATAGAAAAATCTCTAATTACATGCTCGGACTCACAATAGTTAGTGAATTCTTGTGACATAAATTCACTGCTATTTTCAACTTTGAGAACCTTCAAACGATTCCTCGACTGCTTCTCTACCAAGGTCTTCCACTTACAAAACTGGGCAAATATTTCGTCTTTGGCCTTTAAGAAATAGACCCAAACCTTACGTGAGAAATCATCCACAAATAAGACGAAGTAACTGGCTCCACCAAAATATGCAACTGGGGTGGGTCCCCGCACATAAGAATAAACATACTCTAGAAACTCTGTAGCTCTAGGTCTTCCAACATCAAATGTGACATGCTTCTTCTTTCCAAAAGAACAATCTCCACAAAAGCTAGACTTCGATTGACAAACACCATCAATCAACCCACGCTTCTTCAATACTTCAAGATTCTCCTCGTCAACATGACCTAAACGAAGATGCCATAACTGAGTAGAATCTGAAATACTAGAATCAGTAGAAACTACCGACTCTTCTAAGACTGTCTCTTCATGAAGCACATAAATATCATTAACTCGCACCCCTTTCATCACTACCAAGGAACCCTTCGTCACTCTCAAATTCTCTCCATCTATTATTATCCTCATACCAAGTCTACTCAAAGCTCCAACTGATAACAAGCTTCTACGCAGCATCGGAACATGTCTAACATCCGTGATAGTCCTAACAACACCATCATGCATCCTAAACCTCACACTTCCAACGCCCACAACATGACAAGATGTGTCATTCCCCATATAAATTGCTCCGCCATCAATTTTCTTGTAACTGACAAAACAGCTCCTATCTGGCGTCATATGACAAGAGGCTTCAGAATCAATCACCCAACTTGTATGCTCTAAAGGTGAAATACTGGCTGAAAGTAATGATGTATTACTATCACTTCTATCCGCATCTGATCTAACTGCTGGCAAAACTGAAGCTTTCTCCTTATTCTCTCTCTTCTTTCTGAGAGCTGGACAATCCCGTATGAAATGTCCATTCTTCTTACAATAATGGCAAGCACCTCTTCTACGACCCATGAAATGAGACCTACACATATCTCTACCTCCAAGGTGCTTCTGTTTTTTATCTCTTCCTTTAGATGAACGAAGTTGTTGCTGAAGAACACCGTCATTAGTCTTCACCTTCCATGTCCCAAAAACTCCTTTTCTAACAAATTTGGTGATGTCATAATTTTTCATAACACTACTGAAGAAATTTGTCATTGATAACTAATCTAGAACAAGACAGCTAGCTCTGATACCAAACTGTTGTACAAAAATTGCACAAATGCGGAAAAACAATAAACAGGATCTACATTTGCCAATTTGAACATCACTCAATCTAGCAGCAATTATTCCATTACTCCAAATAAATAGCAAATAACTATAAAAAAGAAAGAAAAGAGACACACAATATTTATACTGGTTCCACCATTATCTAGATAGTGTACGTCCAGTCCAAAGGAGAGAGATTTTATTACACTTGAGAGAATTACAAGAGATTACAAGATAAGAGTTTACATACCAAACCCCCCTAAATTAGGGATAACACGAAGAGACACTCCATTTGGGGATCACTGGCTGAATACCAAGATGAGTTTACAATGAAGTCTACCCTCAATATATAGCCAACATAAATTCATGTGAATCATCAATCAAATTACCAAAATATGGTAAGAAGATAATGGAGGCAAATTAAAACGGTGACAAATCGCGCAAGCATAGCAAGTAATTCACTCGTTCCAAAGATGCAAGAAAATAATTCCAAAGCAATGCGATTACGAAGAAAGAAATAATATACATATCTTTTTGCATATATATTATTCCATAATATACGCATGCATATATTTCCTTGTCATCTCATTCAAATGCAATCCAATTATTTATGCATTTCCATAATGAACAAACGTGATTACTTTCCCTTTTGCATATTTGTTTCCTTCTATTTGTGATTTTATATCACCAAAATTTAACAATCTGCTCGCTGGTAAGGTGCAGGTACGTAGTTCACTTGTAAATTTCCTTTTAACACATGCTCTCAAACAAAATAAAGGTCAATTTCAATATGTTTCGTCTTCGAGTGTTGAATAGGATTAGCTGACATGTATATTGTACTTTGATTATCACACCACAAAGTCGGTTTGGTCTGTAACTTGAGTTTTAATTCACTCAGTAATGACTGAATCCAAATCATCTCTGCTGTAGCACTAGCCACACTTCTATATTCTGCTTCTGTGCTTGATCTGAATATTGTAGACTGTTTTTTCGAACACCGTGATATTGGATTATTGCTGAGATAAATGCAATATCCTGTTACTGATCTTCTATCATCTAAATCAGTAGCCCAATCTGCATCTGAATATCCAGATAAAGTAAGCTTGTTGCAATCCTTTAACAGTAGACCAAAATTAGAAGTTCCTTTCAGATATCTAAGTATTCTTTTAACCGCTTTCCAATGACCATCCAATGGTTTCTGCATAAATTGACAAACTTTATTCACACTGAATGATATATCAGGCCTAGTGATAGTTACATATTGCAAAGCACCAACAACACTTCTATATTGTTTAATGTTAGTTATGGGTTCTCCTCTATTTTTAGACAATTGCTGACTGCTTATCATTGGTGTTGGTTGAGGTTTTGCTTTCTTCATATTTTTTTTGCATAGCAGTTCTAAAATATATTTCTTTTGACTTAAGAACATTGCTGAATTTGATCTTCTTTTGACTTCTATGCCTAAAAAATAGTTTAATTCTCCAAGATCCTTAAATGAAAATTGTTCATCAAGATATTGAGTAAATTTGTTGATTTCATTTTCATCATCCCCTGTGATAATTAAATCATCAACATATATCATAATATATATACTTGAATTTTTATCAAGCTTGATGAATAGAGTTATCAGATTTGGCAGATTGATATCCTAGATAATGTGGTTTTCAATCTATCAAATTAGACTCTTGGAGCCTGTTTAAGACCATATATGGCCTTATTCAATTTACAAACAAGATTCATATATTGTTTATATCCTTGAGGCTGCTCCATAAATATCTCTTCCTGCAAATAGCCATTCAAAAAAGCATTATTGACATCAAGTTGCCAATATACCAATGTTTATGTAAGGCTATAGATAAAATAATTCCTATGGTTGTAGGTTTGACTACAGGAGAAAAAGTCTCATTGTAGTCAAACCCATACACCTGTGTATAATCTTTGGCCACAAGTCTGGCATTGTATCTAGCAATTGTTCCATCTAGATTTTTCTTTATTTTGAAGATCCATTTGCACCTAATTATATTTTTATTTTCTGGAGGATATACTAAACTCCATGTTTTGATTTTCATGAGAGCATTATACTCCTCATCCATAGCTGCTTTCCAGTTGTTGTCAACAATAGCCTGCTCAAAGGTTTCAGGCTCATTTGTACTGGTTACTGTTGTATATAACTTCGGTTTGAAAATACCACTATTTTCTCTTGTGATCATGGGATGACCTGCTCTTGCTTTTGGTTGTTGTTCTTCTTCTTCTTCATTTGTGTTGCTGTTTTCTGATTGATCTTCTTGATTTGCTGTATTACTTCCACTTACTTGTTGTGATTGCATGTTTGTATTTGCAGGAGATTGACTGTGATAGTTGGACTGCTAAGATGATTCATGACCCGATTGATCATGAGCTATGAGTTGAGAATCATCTGCTCCAACAGTCCTTTCATTCTTCCAAGTATGCAGATCATCAGTGTATACAGGTATGCCAGGTATGGATGCATTTGGATTATATATCTTCCTGCTTGTTTTAATTGTTGAATTGCTGAAAGGAAATACCTGCTCATTAAAAACATGTCTACTAATATATATCCTTCCATTATCATCTAAGCATTTATAACCTTTTTGATTGGTTCCATAGCCTAAAAATGTACATGGTTTAGATCTGAAATTTAATTTATTGCTATTGTAAGATCTTAAATAAGGAAAACATAGACATCCAAAGGTTCTCAAGTATTGATAATCAGGTTTAACTCCAAATAATTTTTCTATAGGAGATATTCCTTTGAGAACTTTTGTTGGTAATCTATTAATTAGATACACGGCTGTATTAAAAAAACTCAGGCCAAAATTTTAGTGGTAAAGATGCTTGAGCTAATAAGGTTAGACCTGTCTCAACAATATGTCTATGCTTTCTTTCAATTAACTCATTTTGTTATGATGTATATGGACAAGTAATTCTATGAAATATTCCCTTTTTATTGAAAAAACTACTGAGTGGCTTATAATCAGTTCCACCATCAGTTTGCATGATTTTAACCTGACAGCCAGTTTGTTTTTCTGCAAAAGATATAAAATGAATAACAACTTTACAAGCTTCTGACTTAGATTTCAAAAATATATCCATGTATGCCTTGAAAAATCATCAATAAATGATATATAATACATGTACCCATAATCAGAAAATATTGGAGCTGGACCCCATATATCTGTTGCAACTAATTCCAATGGTTTTGAATAAGTAGTTAAAGAATCACTAAATGCTAATTTGTGACTCTTACCCATTTGATAATAAGAGCAAACATATGGCAAAGATATATCAGTAGAGTCAATTTTATTTTCTTTGAGTACTTGTTTAACTACATTTACATTAGGATGACCAAGTTTATAATGACATAGATCAAACACATCTTTATTTCCTTTTTTCTGACCAACTTCAACAATATTGCAACATTGATGATTTCTCACAAACTTTTCTGAACTAATAAGGTTGAATATGTACAGACCTCTCACAGCATTACCCTGTAACAAAATTTCTTTAGTTAGAATATCTCTAACTAAACAATAATTTGGATAAAATTCAAAATAAACATCATTGTCTCTAGCAAATTGCGAGACACTCATGAGATTTTTCTTTATTTTTGGCACTCTTAACAAGTTATTCAAAAATAACTGTCTTGCGCCTTTGATAGATGCATTTCCAGTGTGAGTAATATTAACAGACTCGCCATTTCTCATGCAAATTGTTTATTTACCTCTATACTATCTATTGCCAAGATTTAGATTCTCAAGATTGCTAGTAATATGATTTGTAGCTCCTGAATATGGATACCAACATTCATCATGTATATGTTCTGACTTTGCTGTTGTATCTTGATTGATTGCTCTGTTATTATCAGATAGACTATCTGTATCAGATTGCACTTGTGCTATATTAACACTTGGACTACCATTTCTCTGATTATTCTGATTTTGATTTGGCACATAATTTGCATTAAATCTGAAGTAGCACTTCATTGCTGTATGACCCAATTTCTCACATATTTGACATCTTGGTCTACTGTTGTTGTTGTTTCCCCACCTTCCTCTGCCTCTGGATCTATTTGAGTTACCCCTTCTTTGATAAGATTGACCTTGTTTGTTGATACTTGTACCTCTGTTTTTATTGCTAGTAGCATAATTAATTGATAGATCTGAATCTTGAGGTCTCTTATGTTCAAGTCTTGCTTCATGAGCAAGAACTGTTGAATGAACATACTCCCCAGATGGTAAGGTGGGTTGAGATAATAAAACTGCAACTACAGCCTCATACTCATCACTGAGACCATTCAATATGGACAATACATGCTCGGTTTCAGTAATCTTTAATCCAGTTGCTTCTAACATGTTGCATATATTGTTAACTTGTGCCAAATAATCTTTCATGGGTTGATTATCCTTGCTGACATTTTGAAGTTGTCTCTTGTAATGCATATTCTTTGCTGCAGATTGTGTATTGAATATTCTTTCCAATGTGATCCATATTTCATTAGCAGTTTTGCAGCCTATAACTTGTGATAACAACTTTGTATTAATAGAAGATAACAGCCAAGAACTTATTAATCTATCTTGCCTATAATATCTTATGTATTCTTCATTGCTAACGGTTTTCCCTTGTGTATCAGCAATGAATCTTGGGGGAATTGGATTGGTGCCAAAAATAAATTTTTCAAGGCCATGCCCTTGAATAGCAGTTTCAACTTGAAGCTTCCATAGAAGATAATTGCCTTCTTCTAAATGGATGGTAATAAGTTGGCTTTGAGGGTTAATGACAGTTTTGATCAACTTTTCTGCTGCATCAACTGTCTGCTGTTGAGAATTGTGATTAGAACCTGATGTTGCTGATGAGTTATCTCCTTCAGCCATGAAGAAACTAATTGCAAAGAAGCAATTACAGAGTAAACAGATGAACTTGCAAATTCAAGAAAGCTTGACTGCAGATGTATCAAGTAAACTGCAGCCGAATCTGATGATGATAAAATAATCTGATGGATTCTTGGCAAGGCAATAGTTATCTTTCTGCTTATGATTGCTTTCTTGATTTCAGAAACTGATTTTCTTTCAACAAAATTTGCACTTCTTTACTATAAAACTTGTTGCAGCCAGAAATATATCTATTTCTTTGGCACGGTACCTGTTTTATAGACAGTTTCAACTATATAAACCCAAATGATGAAAATATACCTGATGGATTTCAAGAAATCAAATGATGATGTTTTTCTGATGATTTCTTGAATGTCAATAGACTTTTGTTTTTCGAAAAAACTGAATGATTTCTGAAAAGCTCTTCGGGATCTTGAATTCTGGTATCTCTCAAAATGAAGATTGAAACTCCAGATTTTGTTTTAATCTCAGATATGCCGTTAGGCTTGAAAGGCTTGCTCTAATACCATGTTAAACAGGTTGAATAGAATTGTATTTCAACGTGTAATCTGATATTTGTATTGAACAAATGATAAAGCAGAAGATGATAGTATAATGGAATGTAAAGAAATATTATTGATTTCTGTAATAATGCTTCGATACAGATTACGTTCTACATCTCAGTGTATTTATATTGCTCTATATAATACTGGGCTTACACAACCCGCCCATGACTAAATACAATATGTTAAGGTAACTGAAGCCAGAAAACAGATGCAAAACGTCTCATTTCTTTTACTTTTCAAATACAACAAGGTGTTGTAAGAAATTCAGTGCATGCAAAGACAGAAATAGCCATAATTATAACTGTTGCTATCTGTCAGTGCAAGTGAGCTAACAATAACTACAACTGTTGCTATTAAAAATAGAAATTGTCGCACATCATGCATGCAGGGAAATATGGATATCATAATGTAGGTGAGCTAACAGCAAAAAAGCTATATAAAAAAGAAGGGGTCCATAGTACAGTTGATTTGGAGCATATGTTATTAGGATAACAAACTATTTCCACTCCACTGAATATCTGTGCTCTAGCATACTACATGTGTCCCTGAAATGAATATCACTATAACATGTTTATCACTGTCGATGGTGAGTAATTGGTTACAAAAGATGCATAAATAAAGAAACAAGATGTTGATTCATAAAAACCAGTTATCTTTTTCATGGTTGATTTGTCGATCTAAATAAGCTTGATGCAACAGCACATTGCAATAAGACTATAAGAGGGAATGTGGTATTTAACACAAGTATAAAGTAGTGTAGATAAACTTTAAAGGATATCCGGGGTCATCAGATGAAGAACATCTGATTAGTAGTTCAATACAAGCATCAGATGAAGCACATCTGATTAATAGTTCAATACAAGCATTGTATCTGACCCAAAATCTAGTAGCTTTATTCAAAATGTGAAATATTATCAGTATTTTAGTTCGCCAGTTCACCAAGTTTGAAGATGTATTTCTTAAAATTAGGCGCTGACTTGGTGCGTTCCTTTTGTAAATTGTTTTTCACATAACATAAGTTTGTTGGCAGTTAATTTAAGACAAACATGTAGGCATATGCCAGCAGACTACCAATTGAACAAGCACTGAGGGCAGCGGAATGAAACATGGATATCACTTACAGATAAAGTTTGAACTCTACATAGGGAAGGGTAATGGATTATATATAAAGCTATACCGCTGTCCCTTTTTTTAAATTTCCATCAGGCCCGGTTTAGTGTTCTGTTAATAATTAATATATACTACCACATTAGAAGCTGAACTACCATTACATGTGTATTTTTCAGAGCGACGATTACTAAAAAAAAAAAAGTGTTACACGCACACATTGTGTGTTGTAAAATAGAACAATAATATAACTGTTGGAATTCCTAGTGTAAATGAAATACACTTGTCCCACATCGCCAAATTTGCAAAGTCATTCCAAGATATATATGGCTTTGCAATGAAGGTGTCGGGGCCTAGGGGCACCCAAATGTATGCTTCGTTGTGAGGAGGGAGATCATGCATCTCCATCACACGCGTGCCTCCGTCGCCATCCGTCCGTCCGAACCGAACCGGGCCGGGTTTGGGTCTAATATGATACTTGTATTTTTGCTGCAACTGGACCAGGCTTTTTAACAGTTGCAGGCTATACGAACGGGCACGGATTGCTGAGGAGGTGCGACTTCTGAAGCGAGCGGGTTGAATAGACGCGAACATTAGCGGATGCGACCCGACTGTAGAGGTGCAGGCGGTACAAGCGGATGCGAAACAGTACCGTTGGACGCAAGCAGATGCGACCAGTAGCAGGCGGGTGCGACCCGTTAACAAACAGCAACGACCAAAAGGCAAACGGGTGCGACTCGTCAAGCGGACGCGACTGTTTGAAGAGATACGGATGAAATTATAAATAGGAGAGAATACTGATCACATTCTTATCCAATTCCAATCTAATTTCTTCTACTTCTTTGCTCTACTGCTCTATATTCCATACATATCACAGGGTTGACATACTCATTACAATCTCGTGCAGATTACGTCTGTTGTATCTTGGGAGAGTTTTGAAATAAAATTCTTAAGAAAATTGTTACGACAAGCCTCAGACGGAATTTCCTTTATATACTGGTTAGATTCACTGTAATCTTTCCCGTTTATAAGTTGTACTATTTCTTACAATAGTATAACGTTGTTGTTGTAATTTATTTATAACGTAACTTATTGTTACATTTATCTAATACAGAATTCCAGCGTAGTTGAATTCTAATTAATAAACTTGTGCGACGAGTTTATTGTAGCGTGCTATCTGTTTTAGTACACTAGGCAAATAACATCTTAAGAATTTTACTGTTTTACACTAAAACAGAGATGTTAACAGTTGACAACATGAAAATGGATAAGTCCAACTTTTCAGCGGTTATTTCTGAATGCAATTTGATTCAGAACCCTAACCAATGGTGGGTTGACACAGGAGCTACTCGTCATGTTTGCTCTGAAAAATCCATGTTTTCAACATACCAGAAATTCGATCAGAAAGAAAGACTCTACATGGGTAATTCTGCAGTTTCCATGATCGAAGGCAGTGACACAGTTATCCTCAAGTTCACTTCTGGAAAAACTGTCAAATTGAATGACGTGCTTCACGTTTCAGACATACGCAAGAATCTCATCTCTGGTGCAGTCCTATCAAAGAAGGGATTCAAGATGGTGTTTGAGTCAGACAAGATGGTTCTGTCCAAAGCTGGAATGTATATAGGAAGGGGATATTTATGTGATGGCCTATTTAAGGCAAACATAGCCGTTATCGGCAATAAATCTATGTATTCTGATTGTGCTATTAATAAAATTGAAGTCTCTTACTTGCTTGAGCACGAAATTTTACTATGGCACGATATATTAGGACACATAAACTTCCAAAAAATGAAGAAATTATCAAACTTGGGATTGATTCCAAATTTCCAAGTAGATAAGAAGTACAAATGTGAGACATGTATAGAAGCAAAAATGGTCAAACAACCATTTAAATCTGTTGACAGAAGCACCGAACCATTAGGTTTGGTACATACAGATTTGTGTGATTTTAAATCACTACCTACAAGAGGTGGGAAAAAGTATTTTATTACTTTTATTGACGATTATACGCGATATTGCTATGTATATCTTTTAAATAGTAAGGATGAAGCAATAACCGTGTTTATAAAATACAAGGCTGAGCTAGAAAATCAGTTAAATAAAAAGATCAAGATATTGAGATCTGATCGAGGTGGAGAATATGAGTCACCGTTTGAACAGTTCTGTGCAGAGAATGGAATAATTCATCAAACAACAGCACCATATTCACCACAACAAAATTGTATAGCCAAGAGAAAGAACAGAACATTAAAAGATATGATTAATGCAATGCTCTTAACCTCTGGTCTACCGACGAACTTGTGGGGGGAAGCCTTAAATATGTCTAATCACATATTAAACAAAGTTCCTCACAATAAAACGGGAACAATTCCATATCAGATATGGAAAGGACACAAACCAAGCTTTAAATACCTCAAAGTGTGGGGGTGCTTGGCAAGAGTTCCAGTTTCGCCTCCCAAGAGAGTCAAACTTGGACCAAAAACAGTAGATTGTTATTATCTTGGGTCAGCCCAAAATAGTAGTGCCTACAGATTTTTGGTATCCAAGTCTGATATAAATTATATTCATGTAAATACAATCATGGAATCAAGAGATGCCTCGTTCTTTGAAGACGTGTTTCCACATAAAAGAAACGATGGAAATCCTGTCCCAAAAAGGACAAGAGATAACAGAGATGAGACATGTGAAGATGAAACTCATCAGGACAACGAGGAGGTTGAACCAAGAAGAAGCGTAAGGGCAAGAACTTTCAAAACATTTGGTTTGGATTTTTTAACTTATATGTTAGAACACGAACCTCAAACGTACAAGGAAGCAATGTCATCTTCTGAATCTTCATGTTGGAAAGAAGCAATCCAAAGTGAGATTGATTCAATTCTAAGTAATAAAATTTGGGAAATGGTTGATATTCCACCTGGAATAAAACCAATTGGCTGCAAATGGATTTTCAAGAAGAAATTGAAATCAGACGGCTCTATAGATAAATATAAAGCCAGATTGGTAGCCAAAGGATATCGTCAAAAAGAAGGAGTAGACTTCTTTGATACCTATTCACCGGTTACACGAATAACCTCTATAAGAATGTTAATAGCAATTGCTTCCATATATAATCTGGAAATTCATCAGATGGATGTCAAAACAGCATTCTTAAATGGAGATCTCGATGAGGAGATTTACATGGAGCAACCTGAGGGTTTTATTTCCAAAGGAAATGAAAACAAAGTATGTCGGTTAGTGAAATCACTATACGGACTAAAACAAGCTCCAAAACAATGGCATGAAAAATTTGATAGTGTCATGATGAAAAATGGTTTTCGTATAAATGAATGTGATAAATGTGTTTATTACAAACAGGTTGGACAATCATATGTGATGATTTGTCTATATGTAGACAATATGCTAATCTTTGGTCCTAATACTAAAGTAATAGAGACTATAAAGAAGATGTTAATCAACAATTTCGATATGAAAGACTTAGGAGTTGCGGACGTTATTTTGGGAATCAAAATAATAAGAACACCTAATGGAATTGAACTATCTCAGTCACACTATGTAGACAAAGTGATTGAAAAATTCCAAGAGTATGGAATTAAAGGAGTGAGGACACCTTTTAATCCATCGGAAGTACTGCATAAAAACACTGATGAGAGTGTAATGCAATTGGAATACTCTCGTGTAATAGGATGCTTAATGTATCTGATGAATTGCACCAGACCAGATATTGCTTACGCGGTAAGTCGACTAAGCAGGTATACAAGTAATCCAGGGAAGGAACACTGGAAAGCACTAATGAGAGTGTTGGGATATTTAAAGAATACCACTAATTTTTCCTTACATTATGAAAAATATCCTACCATCTTAGAAGGATATAGTGATGCAAACTCGATTGCAGATTCAGAGGAATCAAAATCCACAAGTGGTTATGTCTTTACCCTTGCAGGAGCAGCAGTGTCATGGAAATCTACTAAACAAACATGCATAGCTCGATCCACCATGGAATCTGAGTTTATCGCATTAGATAAAGCAGACGAAGAGGCAGAATGGCTTCGTCAATTCTTAGAAGAAATTCCATTTTGGCCAAAACCTGTGACGGCCATATGTATTCACTGCGATAATCAAGCAGCGCTAAGTAGAGCGAAAAACCTTGTGTATACTGGGAAATCACGACACATACGTCGTCGCCATAACACAGTTAGGCAGTTACTCTCTAATGGAACTATTTCCATAGATTATGTGAGAACAAATGATAACCTAACGGATCCATTTACTAAAGGTTTATCAAGAGAGAAAATTGACTGCGCATCGAGGGGAATGGGTTTAAAAGCCTAAACCAACAAGAGTTACCTTATACGGAAACCTATCCTAGCGACTGGAGATCCCACGGACTAGGATCAATAGGCAAACCAGTTATGAGTAACTCAAGAAGTAATGCATTTGTCTGGACTTGGTCCTACTCCATTCCTATGGTGCAAAATATAATGCATGCCTACAGAAGTTTTAAAGGTTAAAACTATGTTTTTTAATGATGACCATATCTTGAAAATAACAAGTGGGGTACATCTAGGATACTCTTAATGGTTGCGGTCATCTATGTTAGTGTGAGCTGGGTCGGCTCTATGAGAATATTAAAAGGCTTTTATTCTCTAAAAAACACTCGCAGAACCAAAAATATTGTTCAGGACCAAAATGAAAACAACCAAGAGATTGGATGAGAAGGGAATCAATGCTTCGTAAAGCTTATTGTCTGGATATACAATAAAGGCCGACGGTTCAAGATGAAATAATTCACCGATTAGCCAAGTAGATCCGATAAGTTTTAACTAGGGAAAGTTCAAAGTGAAATATCTACTTATCCACGATAAAGCATTATTCCATATGTACTCTGTGATATTTCGCTTTGTGTGGGGGAAAAGTATATTATCATTTATGTGGGGGATTGTTGGAATTCCTAGTGTAAATGAAATACACTTGTCCCACATCGCCAAATTTGCAAAGTCATTCCAAGATATATATAGCTTTGCAATGAAGGTGTTGGGGCCTAGGGGCACCCAAATGTATGCTTCGTTGTGAGGAGGGAGATCATGCATCTCCATCACACGCGCACGCGCGCCGCCGTCGCCGTCCGTCCGACCGAACCGAACCGGGCCGGGCCGAGTTTGGGTTTGGGTCTAATATGATACTCGTATTTTTGCTGCAACTGGACCGGGCTTTTTAACAGTTGCAGGCTATACGAACGGGCGCGGATTGCTGAGGAGGTGCGACTTCTGAAGCGAGCGGGTTGAATAGACGCGAACATTAGCGGGTGCGACCCGTTAGAAGCAAACAGGCGCGAGCCGATTGAAGCGGACGCGGGCGAACAGATGCGACCCGACTGTAGTGGTGCAGGCGGTACAAGCGAGTGCGAAACAGTACCGTTGGACGCAAGCAGATGCGACCAGTAGCAGGCGGGTGCGACCCGTTAACAAACAGCAGCGACCAAAAGGCAAACGGGTGCGACTCGTCAAGTAGACGCGACTGTTTGAAGGGATGTGGACGAAATTATAAATAGGAGAGAATACTGATCACATTCTTATCCAATTCCAATCTAATTTCTTCTACTTCTTTGCTCTACTGCTCTATATTCCATACATATCACAGAGTTGACATACTCATTACAATCTCGTGCAGATTACGTCTGTTGTATCTTGGGAGAGTTTTGAAATAAAATTCTTAAGAAAATTGTTACGACAAGCCTTAGACGGAATTTCCTTTATATACTGGTTAGATTCACTGTAATCTTTCCCGTTTATAAGTTGTACTATTTCTTACAATAGTATAACGTTGTTGTTGTAATTTATTTACAACGTAACTTATTGTTACATTTATCTAATACAGAATTCCAGCATAGTGGAATTCTAATTAATAAACTTGTGCGACGAGTTTATTGTAGCGTGCTATCTGTTTTAGTACACTAGACAAATAACAATAACATATGCAAGTAGATTTCCAATTCTACTAAGAATCCAGAAATATGATAATATAAATAGCTACACCAATGCTCATTAGTAATTTCTTGAAATATTTACTCGTACCAGATTGCTTTTTGGGCTAATACATATCCCAATATCATACGGTGAACGTCCCACACACTAATGTCTATAAAATAACACAGAATAATAGAAAATATATAAATAAAGGGTATACTATATTTACTTTAATCTAAAGTAACACCGAATAATCAATGGATCGTGAATACTTGTCCTCTCTTGCTCTATTCAAACAAAAAATACAAGGAAACCAACTATCGACCTATCTAAAGCCATGTTATAACTTATAACCCATTAATATAAATACCAAGGCATGCAATTCAATCTCTTCATCATCACATACCTTCATTCATGGATCATATTCAATCATAGCATGGCAACTAGATATTACACTGTTATTACAGAACAAGTGTTATTAGATTAGGAAAAGCCTCCTCAACTGAATTTACATGCTCTAACATACTTCTTGGAAATGAATATAGCCTGTATATAACTGTCCATGTCAATCGTAAAGATGGTCTAAAAGTGAAACTACACGTCCATGTAAGAAATATCAGTTTTCATGCTTGTGGAAGCATTTGCCCTGATTGAAACAATTCCAAGCAGATGTTTTAAAATTGCTGAATCTATGCCCTATTACACATTGGAAATAGATTTAATGCAGAAAAATAATGTTATTGCATGTCGTGTAAATATCTTATGCGTTCAAGAGACCAAATGAACGGACCATAAGGCGAAGGAGGTGGAGAACACATGCTTCCAGTTATGATATATGGGAAAAAATGTAATAAGAAGGAGGTAGACATTTTAATTGACAAGAACCTTAAAAATGGAATGGTCAACATTAGGAGACAAGAAGATATGATCATTCTAGTCAAACTGATAGTTAGTGATATGGTTCTGAACGTCATTAGTGTCTATGCCCCACAAGTAAACCTAAGTGAAGCCGTCAAGAGAAATTTCTAAAGAGAGTTAAATGTCATGCTTAGAGAGATGTGTCTAGTAGCGAGAATCTTGTCATAGGAGGAGAGTTCAATGACCATGTTGGTACAACTAGTGTGAGGTTTGATAGAGTGCATGGTGGTTTTGGATATGACGATAGGAACCAAGAAGGAGAAGAAATATTGAAATTTGTTATTGCTTATGACCTCATTATAGCCAATACTTTCTTTATGAAGAGACAATCGGATTTAGTTACTTTCAGTACCGGCCAACGCTCTAATCAAATTGATTTTGTCTTTATTAGAAGAGATGACAAACAAGCTTCTGTAAACTGCAAAGTCATACCTGGAGAATGTGTTGTCTCACAACATCGGTTTTTGATATCCGAGTTTCGTCTTCGGTTATGTATTCGACAGGATAAAAGAGACAATATTAGTCGAACAAAACGGTGGAAGCTCAAATAAGACACCTCATGGGTGTTTAAAAATAGAGTGATGGGAGAAGAGACATGAAATATGAAAGGAGAAGCAAATGACATGTAGGATGAGATGACAACGCGCATTCGAAAAGTGACTACCGAGATGTTTAGGATAACAAAAGGAAATAAACGCCAACTTAAAGATTTGTGGTGATGGAACAGTGATGTACAAAAAGCTGTAAAAAGAAGAAAGAATGCTATAAATGCATGTATCATCACAAGAGCGAGGACAAAATGCAAAAGTACAAAGCGCCAAAAAAGAACGCAAAAGAAAGCGATGAGTGAAGCAAGAGGTCGAATGTATGAAGATCTATATCAAAAGCTAAGTACGAAGAAGGATGAAAAAACATCTATTGGATAGCTAAGCTCCACGAGAGGAAGATGAAAGACTTCAACCATGTTAAATACATCAAGGATGAGAATAATAGACTTTTGATGAAGGTTGATGAGATAAAGAATAGATGGAGAGAATGCTTCGACAAGCTATTCGATGAAGAAGATGATAGCACTATGATCGAGCTAGACGACTCTTTTGATGACACCAGTAGACATTTTGTTCGGAGAATTCAAGAGTCCGAGGTAAAGATGACACTAAAACGGATGAAAACAGACAAGACGTTGGGGCTTAATGACATTCCTATTGAGGTGTGAAGATGTCTTGCAGATGCAGTGATAGCCTTCCTAACTAAGTTGTTCAATAATATTTTCAAATCAGACAAGATGCCAGATGAGTGGAGGAGAAGCATATTAGTTTCAATCTTCAAGAACAAATAAGATGTTTAAATTTGCACAAACTACAGATGAATTAAAATTTATGAGTCATACAATGAAGCTTTGGGAGAGAGTCATTGAACATCGATTAAAAAGGATGACAAACGTAACCAATTCGATTTCATGCCTAAGAGGTCGACCAGAGGCGATTTGCATAATAAGACAACTTATGGAGAGATTTAGGAAGCAAAAGAAGGATCTACGCGTGGTATTTAGCAATTTGAAGAAAGCTTATGACAAAGTACCGAGAAAGGTTATGTGGTTGACTTTGAAAAAGAAGAGAGTCCCAATAAAGTACATTACATTTGTCAAGAAAATTGAAGATGCGAAGAATATCTTTTACCAAGATCTGTTTTAATCTAACAAAGTTAAATCTCAGCCATCAGTATCATATCGAATGGTGCAAATACAAAAGATCAATTACAAGCAACAGAAGCGGTCTGGGCCTTCCCAGTGAAGCCCAATACACTTGTATATAAATAATCACCGTATCTGTACAATTGTATCAATTCAGCATTATATCAGTTTACAAAACTTCTATATCAAATCAATCGTAGTGAATAAAATTCATTTCTTCAAATTTATCTTCTGTCAATTGCAAAATTCTCAATATGGTATCAGAGCAACTTCAAGGCTTAACAGCCAAATTACAGGATTAATTAACTCATCAGAGAAGATTCATCATCTGAGCATATTCACTCATCAGTAAACAGAGCCTTATCATCTGAGTGAGCAGTTTTGATTGAGAAAATCAAGTGTCATGCCTCAGTTCAAAGAACTGGACTGCATCAGACTTTTCTCATCATACCTTAAAGAAATCAATCAAGAAAATTTCAGAAAACAGTTAAAGAAATCAACAATCATCACAAAACTGAAGAAAGTGCCTTCCAGCAAGACTTATTAGATTAAAGACAAAGGGAAGGAAAGTTACTCATCATTTAAGTCTTGCGGTTGCATCAAACCTGGTTGTGAGCAATTCTTGTTCTCTAATTCTTGATTTCTGTCTTTGATTGATTTTTGGTCACTAGCTTTGTTTATCATTGCTTTGTCTGTATATAACTTGAAATCACCATGACTGATGATACAACCTCTGCCACATCTGCCAATATGAGCAGTAATCATCAATCTAATACTACAGTTGAAAAACTTGTCAACACTGTAGTAAGCCCTCAAACCAATCTTCAACTGCATACTTGAGTGAAGTTAATTATCTTCTCTGGAAACTGCAGATTGAAACTGTAGTTCAAGGATATGGACTTGAAGGTCACATTCTTGGAACCATTCCAATTCCTCCCAAATATATAACCGTTGAAGAAAATAAAACTGTCAATAATGAGGTGTATACAAAATATCACAGACAAGACAGACTCATCTGCTTTTGGCTATTATCATCAATAAATACAAATTTACTGTCTCATGTTATTGGATGCAAGACAGCAAATGACATATAGTCAACAATTGAAAAGTGTTCAACACACAATCAGCTGCCAAGGTAATGTATTACAAGAAACAACTACACAGCATGAGGAAAGATAACAGTACTGTGAGAGAGTATCTTTTCAAAGTTAAAACAACTTGTGATCTTTTAGGGGCTGCAAAGTATCAGACTCTGAGCAAATTTTAACCATTCTAAATGGATTAGGTGATGATTATGAATCAATAGTTGCTGTCATTGCATCTCAAAAAGAGCTGCCATCTATTGATGATGTTTACTCCATATTGCTTGGTCATGAAGCCAGAATTGATAATAAGAAACCACAAGACTCTGACTTGACCATCAACTATACTACTCATTCGAAGAACAAAAACCAAAATAATAACAAGTCAGATCAAAGTATACAGAGAGGAGGAAATTCCAACAGATCAAGAGGAAGAGGCAGATGGAATAATACCAATAGACCTAGACGTCAAATTTGTGAAAAAGTGGGTCATACAGCAGTCAAGTGCTACTTCAGATACTCAAATCAAACCAGTGGTCAAAGAAGTAATAATCCCAGTGCTAATATGACTCAATCTAATTCAGAAACACAAACAAATTGTGATAAGAATCACAATTCTAATGACACGGCAAGGCCAGAAAGTATTCAGGATGACTGCTGGTACCCAGACTCTAGTGCAACAAATCATATCACAAATAATCTTGATAACTTGAACCTTGGAAACATGGAGTATAGAGGTAAATAGTCAGTTTGTATGGGAAATGGTAAGTGTATCAATATTACTCATATTGGTAATGCTTATATTTAAGGCAAAAAGCAACTGTTCTTACATAATTTATTGAGAGTATCCAAAATAAAGAAAAATCTCATTAGTGTATCTCAATTTGCCAATGACAATAAAGTTTATTTTGAATTTTATCCTAAATACTGTTTGGTTAGAGACATACTAACAAAAGATATTTTGTTACAGGGTGATGCTGAAAAAGGACTGTATATATTCAAATCAGTCAATAACAATGTGTACTCAAACAATCAGAAGTACTATAACATGTGTGTGGAGCAAGACTCCAAAAGTGTATTTGATATATGGCATTACAAACTTGGTCATCCAAGCGTGAAAGTTGTAAAGCAGGTTCCTAGTGAAAATAGAATATCTTTTGATAATGGCTCATTACCCTATGTTTGTACATATTGCCAAATGGGCAAAAGTCATAAGTTGACATTTAATGACTCTTCAACAAATTACTCAAAACCTTTAGACTTGATTGTCACAGACTTATGGGGGCCTGCACCCATATGCTCAGATTTTCGATATAAGTACTATACCTCTTTTGTTGATGCATATACTAGACACACACGGATTTATTTTTTGAAAGCCAAGACTGAAACTTATAATGCTGTTATAAATTTTATAGTCTTGGCTGAAAAGAAAACTGGCAATCAAGTTAAAGTAATTCAATCAGATGGGGAAACTGAACAGAATGGGTTAGTAGAGAGAAAGCATAGACATATAGTTGAGACTGGACTTACTTTATTAGCTCATGCATCATTATCACTAAAGTTTTGGCCTAAGCCTTTAATACTGCTGTATATCTCATCAATAGATTACCAACAAAGGAAATTGATGGAATAAGTCCAGTAGAAAAATTATATGGGGTAAAACCTGACTATCATAGTTTGAAAACTTTTGCATGTTTATGTTTTCCTTATCTAAGACACTACAATGCTAACAGACTAAATTTTAGATCTAAATCTTGTACATTTCTTGGATATGCTATTAATCAAAAGGCTTACAAGTGTTTGGATGAAAATGGAAGAATCTTTATTAGTAGGCATGTTGTATTTAATGAAAATGTCTTTGCTTACAATAATTCAGAAATAAAAATCACAAACAAAGTATACAATCCAAAGTTTTCAATACCTGACTTACCAATTTATTCTGAAAATGAGACTCAGAATGAAGAAGTGAGGTCTACTAGAGATCACTGCACTCTGTCCACTGTATCTAATCAACATAGCTCTGAGTGGACAGGTGATCCTAGTCATGCCATTCACTCTCCTATACAAACAAGAAGCGAAAAGAATCAGACAGAAGAAGATGATCATCAAAGCAACACAAGAAATATGTCAAGTCAAGTAAATGAAGAGAGCTCACGTCATACTGAAGCTCATACAAGGCCCAGTCATCCCATGATTACCAGGGCTAAAAGTGGCATCTTCAAGCCTAAAATATATAGTGCAAGCATGATCCCGCAAGAGCCAGAAACATAGGAACAAGCTGCAAAAGACAAAAACTAGGCAGCAGCTATGGATGAAGAGTACAAGGCTCTCATAAATAACAATACATGGAATCTTGTATACCCTCCAGATAACAAAAACATAGTTGGATGCAAGTGGACATACTGGATAAAGAAGAATCCTGATGGTACAATTAACAGATATAAGGCAAGACTTGTTGCCAAAGGATAATACACAGCAATATGAGTTTGACTTTAAGGAGACTTTTTCTCCAGTAATCAAATCAGCCACTATAAGACTTATTCTTACTATTGCTCTGCACAAAGGGTGGTGTATAAAGCAATTAAATGTCAATAATGCATTTCTGAATGGCATCTTACAGGAAGATGTATACATGCAACAACCACCAGGATACATCAAGCAGGCAAACTATGTGTGCTAACTGAATAAAGCTATATATGGACTTAGACAAGCTCCAAGGGTCTAGTTTGATAGACTAAGAGCAGCACTGTCAAATATGAAATATCAGTCTATCAAATCAGATAGCTCACTATTTGTTAAGATTAATGATTCATTAACTGTTTATATACTTATATATGTTGATGACTTGATTGTTACAGGAAATAACAACGATGAAATCAACAATGTCATCAACCACTTGAACAAAGAATTCTCAATTAAAGATCTGGGGGACATCAACTATTTCTTGGGAATAGAAGTATTGAGAAAAGGAAATTCAAACTAATACTATGTCAGAAAAAATATATTCAGGAACTGCTTGCCAAAGCAAAAATGGATGGTGCAAATCCACAGCCAACTCCCATGGTCAGCAAATATCAGTTATCTAAAAACAGGGGAGAAGCCATACACAATATCAAACAATATAGAAGTGTTGTAGGAGCATTACAGTATGCTACTATATCACGACCAGATATTACTTATAGTGTTAACAAAGTGTCTAAATTTATGCAGGACCCTCTGGATGACCACTGGAAAGCAGTCAAAAGAATACTCAGATATCTCAAAGGAACTCTAGACTATGGACTATCATTTAAAGCATGCAACAACTTAAAATAATTAGATTTTCAGATGCAGATTGGGCCGCAAATCCAGATGACAGGAAGTCTGCCAGTGGATACTGCATATATATTGGAAATAATCTAATATCATGGTGTTCAAAGAAACAAGCTACAATATCCAGATCTAGTACAGAGGCAGAGTACAAAAGCATAGCTAATGCTACAACAGAAATAATATGGTTACAGTCCATACTAACAAATGATATTTTTAACTCCTTCGTTCCACAGTATTTTTAACTCTTCAATCAATGGTTGTAAATATACATCGATTCCTTGTGTCGGATCGTCGGGGCCAGGAACGACAACAGTAAGAAACATACTAACAAATGATATTTTGTTACAGGGTGATGCTGAAAAAGGACTGTATATATTCAAATCAGTCAATAACAATGTGCACTCAAACAATCAGAAGTACTATAACATGTGTGTGGAGCAAGACTCCAAAAGTGTATTTGATATATGGCATTACAAACTTGATCATCCAAGCGTGAAAGCTGTAAAGCAGGTTCTTAGTGAAAATAGAATATCTTTTGATAATGTCTCATTACCTTATGTTTGTACATATTGCCAAATGGGCAAAAGTCATAAGTTGACATTTAATAACTCTTCAACAATTTACTCAAAACCTTTAGACTTGATTGCCACAGACTTATGGGGGCCTGCACCCATATGCTCAGATTTTAGATATAAGTACTATATCTCTTTTGTTGATGCACATACTAGACACACATGGATTTATTTTTTAAAAGCCAAGACTGAAACTTATAATGCTGTTATAAATTTATAGTCTTGGCTGAAAAGCAAACTGGCAATCAAGTTAAAGTAATTCAATCAGATGAGGGAACTGAGTTCAAAGCTCTCAATAGTTATTTTAAAGGGAAAGGTATAGTGCATAGAATTACATGATCATACACTTATGAACAGAATGAGTTAGTAGAGAGAAAGCATAGACATATAGTTGAGACTGAACTTACTTTATTAGCTCATGCATCATTACCACTAAAGTTTTGTCCTAAGGCCTTTAATACTGCTGTATATCTCATCAATAGATTACCAACAAAGGTAATTGATGGAATAAGTCTAGTAGAAAAAATATATGGGTAAAACCTGACTATCATAGTTTGAAAACTTTTGGACGTTTATGTTTTCCTTATCTAAGACCCTACAATGCTAACATACTAAATTTCAGATCTAAATCTTGTACATTTCTTGGATATGCTATTAATCAAAAGGCTTACAAGTGTTTGGATGAAAATGGAAGAATCTTTATTAGTAGGCATGTTGTATTTAATGAAAATGTCTTTCCTTACAATAATTCAGAAATAAAAATCACAAACAAAGTATACAATCCAAAGTTTTCAATACCTGACTTACCAATTTATTCTGAAAATGAGACTCAGAATGAAGAAGTGAGGTCTACTAGAGATCACTGCACTCTGTCCACTGTATCTAATCAACATAGCTCTAAGTGGACAGGTGATCCTAGTCATGCCATTCACTCTCCTATACAAACAAGAAGTGAAAAGAATCAGACAGAAGAAGATAATCATCAAAGCAACACAAGAAATATGTCAAGTCAAGTAAATGAAGAGAGCTCACGTCATACTGAAGCTCATACAAGGCCCAATCATCCCATGATTACCAGGGCTAAAAGTGGCATCTTCAAGCCTAAAATATATAGTACAAGCATGATCCCATATGAGCCAGAAACATATGAACAAGCCGCAAAAGACAAAAACTGGGCAGCAGCTATGAATGGAGAGTACAAGGCTCTCATAAATAACAATACATGGAATCTTGTATACCCTCCAGATAACAAAAACATAGTTGGATGCAAGTGGACATACAGGATAAAGAAGAATCCTGATGGTACAATTAACAGATACAAGACAAGACTTGTTGCCAAAGGACAATACACAGCAATATGAGTTTGACTTTAAGGAGACTTTTTCTCCAGTAATCAAACCAGCCACTATAAGACTTATTCTTACTATTGCTCTGCACAAAGGGTGGTGTATAAAGCAATTAAATGTCAATAATGCATTTCTGAATGGCATCTTACAGGAAGATGTATACATGCAACAACCACCAGGATACATCAAGCAGGCAAACTATGTGTGCAAACTGAATAAAGTTATATATGGACTTAGACAAGCTCCAAGGGTCTGGTTTGATAGACTAAAAGCAGCACTGTCAGGTATGAAATATCAGTATATCAAATCAGATAGCTCACTATTTGTTAAGACTAATGATTTATTAACAGTTTACATACTTATATATGTTGATGACTTGATTGTTACAGGAAATAACAACGATGAAATCAACAATGTCATCAACCACTTGAACAAAGAATTCTCAATTAAAGATCTGGGGGACATCAATTATTTCTTGGGAATAGAAGTATTGAGAAAAGAAAATTCAAAACTAATACTATGTCAGAAAAAAAATATTCAGGAACTGCTTGCCAAAGCAAAAATGGATGGTGCAAATCCACAGCCAACTCCCATGGTCAGCAATTATCAATTATCTAAAAACAGGGGAGAAGCCATACACAATATCGAACAATATAGAAGTGTTGTAGGAGCATTACAATATGCTACTATATCGCGACCAGATATTACTTATAGTGTTAACAAAGTATCTCAATTTATGCAGGACCCTTTGGATGAACACTGGAAAGCAGTTAAAAGAATACTCAGATATCTCAAAGGAACTCTAGACTATGGACTATCATTTAAAGCATGCAACAACTTAAACATAATTGGATTTTCAGATGTAGATTGGGCCATAGATCCAGATGACAGGAAGTTTGTCAGTGGATACTGCATATATATTGGAAATAATCTAATATCATGGTGTTCAAAGAAACAAACTACAATATCCAGATCTAGTACAGAGGCAGAGTACAAAAGCATAGCTAATGCTATAGCAGAAATAATGTGGTTACAGTCCATACTGGAAGAACCGATGATTAAAAATAAAGCAAAACCAGTGATGTGGTGTGGTAATCACAGTGCAGTATTCATGATTGTCAACCCAATACTGCACTCCAGAACCAAACATATCGAAATTGATATATTTTTCGTTCGTGATCAAGTTCAAAAAGGGAATCTGCAAATCAACCACATACATGCTACTTACTAGAGGGCGGACACACTCACTAAAGCAGAACTTTATAAAATTCAGATCTGACCTTCAAGTAAAGCATGTCGAAGACAAAGCACTCAACAAGGAGTCATATCCAAGCAATTCCACAATGATTTGTAAGATCTGAGTAGAGATCAGCCACTTTATACTATATACGTACTGGTGTTCAGATGTTCAACTCAAGTCTCAGCATAGGAACTCAAATTGAAGGGAATTAAAGAGATAAAGTATCGAATAGAGCTGTATTGAGGATATCTCGCTAATCCTTTTACTTTCGAATTGAAAACAGGCATGAATCTTGCAAATCGTCATCAAACCCTAACCCTAGCTGCTCGGGTTTGAGGGGGGCAATTGAAGATATGAAGAATATCATTTACTAAGATCTGTTTTAATCTAAGAAAGTTAAATCTCAGCCATCAGTATTATATCGAATGGTGCGAATACAGAAGATCAATTACAAGCAACAGAAGCGGTCTGGGCCTTCCCAGTGAAGCCCAATACACTTGTATATAAATAATCACCGTATCATGTACAATTGTATCAATTACAAAACTTTTGTATCAAATCAATTGTAGTGAATAAAATTCATTTCTTCAAATTTATCTTCTGTCAATTGCAAATTTCTCAATAAAGAATATGTATGATGATGTTGTGACTAGTCAGAGCACACAATAGTGAAACCGGTGACTTTTCCATTAACATAGGTTTACATCAAGGATCAGCTTTGAGCCCCTACATTTTTGCTTCAGTAATGGATGAGGTTACGAAGGGTATACAAGGTGAAATTCCTTGGTGTATGATTTTTGATGATGATGTTGTGCTAATTGACGAAAGTAGAATAGAAATTGATAGACAACTGAAGCTGTGGGGACAGACTTTAGAATCAAAGGGTTTTAGGCTTAGCAAAACTTAAACGGAGTATATGAAGTGCGAGTTCAGCGATGTCAGGTCGGAGGATGAAGATGTCGCTCTGGCTGGAAAAATAGTACTTAAGAAAGAATCCTTTCAATATTTAGGATGATATTGTAGATTGATTAAGATGTTAGTTTTAAAATTCGAGCGAGATGAGTGAAATTGCGACTAGCGTCTGACATTCTCTATGATAGGAAAGTTATACAAAAGGTTAAAGGAAAATTATACAGAACTGCAATCAGGTCTGCGATGTTGTATGGTGCAGAATGTTGGCCTATTAAAAGACAACACGTCAAGAAGATAAGTGCTGTAGAGATGTGTATGCTGCGATGGAGCTGTGGTCATACAAGATGAGACCGAATTAGAAATGATGATATATGTGACAAACTTGGAATAGCACTAATTGAAGAGAAGCTAGTCTAATGCTCAAAGAGAGGTAGAGGTCGATCAAAATTGACATGGGAGAAAGTTGTAAAAAATACTTGAAAAATTGGAATATATCCGAAGAGCTAGTGTCGGGCAGGATCGCGTGGAAGTTAGCAATCCATGTTTCAGAACCATGAGTTATGAGTTTTTTCGCTTAGGCTTGATTTAGGGGTAATGTCATAAGTTTTAGTTTATATGACTAGTAAACAGAAGCATATGATGTGGTGTGTGGTTTTTTTAATTTTTATTTGTATCACCACCACTATCACCATCATCATGGTGCATAGAACAAAGTTAATTAAATAAATGGACCTTTTGATTTTGGCCACATCTGAAATTATTGTCTAGGAACGCCTAGCCAAGTCCACCTAGGAAAAAGAATACAATTGGCCACATCTGAAGTTTCCCAGCATGAATGGGCAATGTAGTTTCTTGTAGATATTATAAACACTAGACTTTCAATGCTGGCTCCGCCACTACACATAACAAAGCTAATAGTCTAAGCTATATATTTAAGCATATGTGCGTACTTCCTTGTAAATATTCATCAAGATGATGAAGCACAGAGCAAAAACAAGACGCAGTTTCAAATCTACCTGTAGAAAAGTCAGAAACTTTAACACAAATAAATATTTATATGCTCATATTTTGGAATATCAGTTGGGCACAGGAATTTAGTTTTCTTTACAATATATACAAGGACATTAGAAGTTGAACTACGATTGCACTGATGTGCATAAACATTAGCAGTAAATAAGAAAATTAGTACTATCTTTACTGAAGTACAAAGAACTTTTATGCAAATAAGAAATATATAGGACATTGATAGAATATAGTAATATTGTCGTGTTACTCTCTTCGTCATTGTCTTTGTGCTTCTAATATGTTATGTGCGATATTTAGTTATTTTTTCATCCTGTTCGACCCTATGCTATATTTTTATATGTTATGTAGTTAATGCATGTGTGATTGGTTGATTTTCACTGGTGCTTATTGTGTTTTAAGGGTACAATATTGATAAAATTAATGGTGATGGAATCAACGTTAATAATATTTCTAAGATACTATTGTTATGCTATACTAGTTTGGAACCCGTGCTTTGCGCACGTGTCGTTGTATAATGTAATGTTTGGAATAACACAACAAACACAATGGCAACATATCTCAAACCCTCAGCATGGGCTTCACGCAACCATCAGATCAGGCAACATCCGAGGGTTCTCATTTATTCAAAAGTGTTGCCGCAGATTGCCACTCTCTGGGCCTGGCCCATTACAAAGTGCTGTAGCACATTTCTTTTGTCGATTGTATTTGATATATACATGTATTCAAAGAGTTAAAATAATATCAAAACATTCAGTTTTATAATATGGTATCAGAGCTGTTCTTTGCCTAAAGGCATATTATTTTCTGAAGATCATCACTGAGGCGAAGCTCTGCTTCATTCCCTTCAAAATCTATCTTCATCATCAGGGATCATACCTCTCCGATCAAGTGCAATTCTCGTGTTCCATCAACAGCCTGTGCCCTGCCAAGAAGGGATCAGATTAGCATCTTCATCTCCCGCTCTGGCTGCATCTCAGTACCTATCCAAGAAACAAGGCAGTAATCAGTTCTTATCACATTTCTGAAATGGCAAACGAAGAAGACGATGTAACATCAGCAACATCAAGAAATGCTGTAAAAGAAACTTCACCATCCCTTGTAAAAATCAAGAACAACGTCATAAATACTCCTCTTGACGAAGATAACTACATCTTGTGGAAATACCAAATTGACACAGCCTTGAAGGGTTATGATCTTCAAGATTACATCAATGGCACCATAATCATTCCACCTGTCATGAGCAAAGACAGAGAAGGAAACCTTGTTAATAATCCAGATAACATCAACTATCAAAAACAAGATAGTCTACTATCTTCGTGGCTACTGTCTTCTATAACTACTACCCTTTTATCGCAAGTTGTTGGATGTAATTCTTCTCACGAAATATGGTCGCGTATTGAACAAATTTTCAATTCACAATCAGCAGCAAGGATAATGCATTATAAGAGACAGCTTCAAAGTGCAAGAAAAGATGATGCAAGCATGAGAGATTATCTCGCTAAAATTAAGAACCTATGTGATAAACTAAATGCTGTAGGTCACAAGATTTCAGACAGCGAACAGATCCTCTCTATAACTAATGGTCTTGACGAAGAATATGAATCAGTGGTTACCTTCATCGCATCACAAAAGACGCTTCCAGATTTACAGTATGTGCAGTCTACCCTTCTTGCTCATGAAGGCAGAATAGAGCAAAGAAAAGCAATGCAAACAGAAATAACAGTCAATTATGCATCTGGTTTTAATTCAAGAAACAAGAACCAACAAAGGCCCATTCAAGGCCAAAATTACAGACCAGACAGTCAACAACAAAGGAATAATTCATTGCAAAGAGGAAGAGGTAGAGGCAGAAACAACTACAGCAACAGAACAAAGTGTCAAATATGTGAAAAGCTCGGTCATACAACAAATAAATGCTATTTCAGATTCAATTCTGAATTCAATACTGGGCAATCAAATCAAAGGGTGTTGAATGCTAACATGACTCAGATGAATCAACAGCAGAAGACTAACAGTGAAGGCCATAAGACACAAAACAACAATGGTGATGAGTTAGTCAAACCAGATGATGTAAACATTGAAGATTGGTATCCAGATTATGGGGCAACAAATCATATCACCAATAATCTTCAAAATTTAAATCTTGGGAACAAAAGCTACTCAGGTATGGCAGCTATACATATGGGCAATGGTGAAACCATTGGTATATCACATGTTGGAACTGGCAATATTATAGGTAAAAGAGAATTATTCTTAAATAACCTATTAAGAGTACCCAAAATCAAGAAAAATTTGATAAGTGTCTCTCAATTTGCCAATGACAACAATGTATACTTTGAGTTTCACCCTAATTTCTGTCTAGTTAGGGATTTACTAAACAATAACATATTGCTACAGGGTAGTTTGGACAAGGGATTATACAAACTCACTTCCATCAAGGCAAATAAAGACAACATAAAGGGAAATTGGTGTAATCATGTGAATACTAGCATATTATGTAAAGAAAATGTTCTTGAATGTTGGCACAAGAGATTGGGACATCCCAGTAATGACATTGTAAAAAGAATTCTTATAGATAATAAAATAAGGTTTAATGATATACCCATTTCTGATGTTTGCACACACTGCCAAATTGGCAAATCACACAAGTTACCATTTGCTAGATCTGAAACAGTGTACGAACAGCCACTGAATTTGATAGCAGCAGATTTATGGGGGCCAGCACCACATGATTCTTTCTATGGCCACAGGTACTATCTTTCCTTAGTTGATGCTTATACAAGGTATACATGGATATTTTTTCTCAAATCAAAATCTGAAACTGTCAACATAGTAAAACAGTTCATTACTCTTATACAAAAGCAAATTAATTATAGTGTAAAGATTTTTCAAAGTGATGGAGGAAAGAAGTTCTTACCTCTTAAGGAATTTTTTCAAGAAAAGGGCATCTTTCATAGAGTCACATGTCCTCACACATCAGAACAAAATGGGTTAGTTGAAAGAAAACATAGACATATAGTAGACACTGGTCTAACATTAATGTCACAAGCTACTATGCCCATGAAATACTGGGATGATGCATTTCACACATCAGTTTATCTGATAAACAGAATGCCGACTAAAATTCTAAAGAACATATGCCCCTATGAAAAACTTTATGGCATAAAACCCAATTATGATTTTTTAAAAGTTTTTGGATGCCTTTGTTTCCCATATCTTAGGCCTTACAACAAACACAAATTAAGTTTGAGGTCTAGCCCTTGCACTTTCTTAGGTTATGCTAGCAACCAAAAAGGCTATAAATGTTTGGATAATAAAGGAAGAATTTATATCTCAAGGCATGTGATGTTTAATGAACACATATTTCCTTTTGCTGAAAAGGGTACTATTGCAGGTAAGCAACCAGGCACCACAAATATTGCTGTTCAACCTATTCCAGTTCTGCTCAAACAATCTATCAGTAACAAGCATGACAAAGATCAAAATCATACTGAAGATCATGCTTCTGATACAAAGTCAGAATACAGTTCAGATCATTCACATACAGACACATTGCCACATGAAGAGACACAGCCAACTGGAAATATTGGAAGCAACACATCTAATGAAAATGCTAACTCAGGAGACACATCAAGTGAAAGTGATCAAGAACAACAAAATATTGCCAGCACTGGTCATCATATGACAACAAGGTCAAAAAGTGGCATCTTCAAACCAAAAATATACTCTGTTTCAATCAGCAACACAGAACCCTAAAACTATGAGCAGGCTATTAAACATGATAAATGGAAAAAGGCCATGGATGAAGAATATCATGCACTCATAAAAAACAAGACATGGAGCTTAGTTGATCAGCCAAAACACAAGAACATTGTGGGATGCAAATGGACTTACAAGATTAAGAAAAATGCAGATGGTAGCATATGTAAATACAAAGCCAGACTAGTTGCAAAGGGCTATTCACAGCAGTTTGGTTTTGACTTCAATGAAACATTCTCTCATGTAGTAAAGCCTACTACTATTCGAATCATGCTAACCCTAGCTTTATGCAATAATTGGAATATCAGACAATTGGATGTATGCAATGCATTTCTAAATGGGGATCTACATGAAGAAGTTTTTATGCAACAACCAGAAGGTTACATCACAGAAAGTAATAAAGTTTGTAGACTTCACAAGGCCATTTATGGTTTGAAACAAGCATCGAGATCATGGCATGACAAATTAAAGACTACTCTCCTGAAATTTGGATTCACTCCTACCAAATCAGACAATTCATTATATATGAAGAATAATGACAGCATCATTTACTTATTGGTCTACGTGGATGATATCATTATCACTGGAAACAACAATACTGAAATCATCAACACCATTCAGCTACTTGATAAAACGTTTGCCATCAAGGATCTAGGAGACTTAAATTGTTTTTTAGGCATACAAGTCACAAAAAAATCCACATCAGAATTTGTTCTATCACAAAAGAAATACATTGGTGAAATTCTTAGAAGAGCTAACATGAATGAAGCCAAGCCTTTACCTACTTCCATGACTACAAATTTGCATTTATCAAAACACAGAGGCGAAGCTATCAACAACATCAAACAATATCGAAGTATTGTCGGTGCTCTGCAATATGTGACCATAACGAGACCAGACATATGCTTTAGTGTGAATAAAGTTTGTCAACATATGCAAAATCCTCTCGACGAACACTGGAGAGCCGTCAAACGTATCTTAAGATACTTAAGAGGGACTCAAAATCATGGATTGTCTTTAAAGGCATGTAATAACATAGACATAAATGCTTACAGTGATGCAGATTGGGCTAGTGATGTAGACGACCGAAGATCGACCTCTGGATATTGCGTATTTCTCGGACCAAATCCAATTTCATGGTGCACGAAAAAGCAAACCACGACTTCGCGCTCTAGCACAGAGGCTGAGTACAGATCCCTCGCAAGCGTCACTGCTGAAATTGCTTGGATCGAAACTTTAATGTCCGAATTAGGGTTCAAACTTCGAAGGAAGCCGATTGTTTGGTGCGACAATCTGAGCACCATTTCCCTCTCCGCCAACCCTATTCAACACTCGCGTACAAAACACATAGAAATTGACTTGCATTTTGTACGTGAGCGTACAGAAGATGGAAGATTGGACGTCAGGCACGTTCCTACTTACTACCAGCGTGCTGACATCTTAACCAAGGCTCTTTCAGCCAAAAATTTTGTCAGATTGAAAGAAGAACTGAAAGTTCTTCAGAATGAAGACGAGAAAGGGGGACGAGAGAAACCCTAGATTAATTTGAGGGCGGCTGTTTGGAATAACACAACAAACACAATGGCAACATATCTCAAACCCTCAGCATGGGCTTCACGCAACCATCAGATCAGGCAACATCCGAGGGTTCTCATTTATTCAAAAGTTTTGCCGCAGATTGCCACTCTCTGGGCCTGGCCCATATTATGTATTTATATACAAAGTGCTGTAGCACATTTCTTTTGTCGATTGTATCTGATATATACATGTATTCAAAGAGTTAAAATAATATCAAAACATTCAGTTTTATAATATGTAATATTGAATTTATAAATAAATATTAATTAAATTTCCAAATGACAAATAGTTTAACGTTTGATTAAATGAAATAAGGTTGTTTCTAATATATTTGAAATTGTATCTATATAATGCATTGAACCATGAAGTTGCAAAATAATGTGTACCGTTCGTGCAATGTCTAAAGTTGTCCTTTGTTTGACAGTCTCATAGATAAAAGTTATTTTACACAATTAATTGGATATTAAATCTGGTGTCAATATTGTAATGAAAGGAGGAGATAGTAAATAATTTCAAACCTTTGTTACCATACATTTTAGGCTTTTTAGCCTAACCACCATCATAATGAAACATCATGGCATCAACTATGCCAGATCTTCATAACCTGAGTGAGGATTAAGAGCCCAATAAGTTCAATCTTTAGCATCAATTTTACAAAAAACCCGAAATACAATAATGAGGTCAATCTTATGTCATCCAAATTACCTCCAAAAATAATCACACATGTATGTATGTGTATATGTATATATAGGTAAAGATCTACTACACTATATTCACAAAATTTTGATTAATTTTGATAATTCTAGAAAATTGAAGATAATAATTCAAATGGATAATAAAAATAAATGTTTTAACAGCTACATTTAACATTTTGAACGTGCTAAAAGTTTTGAAATGATCGAATTTTTTTCTGAACGTGATGTTCTAGTATAGATTGAACATCTCCAAAGTTTTATTTGATTTTGAATCGTTTAACTATGAAAACAGGAGGGGTGTACATGGGGTGCAGTGAGATGTAGCAGATCTGTGTAATATAAGTACATATACATATACACATCTATTTGGATGTGGCCTGTGTGTACTATATATGCACGTATATGTGTATTTACAGGATCTGAGAGGGTGCTAAAAAGAGTGGTGTCGTGGTAATTGTAATCCTCGAAGCTGATCCAAGATCTCGTGCTGTCATAAATTGTGCTATTAACCGTTTTATGTGTAATCTGGTACCGTCCATATCTCCATATCTTCTCATGTCGTAGCTTGCATTTACATTAACATAGGGTTTTCATTAGCTACTTGATGCTACACATGTATCTTATTTGCAAACATCACCTAAATAGTAAACATAAATTGAAGGTATTGTAGAACACAATTTCAACATACAAGTGCAGTCTCAATTCTGCCACTGGAAGAATTAGGAAATTCAGTAATAAAAATATTTTTACAAATGTTCATTTCTTGAAACAGTTTCTAGCTACCACAAAAGAAGTTGAACTACCAATATACCAATGTGGATAAACAATAGCAACAAAATATAAAGATCAAGTACTACAAGATATGTACTGAGATAGAAAGCAAAAGAACAGTTACCATCTCATGCTCTATTCAAACCAAACATGCTATGGAATCCAACTACTGACCTAACTAAAGCCAGGTTATAAATCACATATGTTATAAATACCAACGTAGGCAATTTCTTTCTTCATCGTCACAAGTAACTTCTTTCTTATCCAATTTGTATCATGGCAACCAGATATACAATTTCCATGAGCTTTCTCATTACGCTTACCTTATTAAGCCACTTTTATTCAGATGCTGCACGACATTTACTTGACGTTTCACTTCCTGAAATTCCAATTCCAAAACCAGAACTCCCACCCTTGCCTGAGATTCCTAGCATGCCAAAGCCTGAACTTCCGCCTCTACCAGAATTTCCCAAATTTGAATTTCCACCACTGCCTGAATTACCCGCACTTCTTAAGCCTAAATTGCCGACTCTTCCACAGACACCAACCATCACAAAAAACGTGAAAATACCACTGCCTAAGGTGCCAACTCTACCAAAACCAGAACTTCCTCCTTTGCCTGAGATCCCAACACTACCGAAACCCACACTACCAACTATACCCGAACTACCAAAACCCGAATTGCCAACTCTGCCCAAACTACCAAAACCCGAATTGCCAACTCTACCAGAACTACCAAAACCCGAGCTACCAACTATACCTGAACTACCGAAACCTGAACTTCCTCAAGCACCCGAAATTTCAACTTTGCCAAAAGTAGAATTGCCTCCAGTACCAGAGTTGCCTAAAATACCAACCACTAGTAAGGATGAGAAACCACCTGCGGCTGTGGTGCCAACCTTGCCAAAGCCGGAATTGCCACCTTTGCCTGTGGTGCCAAACCTTCCAAAGCCAGAGCTACCACCATTGCCCGAGCTACCAAAGTTCGAGCTACCACCATTGCCAGAATTTCCAAGCATTCCCGGAATCCCTGTTCCTAAGTTGCCATCAATTCCAACTATTCCCTCTGTTCCAAACGCACCAGCTGTCAATAGCCCATGAGAAACACTTTTAGACTACAGTGAAACCTGATTATACTGTCCCGCTATATGTAATATATGATATTGTACTTCTTCATATTGTTTGTATGTTTTTATTTTATATGCCTTGTAGTTACAACATTTTGAGTGTATGTGTGATTAATTAATTTTATATGACTGGTATTATTCTCTCAGGTTCTAATATATTGAAAACAATTATTAACGTAATCACCATTTATGTTCTTATTTTCAGTTCCTAATATGGTTACTATAAGCATTTAAGATTATGACATTCTGCTAGAAAACTACGGAAGAGACACACACATATATAAACATACACACATACATATATATACATTCAAAAGTAGATTTAATTTTAGATGAAGTTTGTAGTCTACAATTATATCGAGGGAGACCGTTTTATTGTTATGCATTTTTTATTTTATTTTTTTGGTATGAAGCTTTATTGTTTGAACAAATTTTAGCCTGAAGAATAGAATGCTAGTCAGAAGTTTTATTGTTATGCAATTTTTTCTAAGATCGTCCACACAATGAAATTAGGAATGAAGAAACATATATGCACAAATAAGGACACAACAAATCTCTTATCAATAGCCCTTATTTGATTCACAAAACCAGAAAACCTTCTACAAATAAGGACACGAATATACATATATACGAAAAGGTACCCATAACTCCCCTATTTTTAGCTTTTGTAGACTCTTCATATTGGCCATTGCATTTAGAAAATGAACACTTTATCACTTTCTCTCTTACGTCATCATCAAATTCATTCATTAATTTTCCAAATGCAATTATATATATATATATATATATATATATATATATGTATGTATATGTATGTATGTATGTATATGTGCGTGCATGCGTGCGTGAAATCTGTTTGAATTATTGTATGCCTACGTAAGCCCCTTTAATAAAAGTAGATTTGACCTCTTTAATATGAACACCTTGATTGAAATTGTTATTTTACAGGAGTGGGGTGTGTGCTTGTGCGTACAAACCCACACTACCTATCAGTGATGGCATGCATACATGTACGCGAGTAGGGAAACTTATGTATCATTGTATAGGTGAAGTAACAGTAGTCTGCTGAGTGTAGACGTCTAGAAATATTAAGCGCGATGGCACAATACAGCTGATTCCAAGCACATATGCTATGATAATAGAATTACAAACTATTTCTACCCGATGAATAACCACTAAGACATACTTCTTCTAAAAGAATATGCCCTCTATGTAGCTGTCCCTCGTAAGGGAACTGATTATAGAAGATTGCAATCAAAACTAGATGAGAATGCATAGAATTACCAGTTACACTAGTCGTAGAGGTAGTTGCTTGAATTTAACCATTGTGATTGGCCTACTTGGTATTTTAAATTCTATAGTTGCAGAACATATGCCTGTTACACAGCGGAAAAAGAGGAGGTGAAAGCAAGTTTCGTAGGTATAAAAGTATGCAGATAAATGTTAAAGGAAAGCCTGGGTGCAAATGTGAATACTACAATCCCTGAATTTAATCTAAAAATTTGGTGATGTCATGAAATGTTATTACTCAGAAGGCAAAGTATAATTGTAACGCCATCAATTGTTTATTATGCTTGATCTGGCACTGATTATGTCTTCTCATGCTGTGACTTCCATTTCACTTGACATACAGTCATTAATAGCTGTTTTAAGCTAAACATTTATTCATCTTTGCATACTTCACCTAAATATAACTTGAAGGTAGTAAAACAAAAGTCATATACAACATAAAAATGCAGCTTTAATTCTGCCTATGGAAGAGTCCGAAAATATGCATATGTCACCTAAATATAAATTCAGGTAGTGAAATAGAACACATATAATCTGCAATGGAAGAGTTGGGAAATTAGGTAATATTATCATTTTTACAGATGTTCGTTTCTTCAAATGTTATTTACCAGTTATTTGTTTATAATAATTAATAACTTCCGCATAAGAAGTTGAACGACCCATACACAATCGTGGATAAACAAATAGCAACAATATATACAAAATTAAGTACTGCGAGGTACATACTCAGTCATTTAGAAAGCAAAGGAACAGTTGCCATCTCATACTCTATTCAAACCAAACATGAAATGAAAGCCAACTACTAACCTAACTAAAGCTAGCTTATAAATCACGTATGTTATAAGTACCAATGCATTGGATATCTTCCATCGTATCGTCATCTTGCAACTTATTTCTTTTCCAATTTATATCATGGAGACTAGACACACAACGTCCACGAGCTTTCTCGTGCTGCTTATCTTATTAAACAACTCTTATTCTGATGCTGCACGGCATTTACTAGACACTTCACTTCCAGAAATTCCATTTCTTCCAAAACCAGAACTCCCACCATTGTCTGAGATTCCTAGCTTACCGAAACCAGAACCAACTCCTTTACCTGAGGTGCCAAAACTGCCGACACCCAAACTACCAACTATACCCGAACTACCAAAACCCGAATTACCAACTCTCCCCGAACTACCGAAACCCGAATTACCAACTCTCCCCGAACTACCGAAACCCGAATTACCAACTCTACCCAAACTACCGAAACCCGAGCTACCAACTATACCTGAACTACCAAAACCCAAGCTACCAAATATACCCGAATTACCAAAACCCGAGGTACCAACTCTACCCGAACTACCGAAGCCTGAACTTCCTCAAGCACCTGAAATTCCAACTTTACCAAAAGTAGAATTGCCACCAGCACCAGAGTTGCCTAAAATACCAAGCATTATTAGTAAGGATGAGAAATCACCTGTTGCTACAGTGCCAACCTTGCCAAAGCCAGAATTGCCACCCTTGCCTGTGGTGCCAACCCTTCCAAAGCCTGAGCTAGGACCATTGCCTGCTCTCCCAAAGTTTGAGCTACCACCATTGCCCGAATTTCCAAGCATACCCGGAATCCCTATTCCTAAGCTTTCATCATTTCCAACTGTTCCTACAATTCCAAATGCATCGGACATTAAAAGTCCTTGAAAAACATTTTTTTTGCAGAATATTGAAACATGATCATACAGGTCCTGTCACATTCTTTGCTTTTGTGTTGTCTGCTAGTTACAAGTAACATGTATTTTACTTGCTTATACCATTTGTAATGAGAGTTTTTGTTATATGTGTTATATAGTTATCATTTGTTGGTACATGTGATTGAATTTGCTAGTTAAAAAAAATGAGTAAAACGAGTTTTTGTGCACTCTTGTGCATATTTGTATGTGCGCGCTCACAGGCTTGTGTCTCTGTGTATAAGCACACTCATGTGGGTGCCTGCAAGTGTACATCTGTGTATCCATGCTCATGTGTGTTTGCATGCTCGTACAACTTTTGAATTGCGTACCTCTTAAAATCCATATGTGGCGTAAATAGAATTATGATGATATATTGTGAACATAAAATGATATAAGCACGCCAATAATGCCTCCTCTTCCCCTAGTGCAAGAGAACATAGCATTGGAAATTGAATAGCAAAGTTTACATAGAATTAGTATTATAAACAAAAGCTTATACTGAACACAAGCAAACTACAGGTATAAGTTGAAGAAGCTATGAGCAATGTGATTATGGTAAGGCTGTTAACGAGTATCCGTAAAATCTGAAATTCGTCCATATCCGTATCTAAAATATGATAAATTATCCGGTATCCGAAAAATGGATATGGATACGGCATCAAATTATCCATTCGGTTTTGTCAAAATTAATTTTGTTTTTTTTTTTTGTGTGTATTTTAGTACATAAATAATTATCATTTACTATTTTATTTTGGTAAAAAATCTAATATGTGTATAAAAACAAACATCAGCTGGTTAAAATTATTTTTATTAGCATATTTATTGTTTTTTATATTTTAATACTGAAATAAATTATAACGAATCAAAATTTTCTATTTATTTGTTTAAGTTTATTAGTTGTGAGCTGATTGAATAATTTTATGTAAATATGTGATATTTGTTCACATCCGCGAATATGGGTATCCGATATTTGAAAATGATTTTGGATAAGGATATGACATTATCTGAATCTGCATCCTACCATTTCCAAGCCTAATTATCGTGAAGGTGACTGAAAACACGTGTTATGTAATTACAAAAAAAAGTAACAAATCATTTTTCTTCAATTGAATATTCATGCCTTTGACATCCATCCAAAATGAATTAGAAATTAGATTTGTAAATTTACATCTTGCCTTGCCTGCGGTAGCTTTAACTCTAATTGGATCCGTTTCATCCAGCTACTCCAAGCATATGCCTGTTACACATTGAAACAAGAAAGAAAATGGAGATTTAACAAGTTTTAAAGGGTCTTTGGATTGAAAATACACATGAACATGTTGATATATTTCAACTTACGAGTACCAATCTATTAATCATATGATGTTCCTGACTATAACTAAAACATAAAAGTGCAACCTTAAAGCTAAGAAATGAAAAGAAAAGAAAAAAATATCTCTCTCACACACAGAGAGACACACGCTCGCTCACTCACTCATTCAAATTATTAGACCAAACTTTTGAGTATTCTGATTAAAATATGATATTACGATCTGATATCCATATCCTGCTTATTTCAATTCAAAAAATTTCTAATTAATTAAAGAGTAAACAAAGACAATACAGTGCCTTTACCAGCAATACAAACATGATATGTTATATACGTATAAATCAGTCAATCAAACCTTTGCTATAAATTTTGCTGTTTCAATAAATAACAAAACCACAAACTTCAAGGTACACAAATTAAATTACTTAACACTAATCTAATTCTGTTTTCCTTTCTTCTCACACATCATCTTCACAAACTCATCAAAATTGACAAACCCATCTCCATCGGAATCAACTGAACGAATCATCTTTTCACAATCCTCGACACTGCACTTCTCCCCAAGCTTCTCCAAAACCAAATGCAGCTCCTTCAAAGAAATCAACCCATTCTTGTTCAGATCGTACATATCAAAAGCCACTTTCATCTCTTCCATGCTGTCGTCGCCTTTGTTGAACTCGGAGAACTCCTTCATGTTGACGTACCCGTCCCGGTCGGAGTCCATCTCCTGGATCATGACGTCGACTTCCTGGTCTGTGACGCCGGAATCGAGAGCGCGGACGACTTTTCCGAGCTCCGAAGCGGAGATCTGACCATCGCCGTTTTCGTCTATGCGATTAAATACTTTTTCAACGTCGTCGTTTGCGTGTAATGACATCTTATTTTATTTTTTAGAATTTTCAACGGATGATTGGTCTAATGTGCAAATTGAAGAGAGTGGAAGATAAAAGAGCAGGGAGTATAAATAAATAACAATTTGAGACGTGTGATTCAACGGGTGTAGAGGAAGGAAGGGACAAGTGGGCGGTGAGGGTGGTTGTGACTGCCGCAATGAATGGAAGATGAAGTAATCAGATCTCCGGTCCATATGAAGCAGAAATCTAACTTCGAGCGTCCATTTAAATTTGTTAGCATGGATAAGGCATGCATGCAGAGTAATTTCAAAGATTGGCATATGGATTTTCTTTTCTGACCATGGCACCTTCAAAGTAACGTGCATCTCTGTTTCTAATATTGTTTATTTTTTCTGTCTAAATCAAACGGCACTCAATTAGCCGCAAATGACCGAACTTTTGTTGGTTGTACATAAAGAAAGAATTGCAACTACCGTTCGGCTACCTTTGACTGTTTTCAATGAAGAAGGTTCGGTTGTCAATGGTTGTGCGGCGTTGATGTAGTGAAATTTGCTTTAATTTGAGCGGAAACAAATTATTTGATCAGGATCTAATATTGTCTATTTAGATATCAATGTGATTTAAAAAAAAATAATCAATTATACAGTCTCACAGAAACAATAGCAGAAATAAGAGACACAGAAGATTTAATGTGGTTCGGATATGAATATCCTACGTCTATGGAGACGCAACAACTTTTTTTATTCCACTGAAAAAATGTACAAAAGCGAGAAAAGAATAATAGTGGATGCTCTCACATATTCACATACATATGAAGATGAAATTACTTCATTTGAATAGACTTAATAATGAAGGGTTGCTTGAAGATTAAGAAAATCAATTTTCTTATTACCGAAATATCTTTCCAAATTGCGTGATTTGATTTTAATACAAATAAATGGCGTAATCTTGGTTTCGATATCTTTTCTTTGATTGATTGATTCTCCACGCATAATCATTTATTTCTTCATATAACAAATGCATTGACTAATTAATCGATTGACTAATTAATTGATTTCCTTCCAAAATATCATCTCAAATATTTTCATATGCAAGTCAAATTAATTGATTGATTGAATCAATTAATCAATTTCTTTCCTCCCCAGCAAATATTTGAATCATCCAAATTTAACACTACACCTTGATTCAAATATAACAATCGCTCTTCATCACCTCATCTTCAAACAATTAACATAGAAGTTGTTGGGTCTAGCGCCCCATGACGCTCAAGTAACAGAAATCAAACCAATCAAGTTTTAGCAATGCTCAAACTTGTCTTTTGGAAGTGACTTTGTCATCATATCTGAAGGATTATCAAAAGTACTCACCTTCAACAATTTGATTTTGTTTCATTCTTCCTCAAGCATAAGAAAGAAATATCTAACATCAATGTGCTTCGTTCGTGAACTATAAGCTTGATTCTCTACAAGACGAATTGCACTCCGATTATCTGAAAATAGCTCTACTGTCCGCTACACCATTGAAAGATCATCTAACAACTGAAGTAAGTATAATCCTTCCTTTGATGCTTCCACAATCGATATCAACTCTGTTCGGTAGTCGATAAAGCTACGATAGATTGCAGCTTGATCTCCATGAAATCGAGTCTATACCAAGTGTAAAAACATAGCCCGACACTAACTTGCTAGCATCTCTATCCCCAGCATAATCAGGATTACAGTATCCTCTAAGAAAGATGTCACTATCCACTTCACTATATAACAAGCTCATCGAAGAAGTGCCTTGAAGATATCTAAGAATCCACTTCACAATTTGTCAATGCTCTTTGCCTAGGCTAGACATATATCGACTCACAACACCCACTGCATGGGCCAAATTTGAACACCATCGCATACATAAGACTACCAACGGCACTAGAACAAGGTACATCAGCCATATACCTTTCGCCTTCTTTCGATGAGGGAGATGAGTCTTTTGACAACTAAAAATGAGAGCCTAATGGAGTGCCAACCGGTTTGGCTTTCTCCATTACAAATCGAGCGAAGACCTTCTCGATATACCGCGCTTGAGTGAGCCTAAACTCTCTCCGCTTCCTATCCTTGTTTATTTCCATACTCGGTATTATTTGTTCCTTTCCCAAATCCTTCATGTCAAACTCTCTACCGAGCTCCGCTTTCAAATCCTTAATTCTGACCATACTCCGATATGCATTCAGCATATCTTCGACATATAATAACAAATAAATCATATCACCATCACATCTCCTGAAATAAACATACTAGTCTTTGAAAATTCTAGAGTATCCCTGTGAAAGCATAAACTTATCAAACCTCTTATACAATAGTCTAGGAGACTGCTTCAGTCCATCTAGAGATTTGTTGAGTTTGCAAACATAATTCGGTCTGCTGCTATCAATGAACCCTTTCGGCTGCTTTAAATAAATCTTTCATCCAAATCACCATGCAAGAATGTATTTTTGACATCTAATTGCTCTAATTCCATATCATAATAAGCAACTGATGCCAAAAGAATACAAATAGAAGTATGTCTAACCATTGGAGCAAACATATCATGATACTCTACCATTCTTCTGAACATACTCCTTTGCGACCAACCTTGCCTTATATCCGAGATTACCATGTTCACCGTCTTTCACTCTATAGATCCACTTGCATCAATAGCTCTCTTGTCGGTGGGAAGAGACATCGAATCTCAAGTATGATTTCTCTGCAATAATTCAATCTCCTCCTCCATAGAAACTAACCAACTGGAATTGTTAACTGATGCGATAGCTTCTCTACAATCACAGGGCTCATCATGGACAACATTCAAAACATATATTATCATATCATCGAAGTTAATGTCTTCGATGCTCAATCCAACAAACTCATCAAGCCACTTAGGCTTTTTTCTTTGTCTGACAGACCTAGGTTCTAAATGAGCTCCACCTTGAGTTTGATTCTCTGTACTAATATCGATATTACCCTCATCAACCACGGTGTCATTGGAAACACCATTTGAACGTCTGTAGAAAGAATCAACAGATGACTTGCTTTGTGTATAGTATTCTTCACATATCCTCTCATTGTCATCCGATGAGGAAGGCTCCACCTTCAACATGGTCTTCTCATCAAAAGTCACATGCCTTCTCATAACGATCTTCTTGCTAATAGGACACCAGAGCCTATATCCCTTCACTTCTCTCCTATAACCTAAAAATGTACACTTGCGAGCTCTAGGTTCCAACTTCCCTTTACTCTCATGCACATAAGTTGGGCAGCCAAACACTCTGAGAAATGAATAGCTAACAGGCTCTCCTTTCCATACTTCTGTAGGGATCTTCATATCTATGGCAGTAGAAGGTGTGCGATTGATGAGGAAAGCTGCCATAGATAAAGCTTCACCCAAAATCCCTTCTTTAATTTGGCAGTCAGTCTGAGACATCTTGTTCTCTCTAATAATGTCTGATTCATCCTTTCTGCAACTCCATTAGACCGATGGTCGCCTGGTGTAGTGTAATGCCTTTTAATGCCTTTAGACTCACAATAATCGATGAATTCCTGTGATACAAATTCACCGCCATTATTTGAACGGAGAACTTTCAATTTCTTCGCTGACTGCTTCTCAACTTCCACTTCGAAACCTGGCAAAGGTTTCACTCTTTGACTGAAGAAAGTATACCCATACTTTTGAGAGAAATCGTCTTTAAATGAAACGCAATACCAGGCTCCACCTAAAGGCTGATAATGGGAGGGACCCTAAACATCTGTATGAACATATTTCAGGACAGCTTTTGTTTTATGCTCTCCTATACCAAAAGAAATATTTATCTATTTTCCTAGAACACACTCCTCATAAAAACCAAGTTTTGAATGCTGAACTCCATCAATCAGTCCTCGTTTTCTCAACTCATCCATGCTATGCTCACCGATGTGACATATCCATAAGTGTCATAATCTGGAAGAATCCGAATAAATAGATGTAACAGAAGCTGATTCACTAACTACAGCAGTTCCCTTTAATAGTTAAAGATTTTCCGCCTTCACAGGTCTCATAACAATCATGGAACCCTTCGATACCTTCATTTTCTCTCCTTCCACTACAATCTTCAAGTCAAGTCTACTATGCCCCAACAGAAATCAAGCTTCTCCTCAAATCAGGTACATGTCTAACATAAGTGATCATATGAATAACACCGTTAACATCCTAATCATCATGCTACCAACACCAACCATACGGCAAGAAGCATCATTACCCATCAGAGTTTCTCCTCTATCAATTTCACGGTAAGCGGAAAAGCAATTCCTATCAAGTGTCATATGATAAGATGCGTTAAAATTAATCATCCATAAGTTGCTCTTCCCAAAAGAGCCAGAAGTTGTAAATACATCGGTGTCACTTTTTGTATCTGATTTCTCTTTTATAGAAGACGGGGCTTGCTTTGGATCTTTTCTTCTACCTTCAAGCTTGGGATATTGTGCTATGAAGTGCCCTGCTTTCTTACAATAATAACAAGTCAACTTCTTAGGCCTCCTAGACTGAGACCGTGAAAAATTCCGTCCTCCACCTTTCTTCTTAGTACGAATAAATGGCGTAATCTTGGTTTCTTTATCTTTCCTTTGATTGATTGATTCTCCATGCCTAATCATTTATTTCTTCATATAAGAAATGCATTGACTAATTAATCGATTGGCTAATTAATTGGTTTACTTCCAAAATATCCTCTCATATCTTTCCATATGCAATCCAAATTAATTAATTGATTGAACCAATTAATCAATTTCTTTCCTCCTCAACAGATATTTGAATCATTCAAATTTAATAGTTGAATCACCGAAGAACCGCTGATACAAACGGTTGTTTATAACTGAGTGAAAGAATATTATATTGATGGTCAAAAGTACATACAAAATTGATGGAGGAGAAATTCGGTCTAACTCTAACTACTAAGGAGGAGAAGCACTACAATTAGAAATTCGGTCTAACATCTAATCCCCAACAACTCTAACTACCAAGGAGAAGAAGCACTACAAAACACCTGCAAAAAAACAAAAAATAGAAGTGCTAAAGGATAATTTAGAAAGTCATGGAGTAGCTTAAAATCATTCCATATACTAATAGAACATTTACTAAAAGAAAAGCTACTTGAAGAAAAGAATGTAACATTTTATGAGTAAACTTCATTCTTCAACATTATCAATCCGTTCATGGAAGGAGCTATAATAGTCGAAGACATATCAAAAGAATCGACTTCTATAGATATGAGCATTGACCCTTTTTCAGTTAAAAAAACTGTTTTCATTTTGGAGACATGAAAATAATTATAAAAGAAAGTGACATCACAACAATTTTTGGATTCCAAAATGAAGGCAACACAGTCAACATTGTATCTCATTTGAAGGAGTCTAATATAAACTCTGAAATAAAAGCTTTCAAACAAAAATATTTTGGTAATTCAAAAATGATCGATACAAAAGATATTGAAATAAGCATCCAGTTAGCTTTGAAAAAGAAAAAAAATATGATCGATGTTGTGAGGTTCCTGATTGTGTTTTTGATTTCAACATACTAGTTCTCCAATGCAAACTCTAAATTTTCTTTAGTGCTGTTATCCTATGTTTATAAATTAAAAGAAAATGAAAATTCTTTCATAGCCAACAATAATAGAAAAACATTTGATGGAACACATGAGAAAAAATAGAGTCCAGGAAAAATATATTTGCACGTGTAACCATTCAATTGGTAAACTCTAATAGCTTATTTTATCTTTTATAATTTCTATTATTGACTAAATTAACACCTAATATCTCTTTGTGCAGTACTGGTTCTGCGATATTACAAAATAATTGCTTCAAAAACAAGTTATCAACAAAATAAACCAACTTTTTCAAAATGGACACTGCATGAAGTTACTCAAAGAAAAATTAAGCACTTCCTTGCCAAAAAGCTAAAATCTATAACAATACCACTTAAATTCTGTTATAAAAAGCGAATGTCAAATATTGCCAAACGAATACAAATATTCAACAACTTAATAATCAGATTTCTAAATAATTTCAAAATAAATATTTTTCAACCGGTTTTTTATTTTGAAAAAAGTGAAAAAAATTCTAATTTGTAGAGAAAAGAAGAAAAACAAAGAAAGGAAAAAGTGCTAAAATTTGCTAAAGCTGCATCGACTAAAGAAAAAATTTCGGTCGTTGATCGAAAATAGAAAAAATCAATAAACACCTGAAGGATATAAAATTGGAAATAAAGAAGCTGAAAAAAAGAATACAACTCTAAAAAAGAAAACAAGCTGCTGAAAAAAGAAAATGAAGATATGAAAAAAATCAAAGGAAAAGGAAGAAGACGATAAAGATCAAGTAATTGAAAAAAAGTAAAGAAGCTGAAAAGGAGGAAGAAATGAATTTTGATGAAGATTTAACAAACGAAAATGACGACGATGACGATTATGATGCTGAAAGTGATGAAGCTAAAAATGATGATGAAGATGATAATCTCAACTTTATAATGATGAAACAAAAGATGTTGTTGCTGATACTGATAATGATGATGAAGGAAATGATGTTGATGGTAATGGTGCTTATGAAGATGAAGGTAAAGGTGGTGATGATGATAGTGAAGATGGTGAAGATGAAGGCAAAGATGATGACAGTGTAGATGAAGGTAAAGGTGATGATGATGAACATAAAGATGGTGATGCTGCTGATGAAGGTAAATGTGATGGTGATAAAACGTAAAGATATTGGTGCTGCTAATAAAGGTAAAGGTGACAGTGAAGATAAAGGTAAAGATGGTGATGGTGCTATGAAGGTAAAGGTAATGCCTGTAATGGTGCTAATTAAGATAAAGATGGTGAAGGTGATGGTGATGATGATAAAGATGGTAATGGTGCTAATGAAGGTAAATATAGTGATGGTGAAGGCAAAGGCGATGGTGATGAAGGTAAAGATCCAACCATTTGGATTGGTACAGATTTGTGTTCCTTCATCATTTTAAGCCCCACTTCCTCCTACCAACTATTCTCGATGCTAGAAGTATATTTCAAGTTCCATTACATCGTTCCCATGCAATTCTCTATTGATCTCAACATGCACTTGAAATTGGCAACTTCATTCCTCTACCGATCCATCATTTAGACTCAAAAGCAAGCCAATATTGATGGAAAACAAGGTGGGAATCACAAAGCTAACCATGATTCAAGCCAGCACTAAGCATTCAAATCAATCCATTTGTCCATCTTATAGATTGTACTGATCCAATCCCATGGATCGATACCGATCCACGATTATTGATGAGGTGGTCATGGTTTTCTCAAGAAGAATTGGTCTAGGCATGGATAACTATATGGAGATCATGGACACGAGATTTTAAGCTTCCTACAGCTATAGATAGGAGGCCAGGCTCATTTGTAAGTATCTTTCCAGATGTAGTGCTCTATTACACTAATCTCTTGTAATCATCTACGGATTTATACCAATTCGTTAAAACTAGTGCTTGTTAGTAATCTATTCAATAAAATCACTAAATGGATGTAGGGAAAGATTAGCCGAACCACTGTAAGATGGTATGTGTTCTTTTTTCTTCTTATTATTTTAGCTTACTTTTCTTCACTTTTTATTCTCTATACAATCTCTTGGGTGTTTGTGTCATTTTTTAGTTCAAACAATAGTAAATGTATACTACAAACCAAGTATGATGATAGGTGTCCAAGTATCTCATCTCTAATACCTATCTCCCGTGATATCCTTAGAGCGATAGACTATGGAAGAAAGCAACCATAGCATCCATCAGACAATCCTCACTATTACTAATGTGTGCCCTAGATATATGATAACTTGTATAACTCTTCCTTTGTCAAGGACTAAGAAAACCCCAGTTTTCTATGTACTCATGTATCACGTGGCCCGAAGCTAGATGCTGGACTCATTCCAGGGGTCTAAGTTGCACGGATCCTTTCAAATGATATTGGGTACCTTTTCAAAGTACCCATGATCATCCTCACAATACCCCTGCTTTCAAGTACATCAGAAGTACTTTGAGTATTAACTATCCCTTAGCATGCATATCTAAGCCCCTTTCTTACTCTATTCAGTCTCCCTTATTCTTGAGGAACCATTTCACATTTCTCTGTTCCACGATTGAACCATTCAACCATTCTATCCATGGGTCACCCTTCTTAGAAGTCGCCCTTTGTGGATAACTATTCTCACGGCTCCTTTCAATATCGAGCCACCATCATTGGAATCTAACTCTTTCACCATTGAGTTACCATCATTGAAGTCCTAAAGGTATCCTCATGATCCTATATCTCCATTAAATCCCAAGCGAACGAACTAACATCTTCAGCATGACCTGCAGAGTCTCTCTTTCTCTCCTTCGAAGTTTGAACCCGACCTCATCAAAGAAAACCTCTCAGTACCAATCAAAAGTTGTCAGTATCGAGTTGGGTACTTAGCAAATTTTTGGCTCATTTTCTTTCCTTGCTTCTAGTGTTCCATCTTCTAAGGCTTTGACCTCGTCCACTTCCTTCCAAAGCTCTCGGCACTAACTCCAAAGCTCTTGGTACAAACTCCAAAAGCCCTTGTTTCCATATCCTCCAAAGCTCTCGATATGCAGCCCGATATTTAGCTAAATTATTGCACTTGACCTTCACTCATCACCCCTAGCTTTGCCTTGAGGAACCAAACATTTGGTCAATCACTTTGCACCCACAAAAAGCACTCGGTACCGACTAAAAGCTCGTGGTACCAAGTCCTCTCTTTAGCTCCAAATCTTGTGCAATTTGAATCCTTGGCTCCTTCCATGCTCCAAAACCCCTTATCTAAGTTTCATACAATTCCGATGATCTTTTCCCTCAATTTGTAATTCGACCACTCCTTTTCTAACTACCTAAAAGAACTAGTTAAACCACATTAAAGCATAACATACAAACATGGAATACCACACATATACATCCATTCATACATGTAATACATAAGAATATGATAATCAAGAAAATCCTAATCAAAATCTAACTTTTACATTAGATATGCACATAAACAAAAGGAGTTAACAAACCGTTTAAATCCTTTAAAATTCGGCCATACTTATCCAGAAGTGTGATTGAAGTTAGAATATATTTTTATGATTGAAATCATGTCAAAAACATCATTTTTAACCGTATAAACATGCAGAGTAGAGTGAGAGGTCAAGAACCACTCATCAATCACCTAAAATATCAATTCCTCTCCTTGGATATGATGTGTACAACAAAGGAGAAGAATTCAAATTAGCCAAAAAAAGATAATAGTAAGCTTTTATATGCTAGTCACCCCTCTAGTTGATAATTTAACTAAAATTAGTAAGGAAACTGTGTGATTTGATCAAATTAGGATTAATGGAGGTTAAAGATATTTTGGGGAAGATAGAAATGACACAGATCAGTTCTTATAGCCTCCCCTTAGTACAATTTTCGAGATGGATCAGTGGGGCTAAGCAAGGGCTTAGTTAATTGCCCACTATACAGGCCAACAACAACGAAAACTTAAAACAACTATAACTTTCAAATGGTAAGTTTATTTCTTTATTATGACTACCCAACAGAATTACAAACCTTAATCCTTAAGCAAAGGAAGTGGTTTGAGACCCTAATTAGGTTCTTATCGAAAGTTATAGTCTAAAAAATATTTTGAAGATCAAAATTATCACGTAAAAATTCAGGAAAAATTATAGAGGTAGAAAATACCTTTGAGAGTCTTCTCCTAAGGTTTTAGAGTTATATGACTTCATATGAATAAAATAAAAATATTTAATGATCCTTTAACACGTAAAAATTCAGGTCGTTACAATAACTAAAGCTGATTTTAACACATGCACATTGTTAACGATCGGTAATATGTTGTTTACCTATAGTTTTAGAAATATTTTTGTGCCTTTTAAACTTTCTTTCTTATGAGCATACGCTTGCTATGCATTTTGATTGACAATCAAACTTTTTGATATTCTTGTCAAAATATCTGTTCGATTTTAATGCTCGTCGAATGAAACTTTCGTATCGATTCTTGGATCATATCCAAAAATTCACAAACTCGGTATCATTCTCATTGACTTCAAGACACTTTGAATATTATGTGTGAATTTTACTTTAAGTCATTATTTAGAATTTTGGTTTCAACACATACGTACCAAAACATAAAGTCATACTATGCGATAATTTTGTGAGTAAAATCTGAACCTACTTGAGCACATCGAATGGCAAATCTATTATGCTAATTTCAATAATTATAATTACGGCTATCATTGTGGCTCATTATATTCCAACTGTAGTTGTCTTTTTCTTAAAGACACATTTGTGACCAAGAGGATCTTATCCCTTTGGACACAACTATCAAAATATATTTTGATAATGTACTCGGAATCTATTTCGGATTTACACACCGTACCATATCATATATTTAATATTCTTAATGGTTTAACTAAATAACCGAGGATTATTTATTCCTGACATTGGAAAAAATACTCACGATTTCTATTTGATGTACAAAAATACTTATTGGACATCCTAATATGTTGTGTTTCTTTAGGTTTTTTTAATTTAATTTTCATCTTTTTGCAATAAGTTTTATCCTTGGATCGTATCCAAATCCATTTTGCACCAATAATTTCTTAAAAAATCCCTTCGCTGCGAAGTTGATATTTCTTGAAAAAATAGCTTGCTCATTGCAACGAAACAAGCATTCATAAATTTTTTATATATGGCCTTATATAAAACTGATTTTGCATTAGTACATAATATATTTATGTTCACAACTTAAATTTATCATTAATGACTATCGTTCCAAAAATTCTATTGGGACGATTCATACAAGATCCCTTATGTATGACTATTACGTGGAGTCCTTTGATTTGCATAACCTACCAACTCCTTGGGCTAGGATATGTAATGGTTCTTATATACCCTTGTCTTGTATGGTTTTTTTTAAGTATTCTTTGGATGATATTAATTTTAACCTTGTATACTTGTCTTAAGTACACACCTTATAGAAAGAGTTTAACTCAACTTCACTCATTATTAAACGTGCTTTGTCCAACAAAGTTTGGTTGCTCCTTATCGATATATCATTATGTAGCATAGAGAGGAGTGACTTTTGAGATTGAATCTCATTCATTTTTAGGTACATATGGAACTCTTTCCAATATACTCACCCATTCAATCAAATAGAATCATTTCTGTCGCATGTTATTTTACCTACTTTAGTTTTATATTCTTTGAGCTTATTGTAGACAGACTATATGTGTATCAAATACACATGTCTATGTTGGTGATAAGTCATTGGTGAACATAAAAAAGTATGTAAAACCGTCATGATGCTAAAAGGCGTATCATTGTATACATCTATATGTACCAATTCGAAGAATTCATCAACTCTTATGACACTCTCATTAATTGGGTGCATAGCCCTTGATTTGTTTGGGATGTAATTAACTGATATCAAATGATTCGTAATCATAATAAAAAATTATTTCTCAAAGCTACGACTTAAAATATAATTCCAAAATAACTTTACATAATTCTAGATACTCCAGTATTTTCCAATGCATCGCTTTTGTCTAAAAGCAATACCACATTATAATTTTATTTCATAACAAATATTCATATTGAAATATAACTATATATATTTTCTAGTCGACACCAAAAAATAGTCATTATTTATTGAACAATATTTGGTATGTTTTACGAATATATTTTTTGTAACTTGATGCAATCAATAAGTGCAACATGACACTCTCCCACTATTTTCACTATTACTACAATCGCGTACCAAATTCAGATGTCCATCATTGACCTAATATAGGTTATTTATTTCATATACTGCAACTAGTTTATAGTGGAGAGTTCTTTGATCAAATGTCTTGAACTCAAAGAGATGAATCTCATAGGAAATAATTTTCTGTATAAAAATACATTTCAGAATAGAAATCTTATTTTTTATTTCAATGTTAAGTATCAATTATTATTATTACAGCTCTTCATTTTAATATTTCATTATGAAGAAGAAATGACCATTCACCTTTTTCATCCTAATTGTACCTTAAATCACATCTACTCTTATACATTCGTTTTTCTTTTTGAATGGTTTAACCATTCAAAATACACTCTTACTGCAACATCATAACGAACGCTTTAAAAAAGCATACTTGATTATCCTTGACATCTAAGGACATCAAATATGTTGCACTTTGCATAAATTGATCAAACAGATGTCTCAGTCATCGAATTCTTAGATATATATATTGTATTTTTGGTCCTATGTTGCATCTAACACAATGTAATCCTTTTGTAATTAAGCGATCTCATAGTTACCGTTTATTGGCTTATTTCAAATAAACTAACTTTATCGAAGTATCATACATTACGCACTATGATCATTCCCCATATAGCACTTATATGCAATAGTACATGGATCAAATATCCATAATCTTGTATTACTTTTGGAGCTTGAAACTCATAGAATGCAAGACACTATCTCGACCAAATAAACACGTAAGTTGGTCAAATTATGAATATATTTAGTAGTTTGTAAAATCAGACGCTTGCATGGATATTGAAACATTAACATGTAAGAAGCATTTATTAGTAAGTACATATTATAATTCTATTTGTTAATCTTCAATTCAGTTCATTTGTATATCTAAATTGATAAATGTATTATCAATCATATTAAATGCACAAACTTGTTAATGTAGATTATTATAACAGTGCATAATATATGTTCTTACAATATTAGACAGGTTAAATGTTATTATTTCATTTTTCTAATAAGAATTCCACTAGTCTTTTATGTTACACCAAACCCTGGGCCGATACGTAGAAGTCTTTCGACTTCACTAATGAGTGTTAGGACTCATATGCCTTGGGATTCTGATCTTAACGAAAGCTCAACAAATCTTAGGCCCACATCCAATGGACAACTCCTTATTGGTTATATCACATACAACTCCTAACTCATGGTTCCTTATACTAATCTTGCATTTACCTTGATGAAAGCTTAACAAAAAAGTGAGACTATTCACTCTAACCTATCATTTCACGTCGGCCTAAGTATAATGCATCTGCCTTAAGGAAAGCTTAACAAATATGTGAAGTTATCTTACCTCACATGTTCAATACATTAATAGTATTATACATAATATCCCTAGCTTGAGGAAAGCTTAACAACTAAAGAGCATGCAAGTAATATATCAATATATAAATGCTAGAGGACGACTTTATATCAAAGATTTATAATCTTTAATGCATTATATCGAGTGATATCGACTTATGGTATAATATATTTCTTATGGAATAACGTAACAACCTGGATTTACAGATGTTTTATATTTAAATACTGGAATTATTTAAATAATGGAATCTTGGATTTAATGATGTAAAAATGATTTTAAACGCTTATTTAACTCCATTTAAATAATTAATGTAATAACTAAATTTTAATTTATAATTAATATGATTAAACTTGTTTTAATAATAACTCTTTTTAGTAACGTATGAAATTATCACCCCGGGGAACTGTATTGGATTTTGACGAATTTAGTGTCATCGGTACCGAAATATCGAGTTGTTGTGCATGTATAGCGATCGAACGTCTTGTGTGATCGTGCGAGCGCAGACCGTACGACGATTTAATTAAGAGAATAAAATATAATAAACATTTACTATAAATACCCCCTATACTTAACCTATTCCTCACTACTCTTTCTTTGCATTTCCTGCTCTTCACAAAAATCAACCGCCACTCTTTCCCTCCTTCTTCCAATTGTTTCTTGAGCTAGAAGCATCGAAATTCGACAATTTTAGATCCATTGGGATCGTGTGAGTATGTGCTTCAGATTTACATGTGTAGATTGGTGTATAGTGATGGTTGGATGTGCTATACTTGAGCATCCGGAGCTAGGTCTTAGGCATGTCGAGGGTAGAGGCGACGATGGGCTAAGGCGTCAGTGGCATTAAGCTTCTCGTGCAAAGGGGAGTCAATAGTGGAAGTTTAAGGTGGTGTGACCAATAATGGTGAGTTGCAACATATCATTTGTTATATGTGGAGGAGAAGATTGCAATAACAGGGAGGTGGCAGGAGGTGAAGCTGAGGGCTGGATTGGACTGGGCCGGCGAAAAGGAGTCGATTGGTGTTGTTCGAGGGGACTTAGGTCGAGGGTGTGATATGCTACTTCGATGGTGAAAGGGGTTGGCAATGGGTCATTTTTGTTAAGGTTTGTCGAGCTTCAGGTGGTCAGAGGGATGTAAAGCTCACGCGTAGTGGAGTTTGTAGGAATTGCCGATTCGTGATTTCATCGAGCAAGGAAGGAGATCGGAGGAGAGAGGAGACGTTGGTTTAGGTTTGGTTGTGCACTAACTTGGTGCATGTATAGAGAATTTAAATTTGAGAAGAAAGGGGAAGGGATAAGTAAAGGTAACTAAGTGAATAAATGTTAATCAATTATTTGAATTAATTCGAAATCTTCTAAAATCCGTAATTTTTGCATACGAGATGCAATCGAGACACCGTCCATGTCGTTTCTTTCATAGAAGAATTATCTACGTCTTAGATTGGCTTGGACTTAGGTGAGTTTACTCGCCAGTTGATTTGTGTACTGTTGCGATATAATTGCTTCTTGTGTTAAAATATAAATAGTATAAAGAACAATGCAAGTTATTACTTTTGGACGCCTCCTTGCTTTGGACAGCAAGTAACAACATTATATGTAGTATAATCTCTCTTTTTATCCTCCATAATATGTATCATGGCCCATACTACTTGTTTACATGTTTGATATTGCTATATGGAAAGTTGAAAAGTGTAAGTGAATGGTTGAAGCGACATCGTCGCTATGAACGCACTTTGAAATCCCTTGTATTTGACAGTTGTTAAATTAGTAAAAATGCGAAAATATTATGGGAAAATATATTAGGGTGTTCTATAAACATGTTTTGGGTGTATTTAACCTAAAAGAATTGGACGCAAAAGTTCTTAAATTGTAAAACAAAGTTATGTTGAAAATCTCGATTTTTAGTAAAGTATAAATGGCTTTTACTTTAGATAATTTTCCAATTCTTTTTAAAAAGAGTTTATAAATGGTATTAAAGTATTGTAAAAGTGGAAGTCGAAATTTAAATGTGTTTTTACAATTATTTCTTAATTTTTAAAATAAAGAATTTTAAATTATATAAACAAGCTTTTTATGGTTTTTACATATATTATAAAGCAAATTTTTTTAAATAATATTTGGAATAAATGTTTAAAACCATATTATTAGTATTTTAAAGTACATTTTAAAAGTATGTGTGTGTGTGTGTGCATAGTTTTACAATATTATTAAGTACTTTATTAATGTAATTTTAAACTTATGTAATATAAATATCGTTTTAAAGAGGTAGTAAATACATAAGTTGAAAAAGTAAACTAAGCCTATTATAATACAATAAAGAAAGGTTTGGATTTTATCACTTCTATTAAAATAAGTGGTTTGCAAAATTAAGTGATAAAAGGAAATTTGGATCTTAATACTTTAGTCAAATAGGATGGTTTTGTTAGGTGTTTTGGATTTGTTGTAAATAATGTTTTAGTAACATTTATTTTTAAACTCTTGAATAATATTTAAAAATGGGGAAATATTATCAAGTGTTTATGAACATGTTCTCTCTTTAATAATAAAATTTAAAGATAATAACAAATATGGAATCCTTTGGGAAAAAATAGAAAAGCATAAGTTTTAAATTAGAAAAGTGGGAAGAGGTTTATAATAACAATGTGTGAGAAGCATTTGTTCTAACCACTTTAATTTTATTTTAAAGTAAGTAAATCTTATTAATGATTTATGAATGTACTTACACAATTGAGACGAGTATATGAATACTTTTTGAAGTATTGAGAAGAGTACAAATGAATAGGGCATTGTAGAATACATGTATATATCCTTTATAAAGATATATAAAATATACATAAGTAGAAAAGAGAAGTATTAGTTAATAAAGGATTAGTTAATTAAAAAGGGAATTAGTAGTCATTTATATGACTTTATCATGCATGTGTGTGTCGATCATGCTTTGCATGTTACTTGCTTTTGTAAATATATGAGACTTAGTTTCCCTTATGTGATCGTTGTCATTATTATTGAAATTGATCAAATATAATTCTAGAAATACCTAAAAGAAACACGAGAATTATATGGTACAATTATCTTCAGTGATACTATACTATACGTATAAACTCTTATTGCTCTTCTAGGTTAAATGATAAGGAAATTCATCCAGTTAGGAGGTGATCTCCTCTCTCATGTATGGTTTGTTTATTTCCAAAAGAATTAGAGTTGAGTTTATTGAAAATCTATCGATTGGGCTTTGGGGCATTTGGTAAGTGAGGGGATGTACTTATATGAGGTGACTTGAAACCACAACCACTTCAAAACCATATACGTGTTTTATACTTTGCAAGAGGTTTATGATTGGTTTGAGATGCTGGAATCTATTTGGAGATTCAAGATCTGTTTGAGATGCTCGAACACATGCTGTTGTTCATGATCTATTCAGGATGTGGGAATCCATGTGTGATTCCAAAATATGTTAAGATATGGGAATCTATGTATGGTTTCCAAAATCTATTCAAGTTGAGACTTTTATGCTGGAATGCTGGACGTAATCTCACTAGCGGATATGACTAAAACTAGTGATAGGATGCGTAGCCGGGGGTTCAACTAAACCAAGGGTGTAGGTGATTCTACTATAGAGATACCTATAGTTATGCATGCGTGAGTGGTGCACCGGCTTCATGTTATAGCCAGCTATGTATTTTCTATGTACATCAGCTAGGGATGTAAGATGCTTTGGGAGGATATCTCTGATCCTTATGCAGGAGGACCGTAGTCGAAATACCGAGGACACCTTCATTGAATCCTACACAATTAAAAGAATGCACCTTAATGTTTTTGATTGTTTACTTATTATTGTTGTGGTGTACACTCACAAGCAGCATAAATATTTCTTATTTATATTCATCACCCTATACATTATTATAATATTACCGGATTTTCTAATAGAAATTATTTGATTATCGTAAGGTTAAAAACCATCCATGTTTATTTACGGTGTAGTCTTACTAGATACCTTTAATTTTCAAGGGTTTTATAAATATAAAAATCTTTATGATTTGTGTTTCTCACGCTGGTTTACCAGACTGATTCAGGTGTTATTTTCTTATAATGCTAAGGTCAGCTCCAAATATATTTTCAGATTTAACCATCGATGCTTTGGAGCTTCAAGAGATGAGTTGGATGCCTCCATGACCTGTTCATGTATTTTTTTTACTGCATTACTTATTTTGTATCTATTAGCATTTCGATGACAAACTGTTATAATTGTTTAGTCTGATGATAGGGTAGTTTACTCTGATTGTTGCATGTATATTAAACTTTTCTTTTTGTAAAAGATCTTTTGAGATATTATATATTATCGTTCTGCATGTGAGATTTTGATATTATGTCCTTACTTCTTGTTCCATTTTTTTTATTTACCCTGACATTCCGTCTTTCTGGCACTTGGGTGTCGGCACGAGAATATCATAGATGTATTAGTGTCAACATTCGGGGGTCGAAAAGGTCGTTCATTAAATTTGGCATCAAAGCTGAAGGTTAAGCAAGAACCTTGGCTTTTATGGGGTATAACTTATTGCTGGATAAGGTATTGGAATGCCTTATTATGAGTAGAGTGTATAATATATATGAGGGTGTGTATTTGTTATTGTGGTAAAAAAAATTGTATTGTATTGATTGGTCTATTAAGTGATTTTTGGATTCTGGTTAATTCGAGTTGCTAACGTTATAAATAGGGTATCTCTAAACACTTGAACAAGACAAACTAACATAATATTATATTGAAATTGGTAAGTGGAATAATTTTATCTAGGATTATATTTTATACATAAAAGAAATTTTAAAATTGTTATATTTATTTATGATGTATTTGTTTGTTAGGAATTGATAATATTTTGTTATTATAATTTATTATTTGATTAATTGTGCTCGGCCAGTTTATGAACAATTATTATTGTTTGTTGATTAATAAGTAGTTTACTCTTTTACTGCGTGGGTTGGGTAGTTTGTGATTATGGGGACATTGAAACAAATACCTTATGAATTATGCTTCACAGTTTGACTATAAGACATTCGATGATAATGTTAGGTTAGAATTTAATTTTAATAAAAGTTGTTTATTGTAATCTAAATAGAGATGTACATTTGTGAAATTATTTAGATAAGTAAGTAACTTTAAATAGTTATGATTTATAAAGTATAGTTTATAAATAAAAAGGATTTAAACTAAGAATTTAAGAACTTAAATCCTAGTGTTTTTGGAAATTGTTTTTCAAGTTTGTGAAGAGAAAATATTACTGGTATTATTTGGAAGTATTTATGAATAGAAGTGTTTTCAAATGGGTTTAAAGAGATAGGAAGCATTGAAATCACTTCTATCGCTAGAAAATAATTATGGTGATGACTACCACATCATCGGCATTTATTTCGAGTTTGAAAGTGGTGAATGCTACCATAGTAGTTTTGCTTCATATATGTTTTGATAAAATGGATCTTGATTTAAATTCCAGGAGTATGATTTGATATACAAAAGTTATGATTATAATTATTTCAAAATGATTGAAATAAAACCCGATGTTTATTTCTTAAATTTTCTATTAAGTTATAATATGGACTCATGTATCCTATGCATAAGGTAGTTTGGTTTTTCATCTTGTTTTGATGATTCATTTGTAAGTTTTCATTTTCTAAAATGAAATGAGATTTTTAGCAATTTTGGACAGGCGGAAACTTCTGAATTGTTATAGATTTGGGGCTATGTGTTTTTGTGAAAATATAAAAGTTACATTTATATAACGCTTGAATTGAAAAGATAGTTATTAAAAACAGGTTTTAAATTATTGAACATACTTGTTAGGTAAAATGAATTTTATGTTTTTATATACTTTTGGGATGTAGTGGAGCATTATACAATATGAACTTAAAGTTATATAACGTTTATTAACTTGAAGCAAAGTTTTATGAAATGAGTCATAAATGATTCTAATATTAAAGAAGAAATGGTTTTATTGAGTAAATTAATGCGAAATAAAAATGAAAAGTAATGTGTATAATTAAGAAAATTATTGAATAGAGTATGTAAGTTGTACATAGATAATTTTATTTGCATGACAGTTCTTGATCCAGGATTCGAGTACATGATCTTGAGATGATTCACATTGGTTCGAGTTAGTATTTTTTCACTTGATTCTTGATGGCGAACACTTTATATAGATTCTTGATATGAACTTGAAGTTTTCTATCATAGTATATGGCTATGTAAGGAGAACAGAGGTTTCTAGTCAAGAAACCTGATCGGATTTGCACTAGGGAGTTCAAGTGAGATATACTAGTTTAGAAGTGAAATTTATGTGATCGAGTGAGTGGTCAGGTTAGAGATTGCATACAGATAGTACATGTGCATTGTATGGGCTTTTGTAATATTTATATTTATATTTTATTGGCTTGTGGAGAGTTTGGGGAATGACTCTTTGAATTGTTCCAAGGTAGCTTGAGTAATCGATTGAGTAATAACCTAAGGTTGTTGAGCGTAAGGTAACGCTTAGTGGTTTGTTTGTCATCCTTGTGCGATGAAAGGTTTCTGAACCTAGATGAACCATAAGCTATGATTGTTGGAGGTTGTAATATTATTAAGAATTAATGTGCGATTATTCTCTTTGGTTGCTAATGATTACAATATTGTTAGATATTGATGTGAGATTATTGCTTTTGTTGTCCATGTTGGTATTTTAAGGACAAAATATTATAAAGGGGAAAGAATGTAATGACCTAGATTTTTGAATGGTTTATAGTTAAATATCAGAATTATTTAAATAATTAGATCTTTGATTTAATGGTGTAAAAATGATTTTAAAAGCTTATTTAACTCCCTTTAAATAATTAATGATAACGGAAAACTTTTAATTTATAATTAATGTGATTAAACTTGATTTAGTCATAGTTCTTTTTAATAATGCATGAAATTATCATCCCAGGGCAGTTTCTCGGGTTTTTATGGAACTAGTGTCATCCAGACTAGAATATTGAGTTGTTATGCATCGACAAGGTTCGTAGTGATCGGACGTCCTGTGTGATCGTGCGAGCTTGGAACATTCAACGATTTAATTAAGAGAATAAAATATAATATTATTTTACTATAAATGCGTCCTATACTTAACCTATTTCTTCACTATACATCCTCTTCATTTCCTGCTTTTCACAAAAAATAGCCACCACTCTTTCCCTCCTTCTTCCAATTTTTTCTTAAGCTAGGAGTGTCGAAATTCGATGATTTTGGATCCATTGGGATCAGGTGAGTATGTGATTCAGATCTATGTTCCTAGATTGGATGGACTTGGATTTCGGTTTTTATCAAAATTTAGGCCCATGGAGGTATAGTTGTTGCATTTGGTATCAGTGCCTAGGTTACTAGATCGGAGAAATTATGATAAACTGAAAGAACGTCTTCGTATTTCCTATCTAGTAATATTAAATTTTTATGTTGGGTTCTAAGAGTTCCGATTATAGAAGTAGTTGTAGTTCCACTTTGAGAGAACAAGAAAAGCAACCGTGGGTTAGAAATATCTTAGAGTTAAGATTTTCACATCGACTCTGAAGCACCCTACAGATTGCTAGCGATGGGTAAAGCACTGTTGATGAAGAGCATGAGTACGACATATGGCAGAATCTTGAAGACTGGAAGTGTTCAACTTAATGGTTGAGATTCTAACTACCTCGTGATTTTGGATTTTGATGATGAGTTCCATTCGGAGATACACATTTATTCTAGATGGGCAAAAAATTATCCTATACGTTGTAAATGTCCAAAATCTAGTTTTTACTAGGTGCGTTCATTAATCACCTCTTTGATGGAAAACCGAATTTTTATTTGAATAATTAGTGTCAATTCCTTAGTCTAAAACCTATGAGAGAATTTTTATAACTATGTTCTGGAAATGCCCTAGATTTTGAAAAAAAATGATTTCTTTTTCCAAAGATTTCTTTTGGAAAATTTTGTTTTGGGGAATTTTTAAAATTTTAATTTTTAAACATGTATACCACTAAGTTGGTCGTGTTAAGAAATTCTTAGTTTATAAAAGTTTAATTTTTGAAATCCTTAAATATTTATTCATATCAGTAAAGGCTTGATATTGATTTTTGGGAAGAAAATAGTTTTTCAATTTGGAATATTTGTGTTTTAAAAAGGTTTTTGGAAACCCTGAAATATTTATATATATGTATATATGTTTGATTTTTAATGGATGTTTTGGTATGAAATGGTTTCTATTATTTAGAAACAAGTATAAAGGAGCACATGTTTAGCTCAATGATTTTTCAGTTTATAAAATCAAGGTTATTACGTTTTCTCCTTTTAAGGTATATGCAAAATAGGAATGACATTCAATTTTATTGGATATACTGTTTGATTATTGCTGTACTAACTGCTTTTGGAAGATATATTTTTGTTCGAAGTAGGCATGAAATAGCAGTGGAAATACTTTTGTGTTTTTGGAATTGTTGTTGATTGCATCAGTTTTGTTGGAGCTACTATGAATTACTGGAGCATGGTCCATGGCTAGGCAGTAAGCTTTGACATAGTTGTGATGAGGATATGAACTTTTTTAGATCGTGTCAAGTCGAAGGAGATGGGCCGAAATGATTATTATTGTTTAATCTGATCCTAATTGGGTTTAGGTTCAATTTAAGCCTAAAGCCCATCTAGCGATTGACCTCCTAGTAGTAAACTTAGAGTGGTCTATCAGTTAACGAGTTTTGGCATAACTTGAACCTAGAACGAGACTATAAAAGTCGCGTTCGAATTTCCCCAATTGCCTTTTTTCGTTCTCCTTAGTTAGCCAAACCCAATCTCCATCCTCCTCCTCATCCAAGTATCAGCCTCTCGCTTCTATTCCTCCTATAAGCAACGTCATTTTCCCCTAGGAGAAATAGCCTCGCCTCCCCCTCATGCTAGTTTTGCATGGTAGATCCTTCCCCACCATCGCTCCAGATCTAAACCATATTTCCTCCCTCCAACCACTTCTTAGCTTAGGACACCTTTCCACACTGTCGATTTTTCGTCACACCATTATGGTCTCAACCCTCAAAAGGCCACTTAGATGGACCGAAATGAGCAGAATGTTTCGTTGATTTTGGGCTGTAAGAGTTATTCATTGTGGTAGGATTTGCATTGATCCTCTGCTTGGTGACCTTTGAGCAGGAATGTTACCTGTGTTGCATCTGCCTTTTCGATGGAGGCAGTAGTTCGATTGTTTGAAGGTGAAGGGTGTTTTGATTGAGCCAATTAATGTTGATCTTGTTAAGATTTTGGAGGCCTCCATGAAGGATGCGGACTTGGATGATTTTGAAGTGACCGACTCAAAGATTTTGTAGCAGATCTTTTTCCAAGTCGTCGGTGTTTAGAAGTCGGATAACCTATGTTTGAATGCCCGTCCGATTATATGCATCACTCAGCATAACGTCATCCGTAAGACGGGAAGTTACGACTGGATTTGTCACTTGGTGCGGAAGACTACCTATGCTAGTATTGGCGGCATCGCCATCAATTGGACTCGCATCCTTTTGATTCAATTTTTTGATCAAGGACTAGCACTCCACAGAGCCACTTTTCCTATTTGCATCTATCTTTTCTCGTCTTTAGGTAATACAGGTGAACCTCCATAAAAAGGCAGTTTAATAGAAGGTTTCTTCTTCCATTATTAGATCATTCCTTAGAAAGATGGTAATTCTGAAGCCATCGGTAACTCCAGAAGCACCAGCGGCATAAGATTGGATGTATAGCTACCATGCTATGACTATTCAAGGGTCGCAGCAAAGGGTCGAGCTCCAGACGTGGAGTAAGGCATCTCGTAGTCTGTAGGCATTATTTTAGGGGTTATGATGTTGTTGTATTTTTCCTTTCGGCATTATTTTTCTTTTAGGTGGTTTGGGTTGTAACTATTAGTTGCCTCTTGTAAAAGGCATGCAGGATATTATGAGTTTCTATTTGTTTACTGTATTATTGTTTTGGACATATGAACCGCTCATATATATGCACAGTAAAGAAGCAGTATAAATATAAGAATCTCATAAACCACTTGACTAAAAGATAGGCAATGTAAGACTGGAAGTTCAGAATAGTTCAAAATTTTAGCAAAGGACATGATATAATTGTTTTAATATCACAGGACGTTGCTCATGTACCTCAAAAGCTGATTTTTTTGAATAATAGATGTATTGACATTTTTCCTTTATGTGAAATGTTATGTTTTTGGGTTAAGGTTAGTTGTAGATTTTAGAATTTGGTTTATGCGTTAGTGCATGGAAAACTTCCGACTACACTGAAATTATAGCTTGGTTTATCAAAAATTTTAAGAAGGAAAATGTAATGAAAAGTTTCCCCTTGATTTGAAAAGTTCACTTTTGAAAAAAAAATTACGCTTTAGTTATTTTGACTCTTAAATTATTTTTAGAGTTTCTGTTCAAAAATTTATTTTAACGGAAAACGTGCATCTAAATATTTTGGAATTTTATATTCTAAATTACGTACAAATTTGAAAAGTGAGAAAGAATTTTATGAAAATTTTGATTTTGAAGGCCACATGTTTTGCATATGAAAGATCGATAGAATAAGAATTTGCAAATCTAGTAGTGCATTACAATTGACAATGTGATAAATGCAAGCGATAATATGGAAAAAACTATTTTAGCCTTGGAATTTCTACTTCCGTACCTTGTCAATGACGTGTGTGAATCTATGTTTAGACTTAGTTTCATTTTAGAGCTTAAAAATAAATATCCTTATGTGTTTTGTACATGAAAAATTTGGAGTAAATTTGGAGCAACGAGAAAATTTTCAATGTACTACCGGAATTAAAAGATTATAGAGTGGTAAGAATGATAAATTCTCTATCTAAATTCCTTTTTTTGGTATAGGAGTTAGTTTAGGAAGCGATTTTTCGATGCATTAGGTTGTTGGGTGGTAGGACTAAATAAAAAATTGGTTGCTTCCTACTTTTATTCGTAGGAGTATGGGCTTCATACATATAGAACTGCCAGTATATATATATATATATATATATATATATATATATATATGTAGGTTGCTTGCATCACGTTTTCAAAAAAATGTTTTTCAAAAGGAATGCATTCATATAGGAGTTTTCGATTTTGAATCATTCTGCATACATATTTTCTATGTGGTCATACAGTAATACACTATGCACTTATGCACGTTTGATTGCAAAATTGGTTGTACATTTATTCGCTGTGTAGTTTACGATACTTAGGAGCCAAAAGTATGACTTAGTCATTAGTGGAATTTCGGGGAAGAAATTCTTTTTAGCGGCGAAAGAATGTAACGCCCCGTAATTTGATATTAGTTATTTGTTTAATTAGTTAGTTAGTTGATTAATTAGGTATAATGACCCATAAATTTTCAATAATATTAAATTTGTTAATTTAATAAGATTTTGGTAATTTAATATTGAAGAAAATAAAAATTAGTGAATTGTTAATGGAAATAATAACTAGAATGAATTGTAACAATATAAATATAAGTTAATTGTTAATAACTTGAATGGAATTATAATTAATTGAAATTGTGTAAATGTTATAACTTGGATATAAATTGAATATAAGAAAGTAAATGTAAATAGTGAAACAATTAATGAGATAATATACGATTTATGGTAATTGAATAAGATCAGTAATATGTAAGGAATTATAATATTTGTTGTATCAATGTGTGCATTGATTTATAGTGGGATATAAAAAGGTAATTAATAATTTAAATGTTGACTCATTATTAAATCAATGTGAAATGGATGGGAATGGTATACGTATAGCGTAGTGAGAGTTGTTGTGATAATTGTTTGTAAAGAATTAACTTACAAATGTTATAAAATGTATAATGGGGACAATTGGTGTTGTTACCAACTTAACTAATCAATTTCAAATAAATATAATTAAATGTTACATTAATGATAATTAATACAATAACGGAAAGTGTGAATGTAATAAAATAAGTAGAAATGTAAATGTACTCATAAGTTAATAATTATGTAATAAAAGAATGAAGCTGAAATAATAAATTGGGACTTTAAATTTTAATTAATGTGCGCATTTGACAAAATTTCAATATAAGCGGAAATATAGTAGTTAATACAATTAAAGATGGAAATTGGAGCATACTAATGTAATGGAAGACAAACAACTATTAACTAGGTTAGTTGAGTAATAATGGATTGAGTATAAAGGTTGAAAATCAAATTAAAGCAATTAATTGAAATTTAATTTTAATAAATTGGATTTGATTACAGGGAATTTGAACACTGTAATTAGTGTTATAAACAACATTGAATTATCGTATAAACTTGTATTAAGTCATGGTAAAAGTCCAAGTGATTAAAAATGATGAATTGGTTAGTTTATAAATATTGAATAAAAAGGTGATTAATTAATTTAATATTAATATATTTAATTAATAGGAAAATAGCCATTTCGGCCACTGACTCAGATTTCATTGAAACCAGTTTCATCGGATCCGTAACTGTGAATTATTGTAGGATTTCAAGTTTCGTAATGATTGGACTTGTCGTTTGATCGTACGGGCTCGAAACGTCTAGAAATCAACTGAAATCAATTTGAAATAAGCTGATTTTAATGTAACTTCTTCGTACGATGGAATTTGAACTTGAAACCTATTACACTGAATTTGAAATCGTGCAAAACATCTAATTTGATATACGGGTTGACCCATTTTCGTTCCGACGGGCTTTTTATGTCGTTTTCATTCAATCAAATCTTTTCCGTTCTTTCTATTTCTAACCTACCTATAAATACCTCATTATAAACCTAACCACTCCTTATTCTCAATAATGTGAACGTACCTCCTTCTTAACTCCTCATTCCAATGGCAGACAAAACCTAATTCCCAACATTCAAATTTAATTTCAAGTTCAACTTCAAAATTCAAACTCCTCAATATATATCAAATTATATATCGATTTGAAGCTCTCGACGAGCGCAAGTCAATTCCATGATTCGTTTTTTTGATCTGAGTTGTTATGTGGCCGAAAATAGGTGATTTGTTTCATGCCATTCATTTTGAGTTGAGTGATTTCGACGGTGGATCTTCTTCTCCTTGGCGATCGGAGGCGACCATTAGGGAGCGGAGGCCCAGCAGTGACGATCTAATAGCCAACTCTGGCCGTAGTCGATTATGTCGCCTGAATCAAAGGAAGAGTGGCCGGTTTTCGTCTTGGCCTGGGGGAGTCAGGCTACGACGTGACTTTCAAGATGGGGTGCCGGAGGGGCGTGGCGGCGAGGCGAGATCACCGGTGATGTTGGATCGAAGTTCTGGCTATCATAGAAGCGGCCACGACTTGGTTTTGTATGGCGATCGTGGGTTGTGCGAGCAGTAGTGTGTGCGCTATGGTGTGGAAGTGATGCTAACGTGCGAGAGTATGACTTTTCTTTTTTTTATTTTATTAATTTATTCCATAATAAAATCCAAATGTTCTAACGATTGTATGCATATAAGACCCGATTTACGCGTGGTTTCTTTTGTTAGGATCGTAATTAAATTCCGAACATTTTGACACTAGTTTGGACGAATTCTGAGACTCTTTGAATTTTAGGCTTAAATTGGATTTAAATTCAAAGGTGAGTGTTTTAACCCACTCACAACTTCTAAAATTTCTTATGTTTGTTAAATTAAAGTTATGATGTGATTAGAAATTTATTTATGGCTGTTTGTTATATCATCATCTCAGTTAACTTGAATTTATTTGAATTAAATTGTTATTTAATTTATTATTGAATATAACTTTCCAGTTAAATACCTGTTACTGACTATCAATTATCTATTGATGTTGATTGATTGATTTGAATGATGATTGTGATGTACGTTGATTGTTGATATTGGATGAATGGATGTTGTATTTTATATCGTTATAAACTGCAAGTTCACTATGTTTTGAAATGACACGTACCCGAATGATCTATAGGCTAAGGAAAAATCGTTATGGTTGAAATGATAGACTCGAGTGATTTTATAGATGTTATTTATTTCGGGATTGCGGTTTGAAATGATATATAACCGTAAAATTTTAAATTGCAGATTGAAATGATAAATATCCATATCACTTGGCCCTAGGGTAGAGAATTATATACGGACACCGTATTGGTTAAATTAATGATTTTAAAATCCTTAATTTTTGAATTTAATTAAACGATATTTTGAAATAAATTTGATTTATCTAAAGTGAATTATTATTGGAAAATCAAATTTTATGTTGAAATATGGATTAGTTTAAAGGAGTTGTTTAAAGAAATTAAATTGGAAGTTTAAAGTTAAAATTTTAGGTATAAATGAAATTCTATCGAAATTGAGTTATTGAATTTGTTTGAGAATAATTTTGAAATATTTTGAAATTGGAGTAATTCGAATTTGATATTTGAACATGGATTGAAGTTGAGATGAAAGTCCATAGTTATTGAAACTTAAAAATTGAAGGTTTGAAATTTGGTTTGTTGATTTGGAAAATGGAAATTGGTCCAAATGTGTTGTAATGAAATGAATAGTTTAATTTGATATGAATTCCATATTCATATTTTAATATAAACTGCTTTAAAATTTTATTATTCTAAAATTTCTAATTATTAAGATTTTCAAAATTATTAAACTATTTGACCAATATTTACTATATAAATTATTTTGATCTATTTTAAACCAATTAAATTTATTTTAAATTAAATAAACCATTTTAATTTATTTTAAATATAATTAATCTATGTAAAGATATTTAATCTATTTTAATTATATTTAATCTAATTTAAATCTATTTAACTATTTTAAATCAATTTAAAAGTATTTTAACCCATAATTAAACTATTTTAGAGTATTTTAACCATTTATAAATATTTAAACTAATTTCTAAATTTCCAGACTAAGTGACGTGGAAGAGTTTATATTCAATTTAACTTGTTTAAAATGAGAATAAGGTTAAATGATGTTCTAACCTAAATTGGGATTTAAATGATATAATAAATTGAAAATGATGATTTTGAAGCAAGAATTTAACCTGTTTTGGAAATATGGTTTGGAAGAAATTATGACTCTTGAAAGTGAATATGATTTGAAGGTGAATATGATTTGAGAATATCATATTTTGATATCAAATGTTAATTGCCTTTTGAAATGTAAAAGAACCATCCGGTGTGTAATAAGCCATCGGTTGTTAAAGCGACCGGGATCGGATATTGTCATACTCTCTGCTAATACCGAAAACCACTTTAACAACTGTGTATGTGGTGGAGATTCCAAAAATGATGTAGGATGGTTTGGTGAACGATTTCTATATGAGGTATGATGTGACCCTGACTCCAGTGAGTCAGCTTAGATGTGACTAAAATCAGGAGCCACATCGGGCCAAGTGAGGTCATTCCTCCTATCGGACGCACTTCTTCGATATTACATTCTGACTTTGTGATTGATTTGGTGGCCACCCTCTGATTTTGATTTGGAAGTCTGTTTGAAGGTGAGCGGTAGTAGCTACTATGTGTTACCACCAGTCCGAATAAGCAAATGGTATATCTATCCCGCATTTCCTTTTGTTCCATGTTCACATGCCCTAGCGCGCCTTGTACGAGTTTGTTTTGTACCATACCTATGGAGTGCCATATGATAACCCTCCAGTTTACAGTGGGAGTTACGGTACTGTATAGACCATGGGAATATATATAAATGTGTTAAGGAGGATATGGCTAATGCCTTAACGCTATTTTACTACTTTACTTTACTATAGACACTATTATAATAGCGTATTGTACTACATAGTAGATAGTTTAACGGATCCTTAGGAGATGTGAATCCCAAACATCTCTTAAGTTATTACACTCATGCTAGACACTGCATTGGATATGTCAAACCCCGTAAACATCTCTGATGCCATTACACTTATATTTACCACTGATTTAACTTACATAAGATCTTTATTTCTGACTCGAGTGTTTCGTCTTTTCAATTCGCTCGGGCCAGCCTGAGCATTTCTGAATTTGTTTATTTCTAGAGGACGAAGACGAAGATTTGTACTATTAGTATTTACTATATTCAATTCACTGCATCATGTATTCCGCTGCATTATTCTTTGGTATGTGTAACTCTGATTTGTGTTGTATAAGCATAATCAAATGTTTTGTAAAATAGCCTCATGAACTGTTTATTTGATTATTATATTTTGTCATTTTGCTGCAAGATTCTGTTTATTTTTTCTTTCTCTGCGTTTTCTTATTCACCCCAATAATAATCTGCCCTTTTATATGGTTTAAGTTGACGTGTTTGTTTGCTTAAAACATACAAAAAGGCATGTTATTACATTAGGCTTCAAAAATGGAATTTGTGCATACAATGAAATTTGACAATGAAACTTGCATCATTTCGTTTGTGGAAAAATTTTGAGCAACTTTCATATATGGAGTTTTACGATCGGAGTCTAAATGAAGAAGTTACAAACAAAACGTATTCAGAATTAAAATAAATAAGAAAAATTAATGTTCATTAATTAATCACCCGGGTCCACAGTCGAACTATCATTGGGACCGGTCGACCCTTATGGTCGAATGGTGCTCCATGAGTGGCCGACCGGTCGCATTCAGGCGGTTAAGGTTAGCCTAGGCCCAATGGCCCAGATTAAATATATTTCGATCTAATGGTTCTGGTTGATTCTAGTGCCTACAAATTCAGGCTTAGCCCTCCCTTCTCTTCTCATATTTTCTGAAGGCAGTGGCGAAGATCTACCACTTCTTCTTCTTCTTCGCTTTCTTTCTAAATTATAAAAATAAGATATTTACTTTTATATTTATATAGATCGGAGAAGAATAGAAATCAAATAAAGAGGAGACGAGAAGAGAATCAACTATACATGTATTTGAGGTAACTTATGTAATTATTTCTATTTTCTCCCCTACCTCTAAATCTCTTCTCAAATCTGTAATTCTAATGTATGTATATACCCTTTTTATATCTATTTCTTGGTATACAAAGGATTTGAAGATGAATCAAAGTTTCTACTTCAGATCTGGAGATTTGGATTACTTTTAAAGTTGAGTGGGAAATTTTATAGGTTGTTATAGCATTAAAATTATTCCATTGTTGTTTATTTTATTTTTATGCCTAATTATGTAATTGTATATGAGTTATAGGAAAGAAATTGAATATAATCTGAATATAATAAATACAGTCTACATATTCTTATTTATGAATTGATTTAGAATTATTTACAATCTGATCTGGAAATCGGTCCCAAAAGTATGAATTTAGAATATTGATTTGAATGAACTTATTTTAGATTTGAAAATAGGTTGTATAGTAATGTTATGAATTTGGATTATTACCATAATCTTTTTGGAGTGTAAACTTCTCTATGTTTGGAATTGTTGGAATTTAGATCCGTTTAATATTTGTAAATTTGTTGATTTCTTTCCTTTTTCGAAAGAATACAGCGTTTGATTTGGCAAGGAATAGATGCAAATAAAAAGAGAAAGAGATGTGTAAAGTACGAATTCATTGTAGTTTACATTGTCTATTTCAGTAATAAAAAGAAATGATTATTCTTGTAATTTCAAATGTCGTTATCTTTTAAATTTAAAAGTTAAATCTTTTTTTGGGACTAATTTATGGAAATTATGGCGGATAATCTTTAGATATGATTCCAACAATTAAGCATTGAAAATAATATTTTAGTAATGATATACCATCGAAATATATTTGATAAAAGTAGATATTGTAAATAATTTATTGCGCTTGTAATAATTAAATTAAAATATAATAATGATGCTTACATGCAATATTCACATTTAGGATAATTAATTAATGGGGAGAGAATTTAAAAGGTTGTAACTCCAATAAATAGGAAGATAATAGTAATAACTATGGAAGTTTCAATAACTTGATAAGGTAAATGGTTTAATAAGACTGATAAAAATGGAGCAGATATAAAAAGTCACTAATTTGAAATTAGTAATCATACATAAATGTCTTAGGAAATGTTCATTAGAATTTTATGGACAAATTGACATTTATGTGTGAGAAATGCGGATTATGGATCTTAAGGCTAGAATTAACACTAGAAGGGGGGGTGAATAGTGTTTTAAGGAATTACTAAACCTTTTTGAGTTTATGTTAATTTGAACACGAATGTATGCAATAATCAGACACTGCTATGGTCACAGAATCAAACACAGATGCAGAAATAAAGTAAAAGCAATAAAAGAAAGAACACACCGGATTTTATACTGGTTCGGAGTTACCCTACATCCAGTCCCGCACACAAGTACAGATTTCCTTTCAAAAGCAATTGTACAATTACAACCCTCGATTTCAAGGCCACAAGGTACACCATTCTAGATTCACAATCCTCTGAGTAGAGATACTTGATTTCACGGGCAACAAATTCACCCAATTGATTTCACAGGCTACAATCACACCTTTTCTCGTTTGATTGATTTCACAGGCTACAGTCACATCTTTTCTCGTTTCGTTTATTACAAAGAGGCCTATAACTCTGAATAGCACTGAGATCTTGTCGAGATAGTGATAGAGAATCAAATCAGAGATGATCTAGTCAGATTAAATGTTGATTTAGGCAGAGTAATGGTAAAAATATATATAAAGAAATATGAAAGAAGAAGAGGAGTGAAATTAGAGAAAATATGAATGAAAATTTGTTTAAAACTGCCCCAATTTATAGTAGAACAACACCCATGTCCATTTGAAAGGATATGACGAATAGACACTTCTTTTGAAATTCAAATTTTTGAAATTAACTGCCACCTGTCAACAAGGGGAACTTGAGGTTGTCGACATGCCAAAGCAATTTTTGATAATTTGTTTTTCTTTGAAAATAACTTCTATCTTATATTAAAACTATTTTAAACTTTATAAATATGCTTAACTATAGTTAAAATACATAAATAAATATAGAGAATAATATTTTGATATATATAAAATTTTATTATAATTTTTTTAAATCTAAGTATAAATATTAAAACTTAAATATATTATTAAAAGATAGTTTAAAACCAAGGATAATTTGATTTTGAAAATAAAGATTATTTTCAGGCTAAAAATATTTAAACCAGGATATATGTTTTTTATTCTTTTAAAAGGAAGATTTTGAAATCATTTGGAAAACAAGATATAATTTTGTAAAAAACATTTGAATAAAAGTTAATGGATACAAAACAATGTTCTACTAGATTTTTGTAGGTTCCGTCCTACTTAGGGTTCCATCCCTTTAACAGGCTCGAAGTGGATTCCATTCCACGAATAAATTAGATTTTAAGACGCCAGTGATTTTCTAGGAGTTTTAACAAAATTCCTATCTAAATTATAATTTTGAAATCTTGAACACTTGATAATCTTGACACTCATGAGTCTTCAATCTTGATATCTTGAATCTCTATACTGTACTGTCTTCATTCTTGATACCTGCATGGTTAAATCCTATATATACATATATATAACTAGAATGTTAGTATTTATGTTTTATAGTCTTATTCTAAGGTTGTTGTCATCAAAACCATCTCCTCAGGGACTAACCATCTCCCCCTTTTGATGATGACAACCTTTGTTTATAAAATATTACTTATATCCTAATAACTCCCCTTAAAACTAATAACTCCCCCTTAATCTATGCCTAACTATCCTATTTTATACTTCCCTCCCTTTGTCATCAACAAAAAACTAACTCCAAACTATATAATTCCCTCTTATTCTTGTACTAAAATACCTGCATTAATATAATATTCAATGGAGTATATGATAGGTATATAATAGGTAGATTAAGAGATAAATATACTGATAGACATGATAACTAATCAAAGATCATATAAATATCAACGTGTTTTTATACATGTACAGCACACCAAATATCAACCCACACCAAATAAAATCAAATCAAGCAATCAATCAAACAAAGCAATAAAATCAAACATTACGGGGAACTTCCACCCATCCTTCTTCTCCAAATATAGTGTCTGCTTTAATGGCATCCCAATTTTCATTATTATTGGTGAGAGAGACAGGAGGATGTGCTTCATTATCATCTTTGTGTAAGGAGGAAATCATCCATCGTATCGCATCGAAATGCTTTTCTTGCTCCTTGATCATATGCATTTGACTTAACTCTAAGTGTCGCTGATTACGAAGAATGAAAGAGAGAATATTTTTGAAAGAGTTATGATTTTCTTCAAGATTCTCGATCAAATTATGAATTGGATTGGTCATATTTGAGTTTATGAGAAAAATTAGAGATAAAGTAGATAAGAAATAATTTTGAGCGATGAATTCAGGAAGAATTAGGTATTTATAGGTGTAGAAATTCGTTTGAAATGAATAGACATAAGGTAGTTATTCAAATTTCAAATTTAAAACGAAAAGTCATTTCTAACCAGTATAAGTCGACATGGTCAAGGGGGGTTGTCGACAAGGGTTAGTCAATTTTGATGACTTATTTTGATTTTGTGAATAATTGTGTGTGTATATATATATAATATACTAACATTTATTCTGGAGATAGGATAAGCTAGATAACAGAAAAATAATTCAATTTCATTTCATAATAGAACGATACAATGATTAAACATTAAGAACTACACGAACATTCAAATCAAAGCAAACTAAAACTATTACAACAAGACATGAAAAGGTAGAAATAGTTAGAGAATGATGAAGATAATCCAAGCTTCTTGTTGACTTTGGAGAAAACTTGTTCATCTTGGACGACATTTTATGGACCGTTTAAGAATTCATTGATTCTCGACAATGGTCTTTTGATTTTTGAGTAAGGTTTTGTTGGTTGGATTTGGAGGATAGTCAATGCTTTCCAAAGATGTTTCACCTTCTTCTTCTTCTTCTTCTTCTTCTTCTTCTTCTATTTCCATTTCATCCCCTTCTTCTTCTTCCTCTTCCTCCTCTTCCATCTCATCATGAGCCAAACACTCTTCCTTTTTGGAAAGAGTCCCATAAGGTTGGAAAACAAATGGAATTTTCATAAGAGAGATGTTTGAGTGATTAAAAACTTTTCTTGAAACAAATTCTTCTCCTTTGAAATCTTCTCCAAAATAGTTAAAAATCCGAGTGAGATTGATTCCATGATACAAAGTGTTTTCACCCATTTTAAGATTTGGACAACAAACAAAATCATTTTGTGAAGTATCAACAAGACTAAGAACTTGATTGTTTGCAAAAAGAGAGTCAATATCATAAGAAGAGAAATCTTGAAATAAAGCAAACTTCCCGTGATGGACTTTTCCATAGTTAGCATAGTTGATATATGCTTTTATAGCCTCCAGATCATTGTAGAGTTGCTCTTTTATCTTTTTGGAAATTCTCATTGTAGAAGGATTGCTTGAAGAAGCCATTAGAGTAGGGAGTAGAGAGCTTGAAATTTTGAGGTAAGAGTTTGAATTTGAAAATGAGAGTGAAAAGTTGTGATAAGAGAGTGAATAAATAGATTCTCAAAGGACATATTCTCTGTTCAAAAGGTGACTTTTAAGAGAATTGAATGAAGCGAAAAGATGGAGGAAAATTTAATATGAATTCAAATTTTGAATTTCAAATTTCTATACCCTTGTCGACATCATGGTGGGGACCTTGTCGACGAGTGTCTTTAAATTTCCATGATTATTTTTCTTAGGTATTCTAATATATATATATATATATATATTTATTATTTTTAATGTCTATATATATATCTGGAATATTACTAGAATTATAGTATATTCCATAAAATATTATGATGCTATTAAAAAATAAAAATAAAAATAAAATAATAGTAAAAAATAATAAAAATTTAAAAATTCAAACAACACACCAATTCAAAATCAACCAATCAAGCATCCAATTCTAAGCATGCAATTTCAACCAATTGTATTGTAAATGTGTACCTTTTTCTGAGTTCGTTTCTCTGAATTCGTCGGAGTCGTGAACTGCCGTGAAACACATATTTGAATTTTCTATCTTCTGATCATCATCGCTTAAGGTCGTGTCTGAGTCATATAGAGTAGCATTAAATGCACGTTTTCATTTCCTTATGGAATCATTGATTATAGGAAGATTTTGCCTATCTGGATGCGGACAGTCTCTTTTGATATGGCCTGGTTCGTCACAGTTGAAACATTTGATATTGTTTGGCACTACATTCTGATTTCCATTGTTCTTATAGTTGTTTCTCTTAAGATTATTCATCTTTCTGTATTTCAGGAATTTTCGAAAATTCTTGGTCATAAGGGATATCTCTTCATCATTATCGCTATTTGAGTCTGATCCATCGGTCAATGCATTGAACGCCATTGATTTCTTTTCAGATTTTTTGCTTTCTCTTCTCTCAATCATTTGGACTTCATACAACATTAGATTTCCAATTAATTCTTCTATCTTTAAGGTACTGATGTCATTTGCCTCTTCGATCGCAAGTGTCCTTTGATCTTATTCTGGAGTAAGAGAATTTAATATTTTCTGACTTGATCTTCTTCCGAAAATTCCTTTCCTAAAGATATTAGAGAATGCACAATATTCTGAAATCTACTACACATATCTGAAATAGACTCATTAGAATTCATTTTAAATAATTTAAATTGATTTGTGAGCATGGAAATTTTGGTATGTTTAACTTTTCTTGTTCCTTCGTGAGTAACTTGCAAAGTTTTCTAGATTTCATATGCAGACTTACAAACTGACACTCTATTAAATTCATTTCTATCAAGTGAACAAAACAAAATATTCATTGCTTTAGAGTTATTTTGTGCAACAGTCTTTTGCTTAGTCGTCCATTGTGCAAAATCAGTTGTGGGTTTAGAATATTCAGTTTGTGTGACATTCCAAGTGTCTAGTCCTATAGATTGTAAATATATTTTCATCCTACATGCCCAATATGCATAGTTACTGCCGTTAAAAAGTGGTGGTCTGATAGTAGACGGACCTTCTACAAATGAACTAGTGACAGGGATAATAGAACCAGTGTTGGTAGTGTTAACAGTACCGGTGTTGGTAGCCATTTTGAAATTTTTTTCAAAATTCAGATTATGAAACTTTGAAAACCTTGCTCTGATACCAAATGTGAGAAATGTGGATTGCGGATCTTAAGGCTAGAATTAACACTAAGGGGTGAATAGTGTTTTAAGGAATTACTAAATATTTTTGGGTTTATGTTAATTTGAACACGAATGTATGCAATATTCAAACACTGCTATGATCACAGAATCAAACATAGATGCAGAAATAAAGTAAAAGCAATAAAGGAAAGAACACACCCGATTTTATACTGGTTTGGAGTTACCCTACATCCAGTCCCGCACACAAGTGTGGATTTCCTTTCAAAAGCAATTGTACAATTACTACCCTCGATTTCAAGACCACGAGGTACACCACTCCAGATTCACAATCCTTTGGGTAGGGATACTTGATTTTACGAGCAACAAATTCATCCAATCGATTTCACAGGCTACAATCAAACCTTTTCTTGTTTGATTGATTTCACAAGCTACAATCACACCTTTTCTCGTTTAGTTTATTACAAAGAGGCCTATAACTATGAATAGCACTGAGATCTTGTCGAGATAGTGATAGAGAATCAAACCAGAGATGATCTAGTCAGATTCAATGTTGATTTCGGTAGATTAATGTTAAAAATTTATATAAAGAAATGTGGAAGAAGAAGAGGAGTGAAATCAGAGAAAATATGAATGTAAATTCGTTTAAAACTGCCTCTATTTATAGTAGAACAACAGCCATGTCCGTTCATGAAAGGATATGACGAACAGACACTTCTTTTGAAATTCAAATTTTTGAAATCAACTGCCACTTTGTCGATAAGGGGTACTTGAGGTTGTCGACATGCCAAAGCAATTTCTGATAATTTGTTTTTCGTTGAAAATAACTTCTCTCTTATATTAGAACTATTTTAAACTTTATAAATATACTTAATTATAGTTAAAATACATAAATAAATATAGAGAATAATATTTTGATATATATAAAATTCAGAAAAATAGACATAAGGAAGAAGTTGGAAAAAAATTTAGTTTCAGGGACAGCAAATTTGTTTTTTAGTCTAAATGGCATTTTTAGTGTAAATTGAAAATGATAGCTACAACTATCACTCTGTGATTTACACTAAAAAAATATCCTTGAGCCTAAAAGGCAAACTTCTTGTCCCTAAAACAAATTTTTTCTCCAACTTTTTCCTTGAGCCTAAAAACCCCTGTAAAATTTTATTATAATTTTTATTTTTTTAAAATCTAAGTCTAAATATTAAAAGTTAAATATATTATTAAAAGATAGTTTAAAACCAAGGATAATCTGATTTTGAAAATAAAGATTATTTTGAGGCTAAAAATATTTAAAATCAGGATGGATGTTTTTGATTCTTTTAAAAGAGAGATTTTGAAATCATTTTGAAAACAAGATATAATTTTGTAAGAAACATTTGAATAAAAGTTAGTGGATATAAAACATTGTTCCACTAGATTTTTCATAGGTTCCATCCTACTTAGTGTTCCATCCCTTTAACAGGCTCGAAGTGGATTCCATTGCATGAATAAATTGGATTTTAAGATGCCAGTGCTTTTCTAGGAATTTTAACAAAATTCTTATCTAAATTATAATCTTAAATCTTGAACTCTTGATAATCTTGATACTAATGAGTCTTCAATCTTGATATCTTGAATCTCTATATTGTAAAGCCTTCATTCTTGATACCTGCATGGTTAAAACCTATATATACATATATATCTAAACTATAATGTTTGTATTTATATTTTATAATCTTATTCTAAGGTTGTTACCATCTCCTCAGGACTAACATTATGAGCATTAAGCAGGGATTTGTGGGTAGATAAGCGTTTAAGGTAAATCTTATTGCCTTAAATTAAAAGGGAATTAGTAAGGTAAGTATAATGTCTACTTAAGATAATATAAGAAAAGAAATAGGATGGTTAATTGGACTTAGTAGCTTAGCGATGCGAGGCCAGTAGAGCCACTCGATGGAAAACTGCTCGTAGACTCACTTGATGGAATACTGCCCTTCACTTTGGGGCTACCGGCAGTAAGGTGCACTTACTACTAATATGAGATATCACTAATCCTAGGACTTGTGATGACGTAAGAGATTGGGCCTGCTTTCTTAATTGGAAAGTATTAAATGGTCCAAATTTGGAATTAGGAGCGGTGAGGGATATCTCTATAGGGTTTCGCTTTTGGTTTGAGGTATTAGTTGGCTATAGGGTCCGACTCTCTTCTAAAAGGAAGTATTAAGTAATCTTGTGAGATTCCAAATAAATAAGGATGTCTCAAAAAAGGTTAACTTCAGTGTTGAGGTATTAAGTGGCTGTAGGGCCGGCCTCCCCATTGAAAGAAGTTACCTAATGAGATTCTGTATTTATAGTTAAGAGTGATAGTGGGTGTTTCAAGAAGAGTTCGCTTTGGGTTTGAGGTATTAAGTGAATGATCTAAGGGTTTGCCCTATCTCCTAAAAAGAAGTATTAAGTAACCTAGTGAAATTCCAAGTGATGTCAGCTAGATAGTACCCGTGAGCAGTCCGCCTTGGAGTTAGGTATTAAATAACAAAAGGCCTACTTATAAATAGGTGTTAAATGGTCATGGGTCTGCCTAGTTCTTATTAATAAGGTATTAAGTGGCTCAGGTACAATCTCTCATATTGCTAAGGCCGTAATAGCAATAGTACCAATGAGGAGTTCGCCTGGGGATAGGTATTAAGTGAAGGGGACTTGCCTAGAATATAGGTGTTAAATGGTTAGAGGTCCGCCTAGTTCTTTTTAAAGGTATTAAGTGGCTTAGGAACTACCTATTACACGACTACGATTTTATCGGTGATAGATGCGGTAATTGTTGGACATTAAATGCCGGAAGCCTTAAATAGTGGTTAGAGGTCTTTGTAGCTAGGACCTAATGACCATTGACAACATTGTTAAGAAACCATCTTGGAATATGTCTTAACTAATAGGTTCTACCTTAATTTAGGTATTAAATAATGTGTTCTCCCTTGATTGAGGTCTTAAATGGTAGAGTATGCATATTTCTGTTTTAAAAGTATTATAGAAGCTCGCTTCATATTTAGAAGCGTTAAGCGGCAAACAAGTTTGAAAGTATTGAGTGTTGGATAAGGCTTCATCAGTATTTTGTACCTTGGGAAGGGGTAAGTAAGTAATCGTGTATGCAATTCATGGTTAGATTAGAATTGCTAACCTTAATGGACATAACTTTTAAATGGAGACCAATTGGTATAAAATTATGTTATGAACAGTTTATAGATTTTCCAGTCACCAGAACGTTATTCTAACCCGTTTCTTATTACAACCCATAGGATAGATTTAGAGGAACATGTCACTGGAGATAGATGTGCTTTGTTGTTAAAGAAATATTCCTTTCTCTCATGCTCGATGCTGATGTGACAGTCTGTTATCGAAGGAATACCATTAATTCCAAGGTCATAGTCAGTATTCTTATCCTATTATTTCCACTTTAAGTATAGATTTCTATCAATCTCTGATAATGCTTATGCTTATTTACAGATATCAAATCCAACGATCTATGCTTTGCTGGACTTGGATTTCGAGTTTTGTTGAAATTTAGGCCAATGTAGGTACAGGTTCTTACAAAGTACTGGAAGAATAAGCAATCAGTTGCATAAAAATATTGTTGCCACTACACAATAAAAATCATTATACATTGTTGGAGTCTAATGCAATTGATAAAACTCGAAAATACTATGATTCCCATAAACCAAGAAGGAAAAATGTCAACTTCCCACACAAACAATAGGCAAAATAGTGATAAATTTTAAATATATTAATAATTACCGGTGGCAAATATTTATTGACCTGGTTACTATTTGTAGAGAGAGGTCGATTTATGGAAAAAAAAAGGAAATAACCATAAGAATTACAAAACAAACCACTCAGTTTTGTGACTTGACCATAGCAAAAATACTATTCGTAAGTATATAATTATAATTTATAAAGGTAAATTTAATAACATTAAAAAAAACTTTTTATAACTGATGTAGAAGTGATTATGTAATATTTATTATGTGATATATGGGAGACCTATCCTATAATATATAGATTGAATGAAAGGTAGATTTACTTGAAGATAAAGAAATGCAAAAACTAAGAGCTCACATCCTATATGATATTGTCACAGACAAAATTTATGGCCAGAAATTAGAATCCAACACTGTCAAATGTATTAAAGATTGTATAGCTACGACAATTTCGCATAAATGATTATAGTTTATCTAACTTAACTGAATGTAATCAAGACTTGGATGATAGATGTTGGACATTATATATGTAATGTTACATGTACATATTGAATGTTTGAAAAACACTTTTGGATGGATGTTAATTTTTTTATCACAATGCAATGTAAAGTACTTTACATCTGAACTATAATGTCCTATATTAAGGGAAAATATGGTTGGTGTGTAGTATGAAATTGTATGAATTTAATGTTTAACTCAACTATATTGGATATTGAATGCTAGATACTTTTAACATGATGTGATGTACAGTATTTTATATCTAAAATGTAACGTACTATATTGAAAGGAAATGATGTTATTCTTATTCAGTATACCATTGTATAATTTTTACATCAAACTCAGATATCTAGAAAATATTTAGACAAATATTTCACTACTTCTAAAAGTAGTGACATTTAAAATTATAACATTGGTTAACCAAGTTTATAGCCAACACATAACATAATCGACTGCATACTCTAATCGAATATCTTAGAAAACAAATTTATAACCAAGATATATTTCTTAACCGAACATTCCACCAAATGTAAAAGCTAACTAGATGCCCAATCAAATCAGTACGTATGGATGCAGAAGCTAACTGAATGCCAAAGTTAATTGGGTACATATGGATATAAATGCTAACTTGATGCCAAACCTAATCAGATACATAGGGAAACCGATCTATAGTCAAAGCAAGACATATTTTTTAACCAAGCATACCATCGAATACAAAATCTAACTGGATGCCAAACCTAATCGAGTATGTATGGATATAAAAGCTTACTGAATGCCAAACTTAATAGGGTACATATGGATACAAAAGCTAATTAAATGTCAAACCTAATCGGGTATTATGGATACAAAAGAAAATTGGATGCCTAACTCAATCGGGTACATATGGAAACCAATCTATAACCAAGATATATTACTCAATCAAGCATATAACTGAATAAAAAAGTTGATTGGATGTATGTATGGATGTAAATGCCAATCGAATGTCAAACCTAATCGGGTATATATGCATACAAAAGCTACCCAGATGCCAAATCTAATCAGTTACGTTTAGAAATTAGAAACCAATCTATGACCGAGATTTATTATTTAATCGAGTATACGACCAAACGTACCCTAATCGAGTATGTATAGATGTAAAAGCTAATCGAATGCCAAACCTAATCGGGTATGATTGGATATAAATGCTAAATGGACACCCAACTTAATCGGGTACGAATGGATACAAAAGCAAATAGGATGCCAAACCTAATCGAATACATATAGAAACCAATCTATAACGGAGATATACTGTTTATCCGAGCATACTACCAAATGCAAAAGCTAACCGTTACCAAACCTAATCGTGTACGTATGGATGAAAAAGCTAACTGAATTCCCAACCTAATCATGTATGTATGGATATAAATGCTAATTGGATACCAAACTTAATTCGCACATATGGATATAAAAGCTAACCGAATGCCAAACCTAATCGAGTATATATGGAAATAAAATCCAATCGGATACCAAACCTATTCATGTATGTACGGATACAAAAGCAAACAAAAAGCTAAACCTAATCGGGTACACATGGAAATCATCTATGATCGAGAAATATTATTTTACCGAGCATACCACTATATGCAAAAGTTAACCAGGTACCCAACCTAATCGGGTATGTATGAATGCAAAAGATAACTAAATACCAAACCTAATGAGGCACATATGGAAACAAAAGCTAACCGGATGCCAAACTTAAATGGGTACGTATGAATACCAAGGCTAACTGAATGCTAAGTCAAATCAAGTATTTATGGATACAAAAGTTAACCAGATGCCAAACCTAATTAGGTATGTATGGATATAAAAGAAAACCAGATGCCAAATCTAATTGGTGCATATGACCCAATCTATAAACGAGATATATTATTTAATCGAGCATACCACAAAATGCAAAAGCTAACCAGATATCCAACCTAATCGGATATGTATGAATGTAAAAGTTAACCAAATGTCAAACCTAATCGAGTACATATGGAAACAAAAGCTAACTCGATGTTAATCAGGTATGTATGGATACAAAAGCTGGTCGGATGCCAAACCTAATCAAGTATGTATGGACAAAAAATCAAATTGAATGCCGAAACTAATCAATTGCATATGGAAACCAACCTATAATCGAGGTATATTGTTTAACCGAGTATACCATTAAATAAAAGTTAACCGAATGTTCAACCTAATCGGGTGTATATGGATGCAAAAAATAACAAAATGCCAAACCTAATTGGATACATATGGATAGAAAAGCTAACCAGATCCAAAATCTAATTGGGTGTGTATGGATGCAAAAGCAATCCAGGTGCCAAACCTTATTAGGTACATATAAAAACCAATATATAACCAAGGTACATTGTTCAATCGAGCATACCACCGAATGAAAAAGCTAACCAGATATCGAACCTAATTGGATACATATGGATGCAAAAGTTAACCGAATGCTAAACCTAATCGAGTATGTATGGATACAAAAGCAAACTAGAAGCAAAACCTAATCGGGTATATATGGAAACTAATCAATAACCGAGATATATTGTTTAACTAAGCAGACCACCAAATTCAAAAGCTAACTAGATATCAAACATAACCGGATATATATGAATGCAAAAGCTAATCGAATACCAAACCTACAACCTATTACATATAACTATAATCAAAGACTAACCAAGTTAATCATAAATGCAAAATCTAACCAATCTAATTATGAATACAAAATGACAACAGTTAAGCAATGTAATCATGAAAGTGAAAAAAATATTTACGGGGCAAATATTTGCATGACAAATATTTGTCTAGTGTAGAACCTAATAAGGAACATATAAATGCAAAATCTAATAAGATGCAAAACATAATCAGATACATATGGATGCAAAAGATAACCAAATGCACATCTTGATGAAGTGCAAATATAAAATTATTTATAACTGAATTAAACAATGACCAACAAAATTATCTTAAAAAATAACACCTAGAAAGTATATTATCATGAAAAACACACACACACATGCATGCCAGATGTATAACAAGCAAATATAAACTACTAAGTATATCACTAGCTAATATTTGCTTGACAAATATTACCTAGAAAAATATTTTCCCACTGATAATTTCCAAACTGTTATTAACCAGATAAACAAAATTACACTGCTAACAAAAAAAGTAGAATAACAAAAGGCCCTTTAATTCAACAAAATAATACATGAAATTACATTGAATCTTCACAATAAAAAGCCAATAATGTATAAAAATCATAATTAATTTCTTAACAAATAAGATCTTTTGTTATGACCTAATTTCTTGCATAAACTACAACATTTGTATTCATTCATCTCATCAGCTGACTTATCTTTCGGAAGGAGGCCTTCCTACACCACGTCTTCTCTTAGGAGGGTGAACTTCAATATGTTTAGGTAAAACATCTTCCATTTGAAAATTAACAAGTGGATAAATCGGATGAGAACAAGTTGCTCGAAAATAAAGATACTCGAAATAGTCCTCCATATGAGAATAAACATCCAAATCAAAAGCAAGAATGCCTCTAATAGCATGAGCAGATGGAAACTCATTAATGCGCCTTAAGTTACAAGTATATCGCCAAGCACTCAAACCTACATGATAAATTGAGTCGATTGAACTTCATAAACATAAAACGGTAGATCTAGTAACTTCCTGTTGGATACCTTCATGGTAAAAATCCCTTAAATGCTTCTCCATAATAGGGTACAATTCATTATTCCAACTTTTACTTAACTCACGTCTATCAAACATAAATTTTCATGAGCTTCAAAAAAATTCTATCTAAACATGCAGTGATAGGTAAACTTCTAAAATCCATCGACTAAAACTTTCCGCAAAATTAGAACTCATTTCCCCATATCAATTACTAATAGAAAAAAGTTGCAAACTTTTCAAAAGACAAATTATACAAGAATTTTCTACTTCAGCCACACCGGCACTTTTAAACTCAGATAAAGCTTGATTAAATATATCTATTGTAGCAGCATTAGAAACTCGATAAAAAAAGAAATAATCCATTTCTTTTTAACTTGAGGACACATTTTTATTATAATACTTTTCAATTATTGTTCAAAAGATAGTAACAAGAATCATGAGCTAAATCTTGAAAAACTTGAGGAACATAAAGCAAAAGACCAAGATGCCGAATAGATACAAAGGTGAAATAATGATCATCATCACATAGAATTTCCCTAAGTTTTTTTAAAAAACCAATAGCAATTATGTAATGACCCAAAATTTCAATCATTTGAATTTGTAAAATTTAATTGATTTAAACATTGAAATGTTAATTTTAGAGGTTAAATAACTTTAATTTTCAAATACAATGGTTCATTGAGTGTTTGAAATTGTTTAAATAATTAAACCTTGAATTTATGTGAATGAAAATGATTTCAAATGTTGATTTAAACTCTATTTGGATAAGTGTTTGTACCATAATTGGGCACAATACTTTTCGAAAGCGTTTGAAGAGATGAAATGAAGAAAATAAATGGAAACAGAGGATTATCTAACCAACACCCCAAACAATAATCAGAAAAACAACAGAGAAACACAGAGATTTAGAGTGGTTAAGTCGTATGGTCTACGTCCACTATTAAATGATTGACTTTTATTAAATTTTGCTTACTGGTTACAAAGAATTACAACATTAAAACTCGAGTACAATAGTGATTTTGACAGGGTCTGGACGTAGAAGAGCCAAAATTCCATTTTCAGTGGGTCCTGGACTGCTATTTATAGGCGTAGGCTACAAATATCTCGCTCAGATCTTAGGAGACCTCTTCTCTCACGTGGGTGGGCCCACCCCACACAACCGATCCCATGCCGTTTTTGCACTCGATCCGTGATCGATACAAACGAACAGTGTATCGATCAATATTTCGCCCAATCGAGTCGAGATTGATTATGAACATTCTTGAGGATGTACACAAGCTCCTGTGAAAATTTGGTAGCATTTGGACTTGTAGATTGTGATTTATGATCGATGCAAGTTCGTATTTTTCGATGGATGTTGAATACGCATCGATCCTTCTACGCATCGTTCTATTCGTATCGATCTGAGCACGTGCCTGCCAGTTGACCGATGCTAACTTCTTGGATCGATCTACTTTTCACGCCGAATGATCGAGCCTTTCCTATGTATACGCCTCGTTTGCATCGACCCGACTTGGCCTTGTTCACATCGATCGGCTATAACTCATTTCGTACCGATTTTGTGTATTCTGCTTCGTATCGAAGATGAATCATCCCTTTGTATCGATCACAGAGTAGCCTATTTCGTATCGGTGTGAGATGATGACTTTGTATTAAACTATGGCCGATCGATGTGCAATGTGCTTGAAAACTAGATCGATAAGGAATGGACTTCCATGTCACCAGTGATCGATACGAATGTAGTACAATAATGGATCGATACGAAGTACAATTTTGATGGGTGTAAATTGGCCGTTGGTTGATCGATGCGAACAGGCCGAATACGATGGATGCGCAGCAATATGAGGATGGATGAATACGAAGAGTGCAGTTCCATATGGGTATGAACGGAAGCAATGCGAAGGGAGTGAAATGATGAATACAAATGAATTGATTATCTTGGTTTGCATCAATCATATCTTGAGCATATGAACTCGGATTGACTTGAGATTTGGAATGTTGGCTTTTATGGCTTTGCTCGTCATGTCATATCAATTTTAGGTTGATATGGACTAGGACAAAATCTACCAGTTTTCATAATGAACCTGTGCATAACTGATCTCTGGGATGATCTGTCTTGGATTTCCAGTCAATTCCTTGGTGTCGCGGCCTTGCCAAATGGCGAGATTACATTTTCCCTCCAAAGTACATCTTCTGAGAACATGAGGTGCTTTGAAATGTTGCAATCTTCATTTTTAACAGTTCTATCCGACTTGTTGAGCGGTTATTATCTTTTCACCAAGAGATGTCACCTTTGACCGATCTTCAGTAATATGAATTATTGACTGTCAATTGTTGTATTGTGCACTGTTGTAACTGAGTATTGAATGATAATAGACTGTTGTTTGTTGTTGTAATTGTCAGTAGGTGAGCATTCCACACCTGTGAATTTTGAAAATTGAATATTAGTTCGTCACACATGCATGTATGTTAGCCTGACTCCCGTTAACGTTTGCACATTCACGAGTCGTTGTCAATGTTTCTTGTATCGAATCCCGTATTGAACCTCTCCTGAATTAATGTGAAATTAGAGTAACGATGTTCGAAGGTTGTTTTGCAGTATCTTTCCGTATCGATCCTCTCCTAGATCGATGTGAAAAGTTGAAAAATTGCTTTCATATCGATGGCGGTCGATACGAGTTTGCTCGGTGTTTCAATGTCATTTGTATCGATGAATACGAGTCTTTTTGGGCTTCATGTTGATGGATACGAACATGGCAGCTCGTATTGATGGACATGAGCCTCTGTGGGCATTAAGTTGATGGATACGAACACGTCATTTCGTATCGGTGCATCCTTAACAGTTTCGAATGGCTCAGACAAGCCCTGGTCTTATACTTCATATTGATCGACGGATGGGTACGAATGAACATTATTTTAGATAGAGGGCGCACTGATACGAACATCTCTCTTCGTATCCATTGGATAGGAAACTTGTTTTAACCGGTCAAAACAATTGGTGGTTGAATCATCATTTCCCCCTCATCCCTTGCGTCCATATAAGAGCCGTTTGTACCTGGCAATTTTCTTTCACTTGCTCATTTTTTTGTTACACTTCGTATCGCTTCGAGTTGAAAGAAATGAGAATTGCCTTCACCTTCGAATCGAACCACGCTCCTAATCCCCTTTGACCATCTGTTAAACCTAGGTAATTACGCCACAAATCTTATGTTAGAATGACGAGACTCTGAATATATGGCCATCTCATTTGTTTCCATGACCTATTCTAGTGAAGTGGTGGTTATGGATGGACGGAGTGAGGTCGAGGATGATGGAGGGACTACGTCTGAATGGATTTAAAGAAGATGAAGTTTTGGATACCAAGGATCTGTGAGGGAACGGCTTGGGCATGTTTTCGTATCGATGATGGAGGAAGGATGGGTCGTATCGATCTAGGGTGGGGCTCTTTTGGATCGATCTGGGTATAAGGACTTCATGATGATGAAGTGGAGGTCTTCGTATCGAGTGATAATGGGGTTTCATATCGACCCGAAATGATAGATACGAAGGCTTTGGACTTGCTAATCGATATAAAGGGGTTGCATTTGATCGATACGAAACCCAATGTTCCCGATCGATACGAACTACATGCAAGAAGATCGATACGGAGGCATCTTTGATGATTGATATGAATTCGTATCTTGATGGATACGAATAGATTCCTTGACCGATACAAATTGGAGCTTTGGTGATCGATACGAGTTGAACCTTGATGAACTTGAAACCCCTTGCACATTTGAACATATGACTCCGACGAGCTTTTGCCTTGCATCGTAGGACTTAGCTGTTAAGCTGTATATTTGACTGCCCTTCGAAGCTCGTCGATGGAACTATAACTAGAAAAAACTTAACAAACTTTAACTCGGATATGTCTTTAAAGTCTAGATGACACGGTTGTGGTGGTCGACGATGACAATTACTCCAGTTGAATTTCGTAGTCTTGTCGCTTGAACATTCCTCATATTCCGTTGAATTATAAGTATTATATTACACTTCATTGCACAACACATTCATGCACTTCACACTGGGGAACACACGGGCTTATTATCATATAATGATGGTTTTTTATGAGTTGATTAGTTATGGAATGTACAATTTCACAGCAGTAGGAGCTTCAAAGTTCATCTCCCTTAGTAATAGAGATACCGGTCATCGTGGCCGATGTTATAGATCCAGCTCTGAACGAGTTGTCAGGAGCCAGCTTTATTGGGAATCTGCAAGATTCTTTGCCGTCCAACGTCTCCGAAGACACGTTAGGGCAGATATGCCTAAGACACGGTTTTCCATTGGACGATGTCTTATTACCGGGACCTAATGATAGACCACATGCTCCCCTGGAAGGGTTTACTTCCTTTAATAGACATTCGTGCACAGCGGGGACTCTCCCTCCATTCAACCAATACATTCGAGAGGTGCTAGCTTTCTTTAGCATCGCCCCGTCACAATTACATCTGAATGGATACACACTACTGAATGTTTTGTTCTTCGTTTTCATGGAACATCTTTTTTGACCCCCAACCCCATAAGAAGTTAGATATTTATTTAATGTCAAGTATCGGGGGGACAATCATTCACATTCCTGGAAGTAATTAGGAATTGTCAGGTGGTGACGGGGTTTTGGACTAGGCTCATCTATTTCAAGATGGAGTGGTTCTATGTCCGATGCCCTCCAGGGTTTGCCAGCCGGTGGTTAGTTAGACATAAGTGAAACAATTCCTCCAGTAGGTGCAATCGTTGCCGAGTCTAATATTTTCTTTCCTTTACAGCTGCAGTTCCACGACCTGAAGGCGCTCATTTTAAAGACATAATACAAATTCTTCAGGAAGTGCCAAGTGAAACGATAAAAATCGATTAAATTCTCATAGACGAAAACTTGAGGATTGTTGGGCTTATCAATCAAAATCAGAGCATTAGACTCGAAGGGTCGATCAGGATAGTTCCAACAAAGCGGGCCAAACGCAAGGCGGTCGGGATTGTAATAGTTAAGGAAGGTGACGCCCATCGATGACGAACCCGTAGCTGGGCCTTCAAATAGTTTTCAGGGTTTAAAGGGAAGGAGAAAAGGCAAGGTAGCAGCACATAAGCATCATAAATCTTCAAGATGGAAATCCGTAGTTGTGTCTCTGCCAGTCTTCGGTGTTCGAATTTCAGAGGCTCCTCCCTCACAAGTGGAGAATCTTTTTGAAGGGCTTGCCAACATCCCAATTCTGGACTATGTGTTGCTCCAACACGACACCGGATTGGAAGGTCTTCAAAGTGCCTTAGATTTCAGCGAGCCACTTCCTACAAGTGTAGTCGACATGTCCGGTTGGTCAGGGGGTTTAACACATGCATACACACTTCACGACACTACACGATTTCCAATCTTGAGTTGTCCACTTCTAGAGATCACTTTGTTTTTCTTTTACTTTTCAGATACAATGACTAGGCGAGATTCTATGCTTGGAAGTCTCCATTCGGCGCGCCAATCATCGAGCTCGTATCATGAGTCCCATCGGAGGGAGGCAAATAGAGACCATGATCGTGGTTATTCTAGCTAAGAGCGCTATGAGAAGGAGAGGGACAGAGATAGAGAACAAAGACATCGATCCCGATCATGCTCTCTACCTCCTTGAGCCTCAATACAACCCTTCAGTCGTGGAAAGCAACCATTAGAGCCTCCACGTTAAAAATCATCTTCTCAAGCCCCCAGGTTCGATTCACAACGCCGTAGAACTTAGGCCGAAACTCCCATTGTCATTGAACAAGCTATTACCGAGCCTACTAGGGAAGGGGCAATCAAAATTGCCCGGTTGATAAAAGATTTCCCGAACATTTGCTTCGACGGTTTTATCTTCCCTCCTCACTTAAAGAAATTTCTATTTAAGGCAGAAAAAAACGATGCGTGACTACATCCATGATATTTATACCCAGTATAATGAGTGGATGAAAGCTGCGGATAAAGCATCAGTGGTGGCTTTTGGGCGAGCGAAAATAATTGAGAAGTTTTGTATTATCCAAAAGCTCAATGATGAAGCCGAATCTTCTCGAAATCAGAAATAGAGTCTACCAAGAAAGCTGATGAGGCAACTTAATCTATGGAACGAATGCGACAAACGCATTTCGCTTTGGTGGAGGAGATGGGTCATCGAAACACCATAATTATAGCCGAAAGGGATGCTTCTCTGAAAGAACTCAACGAGCTTAAAGGAAATTTTCCTAAAATCATTAAAGAAAAAGATGATGCGAATAAAGCAGCCCAAGATGCATGCGAACAAGCTGTGGTGCTCCGGGGTGAAAGGGATGCCACATCACTTAGAATTCAGGAGGTTGAGGCCAAGGTTTAGGATGGAGTTAAAATGGTGGAAGCCAGGTTGGAGGCCGACATTGAAGATCTTATGATCACATACAATGCTAATGTCTTGAAACGTAAGGCCCGACCTAGCTTGACAATTATCCGACACACCCATACAATGCTTGGGGCCGATTAGTAGAAGATGAAAAGGCTGCTCACTAAGCTGAATCGATTGATGAGTTCGAGGTCGAGAACTAGGTGTTAAGCGAAGATGAATGGAAAGTTCTCCACGATACAATGATCTCATATGAAAAGGAGAAATTTGGCGCTTATCATTTGGAGGTTGGAAAGGGTTCAGGTATCGAGCATCATTGTATAAGTTTCGAAACTCTCGTGCCAACTCAGCCTGAATCCACATCCGCGGTTGATCCTTGGTCTATTCCTGCTTATAATCTAGATCAATCGCAGTTATCTCCAGCCCAAGAGAAAGTATCTAAAGATGCTTCGCCAGCTGCAAGTCAAACCGAGGAAGGTATTCAGAACATTTCTTATGCTTGCTCAAAACTGGAAGCGTAACTTGAAATAATTGTTAACAGTTCTTCTTTTGTTTCTATTCAGTGATTGGAACTACATCAGTCGTGCCTCCCGCAACTCAAGAGCAACACCAAGAGCAGGAGGCTATCACAACCAAAGCGACCATAACGACGACTACTGCACCTACTGATGGAGTACAAGGGAGCACACTTACTTTCGATGAACAGATGATGGAGGAGCTTCTCGATCATCACAGTGATCCCTTTGCCGACTTCCCGTTTGTTATGAGTGGAGTAGCACCTGCAGTCGATTCGTCAGGCCCAACCGCTAGCATTCTCGGTGATGTGCAAACAACTCATGAAGAGGAAATAATAGTCGAGATTAATACCAAGATGGAAGCGATTGCACGGGCTAGTAGTTTTGGAGGAGGAATGGCGGCCCCTGGTCCAGCTCCGTTACGAATGATTTCTCCGGGAGGAATGGTCGTTGATACAAGTGTACCCCTTTCGCCTGCTAACATTGATCCTATTCCTCCGACTCCGCCTTTAGGAAGCATTCCTATTCACTTGAGTTCGGAGGAGGAAGTTGACATAATGCCCCCAGTTGGAGATCGGCGGTCGAAAAGCAAAGGTTCGAAGAGAAATCCAAGCGGCGAATCCAACGGGTCAATGCCGAAGTAGAAATTTAGAAAAAAGAAAGAATAAACATGTCTCTTTGGCTCATTTTTGGTAGATAGATAGGAATCTACTTTTTCTTTATTTTTGTAAGCCGTGTATAGATGTGGGTTCGGCCCCTGCTACTAAGCCTTTTGGTATAGTTTTGTGCTTAACCTTTTTCTTTCAAAGAATGACCGAAATAAAATTTCATTTCGTCTTCTGTACAACTTGTGTTCATTTGCTTAAGTATTTCAGTGCTTAAACCTCAATTCATTGTACTCATGAAATTTTAGTCTCCAAATCCAGCCTGGGTTTTGTCGCTAAGTTCCGGGGCCACTACTTCATGTCGCGGTCGAGTGTTAAGTTGGATTCTAATATTGCACCTTCTCAATCAGTGGCTAATACTTAGGTTCTGCCCTCGGATTCAGGGATACATTGGAAAGATCGGTCAGCAACCGCCATTTGTCTTTAGCATATCGACCTCAATCTTTATGAAATGAAACGGAAGCATGGCGAATTCAGGTAATCAAACCACATTGGCTCACCAATTATCCACACTCCGGGGATTACACTTGTTCGTCGACGGTCAATTATGCCTGCTTAAGTTTTAGTGATACGTCCATGCTCTGAGGACTTAAATTATTTTCATGGGCGGTCAGTCACACCTGTTTAATATTTTTAACTGCGTCCATGCTCAAGGGACTTTAGATCAATTCATGGGTGGTCAGTCACACCCAGTTTATATTTATACTCTGACCGTACTCTGGGGACTCAGAGTTGTGTTAAGGATGATCAGTTCATATCCTGTTTATGTTTAATCTCCAATTCGCACTCTGGGGATTTTAGAGTTAGTCGGTGTTCATACTCTAATCCATGCTCAGGGGACTTAGAGTCAATTGCTTTCGATACTCCAGTTTGCACCCCGAGAATCCAGAGTTTGTTGATGTTTGTACTCTAGTTCGCACTTCGGGAATCTGGAGTTGGTTGATGTTAGTACTTTGATTCGCACTTTGGGAATTTGGAGTTGTTGATGTTTATACTCTAGTTCGCACTTCGAGAATCTGGAGTTGGCCAACAGATAGTCAGTCATATCAGTTTAGACTTTAGGATTTCTTTCGCACTCTGGGAACGACGAACCAATCAGGATCGTGGATGGTCGGTTCACATCCACCCTGAGTTAACAAGCGAGGTCATTAGATGGATGGATCCATCCTCCTCAAACTTGGTCAAGATATGGGCGAAGTCGTTATGTGGACGGATCCACCCTCTTCAAGACCATATTTATAAGTTTACGCTCCAGCTCGCACACTAGAAATCTGGAGTTAGTTAAAGGATTGTCGTGTATCAATCCTTTCTTGACTTCAGTGTGATGGCTTGCCCCGGAGCTCGGGTTTCACTTAGCGAGTAACCGGTCGTATCGCAGTTACTCCCTATTTGAATGAACCCCACCGTCAGGTGGAATTTAGCTCTCCGTGCATAGTGATAGTTGTACGATGCATTTTAAAAAATCACAGCTCTGGCTCGAACAGATTGCATTTTATAGCTGAAATAAGAAAATACGGAACAGTCAGTGGCCTTATTACAAATTCAAATGTCGAAATGCATAAAAAAATAGCAAATGAAAAGTAAACTGATTAATCAAAGCCTGTCATGTGTAGTAGCGACGAAGGCTTTCGCTGTTCCAGGCTTTCGGCAGAGTAAGACCTTCAACGATCGATAATTTGAATGTGCCATCTTCGAGCTTTTGTTTGATGACATATGGCCCTTCCCATGTTGGTTTCATGTGCGAAGGAACCGGGTAGATTCTTTTGAGGACATGATCGCCGAGTTCGAAGGTTCAGGGTCGAACCTTGGCATTGTATACTCAAACGACTCGACTTCGGTATGCGGCTGCCCTCAAATCAGCCGCTTCATGCTTCTCATCCAATAAATCTAAAGATTCGGCAAGTAATATGGCGTTTGTTTTCGGATCATAATAAGTCACACGATGAGAAAGTACTACCATCTCGACTTGAATAACGGCTTTTGAACTATAGGAAAGAGAGAATGGAGTGTGTCCGGTCGCGGACTTGTGGATTATTCGGTGAGCCCATAGAGCCATAGGAAGTTCATCGACCCACTTGTCCCTGGCCTTTTCCAGTCTTTTCTTCAGAATAGACTTTATAACTTTATTAACAGATTCAACCTGTCCATTCGCTTGAGGGTGTGCAACCGTGAAGAATTTCTTCTGGATATGAAATCGCTAACAGAAATTCTTAAATTCAACACTGTTGAATTGGGTTCCGTTATCAGTAATGATGGTATGTGGAAGGCCAAATCGACAGATAATGTTGCATACTACAAAGTTGATCACTTTCTTCATTGTGATTATAGCAAGGGGCTCAGCTTCCATCCACTTGGTAAAGTAATCAACTGCGACGATGGCATACTTCGCACCATCTTAGCTAGAGGTAGAGAACTAATAATGTCAATGCCCCATACTGCGAACGACTATGGACTGACCATCTGAGTTATCTCGGTAGGTGGAGCACTAGGAATTCGAGCATGCTTTTGATATCTGTCATATTTTCTAGCGTAGTCCGGTGCATCGCAATTTACAGTCGGCTAATAGTACCCATATCAAAGCACTTTCTTGGCAAGAGCTTGCCCCTCTGGTGTGATCGCCACATTCTCCTTCATGCACATTATGCAATACTCGTTTGATTTCATCGTGAGCGATACATCGGAGTAAAGGAATAGAGTATCCTCTTCTTTACATGACTCCATTATGAATAGTGAACCATGAAGATTTTCAAAGAATTTGTATCTTTTCATTCCTGCACTTTGGTAGGACCCACGCTCAAGATAATTTCTGAACGGAGTCATCCATGACTCCATATTGGGGACAACCTCAAATACCCAATCTGTCTCCATTTGATCGATGCTCAGGGAAGATAAGGTTTCCACAGGGACAAGTCCCATTTGTTGTGCTTCACCTGTACTAGATAACTTTGCTAACGAATCGGCTTTCTGATCTCGCTCTCGGGGTATGTAGTAGGTGGCATAATAATCGAACTGATTTAATATTTCCTGAACCCGAGAAAAGTAACCATCCAGACTGGTCCTTGGCCTGGCATTCACCCCGAACTTGATACACGACCAATTCCAAATCACAATAAATCTCCACAGTAATTATTTTTAAATCTCTAGCAAGTCTCAATCCGGCAAGAAGGGCCTCATATTCAGCTTCGTTGTTGGTCGCATGAAAATCAAACTTTAAAACGTAGCATATAGATCGACCATTGGGAGTTTCAAGTATAACTCCAGCACCTGAGAAATGGTCATTTGATGCACCATTATTATGTAGCTTCCGGATATACTTGGGAGATTCATAGGTTTCAGGAAAGTCCTCTAGGATAGTAAATTCAGCTATGAAATTTGCTCGGACTTGTCCTTGAATTGCTCGCCTTGGAGTATAAGTAACGTCGAACTGACTTAGCTCGACGTTCCACTTAAGTAACCTACCAAACATCTTAGGCCGCGTAAAGACTGATCGTAATGGCAATTCAGTGTACATGATGATAGGATGTGCCTGGAAATACAGACGGAGCTTCCTTGAGGCAATAACAAGACAATAAGCCAACTTCTCTAGTTTTGGATAATTTCTCCCAGCTCCTGTCAGTCGTTTTCAAATGTAGTTGACCGGCTTTTGTATTCGGTCTTCCTTCCGATTAGAGAAGCATTGATTGCGTTTTCTGACACCTCCAAGCAAATGTACAATTTCTCATGATCAATAGGCTTTGACATAATAGGCGGTGTGGAGAGGTGTTGAATCAGCACTTGGAATGCGCCCTCACATTCCATAGTCCATTCAACTTCCATTTTCCTTTTTTGATCAGATAGAAGAACGGAATGCATTTGTCAGTGGATTTTGAAATGAACCTGCTCAGTGCTGCCAGTTTACCGTTGAGGCTCCAGACTTGCTTTATAGTTCTTGGAGTCTCGAGATTTCTAATAGCCCAGATCTTTTCACGATTGGATTCAATTCCTCGAGCGTTGACGATAAACCCAATGAATTTTCCTAATGCTACCCCAAAGTGATATTTCAACGGATTGAGCTTTACTCTATATTCTCTGAGGATATTAAACATTGATTCTAGGTCTTTGATATGATCAGTGGAGAACCACGACTTCACTAGCATATCATCCACATATACCTCCATGGTTTTCCCGATCTGATTAGCGAACATTAGGTTAACTAACCGTTGGTAAGTTTCTCCGGCGTTCTTGAGTCCGAAAGGCATGACTTTGTAGCAGTAAAGTCCCAGATCGGTCATGAAGCTTGCATGCTCCTCGTTAGGTAAGTGCATGGGTATCTGGTTGCAGCTAGAATATGCATCCATGAAGGACAAGTGTTCATGTCTAGCCGTTGAATCTACGAGGTGATCGATTCGGGGAAGTGGATTACTATCTTTGGGGTAAGCTCTATTCAAGTCGGAGTAATAAACACACGTTCTCCATTTCCCGTTCGACTTTTGGACAAGTACAAGATTGGACACCCATTCCAAGTATAAAGCATCTTGAATAAATCCGTTCGATTTAAGCTTATCTACCTCTTCCTTAAGAGCTGCAGATCTCCTTGGATCTATACCATGCCTTTTTTGTTTGACCGGGATGTGCAGTGGGTCAATGTTCAATGTGTGGCTCGCGATGTCTGAGGAGATTCCATAAATGTCAGAATGTGTACAGGCAAACACGTCAAGGTTTGCCTGGATAAATTAAAACAATTCCTCTTGCATTTGTTGGCTTAACTGAGATCCAATCTTCATTACTTTAGAATTGTCGTTATCATCGATCGGCACATCAATCGTCAGCTCGGCCGAAGATGCTTGCCTATCTTTACTTTCGTCTTCACTTTCGGTATCTCTCAAGTCAAGATCCCTTGGGAATTGGTTGTGGTGCTCGGGACTAGGCCCAGGCGTCAATTGTCAATTCTCAACAAAGCGGACGCAAAGAGATTCCTCTATGCCCTTTCCGTTTTCCTTTCACTGCGCCTCTCACAGCTCAGCAACATAATAGGCTCGCCCAACATTTTGGTCTCCCTGAGCGACTCTAACTCTGTTGTCGGCAGGGAACTTTAAGATTAAACACGAAAGGGCAATTGCAGCCCTGAATTCAGCTAGGGCCGATTGGCCCAAGAAAGCATTGAATGGTGAGTCTATATCCAACATAACAAATTGTAGCATCCAGACTCTTCAGTGTTTTCTGATTCCCAACTCCACTGGCAGTTCCACCACTCCGGTGGGTATAGTTGTACTCCCGTTGAAGCCATGAATGCATGACTGACAAGGCTTCAAATCTTTAGTTTCCATTTTCATCTGGTCATAGGCTCGCTTAAACAATATATTCATAAAACTTCCATTATCTACTAAGATCCTCTTTATCCAAGTAGGATCTACTTGTGCTGATATGACAGGTGGATCGATGGTTAGGGCTGCTACCCTTTCGGCGTCTCTCTCTCGGAAGACGATGTCGTCGGTCATCGCCTTCTATTGCTTGGCCGGAGCCCCATCTTCCAAACTTCTACAACACTCGAAGCTCGCATGCCTAACATAACTGGCATACGACTCCATTTCCTTCCAGCTTCGGTGCGCTGGATGAGGGCCACCACTAACTGTATTTATCACTAACCTCCCATCGATATGAGCGGGTTCCTCCGGTCTCAGCTGATTCAGCACATGGTTCTGATTTGATGGGCCCACACCTCCAGACTGCGGCACCCGCACAAACTGCTCCAATTTTCTCTGACATATCAACTTCTTAATGATATCCTACAAATGATGGCACTCACTTGTGTTGTGGCTGTAGCTTTCGTGGAATCTACAAAATTTGATCGTATGAATTTGTTTCTCCGATGACTATTTCGGAGCAGGTTTTCTATACTGAATAGTATTGCAGGTCTGTAGATACACATTCTCCAACAACGTTTTCAAAGGAGTATAATTATCAAACATAGGATCCTTACGTCGTGGACCACGATTCTGATTCCGTTTCCTATTTTGATTTTCATTGCCTTTCTGTTGACTTTGTTTATTCTGTATGTCCAATTGCACTTTTCCAGAACTCTCCCCAGTTTGTTTAACAACAACATTGCTCCGAATCCCTTCCATACTAGGCCCTATGTCATCCTTTTTCCTAGACAGTTTCGCATCCACCCTTCTCAAGAATTAGGCTGGCTTGGAATAGAAACGGTCCAATGATGCGGGGGGTTTTCCGACCAAATAGTTGTCGAACTCAAAATCAGGATCAATCCCCTTAGTCAATGCCATCATAATAGAGTTATTATTGGAATTGCTAATCTCACCGCATGCAGCATGAAATCTCTCCAAATAACGTCTGAATGTCTCTTCAGGAGCTTGAGTGACACTAGATAAAGTATTAACATCCTTCAGCTACTCAACAAACTTTGTTGCCAACTGATCAAAAAACGAGATAGATCGAGGTGGTAAACGGGTGAACCACATAGTTGCTATGCCCCCAGCGAGATCGGGGAACTTCGGCACTTAACTGCATCATCAGCTCGTGCAACATTCATTAACCATTCATACTTCAAGATATGTTGATTAGGATCAGAGCTCCCTTCATAAAGGGTAAAGTCGGCATCCTGAATTATTGAGGTGGTTCAGCATAAAGTATCTCATCAGTAAAGGAGTACGACTCCGGGAGATTCCCCAGTCGTCATTGGTGAGGCCTTGACTTTTTTGTATCATCTAACGGATCATCGTCGAGATGTCTTGCATCTGTACATTCTGGGCCTGTTGAGCCAAGGTGTGGTCAGGTTCCACAATGTGAGGATGAGACGGTCATGGTCGACGGTCCATGTCTTGCCTTCTTGGTTCTGAATTCTCTGAAACATAAGGTTTGGGAGTATTTCATGTTGGCGATGGTTCGGATCTGTCCGATTTCAGGCATTAGCTCCCAACTCAATAGTAGTGGTGGCACTGTGGATGTCTATAACATGGCGAGGAACAGTACCTCCACATGAGGAATGTCCAGTCTGATAACTGGTTGACGGGGCAACCTCGATTACCTAATTTTCAATGTATGCTGATGTCCAGTAGCTTGAGTATAACTTCCATCTATCCGTGGGCGTGCGAATCTATGATGGTAGTCAGAAGAGGATGAACTCCCAGTGGATGAATAGGAAGCATGATCCCTCCTAAATCTCCTTCTTCTTTGACGGTTCAGTTGGTTGGTCAGTTCCACGTTAGCGCGGACTTGTGAGTGAGCTATTGGTGGCTCTATGTCAGTTCTTGCATAAGCATTTGAAATTCTTCCCTGGTGATAGGGCCATGTGGATCTGATGGTCCGGCAGCATTCTGATCGATAGGAGGTAGCTGTGTATAGGATTCTGCCTGTCCCGTCCATCTGGATCGGGGGCAGTTGAAGTAGTTCTAGCGTTAACCATTGTGGGTAGCGAAGCTCTTTCCTAGACTTGACGCAAATCTGAACAGGATGGAAGAACTTTAAGCTGGAAATTTGGATCTTCTTCTTAGATTTATGCAATCCCATATCGATAGTAGATCCAATGAGCAGGAGAAAAATTGGGTTTTCCCATTGAAACCACCAAAGTGTTTGTACCAAAATTGGGCACAACACACTTTGAAAGTGTTTGTAGAGATGAAATTAAAAAAATAAATGGAAACATAGGATTATCTAACAAACACTCCAAAAAATAATCAGAAAGACAGTAGAGAAACACATAGATTTAGAGTGGTTCAGCGTATGGCCTACATCCACTATGAAACGATTGACTTTTATTAACTTTTGCTTGCTAGTTACAATGAAGTACGATGGTTAAAATCGAGTACAACAGTGATTTCGGTGGAGTCTGGACATAGAAGAGCCAAAAATCCTTTTTCAGTAGGTCCTGAGCTGCTATTTATAGGCGTAGGCTGTAAATATCTCGGTCAGATCTCAGAAGACCTCTTCTCTCACGTGGGTGGGCCCACACGACCGATCCCATGCCGTTTGCACTAGATCCGTAATCGATATGAATGAACTTTGTACCGATCAATATTTCATCCAATCGAGTCGAGATCGATCATGAACATTCTTGTGGATGTACGTAAGCTCCTGTGAAAATTTGGTAGCATTTGGATTTGTAGATTGTGAGTTATGATCATGCAAGTTCGTATTTTTCGATGATTGTTGAATTCGCATCGATCCTTCTTCGCATCGTTCTATTCGTATCGATCCAAGCACGTGCCTGCCAGTTGATAGCGCTAACTTCTTGGATCGATCCACTTTTCACGCCGAACGATCTTGTCTTTATTATGTATACGGCTCATTCGCATCGAACCGACTTGGCCTTGTTCGCATCGATTGGCTATATCTCATTTCATACCGATTTTGTGTATTCCACTTTGTATCGATAGATGAGCGATCCCTTTGTATCGATCATAGAGTATTTTATTTCATATCGATGTGAGATGATGACTTCATATCGACCTATTGCCAATCAATATGAAGTGTGCTTGAAAACTAGATCGACGCGGAATGGACTTCCGTGTCACAACCGATCGGTACGAATATAGTACTATAAAAGATCAATATGAAGTACATGTTTGATGGGTACAAATTGGGCATTTGTTGATTGATGCAAACAAGCCAAATACGATGGATGCGTAGCAATCTGAGGATGGATGGATCGAAGAGTGCAGTTCTAGATGGATGCGAATGGAAGCGATGCGAAGGGAGTGAAATGATGGATACGAACGAATTGATTTCCTTGGCTTGCATCGATCACATCTTGAGCATATGAACTTGGATTGACTTGAGATTTGGAACGTTGGCTTTTATTGATTTTCTCGTCATGTCATATAATTTGTAGGTTGATCTGGACTAGGACAAAATTTACTGGTATCCATAGTGAACCTATGCATAACCGATCTCCGGGATGATCTATCTTGGATTTCCAGTCAATTCCTTGGTGTCACGGTCCTGCCAACGGAGGGATAACAATAAGAATGAAGATAGTAAACTTTTGAATCTTAATTTATAAACGATTGAACTTGTTTTACAATAATCGTTTTAATTAACATGTGAAAATAGCCTTCCAGGGCATTGTCTCGGATTTTGACGAAACCAGATTCATTGGAACCATATAATGAATTATTATATGTCATCTAATTTTGTGGTGATTAGGCATATTGTTTGGCCATGTAAGCTCGAAATGCATAGTGATTAATTTAAAAAATTAACTCGATTTTAAAAGCTAACTTCTGCATATGATCGAATTAAGGTCCGTGTAACAACTCGCATATTTTACGATTGTATATTTAAATGTTTTATTTAAATATAGCATCGTTGGTTGAATTTAAAGTCCGAAATATGACTTTCTGCAAAAAGTCAAATCCGGACTCGAGACCACTTTCGTTGATTTTAAAATGATGTTTAAAGCTTGTTTAAGTATAAACATCGATGTGATTGGAGTTGATTAGGATTTTAGTATTTTCATTTGGGCTTTGGGTTTGGTTTTAGGTCACCAACCCAACAAGATAACCCAAAATCCTCTACCAAATACCCTAACTCCTCTCCCCTTCATTCATTCCACTCATAATTCCTAACACTCAACTAAAGGAAGAATGGTGGAAAGAGGAAATCAAAATTCCTAAGCCCTAGATCAAGTTCTAGTTCTAAGATCAAGGAGAATCTTAGGTAAGCATCCTCTTCATCTTCTCCATCTCCATTCCTCTTCAATTCTTGATTTTTCGTATAGCCTCACTTAGGAAATTCATTACATTTGATAGTAGATTGAAGATTCTAGAGTTAAGTTGAAGAGAGATTGATCTTGCTTTTTTTAGAGCTTCTCATTTCTTGTTTTTGAATTTAAAGGTGAGTTCTTGAACTCACATCTATGTCTATAGCTATCATTGTTGTTAGGCATGAATTCCTAACATCTATTTCATGTCCAATTGCTTTTGATTTGAATCAATTTGGTGAATTTCTAAATTTTGTTATTTTGAAGTTAAAATCTTTAAAGATTCTATCTTGAATGTTTGGACATGTTATTGGTGGTGTATCGAAGAGTCTATAGGGCTAGGTTGTCACATGGCATAAATCCCTAGCATCCATTGCTCATTCAATTTTTTTGGTTTGGATTTGCCCTCTTTGGGCAAGGTAAATTTTTTTCAAGCAGAAAAATCTTGACGTCTGGTTGGAAAAATCCAGACATCTGGTAGGGGTCTCTGGAAAAGAGAAAAAAATAACCAATGCGCAAAAAATGGCAGAGCCAAAATCCAGACATTTGGTTAAACTCAAGCAGAAGTTTAAAAGGCTTCTGGAATTAAAAAGAAAAAGGAGAAAAATATATATATTTCCAGAACCTGGGGCCAGACATCTGGCTAAACCCAACCAGATGTCTAGTACTGTTCAATTTTGCCTATTTTAGCTGTTTTTGAGTGGATTTCCAATTTTTATCAATTTTTGTTGTTTCGGATAGTTGTCGTCATTTATTATCGACTTTGATGACTTCATTTATGGATTTTTGGGAATATCCATTTGATGCATTTGATATTGATTTTTATGATCTTAATTCACGTCGTCAAATGTGGATTTTGGCGATAGATTGTTTTTGTTATCATTTCTGTGACTGGTCACTTTAAAATACAAAGGTTTTTATACTAGTAGTAAATACTAAAACTCTTTCACAAAAAAGATTTCAACACTGTTTTTAATACAAAGCTCGTTTTTAAAACCATTTTCCAATCTATTAGTATATACAAACCTTTACCTCATTCGTATAAGAAATCTAATTAAACGACTTAGCAAAAGAAGTGGTACGAAAACTTGCGTTTACTTCATCGGTTAATTCTTGGACTTGTTCGATTGAAATCTCATGACAATTTTTGAGTGGAAATCTACAATCCGTTCGTAAATATTTTAGTTAAGCCAGTGGTTATGAGACATGAATCTAAACTCATTTATTTACTAGCTTAGTGTAATTTACACTTATCAATCAATGATGATCATTTTGTGATTTAGACTAGCGATGTGCGATGTCTCTTTGTTTGCATGGGGGACTAAACCCTGTTTGTGGAGCTTTGATTCAAATTGGTGGGGTAGCGACAAATGGTCTTCGAGCTATTTATGGAGCCTTGGCTTAAATTTGATGGTTAGCGACCATGGAATAGTATTCTGTTTATGATACACATGTTAGTGAGATTTCATGCTCCCATTTGCAATAGGCCTCCCCCATTGTGATTTCTGGATTTCTAATTGATGATTTCTGGAATTTTTGTTTCACCAATTTTTGTGATTTGCATTGATATGCTTTGTAAATATTTGAGGTTCTGTGAATAGGTAAAGAACATGATATTCTTTTTGGATATTTAGGGAGATTAGAAATATTATATGATTTTCATTGTTATCGGATATTTACTTGTCACAATATGACATTATTGTTATCATATATTTTTGTCATGTCTCTTATCCTATCCCACCTTGTATGATATTTATAGCTAGACTGATCCATTTATTATTTTTCTTCTTAAATAATTCTCGGGCCAGACCGAGGTGTTTCTGGAGCTTCCACTCTACTTCCTAGGAAGGACTAGCTTTCAACTTCTGGCTAACTACTTTAGCTCAGTGTTTCTGTTTTTATACATTCAGGATAGAGACTCCTTGATGTATACATATTCTTTTGTCTAGCACTTGTACCTATTATTTTGTGATGCGGTGGATCTTGTATGACCACTACTTTAGTGTTCACTTCTATGTGATACATTCATATCCATTCCTGCCTTAGTGATATGAATATCTGTGACTGATTTTGTGTTATGCTTATTTTATATTTTTTTCCAAAGACCACATAGCCACTGTGTAGTAGCTTTAAGTTTGTATTTGATATGTCAAATTTCCTCTTAAAATGAAATGCATAACCTTCTATCTGACATATCGGTGCTCGCACAAATCAATTACACAAATGGTCACTCCTCAACAGCCTTATTCTTCGTGCTACTCGACTGCATAATCTTGTAGTTTCCTTGGCTAGTGTGAGTATAGAGGTGGGGCGTCATAGCTTGGTATCAGAGCCAAATTTCAGAATAATGTAGAATAATCTAGCAAGGATCATTGTCCTAAGTCTCTCTTAGGAATCGTGCCTTAGGATTTAATACGAATCTTAGGACCCATTCTATCCTATTTTCTTTTATGATGCCTTATTTTATCAATCAAGTTTATTTGATATTCATTTTGAGAATAACCATTTCCCTCTTCTTTCTTTCTTAAAGAAGAGAAATGGTTAGACCTGGCAGTCTTAGCGTTGGTCAATCTAGTGGTCCTCCTTTAGATGGTGTATTCATGTCTGCCCAACAACTTTTGGATCTTGTAAAGAATCAAAGTTTTATCTGTGCTTTAAATAAGAACCCTAAAAAGGTTTTACCTCTGAAATTAGAAGTGCCTTTCGACCAACTTATAGATATCACTCTTCGACTTGAAGAGGTCGATAAAGGAAGCGATAGTGATGTTGGAGGTTCCAAGAAGAGCCTCAATAACAACAAAAAGAGGCATATTAAGTTCAAAAACCCAAATCCCAAAAATAAAGTGAGGCAGGTAATTTCGGTAGCAAAGACTCTTACCCCTAATCGTGGAGTATGCTACAATTGTAGTTCTAAGGACCACTATGCAAGTAAGTGTCCGAAACCCCTTTATTGCTGCTATTGCAAAAGTTCAGGTCATCATATATCTTCATGTCCCATACTTCAAAGTAAGAAAGAGGGACAGCTGAATTTTTTGCAAGCCCCTAGTAACACTTCACTTAGTCAAGGTATTTCTCATTCTGTCCTCGATGGCATTAATCTATTTTGTGATTATCCTATTCGAATTCTTTTGATACGGGTGCATCTCATTATTTTATATCAAAAGAACTTGTTGATACTTTTTCTTTAAATATTTTGGGAATGACGATTTCACTAAGAATTGCGAATCCGGTTGGTAGATCTACAACACTCAGTTTACTCTGTAAAAATATCGAAATTATTTACGTGGTCATGCTTTCCGAGCCGATTTGCATGTTATGCACTACTTAGGTTTCAGAATTGATTTTGGGAAAGGATTGTCTTATTGTTATGAAGCCCATATCCTATATCCCGATAGGGCTATCCATCTTCGACATCCTTAATCTATTAAGCAGATTTCTATTTTTCTTAATGATTTCGATTCCAATTCGGTGGCATCATTTTATTCTTTGAACCCACATGATGTGGAAGATATTATTTCCCTCATTCAAGTAGTTCATGAATTTTCCGATTTCTTTGAGCCTATCTTAGGATTACCACCAAAGTGATCTATTGAGTAGTGCTAAGGTCTTTTCTCAGCTCGACCTTGCCATCGTTTTCATCAGCTACGAGTTGCGGAGGATAGAGTTCCACCTACTGAATTCCGCACTCGTTATGATTCTTATGAGTGGCTCATTATGTCATTCGGTTTGATGAACCCTCCTGCTTTTTTCATCCATCTTATGAATCGAGTATTCTATGACTATCTCGTTGAGTCTGTCCTTGTATTCATTGATGATGGGTGAAAACTTCAATTTAAAATTCTAAATCTTTATAATAAGATATATTTATAATAATAATTGGTTTTTGTTCTTAAAAATAGCAAACAATATTCATAAATTTTTCAATAGATATGTTTATCATATAGAAGATGATTTTGTGTTGTATTGCTGATTGAGTACTTTAAGAATTCAGGTCGATGCGTTTGATTAACGTTATCGATAGGAGTGTCCTAAACGCTATGATGAGACAGTCTGACATAATAAATTGACTTTTAATAAGTATTTTTTTCTAAAATGATAATTACATAAAGTTAATCATAATTTTGAATGTCTTAGCTTTTCGGAAAAGAGTATCATGAAATAAATGATTTAGCATAAAACTACTTTTCAAAAATTAAAAAAACTCCTTTCTGATGCTTTTATTCTTGTGACTCTTGTAGGGAATGTGTTATCGCTTATGCTTCTAGGCAATTAAAGCCTGCCGAGACTAGAAATGCCACTCATGATTTAGAGCACGCGGCCATTGTTTTCGCCCTTAGAATTTGGCGTCATTATCTTTTAGGAGAGAAATTTGTTCTATACACCGGTCATAAATCTTTGAAGTATTTATGTTCTTAAAAGGAACTTAATTTGCGTCAACAAAGTTGGCTCGAATTCCTTGCATCTTATGATCTTATATTCTTTATACTCCCGGAAAGGGAAATCGTGTTGTCGACGCCCTTAGTCGTAAGCAACAAGCGGTTGTTTCCATGATGATATCCGAATAGAACAATCTCGAGACTTTGTCCACTTATGAGATTCGAGATGGTGAATCCAATTCATGTTTGTCTCTTGTTTTATATAGCCTTAAGACTCATCCTTCTCTTTTAGACCACACTCTTAAAGCTCAAAAGCACGATCACGAATTGGCTCTTCTTAGACAAAGTCGTAGGGAAAAAATTGATGTATATGGTTTGAAAGACTTTGAAATCAATGCTCGCAGAAGCATTCGAAAGTTTGATAGAGTTATTATGCCAAGTATTAGTGATCTTCGTAAAGACATTTTAGAAGATTATCATCGTTCTAAATTTACCATTCATCCCGTTTGTAGCAAAATGTATGCGGACATGAAACAACTTTATTATTGGAAAGGAATGAAACATGATATTGCTAACTTTATTAAGTGTTGCATGACTTGCCAACTCGTAAAGGCCGAGCATGAAAGGCCCGGTGGGTTATTGCAACCTTTGAACATTCTCGTTTAGAGGTAGGATCAAATTTCTACGGACTTTATTGACGGTCTTCCCCATTCTCGTTCGGGTCATAACATTTATGGGTGATTGTAGATAAACTTACGAAATCTGCCTATTTTATTCCCGTTCGTTCTAATCGGACCGTACCTCTTTTGGCCAAACTCTATGTTGAAGAAATTGTTAAATTGCATGGGGCTCCTACTTCTATTGTTAGCGATTGTGATCCATTATTTACTAGCGGATTTTGGAAACGTCTTCAAAAAGTTTGGGAACGAAGCTTAATTTTAGCGCCGCTTATCATCCTCGGTCGGATGGACAAACCGAGCGTGTGAATCAAACTCTTGAAGATCTTCTTCGTGCATGTATTCTTGATTTTGGTGGAAGTTAGGAAGATCATATTTCCCTTGTCGAGTTTTCTTACAATAATAGTTTCCAATCTAGTAGTGGTATGACACCTTTCGTGGCACTCTAAGAAAGGCCATGCCGATCACCTTCGTGTGGACTTGAAGCCGGTGAGAAGCTGGTTTTAGGTCTAGATTTTATTCGTGATGCCACAGAAAAGATTAACTTTATTTATCATAGGATGAAAAAAGCTCAAAGTATACAAAAATCCTATGTCGATAACCGAAGAAGAAATTTAGAATTTTCTGTGGGAGATTTGGTATTCATTTGTATTTCGCCTATGAAGGGTGTTGTGCGATTTAGTCAGTGAGAGAGTTAGCACCTCGATATATTGGCCCATTTCCCATCACCGAACGCATTGGTTTCATGGCTTATCGCCTTTTAATACCGGCTCAATTTTCTTCTATTCATGATGTATTCCACATTTCTCAACTAGGAAATGCCTTAGAGATTCCAATTTTATTCTTAATCCGATGTTATTGAAGAAATTGACGTTTCACCTAAATTGGCATATGAACAACATCATATTCGTATCATTGCTGCGGAAGTTAAACGCCTTTGAAATAAAGATGCTCTGCTTGTGAATGATCAAAAGTCCGCAAATCCTAAGGATTGTTCTTGGGAATCCAGAGAATTCATCCAGCAAACACATCAGTACTTACTCTCTCGTGCTCCTTAAGGTGAACTTCTCACTGCAAAATTTTCTTTTGTGTTGTTATACCTTAGAGTGGTTATTACTCTTTATTTTATTCTTAAGTATTGTGAGGATGCAATTTCTTTAAGGAGGAGAGTCTGTAACAACCCGCATATTTTATGACTATATATTCAAATGTATTATTTAAATATAGCATCGCTGGTTGAATTTAAAGTCCAAAACATGACTTTTTGCAAAATGTCGAATCAGGACTCGAGACCACTTCCATTGATTTTAAAATGACGTTTACAACTTGTTTAAGTATAAACATAGATATGTTTTGAGTTGATTAGGATTTTGGTATTTTCATTTGGGCTTTGGGTTTGGTTTTAGACCACCAACCCAACAAGATAACCCGAACTCCTCTACCAAATACCCTAACTCCTCTCCCCTTCATTCATTCCACTTATAATTCCTAACACTTAACTAAAGGAAGAATGGTGGGAAGAGGAAATTAAAATTACCAAGCCCTAGTTTCTCATAGGAATTCAACTTCTAGTTCTAAAATTAAGGAGAAACTTAGGTAAGCATCCTCTTCATCTTCTCCGTCTCAATTCCTCTTCAATTCTTTATTTTTCCTATAACCTAACTTAGAAAATTCATTGCATTTGATACTAGATTAAAGATTCTAGAAGTTAAGTTGAAGAGAGATTGATCTTGCTTTGTTTTAGAGCTTCTCGTTTCTTGTTTTTGAATTTAAAGGTGAGTTCTTGAACTCACATCTATGTCTATAACTATGATTGTTGTTAGGCATGAATTCCTAACATCTATTTCATGTCCAATTACTTTTGATTTGAATTGATTTAGTGAATTTTCCAATTTTGGTATTTTGAAGTCAAAATCTTGAAAAATCCTATCTTGGATGCTTGGACATGTTATTGGCGGTGTATCGAAGAGCCTATAGGGCTGGGTTGTCGTTTGGCATAAGTCCCTAGCATCCATTGCTCATTCGATTGCTTTCAGTCTGGATTTGCCCTCTTTGGGCTAGGCAAATTTTTGCCTAGCAGAAAAATCCAGACGTCTGGTTGGAAAAATCCAGACATCCGGTAGGGGTCTCTGGAAAAGAGGAAAAATTAACAAATACATAAAAAAGGGCAGAGCCAAAATCCAAACGTCTGGTTAAACCCAACCAAACGTCTGTAAGGCTTTTGGAATTAAAAATAAAAAGGAGAAAAATATTTAAATATATATTTCCATAACCTATGGCCAGACGTCTGGCTAAACCCAACCAGACGTCTAGTACCGTTCAATTTTGCCTATTTTGGCTGTTTTGTGTGGATTTTCAATTTTTATCGATTCTTGTTGTTAAAGATAGTCGTTGTCATTTATTATCGACTTTGGTGACTTCATTTATGGATTTTTGGGAATACCCATTTGATGGATTTGATATCGATTTTTATGATCTTAATTTACATCGTCGAATGTGGATTTTGGTGGTAGATTGTTTTTACAATCACTTCTGTGATTTGTCATTTTAAAATACGAAGGTTTTTATACTAGTAGCAAATACTAAAAACTCTTTCAACGATTTCAATACTATTTTTAATACAAAGCTCATTTTTAAAACCGTTTTCCAATCAATTAGTATATACAAACCTTTACCTAATTCATATGAGAAATCTAATTAAACGACTTAGCAAAACAAGTGGTATAAAACGTGTTACGTTTATTTCGTTGATTAATTATTGGACTTGCTCGATTGAAATCTAGTGACAATTTTTGAGTGAAAATCTACAATCTGTTCGTAAATATTTAAGTTAAGCCAGTGGTTATGGGACATGAAGCTAAACTCGTTTATTTACTATCTTAGCGTAATTTACACTTATCAATCAATGGTGATCATTTTGTGATTTGTACTAGCGATGTGCGATGTCTCTTTGTTTGCATGGGGGACTAAACTCCGTTTGTGGAGCTTCAGTTCAAATTGGTGGGGTAGCGACCTATGGTCTTCGGGTCATTTTTGGAGCCTCGGCTCAAATTTGATGGTTAGCGACCAAGGAATAGCGTTCCGTTTGTGATACACATGTTGGTGAGTTTTCATGCTCCCATTTCTGATAGGTCTCCCCCTTTGTGATTTCTGGATTTCTAAATGACTATTTCTGGAAAAAAAAATTCACCAATTTTTACGATTTGCATTGATATGTTTTGTCAATATTTGAGGTTTGGTGAATAGGTAAAGAACATGACTTTATTGTGAGACTAGGGTAGTTTTTCGTATTGCATTCTCTGGCATTTATTGTGTACATATTTCACGGATTTATATGCATCGATAGACAATGAAAAATTTAGACAAATAAAAAATGCTCCTAGTTAAAGAAAAGTCACATGAGCCGCGCATTCAAACAATTTTTGAGATCAGATATTCTGACAGCTCATACGACTTTTAAACGCCTAAAAATAGCCTTTCGAAAACAGTCTTAGATTTTGATAAAACTTATACCGTCGAAATGAGAAAAATGCAGTTGCACTGTTGAAGAATCATCACAATCTGATATTTCTATAAATTGTACAACCATATAAAATGCATTAAGATTGTGGAAATAAAGAAACTAGGATAGTTTGAAACCCTTAACCCTGTTTCTTGAAAATTATTACATTGTTCACGTTATCTTCCCTTTTTTCTTGAAAATCCATTCCCACTTCCTTTCTCTTTCTCTTTATTGAGAAAATGTCCACCATTTTGGTTGAAGTAAAACTTAAGTCTCTTTTTTTTTCCAAGATGGTCTCGCTTTGATCCACCTCTCTTGTGATGGCCAAAAAATTCAAATATAGTAAAGGGAGTAATTTTTTTGGTAAACCGAAATTGATTTGGATGATATGCTTATATTTGTAGTGGAGAAAGGATCAAATGAAGCTGGAATGGTCGTATTTAATAATAAGGTGAAGGAGATATTAGAGTTGAATAAAAGATCGCCGATGGCGAACTTTTTGGTGATCACCATAGGGGAGATGGTTTATATGGGTTTGTTTATTTCAAGGAGTAGATTAAGGAAATGTAGATGAATAGTGGATGGTGTGGTGGTGAAATAGGGGAGAAGAACCTGATTTTGGGTTCGCTTTTACTTGCATGTGATGTCAAGTGGGTCGACGAGTTTGGTTAGAGGGTGGCCAGGCGGTGTGGTGTCAGAGAAGAGGCATGCAGCGACCTTTGACGAGGGCTAGCGACAGTTGGCGATGTGAGGAGGTGGAGCCAGGGCATGCCTCATGAGATGATACTAGGGTAAGGAAGGCTGTAACAACCCAAAATTTAGCAAATATTTAATTCTTTTAATTATAAACTTTGGGGTTTATAATATAAAAATCTAAAAAAAAATTAAATTGATTAAACATTTCCCAAATTTTTAATTAAAGGATAAGATTTCTGAAATTTTGACTTTGGTTAAAGATTAATTCTAATTGGAATTTTTAAAATTCTAAATTTTATCTTTCAAACTCTAATTTCAAATTCTTTTAATTCAACTGAATTATTGTAACAAAATTTATACTTTGCCTTTTCCTTTTTTAAAAATGGATCATCTACCTTTTAAAATTAGTAATATTTTGTTCTGCTTATTTACATCCATTTGAATAATAAATTTCCTTGTAAATGGTAATATGAATCAGAAGAACGTAAACAAATTTTATTTTTTTAGTTAAGTAATAAATTTCAAAATTTACAGTGTATTAATAAACTGTTTAATTATGCGTTTAAAAGGCACGTTATTTGATGGAATAAATAAAGTACAAGCGTTACTTTTGTATAAATTTGGGTGTATATTATTACGGTTGTGGTACGCATTCTTAAAAATTCGTACCGCAGATATAAATAATTAATTAATTTGTAGATGTGCAATTCTAAGTGGTAAATGAATAAATTTCCTAGCCTATTAATTTCGTTTAAAAGTTGCCTAAATTCGCATGTAAACGTTACCTTTTCCTTTATTTTCAATCATTCTAAAATTGGTATGAAATCTTTGATTTCCCCTACTATTTAAATTTTATTTGCTTACTATTTCCTTCTTCCATTAAATCAACGCAAATTACTTCCTTTAAGTGCAAAACGTGCCTCACCATTTAACGTAATCACTTTGGTGCAAAATTTAAACCATTCCTCCTCTGTTAAACAATAAGTCATGATCAATAAGATTTATAACCTGCTAAATTTACGTGCCATTCAAAAATAAATTTTATTAATTCTTGCGTTTTAACCTATGCAGTTTGCATCTTTTAATCAAACACGTTCAAAATTGTTATTTCTTGCCTTTGACCTCTCCCACGTAAATCTATGCAGTTATTTCTCTTGCCATTCTAACAAATATTGCCAAAAATTTTCGCATGCCTTGAATCGGCGTTTCTCATTTTATCATTTTGCCTGCGTTTTTAAATTAATAAATCAACAAAATTTACCTCTTCATAAAGCAAACATCACGCAGAATAATCTCCTGACCATTTAAAAATGATTTCTTGCCATATTTTTTTCCTTTTACGTGAATTGTGCAACTTCTCTTATATAAATGTAAAACCATGATCACAAATTCCATAACCGTTCACATTTTTAAATTCTTGACATAGTTCTCAAAAATCAACGCAATCAATTAATTGCTTGCCTATTTCTTTCACCCCAAAATCATCGCCTGTTTACATCTTTTAAATAAGCACGTTCTTTTCTTCTTCTTTCCATTTACCGTTCCTAAAGCAATTTATTTCTTGCATTTTTAACAAACGCAATTATCTCCATCATGCGCCTTCTTTAAATTGTTATCTTAGCTAAATAAAGAATTTAATCCGTAGACGTTCCATTTTTCTTGCCGTTTCTTTTGTAAATCAATGAAATAAATCAATCGTTGCCTATTTTCACCTTAAATCAGTGCAAGATTTTATTTATTAGAGTACGTTCAAAAGTTCATTTATCTCTTGCAGTTTCTCCCTTTAAAATCACGCAAGATACACTATGTACATATTCCAATCATGGGTATAATTGTTTTAAATCAATTCTTGTCGTTTCTTTGCAAAAATCACTCAACCAGTTTAATTATAAAACGCAACCTTTAATAATACAGTGAAATCATTCAGTTCTTTTAGCATTCTAAAATTTAAATTCACTTGCCTTTTTTTCTGCATTGATTTTTCGCATGCCCAAAAACACGCAACCCATTATATAAATTCATAACCCCTCATTTGCATTTCCATTAGCGCAAGCTCATCTTTAAATACGTAGCACATTTGCAACAATTTCATTCGTTTTCTTACCTGTCGTGCTAAAGCTTCAGGTAGCATCAGGTGCATAGCTGCATCCCTTCTTCCTTCTTATTTTCCTCTTTCTTTTTTTAGTTTTTCTCTATTTCCTATTGTTTGTTCCACCGTGCTCGGCTACTCCTCCACCACCCTTCGCTCCTTGTTCTGTCACCAACCTTACACCATGAACCATCCCGTGACTTTGTGCTGGCCAACGTTTGAAAAAAAAGAAAAAAAAAGGGGAAAACAATGCATGCACCACCTTTTGACATCAGCCTATAGGACTAAATCTCGAGTGCATGCACGTATATAGGCTTGAGCCACCTGAGTTTAACCCTGCCTTAATCTGTTTCTAATGTTTGTGTTTCAGGCTTTGAAAAAAATATAATAGGGAAGAGAGCCTTATCATTTTGCATTTTGCTCCTGCATGATTGGGTCGTTAGCCACTGACTTGACATGCTACTACATGCGTTCAGTTTAAATAAAATAAATAAAAATAAAGGGAGAAGTAAATTATGCGTACATGTCAGGAATGAATACATGGGCAAGCATAGTGTTGTGTTGTCCAACTAGAGACTAGGTTGAAATTACCCTTTTTGCATTTCTGAAGTAGAAAATGTGCGCCACTGTAGCTTGTGTAACCAGTCCTCTATGCCACGACGTGAAATCTCAGGAGAGCATGCATTCGAGTTTTGAAATTTGGCAAGGGCCGTACCTTTTTATAAAAATAATAATAATATTATAATAAGAGGGTGAATAGAATAGTAGGGAGCCACCTGTGCATGTGAATAGAACATCCTGAGCATTAGCGCGTTAGGATATATAGTGAATATAGGTAGGTACATCCTGTGCCACCTGTACATGAATAACAGTCTTTATGCACTATGAACAGATCCATATGAAGTATTGTATACTAAGAATAATTATGAAGTATTGTATACTAAGAATAATTATGAAGTATTAATATGTAAACCACATGTTGCACTTAGTAAAAAAAGGAATGAATGAACAAGCCGAGCCTTTGATATGTGGGTCAAGTCGTGTGGTGAGTGGTCGAGCCATTGTGTCAATTTCCTTTAATTCAATCTTGTTTCAAATTTGCTGTGTTCGTGATAAGATTCGAATACTTAGTTTTATTTAATTACTTTGTTCATGATTTGAACCAAGTCGTTGCATCCACTGAAAATTGATCATGCCTTCTGTACTCTTCTTTCGGGGTAGATATCGTTGTTTGAATAAATTCTGCAGCTTCGAGAAGGTGAATATTCTCACTGATAAACGTACTTATATCTGTGAATTAATAACAAGTGTAATTGTAGAATAAAATTTTGTTTCATTTTATTTGACTGTTATATAAATTGATGATGTTAAAAATCCTGTTATTAAACCTACACATCATCAGTTATATTAGATACTGTTTTATTTATGCTGTTATACTATTTATTAAATTACTGCTTAATCCCACTGCTAGTTCCCTGTAGAATAGAAATCGTTATAGGCTGAAATGATAGGCCTGAACTATATTTATTTTATTCATTTTTTTATTTAGTTATTTATTTAACTTGGGATTGCGGGTTTGAAATGATAAAACCCGGATTTTCTTTATAAATTACGGATTGAAATGATATATTATCCATAGCACTTGACCTAGGTTAGAAAATATTATACAGACCCGTGGTTATATATATATATATGTGTGTGTATAAATTTTCTGGAATTATTAAATATTTGTAAAATTATTATGTATAATATTTTGTTTAAAATTTGATTTAAAATGATTCTTAAGCATAGTTATATTTTACAAGTTAAAGATGTAAATAAATAAAAGTTAAAAATTTAAAGTATAAACTTCTCTTGTAAATTTGGATTTGTAAAATAAATGGAATTTTAGCTAAGAAATAAAATATGAAATTTGTTATAGCTTGAATATAAAGCGAGGATAAGTTTTCTATGAATTAAATAGTTAAATTAGTGAAATATGGAAGTTGAAATATAACTTGATTTAGAAATGGGAGGCTGATTTTGAAATAAAGGTAAGACAAGAAATTAATTGGAAATTTAGTTATTTTGGAAACGGTAATTTAACTTAATTATTAAGTAAAATTCATAGAAAATGTGTACTTGATTTTATATAAATTATAAAAGTTAGATACATACTTGAAGAATTTACTTTATAAAAATCATAAATTATTGAGAAATTTAAATGACTGTTTAAAAGTGGAAATTTTGATTTGTTTAAATAAAAGGTTTAATTTTGCTGAAATTATAGTGAAATCTAAATTTTAATGTACTCAAATTTATTATAAAGGATATTACCGCACTTTGCAAGTGCTGTAGTTGATACAATTGGACTAAGGCTAAACTTTTAGGATTTCATATTTTATTTTGTAAGAAAATAACTTCACTTTTAAATAATTTCAAAAATAGCATTTTGGTTGAAATATAAACTAATTTAGATTCTTTATAACCACTGGTAATAATAACGTTGGTTGTTGAAGAGACCGGGATCAGATATGGGCATACTCTCTGTCGATACCGAAAACACTTTTATAATCGTGTACGTGGTGGAGATTCCAGAATGAAGTAGGATGGTAGTGACGTTTCCTTTGAGGTAAATACGTGAACCCAACTCCCGTGAGTTGGCATAAGGTGGCTAAAACAGGAGCGATTCTTGGATTAATGAGGTAGCACCTCTGATCGAGCGCACTTCTTCGTATGCCATTCTATTACTCTGTGGTTGTTTGGTGCGCACCTTTGATTTGGGAGTGTTGTTCGAGGTAGGCGGTAGTAGCAGCTACGCGTTACCACCGGTCCAGATGCGTAATTGGTATATCTACCCTGGCATTGCCTAGTTGTGCCATGTCACCTACCGTAGCGAAATCGGTACGAGTTTGATCTGTGTCGTACCTATGGAGTATCCTCTGGTAGCATCCCGATCAGGAGGTATTACGGTACTGTATAGACTATTGACACTATTATGTGTTAAGGGCTATATGGGTAATCCCTTAACGCTATTTTAAAGTAACTTTATTTTACTAATAGACACTATTATAATAGCGAGGTATTACCATATAGTAAATAGTTTAACGGATCCTTAGAGGATGGGCGGTCCCAAGCATCCTTTAAGTTACTTGTATTTTATTACAGTTCACTTGAATTAGCTTACACTGTATAAGTATGTATGTCCTGACTCGAGTGTTTATGTTTTAATTTACGCTCGGGTTAGCCTGAGTTTCAGTTCAGACTTCACTCTGGAGCTTGGACTTCTGTTGATCATCTCTTTTCAAGCTGCCGTCAAGTTTCTGTTCAGTTCTTATTAGGCTTTGTAATCAAGATAATCTAAAATTGAGATTTTCTATGGAGACTTTAAACTATATTTGGTTTAAGACTATGTACTTTATACTTATTTTGAGACTATTGATAGTGGCTTCATGAACCACTAAGTTATTTTTATATTCCACTGCGAGTATTCTGATTCCGTATCTATGATTCTGTGATTATTTATTTACTGTATATTTTGAGATTTGCCAAATTTTATTTACAATGCGGTATTTTGAACAATTCAAGTCCGACATGTGCGGATGCGAATGGTTGGAAATATTGAGTCGTTACAAAGGCACTATGTGATGTTGTAGTGGAGAGGATGAGAGGAAGGTAATTATTAAAGTAATAATTAAGAGATGATTAGTTAGGTTAATTAATTAATTAATTTATACAAATTGATAATTTACATCATCCATATCTTTCGCATACGATGTCCGATTTGGATGTGGTTTCTTGCGTTTCATTCATATTGGAGTCCTCTATGACTTGGCATATGACCGATTATCATTTATTAAGGTGAATGATTTTATCTTTCACCATACTATAACTTTCATTGTAGTGTAAAATCGATGTTAGGAAATGACTTCCAACTTTAAAACATGATTTTGTTAATAATTCTAAACCCACATTTAATTTTACAAATGTATTTTGAAGTGTTTAAAAATGGGTTTAAATTAGATTCGCATATATTTTATCGACGTACTACTTTTGGGAAATCACTAGATTTGAGATATTTTCGATATGAATCCAAAGTTGGTTGATATAGGTATATTGTACATGTTGTAAGTATGCTATGGTAATTGTATGTATGCTTGTATGCTTGTTTTGATTAAAATGCTGATTGATAGGCAATATAATGTTAGGAAGCATACCATCAGTTAGAGTTTTGTGCATATTATTAGGTGCACACATGATGGGAAACTTGAATGGATGAGATAAGCATGTAGAAGAGTACAGGAACACAAACTGACCGATTTGGAGATGAAAAAATTATGGACTAGGGTGATTGCAATAGGATTCAGGAAGGATGTCGGACTTTTTCATGTTGTTTGTACTTAGCCATTTTTTACCAAGTACTAAACCAAGGTGGCCGAAATCGAGAACTTTGGAGTGGTTGATACCAACCACTATTGATAGTGCCCAATTTAACTAGTTTTTGACATGGGTGATTAGTAGAGTTCGGAGTGCAGGACGCAATGGTATGTTCGATTGTTTGTTGCTTTGCTTCGATGATACGGTTCTATGATGAGCGATTTTGCACATGGAGGAAGTAAAGTATATTGTCTTGTTGACTTCAGGGCAGGCTTAAAGAATCCAGTGGATGACTTTGGGACTTTCTTAAGGATTCTATGGGGTGACTTCAGGACTTGATGATGATGGATCTATGACTTATCATAGATGTCTAGAGGTTTTACAATGACAACCACTCTATGATGGGAGTTATGATGATGATCCACAAGGACAATTTTGATGATGGAAACTTATGGGTAGAATGGTGTGCGTTTTATTATGGAAATGAGTGGAAACACGATTTTGTTCCACAATGGATATGAATAGAATGGAACATTGTCTATGTTCTATTATGGAGGCATGGGCAATATGGATCATCGATATTCAGATGTTTTTGTGTGCTCGTTTAGAAAGGGTATCTGGGGATGCCTACCTGAATTATGGTTTGTCTAGACCTTATGACAGTGGATTACCCTGGACCTTAAGATTTTTGGTCTGTTACTTGGCCTTATGAAGTGGCATTGATTGAGCACCATGAAATCGAGATTTGATTGAGTGTTCATCTTATGATGGTGCTATAAAAGTTCTCTTATATCCAACGCACTCGAGTGATGTGAAATTTGTTTGATGGATGTTGTGTTTGCTATATTGGCCATGTTTTCTTTATCACTATAGGGTTGTCACATGATATAGGTATTTTGTCCGGAATACCAAGACACCCAACATTGTACTTAGACAACAGCATACCCATATATTAATGATAATGATAGTATATAAGCATATATTAATTAGTATATACTAACCGTTTAGATGCAAGGACATGTCATGTATGATTCTCCATGCTCTATGTCCTATATTGTTGGGAATGGACCGACATACAGTGGGGTAAATAAGTAAATCTCAAAAAGATTATTCTATTTTGGATCTTGTTGGGCCTATGAAGTCAATATTTATTCAGTTTGATCAAAATTTATTTAAAATAAAATAAATATTTTATTTAAGTTGTAAATAAAGTTTTATTTTATTGGTAGGTGTGTAATATGTAATATATATAAAATGCATATCGTGTACACATGTGTGTGTATGTGAATGTGCAACATAAACAATGTATAAGGTTTAATATGCCCGTGTATAAATATTGGGATTTACACAACAATGGACATATTAGCTCCTCTATATACATGCGTGCCATCTAATATATATGTACATACATATACATAGATATTATAAAATAGTATTCATAAAATATAAATGTTTATATATATAGTTTACACTATAATATAAAATAACTATAAATATCAATACAAACATTTATAAGTTCAAATTTAAAATTCAAAATTTAAATCACAGACTTAGCTTTGCATAATGAATATATAGAAATTTAAAAATCAAATTAATAAATTTATCCTTAAAACTATATATACATAATATATTTTTTCAAATATGTTAATAAAATCTTATATATAAATATTAAATTGATATTTAGAAATACTATATATATGTTTTATGTAAATTATAATTATATACACACATATATTTATACACATTCATCCACAAATTTTTTTAACTTGTGGTTTTGAAATTATTTAAAAAAATTCTTTTTTATTAATGATTTTCTTCAATAAAAATTAATATTTTTACTTTTGAAAATAATTTAAACATGTACATATTATGTTGAATATTTACATTTTTTTTTGTAACATTTACGTGTGTGTTGTATAGTAAGATACAATATTTAAATTGATATATATATATATATGTATAATTTTTGGATTTTAAATATACATATATACATATATGATAATTTTTATTTCGAAAAACTACAATTAATACATACATATTTACATACATATAAATAAAATATAAACACATACTTTAATAATTATGTTTGCATATAAAATCGACTTTATTCAAAATCATTTTAAAACATTATTATAACCGAAAAAAAATATTATTTTATTTAACTTATGGCCATGAGCTATTTGTATACAAATGCACATGGATTTTTTTGATACATGCATATATACATTTTCATCCCATGAAGATAACATAGATATATATATAGATTTATGATAATTCATAACTAAATATAGCATATAAATAACATGATGAGCAACATATATTTATATCCAACTGTTAGAAAATATTTATCTCAACTATGGCTTAGCAGTGACAAATTGAAACGATGAATCCAGAATTCTTTGAATCAGTATCCAAAATCCAAAAAGAGCTACTAATCTGAAAGTAGCAACCGCGACCTTCTATTTGTATTTAAATTTTGTTTTAAATGTTTAAAACTTATAAGTAGACAACAATGGGCTGGCTTGCCTAATATGGTGAGGATGGAGCAAACAGAGAGTCAATAGAAACTGGAGTTTGAGATGTATAAATATGTAGATCTAAGGAGCAAAAAATGGATTTGGATCCTACTTTTTCTCATACTATTTCGTCTCATTTTGAATCAGTATTGAACCCTACAATATCCCTATAGTGCTTGGCCATGATATCCTATAGTTGGGCCTTATAATTACTTCAAACTCGATCGTATAAATGTGCAATATATCCAATTCAAACACATATCAATATCAGATATCGATATGTGTTAACAACTTTTTATATACATTATTTAATATTGATCAACACAAATTAAATACAATTTCATAATTAATATTTCATGAATATTAATTAATTCAATCAATTTCTAATGGTTATAATTGATTAAATTAGATGGTAGTAAGAGTTTTCAACATTTTAGTTCTATAACTCTTAGGCGTTAATTCAGTCAGCGATTAAAATAGAACAATTCGAATATTAACGTTCATACATCACCTTACCTAATGGTGTAACATTATGACCAAATTTATTGCTTACATAGCTTTAGTAAAATCCAATTTTACTTATTTAATTGTTACCCAGTAATGAATTTTATTTACAATAATAATCTTCGTCAAAACCATATCACATTAGAACTCATGGAATTTGGTAATGGTCGAAATTCTAATATTCCTCATATTCAACTTTACAGTTCAAACATAAAGTCCTTGGTTTATTAATAATTATTATTATTAGTAACAAACTGCTTTGGTTAGAGAATTTCACTTAGAGTTGGCTTAGGTTGATCGTGATATTAACGCATGTGACTGAAGAGAACAAATCTTCCTTAAATAGTATTTCACTTCCAATACTTTCACTCGACCCAATTGTAGTCATTCAATGAAAGCCGCGCCATGATATAGCTATAATCAAAGCGGAGGTTCCACATTGAAGCTCGATAGTATACTCAAGTCGCGGGTATTGTGTAATATTGACCTAGGTTATATTAACCAACATAAAATTGTCAAATGAGTCATTCCATAGTTATCCAGTAACTATCAATACGTAACCCATTGATATCCCAACAACCATAAGTAATATGCTTCCCATCTTTTAGACAGTGCTACGTACTCTAGTATCAATATTCAGCCTCGATACATCTTGACTAGGAATATTTAAAATGGTATATTTATTATATTATGATAAATTGCTTATGACTACAGCACATTGTAATTACTATCACAACACCATTAATGGATTTTCTATTAAATATACTTTTAAGTAATTAATTAATATAATGCATCATACCAACTACATAATAGAAAGAAAACACATTTTATTTTGAATGATGTAGAGTCAATAATTTACAATAAATTACAGAATTGCCTCTATGAAATAACTTTAACCATATCAATCACCCACTTACACTTGAGACCAATTATGGAATCTCAATCATATTCCTTCGATCAGTTTGATGAGAATTGACCGAGCTAGTCCCTTTATAAATGGATCTACTATGTTATTTAAATTATTTACTTAGTCAATAAAACGTTTCGAAGTATGTTTCTTGATTTCTAGTGAGCTCTTATCATTACATTGTTATCATATAAAATAATTAGCATTCTTAATATTTAGAATCACTCCTGGCTCTGTTACAATTTGTGTGTAACACCCCGTATTTTTACGTAATAAAAAACAAAGTAAATAGATAAAACTATAATTTTAACATAAAAGGAAAAATAGTAAATTTCTACAGGATCTGAAATTAGGATTTGATACCGATTTCATTACATGTAGAATATTATTTACACTCAAAAAACATATATAACTTATTGAATTTGGTTAAACAGATTAGAAATTATAGAAAGTCAAACCCAGTGGCATTTTGGTAGATATATTGAATATGAAAATATATCATAACTATTAGTATTTTTTCCTATAAATGGATTTTTACCTCATTCTATTTGCTGATACAAATCGAATCTCCTCTCCTATTCTAAAACCCTAATTCCTAAACTAATACTAATTAAGCAAATCAATTACAATTTCCCCAAATTAAATAAATATATGAAATCAGATGTCGCGAAGAGATCAACGCAAATAAATGGAAGCTATCAATAAATTTTGCATTCCCATGAAGAGTGATTTCGGGACAGTGGATGTAACATTCCCTACTTGAAGGTCCAAAATTAACTAGTACGGATGCTGCAGTCATCCATAGTTATTAATTCTTGGCGACCAAATACGCTAATCTTAAATGCATTGATATAACAGAAACACATGGATATGGAAAAAAAATTAAAACCACCAAACAACATTCACATTCCATATCAAATCATTTCAATATCATTACATAATCTCATATTCAAGAACCACGCTCAAAGAAGATATAATTATTACAACATATGCCAAGAACGACATAAGAAGATGCTCCCTTGGGTATTAGAGTATATAACTAGCCATTAAACAACTTTTGTCTTTACATTAAAACACAGCAGAATCAAAATAGAAAAGAACTCTAAATAGCTATCATGCCTTCTGCACGTCTTCAGAAGTTTATTCATCTAAAGAGGTACTTGAAAAACTCAACTCTCAAACCACTCAAAGTTAATTGAGCACTCGAGAGTTTAAGGGGAAAACATAAACTTCGATTCAGACATAAAGCCTGTTATGAATAATAATCTACCGCCTCTAACAATTTAGATATCTAATGAGACCACGCTGCTTAGTAGAAAGGGTTTTCCCCTCACTAATATCTTATCCAAAACTTTATAAAACCACATACTGTGCTCTTGCATACACAATGGTAAGACATAACAATTCAAAATATTATAATGATATGCAATCAAGTAAATTAATTCTGGATTACTCATCCCATTCATTTTTGACTATTTGTCTCAGCTATAGTTTCTACGGTCACCTTAACGTATTACTTTTTATGGACTGACTAATAACATGTTTAATGTTTATGGACTCCTTATCTGGTTTCATTGTTTTCATGGGATCACTAAGAACCTACCGGCCCCTGCCAATAACTCCCTTATTCATGGGTTCTCCTTGAATCTACTGGTATCTCCAATAACTTCCCTCTTATCTTAGTTTTCATGGGTTGACTAAAAACCTTTTGGACCCTGCCAATAACTCTTTCTAGTCATAGTTTTCATGGGTTTACTATGAACCTATTGGCCCCTGCCAATAATTTTTCCTAAACATAGTTTCATGGATTTACTATGAACATGTCAATCTGACGACTTCTTTAATACTTATTTAGGCATCCTATATTTTAGTCTGTTTGGCCTCCTGGATGTAATTATACTTGCTCAGGTGTTAACTCAATTTATATTCACTACTGGGTCAACGTAGCTGGTTATTCTTCCTTTTTTCCAAATATAGTTGTGGGTCCGTATTAAATTGAATATGTATATATTTAGAAGAAGCAAACATAATAACATAATTGTACCAACACCGGTGGTTTAATATCCTTGAAGTTATTTACATATGAAACATGGTTAATCCCTTTAACCTATTATTTTTTATCAAGGAAAGTTTTTTCAAAAACTTCATAGTTAAAACCATTTCAAAGCTTCTTTATTTTAGCCATGAGTTTTCCTTTAAAAATGAGAATGGGTACTTTGCTTCGAAAACTAAAGCTTTCGAAACATTAAGCTTTTACTTTCTAAACCATTGGATAACCTCCTTCGAAAGCATTCAAATCTTCTTTTCAAAACAGTATGCATATGCTTTTCAAAACACTTTAAAACATCTCTTTCAAAACCATCAAACTACATCTTTCGAAAGTATGAAAGCATTACTTATTAACTCTTAGAAGCACAGGTTCGAAGCTACTTAAAAGTACCCATTGCGAAAGTATTGGGTTTATCTTTAAAAATATCTTTTATTTCAAAGTGAATATATAGAAAGTACCCTTTCGAAACCTTTAATCTTCATATAAAATTTTTGGGAAAAATTGATGGTTTTGGAACCATCCTTTCGAAAGCTTAAAACATTTAGGTAAAACATTTGAAGGATAGCTTCGAAACCCCTTTCAAAGCCATTGCTGTCGAAACCCTTGAATCCTTTCATAAGCTTTAGGAAGTGGCTTAGCACTGGTTTAAAACAAAAGCTATGTTTTGAGTTGATTGATGACTTCAATCCATTCGAAAGGCGGGGGACGACGACAAGATTTCGATTGGGCTGAGCCTAACCTTTTGAAAGTATTAGTTTAAAACATAGGGCTCATTCAAAAGATACACATAAACACAAAGGTGGAAAACCCTTCGAAAGCTATTTAGAAAAACCTATCGAAAGCATTTGTTTCGAATCCTTCAAGAGCTTTAAGTAAAAATAAGCAAGCGTACTTTTTTAGAAAGTTAAATAAAGGTTTCTACCCCATCAAAAGCAAGGGTTTCGTGTAACGACCTGGCATTTCGAACCATTCAAATTGACAATCATCCACACATGTCAGACTTGAATTGCTCAAAACAATAGATTGTTAATTTATATTTGACAAAACTTAGCATATATAGTAAATAAATCAATTGCAGAATCACAAACATAGAGTAATACAACAATAAGCAGCGGAATAGATAAAAAGTAGTTCATGAAGCTACTATAGAAACAACAGAGTCCAAGACAAAAGATAACAGAAGTCCAAAGACACAGAAGTCCAAACACACAAAAGTCTCTAATACATATGCAAATAACAAAGTTGAACAGAAATGACTAAATGACTAAAATAATAGAATAACTGGAAAGCTGAATAGATAAGATAGATCTCCAAGCCAAGCTCTAAGATTTAAAAGGTGAGCCTCAAATGCTATAATACTCAGGCTGACCCGAGCATGAAGAAAAACACAAAACACTCGAGTCGGGATTAACAATCTTATGCAAGTAAATCAACTCAAGTGAAATGTCCAAATTAAATGTAATAACTTAAAAAATGTTTAGGATGTTCATCCTCTAAGGATCCGTGGAACTATCTACTATGTAGTAATAAACGTTATTATAGTATGTCTATCATTAAAATAAAGTATTAAAATAGCGTTAAGTCGTTACCCATATCCTCCTTAACACATTTTATATATTCCCGTAGTCTATACAGTATCGTAAGCTCCACCAAACTAGTGGCTTACTCAGAGGGCACTCCATAGGTACGGTACAAACCAAACTCGTAGAAGGCACGATATGGCCTGTGAACATGGCACGCGAGGTAATGCTAGGGTAGGATTCTACCGTTTTACGGACCTGGACTGGTGATGATGCATAGCAGCTACTACCGCCCACCTTGAGACACACACCCAAATCAAAGGTGCACCCAATGAAATCAAAAAGCAATAGAATGGTATCGTAAAAATGTGTCCGATAGGAGGAATGACCTCACTTGGCCTGGCATGGCTCCTGTTTTAGTCAAATCTAAGCAAAAGCATTTACTTAAAACAAAAGGCACAATCTCTTTTGAAACTATTCCTTTAAAACAATTTGACCTAGTCGGAAGCTAACCAAGTCGAAAGAAAAAGCAAAATAGGCACATTTTCATTTAAAACAAAGTAAAGTTTTTGACCCCTTCGGAACCCCTCGTTTCAACTGCATACCTTTCGCCTATGTCCAATTCGCTACGCTCCAAGTCTTTGATGCCATATGCATTGGTTTTGATGGTGACGGAAGTGGGAGTATTTAGTTGAAAGCTAGGTGCCGAGAGTAGTGAAGCATGTAAAAGCATGTATAAGCTAATTTTTACCTTTTAAAGTAATTCTTTTTGAATAATCTGCCTTGTTTGTCAGAATATGATTGGTTTCTAATTTCTTTTCTAAAGGCAATGAAGAAATTTTAGAAATGCATAATTAAATTATTTACAAAACACCCTTTCTTCTTTTATAAATATATAAAACATGTAAGTCCCATACCTTTAATGATTTTATATATCTATTAAAGCATTAAGGAAAAATCTATGAAAATTCCCATAAATCATTTTTAATATGTTTTCTAGCATATATTAATTCCATACCCAAAACATACATATATTATCCGTAATTAAATTTTAACCCAAATAACCATTTTCTTCTCTAGAAAATTAATATTAAATCTACATTAATTATGAAAATTGAAACCCATCTCCAAAATATCATTGTCGATCTTATTTCTAAAATGGCAAGGCATTTCGATGTTATTTAAAAAGGATTTTTATAATAAACATATTACAAAATCTATACGAATTTGCACAAATCAACAAGCATATATATATATATATATATATATATATATATATATATATATATATCCTATTTAACAATAAAAAACATGGCAAAAAATTTGCAAATTAGCTCGGATTTAATCTAAAACCAAAATCAATTAAAAAACATAAAATGTAATTATTATTCACCTTTAGCTTAAGATTAAGGAGTTGAGATTTGATCTTTGATTAATTTATTTAAGCTTCTTCTACCTGATTTTAGCTTTATCTTTTTCTTTCTTTCCTAATGGTGGCTGGCCTCCTGTGTTTTGATTTGTGAAATGAACATGAGCATGAATATTCCTTAAGGGTTTAGGGTATTAGAACATATCCTATTCCTAGTTTTTCCTTATTCCATTTTCCATTCCTACTTTACTTTTATTCTCTTTAGTTCATTAACTAAATGGCAAATCTACCCTTCTATTAATCACAAATATCGATCCCCTAATCATTACATTATTTTATTTTATTTAACTAATTAAACATCCAAAATACATTACTCAAAATTAGGGTCCTTACAGACTCCCCTTCTTAAAGAATTTCGTCCTCGAAATTACGATAAGTTACACTTATAAATCAATCGTAAAGGTAAAATTTTCCATTAAACAAATCAGGATAAACGTCTCTAATCTAGCTCTCAGTCTCCCAAGCACGGTCTCTCTCATTGTCACTCCATTGGACTTTAACTAATCTGACTGTCTTGTTCCTTAGTCTCTTCCTTAGTCTCTTCTCATCTCTCACGACTATACGGATCGGCTTCCAAACTATAGTTAAATTTGGCGCTACTACTAAGTCCTTTAACATAATCGGTGCTATAGTAGTCTCCCGATCTCTAATACACTTTCTTAGATGAGAAACATGAAATACATCATGGACTTCTGCTAAACTATTTGGTAACTCTACTTTATATACGAGTTTCTCGATCCTTTCTATAATAGGAAATGGTCCTACAAATCTCGGTGCCGATTTCCTTAACTTTCTAAATCTGATTACACCTTTCATCGGCGATACCTTTATGAAAACATGATCTTCAACAGAGAATTCTAAGTCTTTCCGTCACTTATCGGCATAACTCTTCTGCCTAGACCGAGCTTCCTTCATTCTAGCCTGAATCAACTCAATCTTTTCTGCAGCTTCTCTAACTAAATCTGGACCAAGAACCAACCTATCTCCGGTCTCTAACCAACGAACTAGTGATTTGCATGGCCTTCCATACAAAACTTCAAATAGTGCCATCTTTATGCTAGCCTGATTATAATCACTACTATAAAAATACCCTTTAATAGCGTTTAAAAAACGCTATAAAAGGCTTTTACAGCGTTTTTATAAACGCTGTATGTCAACATGTTGTAATAAATCAGCGACCTATTATTGCAATAGAAGAAACGCTATAAAAAAACATGTATTTTTATAGCGTGTTTTACATGCTATAAAAAATCTTATTAATGGCGTTCTTAATATGCTATAATAGGCTTTTACAATGTTTTTATAAACGCTGTAAATCAGCATATTGTAATAAATCAATGACCTATTATTGCAACAGAAGAAACGCTATAAAAACATGTATTTTTATAGCATGTTTTACATGCTATAAAAAATCTTATTAAGGCGTTCTTAATATGCTATAATAGACTTTTACAGCGTTTTTATAAATGCTGTAAATCAACATATTGTAATAAATCAATGACCTATTATTGCAACAGAAGTAACGCTATAAAAAAACACATTTTTTATAGAACTTTGAACATGAAATAAAAAGTCTTATTAATGGTGTTCTTAACAGCGTTTTGAAAATCATTTTTGCAATACGTATATATCCATTATCACATTACAATCGATAAATTTACATAAACACAATGTATCATTTCACATAATCATATATATCACATTAAACGAAAAATAACTAACCGTTCAACATTCACATAGAATGATGCATAACATATCGTAATATTTAATGAACATTACATTAGAAGTGGCAATAGCAAAACAAAAGCAAGTAATACATACGTTAAAACCAAAACGTAGGTCTAGCAGCAAAAATAACTTTGATCCATAACTCGTTGCAACATTTTCTTGCATCACAGTCATCCATCTACCTGTAAAGCAAAAGTAATGCTTGATAATCAATTCATCAAAAAAGTGTACACAAAGTTAAATCAGATTCATAATGAAAACACTAAATATTCATCATACTAAAAAGGTAAAGTTTTTCTATCATCTTGAATAAACATCCAAAAATTGTCAGAGGTCTTTGTTTGATCATCAACAAATAGATAACTAGAAGATATATACAGAACTGAAAACATCTAACATAGGGGAATTTATTACCAAAACCAGCAAACGATTAGTTTGTGGCTTTCTTCCAATGAAAAGACATCTACCTTGAGATGGTTTATGTCAATATCACGTTGGAAGACCCATATTTCTTTCTTTCTTAAGGAGAGAGTTTCGTACTAGAATTGGCGTATCTAAACTTATCATATCATTAGACTATAAATTTTGAAGTCCATCACATGAAGCTATGTCATTGTATCCTATAAATCTTACAGTGATGCATATTAAAGATATGACTGTAAAGACAGAATTCATGTTTCACTAAGTGAATACCAGTTTATTCCATATTGCACTTTGCATTCTAACTATTTGATAGCCTGCATATTCATTTGTTCAGTAAACAAATACCAGCTTACATTGTTAATATTTCTAAAAGCAAAAAAAATCTAAAAACTCACCATCCTTGTCCAAAAGGGGGCAATGGCAGCTCCTAGTCCTTTCCTCTCAGTACTGTACTAGTAAATCTGCAACAACAAAGATCGTCACAATCAATAACACAATGCGCAAACTAAAAGCAATCAACACTACATATATCATCCAAAAAACATCAGTTGTTACCTAAAATTAACTCTCTGAGGAGAAACACACTCAATATCAGATCGAACAAAGAAAATGCCAAATGGTGGGAATGTAATTACATTGTTCAAGCATTTATTCTCCATGTCAATAACCTGAAGCACGTCTCCAGTCTTCGTACCAAAAAAACCAGCGTATTTGATGATAAAAAGCCATTCCTTTTCGATCGTCCATAGCATTCTCCACGTGCCCAATAAAGATCCGTCTGTAGTAGTAGTTTCCTTTCCACAAACTATATTAGTATCATATACATATAAAACTGCAACTGAAGACAAGTCATTGTTCAACTTGCCTTGGTGCCGTCCATTGCCGATGCCTTAATAAAATCAATACCATCATCGAATACGTACCTAAGATTACAAATAGCAAGCATAGAATAAGCTTAGGTTACATATGAAAATCAATGGCATGTTATTTTGATTGCTAAAATATGATAGATGATATACATGGTGTTTGATGATGATACAACTTAAGGGTGAAGTATACATAACGTGAGACCATAAAAGGAATAAGAAAATACTTACACTCATCTCTGATTGGAACATTCAGATCCAACTGAGATTGACCAGGCGAATTCAGGTTGCCTGCATTTAAACAATAAAAGTCTATGAAGCATTACTGTTTCCATATCAAAAATTATTCCACATAATAATGTTTGTGAAACTAAACCTCTTCGCCTTCTTTCTTGAAAATATATATTACATATGTAACTATATAACTGATGAGTACTGCTTAATGTTAAACTGATATGATATTAATTATGATAGAAAAATTTTATTCTGATCAACATCTAGTATATATGACATGGAACCATGAAAAAAGAAAGATAACACTTACACTCATTATTGATGAAACAGCCAGATCCAACTGACCATCTGAATTCACCTTGGCCACATTTGCTTCTGCCTCAGAATTAACACCAAAATTAAAGTAATATGATATAGTGATTTAACTGACGAAGAATAAAAGGGATGATAATAAAGACAAATACACTCAAGTAACATATACCAACATTTGAGAGATTAGTATTGCTTAGAACGATTACATCCAACCGACCAAGTGAATTCATGTCAGAGACATATGCCTCTGCCATACAAACGTCACCCAAATACAAGCCATTTGATATAAGAATATAATTCCACTGAAATGGAACAAACAAAACCCAAGTTAATATTCTTGGTCAGTTAATATTCTCTAACTTTGGTTTTAAGCTGCTGTTGGAAGTCTGTAGATCAAAATGTTAGTCTGGGTTCAAATTTGAATTATAAACAAGAATTAAGTTCAATTACTAATATAAAAAACTCGTAACCATTTCCATTGTTGTAGAACCATCAATCATCCTACTCGGAACTTTGGACTGGCTTTTGGTTCTCTTCTCTAACAACCATGTCACCTTCAGTCTTTAATTCAAACATCTGCAAAATTAACATTAATGTATATATTATTAAAACAATTACATTTGGAAATGTAATAATATGTGAGAACAACAATTCTACTAGTCATCAATGAAGCTTGAAGCTTGTTATCAATGAAGCTTGAAGCTTGTTATCTTTCAATATGTAATGAGTTAATTACAATTTGTCAGAGTATTCAATGTCAGATGTACATAGGTGGATGAAATTTGTTCACTGCCTGATCCAATGTTTGCTGCCCTGACACGTCCCATTACTTCATTTGAAAACCAGAACTCAATTATTGACATGTACCATAAATAAAGTTATGAAACAAACTCGTAATCTAAAACAGGTGCAAAAGTATTCCAACCTACCATTAAAACAGATCTGAATAGAGCAGCAGATCGAGTCGGGTATATCGATAAACAACTAGACTAAACTCATTCATTGCAAATTTCCCAATCAGTTATTGAATTAGAATTTGCATGTGCTTGGACTTGAGACATCTGATACTGTTAGCACTAGAAAACAACCGTGCTCCTTTTTTTTACTCAAGTTAGCACTTTTTTTGAATTACTTTTGTAATAATATATTAGTATATTTAATGATGGTTTTAACTCAAAGTCAACGTTGATGCAAATGCAATATGATTGTCATTTGCCAAATCACTTTAACACCTGGTCCTTTTGTGATTGCACCTGAGAATTATGTTACACAAATTCATTTAAGTTTTATGTTGGGAAGGGAGAATCCAGTTTGATATGAAATTTTCGGAAGAAAAAAATACATTGACAGATTGATTTATTATACTTTAGTCGACCAATCAAATTGGAAAATATATTTTGTTATGTTTTTTGATATCGAATAAGTCCACTCAAGTAAATGATTTGTACCAAGGATATGACAGTTAAGTACTTGTTTTAATTATGTGTTTTCATTAAGCGTTTTCGATTAGTTTAAGCTTTATGCAGGGAGCAATCCTAATAACAATATCATGTGTCAAGCATTGACACTGTTTGTTATATAAGCTCTGTACAAACTCTCAATACATAAAAAAGTAAGAATTGCACATTAGGCAGACCAGACATATACCTCACTCAACAACACTTCACTGTCATCTTGCAATGTTTTAAAATGAAACATGGGTAGACAGCTGAATAATTTTTATAGTAACGTTATCTTGCAATGTTTTAAATTAAGACCGCTTTGCATTTAGAAATATGAGAAAATCACCAACTACTTCAAAAGAAACATTAATAAAGCCAACAGGGAGTACATGTATGTGGTAAATGGGTAGACAAAACGAATAGAGAAAGCAAATCTCACCTGCTCATAACTTTAGTAGCACAGTCCAAAGCAAATAAAAGAAAAGATGAAGTGTTGAATATATTCTCTAAATGTCTGGGTAGTTAAGCGCTTGCATGTATTACGAATCCACTTGCGAAGAAAATTGGTTAAAGCAGATATTACGTGAAATTGTTCAGTTCATATCTAGAAGTTTGACTGTTGATTATTAAATAATAACCAAATAGTGCATATATCACATGTTCATAGTTGAACTTCGAGTAGATCAACTGTATAAAAGCTTAAAAAGGAAGTCTGGAAATTCACATTCAGAGTAAAGATGCACATGCATAGTGATCAGATCGGCTAATTTGTTATTTGAACTAATTAGTTAACTTCAAAGGCTATTATGCAGACCAAATAAAAGAAGTATATAAAATAAAAAAGATACAAGTTTATTTCCAAAGAATAAAGAAAAACCTGATTGGAGTAGTAACACCTAGTAATTAACCAACTTAATTTGGGTTTTAGGAGTCATGTTAGCTGACAGACTTTGCCAATGCTTTTTATATTCTTTGTCTTGTCTCTGTCCTGCACATAATATATTTCCCTGTGTTGGAGTCCCAATTTTTATTTGCCTTGCTATATCAGTCTTTGCTGTCTAAGTTGTTGTTATAATTGATTCTCTTGAATCAAAGATTTCTCATGGATCAAATGTTACAGTTTGCCGAACCAACTCCTGCTTACTGATACTCAATCTTTTCTTTCTTCTATCTACTCTACAACAATAATTTACCCATAGCTATCCACGACCTAGTTAAAATAAAAGTCAGTACACCCAGTCAAAGTAGACGACATATTTCACATGTGTAGCACACTGTACTTACATATATATAGTAATATTTACACCAAACAATATATAATTCAACATCGCTAACATAATACTAGTAGCCAACAATACTAAGGAGATAATTCAAAAGCTAAAACAATGACTAGCCAGCAATGCTAAGGAGATAATTCAACAATGAGTTCTTAGTCATATGCTTAGGAAAATATAATTTATTTATAAATGTTACACTTGTCTACATGCAATGCAATGACAAATCTTAGAATAAACTAGCAGGATTTATAATTCCTCTGCATGTATAAAACCCCCTAGAGGTCCCAATGATAAATATTTAGTTTTTTCCATCTGGCAAAGTTAAAGATAAATAAAATAATTTTAGAAAGGAAAAATATTGTAACATTATAATCAAAAACAATACTTGGGTAGGAAAGGTGGAGCAAATCAATGAAAATGTAAATGGTTTACACTATTGAATGGAGGCCAATGAAATCCAAATCTGCAGAACAAGTAAAGCAAGACATGATATATTAAAAGGAAAACCAAAAAAGAACTGAAAACTTGACTGTGTGGTTATTGATAATTCCGAACTATGGATACTAACTCCAGATAATATATGATACATTTTATTTGAAGCCAATAACGGGCAGCTAATGCTTATTTCCTTCAGACATGTCACAATGATATACAAGCCATGGCTGTATCACTGACTGAATCAACAGTCCATTAACAATGTCCTAGGATGGTCTTGCATGACAATGTTTAAATCACACAACCACACAGTTGGTAAAATTATCAATAATGGTAAGTGGCATTTTAGAAAATAAAAGAAATTTAAATTCACAATGATAACATCTAGGACTACTTGACTTGTCACTCAAATAGTGGGAATTGTCCCTGTAGTTAGCTTGGACTTCATTAGAAACAAAAAAGTGGTTCAGCCATGGAAAAATCAGATCTAGAACAAATGTTATTCACCAAAAATATCAAATACTATATATTTTGCTTTACTAGATAGACTAATTTATTAGAAAAGGACTTGGCAGATGGAACGGCTTAGAAGATAAAAGATGTATACTTCGTAATACAGAAGATGAAACTGCAACCCGCCTATATTTTAACTGTTCTTTATCAAATCTCATTTAGGGGAAAATATCAGAGAAGTTAAGACTGTAAAAAATTAATTCAACCAACGAGATACAGCAAGCGAGACAACAAATTATCTACCATTGACAACAAATCCAAAGAAAACACATTCAATCTTAATTAAATCATAGAAAGGATATAGTGGTATACACCGGCGTTATCACCGATATCACTTACCGACACCCAAGTTCGCGAAGCTGCCTTGAAGAACCACTTGAGAAATCACTTGAGGAATCGAGCCTAGAAGACGCGCTTCAGCTTCCTAGAAGGATTCCAGTGAATCGCATGAGGAAACGAACCTTGAGGGTTGCAGAGCTTTGAGGGTTGGGGAGCCTTGAGGAATCGAGCCTTAAGGGAATCACTTGGAATCATTCCAAAGCTTTGAGATTAAAGAAGGATTCTAGTGAAGAGGAGAATAAGAGGGAAAAGAAAGTGAAAAAGGAGAAGTGGATTTGAGCGGCACTGAAAAAAGATGGAGGGAAATAAAATTGGACCGTAAAAAAATTCTCCATTGGTATTAACAACAGCGCTAAGTTAATAATGATGACGCTGACCTCTACCCTGTATAACCACTAACTAGTTAACTATAGCAAGTCAAGCTCTGATGCAATAGTCATTTGCTATTAATATAACATTTTCTTGTAGTGAGTTTATACGAAAACTCGACTAAGTGTAGATGGTCTTTCCATGACCACCAAAAATCTAGGACACAAGCTCGTAAAGAATCTTCCAAGACTTTTTTAACTCTTTCCATTTTTGCCCAACAGTCTATGGGTGGTAAGCGATACTCATCTTGAGCTTGATTCCTAAAATTTCTTGAAGTCTCTTCCAGAACTCGCTAGTGAATAAGGAATCTCTATTAATTAATATAATACTAGGAATTCCATGATATCTAACTATATTCTTCATAAACAACTTAGCTAAAATAGGTGTCGTCGTAGTTGACTTAACTGGAATGAAATGAGTACTCTTGGTTAACCTGTACACTATGACCCATATACTTTCATTTCCTCTACTAGATCATGGCATCCCATCATTAAAATCTATAGAAATAGAATCCTACTTCCATACTGGAATATCTAATGGCTGAAGTAACCCACTTGGCTTTTGATGTTTGGCTTTTACCCATTGACAATTCAGACACTGCTTCACCCCTAAGCCTACATCCCTCTTCATACCTTCCCAGAAGAAACTCCTCTTTATATCTTGATACAACTTAGTTCCTTCCGGATTAATGGTGAACTTCAAACGATAGAATTTCTTCAAAACTTCCTTCCTAATGTCTCTTACATTCGGAACACATAACTTTATTTTCATTCTCAACCATCCATTCTGGTCAAGACTGAAATCCTTCAAGTCGTCGCTCTCCGTTCCATCCCTCAACTTCTTGATTTGCTCAGCTAATACTGGATTCTCTTCTTTTTTAGAAGCAATCCTTTCAACTATCACTAGTCAAACTTCTGAACATGAAAACATAACAGTACCTTACTTGATCTCATCAAAACTCTACCGTACTCTAAATATTATCAACGCTTCTAAATCTTTTCACTGAGCTATCATTACCAACAGCACACTCTGACGTCTTTTGCTAAGTGCATCTGCGACTTTGTTGCCTTTCCCAAATGTGTATTCTATACCAAAATCATAAGCAGCTAAGAACTTTAACCAACTCTGTTGTCTCATGTTCAGCTCCTTCTAAGAGAACAAATACTTCAACGACTTATGATCCACATACAACTCAAAACTTTCTCCTAAAAGGCAATGGCTCCATACCTTAAACGCAAAAATTATTGCACCTAACACCAAATTGTGGGTTGGATATCTAGTCTCATGCAATCAAAGTTGTCGAGATGCATAGGAAATCACTTTACCTTTTTGCATTAACACAGCTCCTACCCCAGTTCCACATGCATCTATATATACCACTAAATCCTAATTCCCTTCTGGAACAACTAACACAGGTGCATTAGCCAATAAGTGTTTCAACTTCTCGAATTCCTTCTCACACTTATCGGTCCAAACAAACTTCACACCCGTTTTGTATTAGCTTGGTCATCGATGCTGCTATTCATGAGAAATCCTTTATGATTCTTTGATAATATCTAGCCAATCCAAAAAACTATTTATCTTAGCCACTGTCTTGGGTCTTTTCCAATTATTCAACGCCTCAATCTTAGTCGGATCTATAGACAACTATTTTTCTGGGACTACATGACCAAGAAACTTCACATCCTTCTTTCAAAAATGAAATTTCAAAAACTTCGCCATTAGCTGATGCTACCTCAATGTTTCCAGCACCACTCTAAGATGAACTTCATGCTCACTTTCATCGTTAGAGTATAATATAATATCATCTATGAATACCAACACGAACCTATCCAAGTGCTCTTGGAAGGTTAAGTTCATTAAATCTACAAAGAATGCTGGTGCATTAGTTAGTCTAAACTGTATTACTAACCATCCGTACGATCCATATCTAGTTCTAAAAGTTGTCAAAGGAATACTATCCTCTGCTAGTCTAAGCTGATAGAATCCTATTGCTAAATCCAACTGGGAAAATACCTTGGCTCCACTCAATAGATCGAATAACTCGTCAATTCTAGGTAACGATATTGTTTTTTATCATCTTCTCATTCAACTTACGATAATCGATATATAACCATAAAGATCCATCTGGCTTCTTGCATGCGGCTGTCCCTACGACAAACTACTTGGCCTAATAAAATTCTTGTCTTCCAAGTCCACCAATGCACCTTAAACTCCTCCATCTCGGTAGGTGTCATCCTACTTGGTGATCTACTCATTGGTACTAATCCAGGTACTAAATCTATCCACAACTCAATAGCTTGTTTTGGTGGTAATCCTGCTACAAGTTCAAAGACATCTGCGAATACTCTGACTATGAAAACTCTATTCAACTCGTCTTCCACCTCCACAACACCCAATAAAGCATTCACCTCACACATAAGGTTTTCTACGTTATATATAATTTGATTACTACAGTCAGGGTGTCTACGTGATTTTTTCCTATCATGGCAATATATCCTAGCATCGTATTTACCTAACCAATCCGTAACCAAAATAATTCTGAACCCTACGAAATCAAATATATGCAAACTACAAACAAAGGTACGACCTAACAAATCAAACTCTATGTGGTCACATTTCATCCCAAGTGTTGCATACCCTCCTATCGGAATTGCAACCCTTAAGGAAGTAACTAGATATGAGGGTTCTAGGTTAAGCTTATCTGGTAAATAGTGAGATATAAAAGAATCTGATGCACCTGTATCAAACAGGACGCTGATTAACATATCATGCATCTGAAGTGTACCTCCCAACACAGCCTTTCCTTTTTCCTCTACTATTCGCCTCGAGGTAGCCAGCTCTAATTCAAACAACTTTCCTTCCCCGTCCTTAGCTGGCTCTTTACATTGGTTCTTATAATGTCCAATTTGATCGCAGTTGAAGCATCTGATGTTCTTCTTCCCGATCACCTTCTTTCCATCAGCCGACGTTCATTTGCGAAATCCTCTTTCTTGTCACACTTGTAGCAGACAAATTCTGACATTCCTTACTTTGCAGCTTTACCCTTTTAAGCTCCTTTCTTATGGAAGAACTTTCTTTTTTGACTCTGCTCCACTTGGACTTCCTTTGCCTTATTTCTTTTCAGAAAACCAAGCATCTCCTCATTCCTCAAAGCCATTTCCACTACAATATCACATAGGTCCTTGATATGCGGTAACATTCCCTTAGCAAGCTCAGACTTCAATCCTCTAATGAACTTCTCATTCCTCTTAATCACAGTATCAACAGTAGCATACCTATAGCTCGCCAACTCCACAAATCTTGTAGCATACTCCAGCACAGTCATCTTACCCTGCTTCAAATCAGCAAGCTTTCTGAGCGGATCAGATAAATCTCCCTTTAAACCTCCTTTTGAACTCAGCCCATGTCATTGTCTCTTCATTTACTCCAATCGTCACACTATTCCATCAATACAACGCTACTCTTTGAAGATGTCTAGAACCAAGCCTTCTCTTCTGCTCAACATTAAGCCCTAGATCAACAAAAATCCTCTTGCAATGAAGCAGTCAATTCTATACTTCAATTGCATCCTCGGTTTCGATATGGCTTTCCTCCCAACCAAGCATAATCCCTACTCAGAATAGCATAGTTGTTGACCACTGGGGCTTCCTGAACTCCTCCTCCAATTACTCCAGCAGCATCACCCGCCTGCATCATGTTGACAAAGAATTGATACGTCGCTACTATGTCAACTTGCGGAACTCCTGTACCCATATTTCCAGCATATGCCTGACCTGGGTTTCTCTCAAGTATTTGGTCTGGCATTTCCATTTGTTGTGTTGCTTCTCCCTCCAAGGTTAACTCTTCCACTTCTAGCTATTCAAGCCTCGTTAGATACAAAAGAATAACCTAAGAGAGATAGGATATTAGAGATATAGCATATACTTATATATATAGCGTAAATATAAGTACGTTACTATAGCGTTATCCCATACCTCAATCTTATCTCTAATTCCTTAGGATTAAGTTTCACAAAATCATTTTAGTTTAATTTTTTTTCATAAATCTATGCTCTGATACCAAGTTCTAACATCCCCGATCAAGAGGCCAAAGCGAAGTACTATAGATGCTACAATCATCCATAGTATTAACTACCGGTGACCAAATACGGTAATTTTAATGATATCCATAATATTAGAAGCACTTAATATGAAATAAAATCATCACAGATTAAAACACTTATCTGATTACATTAGAAAACAATGTTTCATATCCAAGTTACATAATCCCAATCGTTTCCCAGGTTCAGATCAAATATAATTACTACAAAAGCAAACCAAGAGTGACATATAAAGATGCCCTCTTGGATGACCAGAGTACTAAATAGTCCTAACCGCCTAAATACAACATAGCAGAAATAAAAATAAATAACTTCTAAATAGCTAACTTCAGCCTCTTGCTCATCTTTGGAAGCTTTATTTGTCCACCTACTAAAACATGTAGTAATCCTTAACCCTCGGCCTACTCAAATTAATTTTAAGCACCTAAGAGTTTAAGGGGAAAACATAAACTTAGAGTCAGACATAAATCATGGTGTGAATAATGCTGCACATCTCGACTATTTGATATTAAGTGAGACCACGTCGCTTAGCGGAATGAGTTTCCCCTTATTAATATCCTTTCAAAACATATATTCTGCAAATTTTAATCCTACAACCAAAACTGTTTAAAACAATAAAGAAATATCATAAGTGTATAAATCAGGTAAAAATTGATTATATGTCCGAACACTATAGCTTTATTTGGCTAACTACTAACATTTGGCTGACTCAGGCCTATCAGACAAAATAAACAAATAATCTAAATTTCGTTAGATACTCCTCTTTTGGATGGTCTGTCCCTAACTTACTTCTCCACGGTCAACTGATCCTAATGGTTTTTCGGGCTCACCAATAATCTATCCTCTCTTTATATATTCCTTTCTGTGCGTAACATCATTTTAGTCTTACCTGTGACAAAGCCCTAAACACCGGAATTTTGGACTAAATTAGCTAGGGGCTAATAGCTAATGTATATGGTGCGACCCAATACCAGTCCGATTTGGTATTCTACTATCTGAGTCATTTTACTTAGGGTCATCTACCTATAAATTTTTCTTTAAAATATTTTCTTTCAAAATGATTTAATCCTTTAAATCATACTTTAAACAAGGAAAATATTCTCTATGGTTCACTCAAATCACCTTGCCATGTTATATATTCTTTACAAAAAACTTTGTTGATGAAAACATTTAAACTTTCGAATGTACCCCTTCCGAATCCATTAAAATACCCCTTTCAAAACTATGTAAAACCTTAGGTCGAAATTCCAAAACATACCCTTTAAAACCATTCATAATAAACCTTTAGAAAACTTTGAAAATCCTTTCTTTCGAAAGCTTTAAAACCATAGACATCCCCTTATCAAAACTATAACATACCTTTTGAAACCTTTGGAAACTTTCCACTTAAACCTAAAAACATTGGGGAACCACCCCTTTGAAACCTTCTTTTAAAACATTTCGAAAGCATTCAAATCCTTTTCTATAAACAAGCCTTTTAAAAGAATTTGGTTTATGTAAAAATTTGGAATAACCTTTCAAACCATTTAAATCCTTTTCCTTCGAAACCTATGGGTTTTACCATCAACATAACAAGGGCCGTAAAACATCTAAGTTGAAAGCACTCTTTCGAAAGCATTGGATAAGCGGCTTGGGTTTCAAAATAAGGAAACCCTTTCGAAGGCATTGCTTCGAAAGGTAAGGTGCGGTAGCAAGGGGTTTCGACCCCTTCGAAAGCATTTACTTAAAAAAAGGCATGATCTCTTTCAAAACCATTCCTTTAAAACAATTTTAACTAGTCGAAAGCTCATCAAGTCGAAAGCAAAAGCAAAACATGCACATTTTCATTTAAAACAAAGTAAAAAATTTGACCCCTTTGAAACCCCTCGTTTTGACTGCATATCTTTTGCCTATGTCCAATTCGCTATTCTCCAAATCTTTGATGCTATGTGCATTGGTTTCGATGGTGATGGAAGTGGGAGTACTTAGTCGAAAGCTAGGTGCCGAAAGTAGTCAAACATGTAAAAAGCATGTATAAGATGATTTTAACCTTTTAGAGTAATTCTTTTTTGACTAATATGCCTTTTTTGTCAGAATATGATTGGTTGTTAATTTCTTTTCTAAAGGTAATGCCGAAATTTCAGAAATACATATCTAAATTACTTACAAAATATCCCTTCTCCATTTATAAATATATAAAACATTTAAGTCTCATACCTTAAATTGTTTTATATATCTATTAAAACACTTACAAAAAATCTATAAAAATTCCCATAAATCATTTTTAATATGTTTTTTAACATATATTAATTTCAGACCTAAAATCTACATATATTATCCGTAATTAATTTTAAACCCAAACCATTTTCTTCTTTAGAAAATTAATATTAAATCTACAATAATTTAGAAAATTATGAAAATTGAAACCCATCTCTGAAATATCGTTTATGATCTTATTCTGAAATCACAAGGCATTTGGATGTCATTTAGTAGGGTTTTCACAATAAATATATCGTAAAATATATATGAATTTGCATAAATCATCAACAAGCATACATATCCAATTTAACAGTAAAAAACATGGTGAAACATTTACAAATTAGCTTAGATTTAATCTTAAACCAAAGTCAATTGAAAACATGAGATGTATTTATTATTCACCTTTAGTTTGAAATTAAGGAGTTGAGATTTGATCTTTGATTAAGTTGCTTAAGCTTCTTCCCCTTGATTTTAACTTTATCTTCTTCTTGCTTTTCTAATGGTGGCCGGCCTCTTATGTTTTGATTTGTGAAAATTAACATGAGAATGAATATTCCTAAAGGGTTTAGGATATTAGAACATATCTTATTCTTACTTTGCCCTTATCCTATTTGTCTTTCCTACTTTACTTTAATTCTCTTTAGTTCATTAATTAAATGGCATGGCTATCCTTATATTAATCGCAAATCTCAATCCCCTAATCATTACACTATTATTTAATTTAACTAATTAAATATCCTAAATAATGTTAGTCAAAATTATGATCGTTATAATAAGTCCATCATGTTTGTTGCAAATTACTTCATAGAGAATTGTTAAAAGAAGGTTTGTATATGAAGCAGTAGTGGAGTAAATTATGGGACTACAGATAAATAAGAAGAAGAAGAGAAGTGCCCCTAAGTCCTAGAATATAGTGTGATGTTGATGAGGTGTAATGAAGGTACTTAAGCATTTTTCTAAAGTTGTAGTTGGGCTTGTGTAAGTTTTGATCTACTCTAATTAAAGTAATTGAATTAATTGAAATGAATAAATAAACAGATAGTTTTGGGAAAACTATTGAAGTTGAAGTTTCTTTAATATTTTGTAATAATAATTATTAGAACCTCATATATTGGTATTTTAATACCGACAACTACATAACAATATACTATGTATATTAACCATTTATGCTGGGAAAGACCAATTAAACAAGTAGGCGTACTCGATAACAAGAGGGCCAAGATGACTCAACAAATGTAATATTAGTCAGAGTCTAGAATGATATGTATTGTTAAATATATAAGCACAAACAAACACAAAACAATTTCAGAAAATCAATATGTGCAAACTTATAGTCAATCACCTTGGTCCACTTACCGAAAGATTATGAACAAAAAATTCACACTGATAGGTTCAAACGACCAACACTTATGTCAATCGACTAAACCTGTGCAATAGATTTGAAATTCAAAATTTTCTGAATGCATATGTTGCTTCCTCAATTGTCAGTCCTCCTCGTTAATGGTTGAAATCCTCCATTGACAGTTGCAACTTTTCCCTTCATCACTACTCTTCATAAATAGTTGCTACTATTGATCATCTATACAAAGCAATTCATTTCAATGATTTAATGCACCAATTCTTAATTCTACCTAACTCAATTTTGAATTATCCTCAATCATTCATTTCAATATATTGCGTTCAATATTTGATCACACAATCATTTAAGAATACTTTCTTGTGATCAAATTACTTTCTTTTCTTCACGGGCACATATTATACCACAAAAAAGATGGTTATATGAAAGGTGTACTATAACGACTAATCTGTGCTATTCAAGAGCATAACAAAGTCACAAACTATTCTACTTTTGTGGATGAAGTACTATTCGATTGTCTAGGCAGTTGAAGACCTGTTCGGTTGCTTGAGCGGTTGTAATACCTATCCCTCCGGGTTGAGTGAGGGTATCAGTTTAAATTCAGAAGTAGTCTAGGGATGGACCTAGAATGGATGGTTCAAACTAGTATAGAAATCTTTGGTTTTATTTACTTATCACTGTTTACTTTTATTTACATTCCGCATAATTTTATAACTTCGATAATTATTCATATTACTCGATTTATAGCCATTTTTCATTTGGTATCAAGCTTAACCATTAAATAACCGTAACACGTACATATTGATATTTAAGTGATATGGAAAATATCACTTCTACTTTTGTTGAAGGACAGTCTACTACTAGACCACCTCTATTTAAGGTTTAACTATAATTATTGGTCGAGCAGAATGAGAATATATATGCAAGCTAATAGTTTTGAAGTTTGGAATATAATACAAACGAAATACACTGTTCCTACTACTGAATATGCATAATGGACAATTGTTCAAAAAATCGATGCTACTAATAATGCCAAAGCTATTAATATACTATTTTTCACTTTAGATAAAAATGAATTTAACAAAGTAAGCATGTGCACAGCCGGATATGATATTTGGAATACCCTTAAATCACTCAATGAAGGCACAAATGAAGTAAAATAGTGAAAAATTTCCATGGCTAAGAATCAATTTCAAAATTTTATAATGAAGCAGGATGAAAGTATCAGTGATATTTATTCTAGATTTCAAGATATCTATCATGATCTACTAGCATTTGGAGAAAGATATTCCAATCTTGACATTACATCAAAAATACTTAACTCCTTAATGGATGATTGGGAAAGAAAAATCATAGCAATCGAAGAAGCCAACAACATTTCAACCTTGAAACCAGAGGAGTTAATAAGAAATCTTATGTCCAATGTAGTAAACTTGCAGGATAAAAGGATATAAGCTCAAGATAGAAATACTATAGCATTTTAGGCTGAAAAAGAAGATTCGGACAAAGATCAGAAGATAGTAGCTAAGAACTTCAGGAAATTCCAAAAATATAACAAGAATAAGAAGTTTGGAAATAACAAAAATAGTGCAAACAAATCAAATAACAAAAATAGTTCCAACAAATCATCAACTTCATCTCTTGAAACTATGAATGTCACAAGATGGGCCACTTGAAGAAAGATTGTCCAGATCGTAAGAAGAGCGAAAATGAGAAAAAAAAACAAGAAATACCTCAAAAAGAAGAAGCAAATATTTGCAGTTACATGGGATGATTCAGATGAATTTTCTTCTTCATCAAATAGTGATAGGGACTCATAATAAGCAAATGTATGCTTTATGGCCACAAGTGATGGTGTAAGTGAATTCCTTTTTAATGATTTAGTAGATATAAATTCCAAGTTAATAGATTGACTAAAAAATCTTAAGTGAAAATATAAGGACACACTTGAAAAGCTAGGTAGAAGTAAGTTGAAGTGGACATGTTAAAAGATAAGAAGAAAATTCTAGAAGAAGAACTAGTAAATTCACAAGAGTAGTGTTAAGGTATCATCTCAACTTACTATGTTAAGCAGTGAAATCGAAATGTAATAGGAAAAAAAATGATACTATAGCTAAAGAAAAACATGATTTACAATCTAATGTTAAAATATTAGAATTAGAAATAGTATGTCTTAAAACTAAGTTAGAAAGTATTACTAAAAAGTTTCTAATTTTAATAATGGTAGAGATAATCATTCTAAAATGATAGAAAATTCACAATCAGTTTCTCGTAAAAATGGTTTGGGATATAATAAAACCAGCATGGTAGTTAAATCTATACCAAAGAAATATAGTTCTTTATACACAAATTTCAAAAATAAAGATGAGAGTCTAAAGAAACCTATCATTAAGTTTATTGGTCAGAAGAAACCAATAATTAATTCAAAATCTATTAAGATTTGGGTTCCAAAGACTAATAACAATTCAATAAGAAATACATATATAGACTCATTATGACAACTGTATATAGAAATTCCAATTTTATTTTTGAAGAGAACTCTAAACCTCTTTGGTTTGGCTTCCTAAGATCCAACTCTTAGGACCTTAATATGAAAATGGATACCAATATCATTTTAATATTTTTTGCATGTACCTAATAAGAAGAGAGGAAAGTGGATACTCGACAGTGGTTGATCAAAACATATGATGAAAAACAAAGAAATGTTGACATACATTACTCAGATGGAGGATCCATTACATTTGAAGATAATTCCAATGGATATATCATCGGCAAAGTCATATAAGCAATGATGATATATCTGACTAACCTTTCATTGCTAATGTTTTATTATTTAAGAATTTAAAATATAATCTTCTTAGTATAAGTGAACTTTTTGACAAAAACTTCAAAATTACTTTTGAAAAGATAAATGCAATATTTATGATCAAAATCAAAAATATAATTTTCGAAGGAAATCACAAAAGAAATATTTATATTTTAAATATGCAAACTAATCATAATTCTTACATGTGCTTAGCTGCCAAATATAATAATCCATGGTTATGGCACAAAGGGTTTTGTCATGTGAATTGTAAAGCTATAAGTAAATTATCAAACATGATTTAGTTAGAGGTCTACCAAAAATGAGCTTTAAAGTAAACAACTTGTGTGATGCATGTCAAACTGGAAAACTAACTAAATCCTCCTTCAAATCTAAGAAAATTATTTATACACTTCAACCACTTCAACTTCTCCACTTGGATCTTTTTGGTCCTACTCAAGTTCAATCGATTAGTCACAATAAATATGTATTTGTGATTGCAGACAATATTTCTACATTTACTGAGACTTTATTTTTGAAAAAAAGAGATACATTTGAAAATTTTAAAATATTTGCAAAAAGAATTCAAAATTTAAAAAAATTGAAAATTAAAAACATAAGTGATCATGGTGGTGAGTTCGAAAATGAACTCTTTAATGAATTTTGCAACAAAAAAAGGCAGTAACCACAATTTATCTTTTCCGAGAACACCACAAAAAAAGGGAATTGCAGAGAGAAAGAATCAAACGTTACAAGAATGTGCTAGAACTCTTTTGAATAGTAGCCAATTACCAAAGCACTTCTAGGCAGAACCCATGCCAACTGCATGTTACGTTTTGAATCATGCCACAATCCAACTACTAACAAAACATATTCTATATGAATTTTTAATGAAAGAAAATCTAACACTTTTCATTTAAGAATTTTTGGTTCAAAATGTTTTATTTTAAACATAAAGTATCAATTAGGAATATTTGATCTAAAATTCTATGAATGGATATATGTTTGATATTTGGAATGAAGCAAAGCTTATAGAATTTTTAATAAAATAAAAAATATTACTAAAGAAACTCTTCATGTTTCATTTCATGAAAATTTCAAAGCTAAAAAAACCGATGACGATGAAATAATAAATTATTCTGAAACTATTGCTGAAAATAATATTATGGAAAATTTACCTACATCGTCTCAAATTGAATTTGAACTTAAGTCTCCTTTAAATATTTTAAAAGAACATCCAATTCAAAACATTATAGGTGAAGTTAATGAAAGTGTTAAAACTAGGCATCGATTAAAATAAATGGGTCATGTTGCTTTTATTTCAAATATCGAACCAGAAAATCCAAAAACAGCTTCGACTAATGACTATTGGATTTTATTTATGCAAAAAGAGATAAACCAATTCAAATGAAATGACATTTTGAACGTAGTTCCTAGACTGAATAATTAGACAGTTATTTGTATGAAGTGGGTCTATAAAAGCAAGGATGATGAAAATGGAAATATGACTAGGAATAAAGCTAGACTAGTCGCACAAGGATATAATCAAGTGAAAGGAATAGATTACGAAGAAACATATGCTCTAGTTGCTCTACGTATTTTGTTAGCATTCTCTTATCATCATAATTTCAAATTATATCAAATCGATGTGAAAAGTGCATTTTTAAATGGTTTTATAAAAAAATGTTTTTGTGGAATAACTACCATTATTTTCTCATGAAAAATTTCCAGATAATGTATATAAACTCAAGAAAGTTTGTGTGGTTTAAAACATGCACCACGCTCTCGGTACGAACGTCCTAAAAACTATCTCATAGATTCTAGATTGAGAACGAAAAAGTTAATCAAACTTTATTTATAAAATAAAATAATAAAGACATTTTAATAATACAAATTTATGTAGATGATATCATATTTGGATCTATAAATGAAAATTTATGTAATAAATATGGAAAAGTAGTGAAAAGTGAGTTCGAGATGTCTCATATGGATGAACTCTCGTATTTTCTTGGAATGCAAATCAAACAATTAAGCAATAGTATTTTTTATTAATCAAGAAAATTATTGTAATAGTTTAATAAAACGTTTAAGTATGGAAAATACTTCTGCAAACCCTACCCCTATAAGTACTACTATTCATCTCGATTGAGATGAAAATGGTAAAAATATGGATCAAAAACTATATCGTAGTATAATTAGGTCTTTGCTATATTTAATCGCTAGTCATCCCGACATCATGATGAGTGTCTACTTATGTGCACGATTTCAAGAAAATCCCAAAGAATCACATTTATCAGCCACGAAACAATTTTTTTGCTACTTAAGAAACACTAGAGACTACGGCCTCTTCTATCCAAAAGAATATCCTTTCGAACTGTTGATTTTGGAGGATGTCAAATGGACAGAAAGAGTACGAGTGGTACTTGTCACTTCATAGGACAGTCTCCAGTATCTTGGTCAAGTAAGAAAAAAAATTATGTTTCACTTTCGACTTGTGAAACAAAATATACTCTGCAACCCTGACATGTGCACAAGTTATATACATGCAACAAATACATCAAGATTTCGGCATCCAACTTCAAAAATCTTCAATTTATTGTGACCACACAAGTGCCATTAACTTGTCGAAAAATCCAATAAATCAATCTGGAATCAAGCATATCGATATTAGACATCATTATCAATGTGACAACATAGAAAAAGGTATAATTTCAGTAGAATTTGTATTTTTCAAAAATAAATAGCAGATATATTTACCAAACCAGTAAATGAAAACACATTCGTAAGATTAAGGCATAAACTAGGAATCACATCGTTACGGGAATTAGAATAAATATTTAAGTAATTATTACTATGGTATTACATATATTATATATAAAAGATTATAAATGGTTCAAAATTCAAAACCACAAGCACCATAGAAAAACCATTGTAAAAATACACTCAGCCTTAAACTCTCTCTCTAAAAATAACTCAAAGTTTATGTACCTATATCATCAGTTTGTGCAAAGAAATATCCACAGTATCTTAAAATATTCAAACTCAGAAATACCTTCAATTCTTTATCAAAAAGTCATCGCATGAAGAAATGTATAACTCTGCCAATTCACCAGGAGGTTCAAAAAAAAAATCAACTACTTCTTCCTGCTCCTTGCACTTCACACCTCCTTCCAACAAAAGCAAGTGAATTTTAAATTTTCTACACCACCTCACGTTCAAAGAACTGGCTATCTCCATGTGGGAAGAAAGTGGAAACTTTATGTAAATTCGAAGGTACTGTTACCCAGACAGACAACTATAGAATTAACGATCTGCATCACTACCAACAGGAATCTCTTGGATTGAAAAAAGAAATGTGCTTGAAACAACAACATTAGTGGGAACAGCGATGTCATGGAGAACATCTAAATTTTTTAACTCGTTACCTCATGAACTTTACATCCAAATTTTGTCGCAAGTCTCCGGTTAAGGAACCAACTCACAATGCATGGTCTCCTCAACCTCCTCCTCTTCAAATTGAAGATGCAATTCTACATAATCCCTGGGCTCCTATACAAGCTCTATAAACTGTTATTTGTCTAGTGTACTAAAACAGATAGCACGCTACAATAAAATCGTCGCACAAGTTTATAAATTAGATTTCCACTACACTGGAATTCTGTAGTAATTATTATAACAATATGAATGTTGTAAATAAATTACAACAACAGCGTTATACTATTTTGAATAAATAGTATAACCAGAATAACGGATAGAATATAGAATAATGTATATAAATACACAATCAGACTAGAATTCTAACCGGATTATGTCTGGGGCTCGTCGTAACGATTGCCTTAAGAATTTTATTTCCAAATTCTCCCAAGATACAACAGACGTATTCTGCTCGAGATTGTAATGAGTATATCACTCTGTGATTTTGATTATAAGAATAGCAGTTATTAGAAGAGAAGAGATAAGAAAATTCAGTGAGGAAAGTGATCAGTTTTCCTCCTTATTTATAGTTTGTTCGTATCCCTTCGAATGGTCGCGTCTGCACCCGTTTGTCCAAACGGTCGCGCCCGTTTCCTTTAATTGCTACTGTTCGTGTGTCTGCTTATGTTCGGCCGCGTCTCTTCAGTCGGGCCGCATCTGTTCGCCTCTAACGGGTCACACCCGCTTCTTTTCGCCTCTAACGGGTCACACCCGCTTCCGTTCGCGTCTAAAGGTTCGCTCCACTTCAGTCCGCTTTATGAACAGTCACGTCCGTCTTCACCCGCCCGCTTCTCTTCAAATTCCAGGCCCAGCCCAGTTTCAGCCGAAGCCCAAAATCGTTAAACAATGGCCTAGCAAAAAGAATAGTCATTTTAGACCCATACCCGTACCCGAGCCTGGCCCGGTTCGGTCGGTTGGACGGACGGGGGCGGCGCGCACGCGTGTGGTGGAGATGCATGATCTCCCTCCTCACAACGAATCATACATTTGGGAGCCACAGGCCCCCAACCTCCACTTAAGAAAGCTATTAATATACTTGGCTTTCTTAGTATATTAGGCGATGTGGGACTTTGTATATTTCATTCATTTTATTTGTTAAGGAATTCCAACAATCCCCCACATGAATGATAATATACATATCCCCTACATAAAGCGAAATATCACAGAGTATATATGGAATAATGCTCTATCGTGGATAAGTAGATATTTCACTTTGAACTTTCCCTAGTTAAAACTTATCGGATCTACTTGGCTAATCGGTGAATTATTTCATTTTGAACTGTCGGTCTTTATTGTATATCCGAACAATAAGCTTTACGAAGCATTGATTCCCTTCTCATCCAATCTCTTGGTTGTGTTCATTTTGGTCCTAAACAATTTTTGGTTCTGCGAGTGTTTTAGAGAATAAAAGCCTTTTAATATTCTAATAGTGCTGACCCAGCTCACACTAACATAGGTGATCGCAACCATTAAGAGTATCCTACATATACCCTACTTTTTATTTCCAAGATATGGTCATCATTAAAAAACATAGTTTTAACCTTTAAATACTTCTATAGGCATGAATTTATATTGTGCACCATAGGAATGGAGTTCGACTATGTCCACGCAAATGCATTACGTATTGAGTTACTCAGAACTGGTTTGCCTATTGATCCTAGTCCGTGGGATCTCCAGTCGCTAGGATAGGTTTCCGTATAAGATAACTCTTTGTGGTTTAGGCTTTTAAACTCATTCCCCTCGATGCGCAGTCAATTTTCTCTCCTGATAAACCTTTAGTAAATGGATCCGCTAGGTTATCATTTGTTCTCACATAGTCTATGGAAATTGTTCCATTTGAGAGTAACTGCCTAACTGTGTTATGGCGTTGACGAATATGTCGTGACTTTCCATTATACATAAAGTTGTGCACTCTACTTAGCGCAGGTTGGTTATCACAGTGTACACATATGGCCGGTACAGGTTTAGGCCAAAATGGAATATCTTCTAAAAAGTGACGAAGCCATTCTGCTTCTTCGCCTGCTTTATCTAATGCAATGAACTCTGATTCCATAGTGGATCGAGCTATGCATGTTTGTTTAGTAGATTTCCATGACACTGCTGCCCCTGCTAGGGTAAAGACATAACCACTTGTTGATTTTGATTCCTCTGAATCTGCAATCCAGTTTGCATCACTATATCCTTCTAAGGCGGCATGATATTTTCCATAGTGTAAGGAATACTTAGTGGTATTTTTTAAATATCCAAGCACTCTCATTAGTGCTTTCCAGTGTTCCTTCCCTGGATTGCTTGTATACCTGCTCAATCGACTTACTGCATAAGCTATATCTGGTCTTGTGCAATTCATGAGATACATGAGATATCCTATTACACGAGAATATTCCAGATGCATTACACTCTCATTAGTGTTTTTATGCAGTACTTCTGATGGATTAAAAAGTGTACTTACTCCTTTAATTCCAAAATTTTGAAATCTTTCAATCACTTTTTCTACATAATATGATTGAGACAACTCAATTCCATTAGGTGTTCTTATTATTTTTATTCCCAAAATAACATCTACAACACCCAAGTCTTTCATGTCGAAATTGTTGATCAACATTTTCTTTATGGTCTCAATTACCTGAGTATTTGGACCGAATATTAGCATATCGTCCACATATAGACAGATCATCACATATGATTGTCCAAGTTGTTTATAGTAAACACATTTGTCGCATTCATTTATACGAAAACCATTTCTCATCATGACACTATCAAATTTTGCGTGCCATTGCTTTGGAGCTTGTTTTAGTCCGTATAATGATTTGACTAATCTACAGACTTTGTTTTCATTTTCTTTGAAAATAAATCCCTCATGTTGCTCCATGTAAATCTCCTCATCGAGATTTCCATTTAAGAATGTTGTTTTTACATCCAACTGATGAATCTCTAGATTATAGATGGATGCAATTGCTATTAGCATTCTTATAGAGGTTATTCGTGTTACCGGCGAATATGTATCAAAAAGTCTACTCCTTTTTTTTGACGATATCCTTTGGCTACTAATCTGGCTTTATACTTGTCGATAAAGCCATCTGCTTTCATTTTCTTCTTGAAAATCCATTTGCAGCCAATTGGTTTTATTCCTGGTGGAATATCAACAATTTCCCAAGTTTTATTGCTTAAAATTGAATCAATCTCACTTTGGATTGCTTCTTTCCAACATGAGGATTCAGAAGATGACATTGCTTCCTTGTACGTTCGAGGTTCGCGCTCTAATACATATGTAAAAAAGTCTGAACCAAATGTTTTGGAAGTTCTAGCTCTTACGCTTCTTCTTGGTTCAGCATCCTCAATTTCAAGATGAGTTTCATCTTCATGCGAATCGTTTGATTCTTCCCTTGTCCTTTTGGGACCTTATTTCCTTCATTCCTTTTGTACGGAAACACATCTTCAAAGAATGAGGCATCTCTTGATTCCATGATTGTATTTACATGAATATTAGTTATATCAGACTTGAATACCAAGAATCTATAGGCACTACTATTTTGGGCTGGCCCAAGATAGTAACAATCTACTGTTTTTGGTCCAAGTTTGACTCTCTTGGGAGGCAGAACTGGAACTTTTGCCAAGCATCCCCACACTTTGAGGTATTTAAAACTTGATTTTTGTCCTTTCCATAACTCATATGGAATTGTTCCTGTTTTATTATGAGGGACTTTGTTTAATATGTGATTAGACATATTTATTGCTTCCCCCCACAAGTTCGTCGGTAAACCAGAATTTAAAAGCATGGCAGTAATCATGTCTTTTAACGTTCTGTTCTTTCTCTCAGCTACACCATTTTGTTGTGGTGAATATGGAGCTGTTGTTTGATGAATTATACCATTTTCGGCACAGAACTGTTCAAACGGTGATTCATATTCTCCACCTCGATCAGATCTTAGTATCTTGATCTTTTTATTTAACTGATTTTCTACCTCAGCCTTGTATTTTATAAACGTTATTATTGCTTCATCTTTATATTTAAATGATATACATAGCAATATCGCGTATAATCGTCAATAAAAGTAATGAAATACTTTTTCCCACCTCTTGTAGGTAGTGATTTAAAATCACATAAATCTGTATGTACCAAACCTAATGGTTCGGTGCTTTCGTCAATAGATTTAAATGGTTGTTTGACCAATTTTGCTTCCACACATGTCTCACATTTGTTGTTCTTATCTACTTGGAATTTGGGAATTAATCCCAAGTTTGATAATGCTTTCATTTCGCGAAAATTTATGTGTCCCAATCTATCATGCCATAGTAAAATTTCGTGCTCAAGCAAATAAGAAACTTCAATTTTATTAATAGCACAATCAGAATACATATTTTTGTTGCCGACAACGGCTACATTTGCCTTAAATAGGCCATCACATAAATAACCCTTCCGATATACATTCCAGCTTTGGACAGAACCATCTTGTCTGACTCAAACACCATTTTGAATCCCTTCTTTGATAGGACTGCACCAGAGATGAGATTCTTGCGTATGTCTGGAACGTGGAGCACGTTATTCAACTTAACATTTTTTCTAGAAGTAAACTTGAGGATTACTATGCCACTGCCTTCGATCATGGAAACTACAGAATTACCCATATAGAGTTTTTCTTCGTGATCGAATTTCTGATATGTAGAAAACATGGTTTTGTCAGAACAAACATGACGAGTAGCGCCTGTATCTACCCACCATTGGTTAGGATTCTGAACCAGATTGCATTCAGATACCACCGCCGAGAAGTTGGACTCGTCTACTTACATGTTATCCACTATATTTGCCTCTTTATTGCGTTCCTTCTTGAGTCTGCAATCTCTAGCGGCATGTCCAACTTTTCCGCAAACCCAACATTCGCCATTAAAATTCTTGGTTCGTTTGTTGTCTTTTGGTTTTTTGTCTTGAGCTTTCCTTTTCTTCTGGAAATTCTTCTTTTTGTTTTTGGTCTTGGACCCTTCATTCACAAATGCCTCCTCGCTTGGTTTTGTAACTGCACGGTTGTCTGCCTCAATTTTTAATCGGACTATGAGATCTTGTAAAGAGATTTCCTTCTTCCTCTCCATGACGGCGGCAGTTTTCCCGTGATGGCTGCAACCAAAAACGAATCTCCAACCATATGACCTTCCGCTTCGAGTTCATGAATGATGATTTACAATTCATGCAGTTGAGCAGTCACCGGTTTGGAGTCAACCATCTTGTAGTCCATGAATTTGTCTACAATGAATTTCTTAATACTGATATTCTGCGTCTTGTACTTCGTGGTAAGTGCATTCCAGAGTTTTTTTGATGTCTTTAAAGGCTGATATACTTTGTACAACACCTTGTCAAGAAATTCAGAATATAGTTTCTGCATAAAAAATCGGAATGTTTCCACATATTCACCTCTGCTTCCTTGCCTAGTGCAGGAATCAGTTCCTCCTCCTCGAGGTACTTTTGCAGACCAAGTGTGGTGAGATAAAACAACATCTGATTCTGCCATGTCAAGAAATCATCACCATCTCCCTTGAACGGTTCAAGTCTGTTGTGAGTAGTATTCTTTGAAAATTCTACTGTTGCCATCTCTGTTTTAGTAAGAAAATAGTAAAATTATTAAGATGTTATTTGTCTAGTGTACTAAAACAGATAGCACGCTACATAAACTCGTCGCACAAGTTTATAAATTAGATTTCCACTACACTGGAATTCTGTAGTAACTATTATAACAATATGAATGTTGTAAATAAATTACAACAACAGCGTTATACTATTTTGAATAAATAGTATAAACAGAACAATAAACGTCGCGTCTGCACCCGTTTGTCCAAACGGTAGCGCCCGTTTCCTTTAATCGCTACTGTTCGTGTGTCTGCTTATGTTCGGCCGCATCTCTTCAGTCGGGCCGCACCTGTTCGCCTCTAACGGGACACACCTGCTTCTTTTCGCCTCTAACGGGTCGCACCCGCTTCTGTTCGCATCTAACGGGTCGTGCCTCTTCAGTCCGCTTTATTAACAGTCGCGTCCGTCTTCACCCGCCCGCTTCTCTTCAAATTCCAGGCGTAGCCCAGTTTCAGCCGAAGCCCAAAACCATTAAAAAATGGCCTAGAAAAAAGAATAGTCATTTTAGACCCGTACCCGACCCGGTCGGACGGCGGCGGCACGCGCGCGTGGTGGAGATGCATGATCTCCCTCCTCACAACGAAGCATACATTTGGGAGCCCCAGACCCCCAACCTCCACTTGAGAAAGCCATTAATATACTTGGCTTTCTTAGTAAATTAGGCGATGTGGGACTTTGTATATTTCATTCATTTTATTTGTTAAGGAATTCCAACATAAACAAACTCATGGGATCATGTACACATTAGGAGTCAGGACCAAGTAAAGAAAAATAAATCCATATATATATATATATATATATATATATTTGAGTATTGCTTTTCATAATATCTTCATAAAATAAATTTTGCATTTGTTTCCATCAAAATAAATAAAATTTTATCATAAAGAAACATGTTGAAGTGAAAAATAAAATCTTGAAAATAAAAAACTGAATTTCTAGAACAAATAGCACAGTCGACTGAACGCCCTAGTTAGTAGACTAAACAAGAAGAGTTAAAAAATTACCTTCATAGTTTTAGATGACCGAGATGCTTTTAGTTGACTTTGACAATAATATTTTGTTTCCCTGAAAGGTTGAATCTTTCACGACTGAATTGATGATTCAGTCGACTAAATGGGTTTTTAGTGTTTTTAATAAATAGAACCTGAACCATTTCGTCACTTCATAAGCACCAATTCGTTTAAACCATAACGTCTTTTTAAATCCTATAACTTCTACAATTATCATTCACCATCTCCATAATAAAGATAAATAAAATCAAAAAAAATTCCCACAATTTCAAAGACAATGCCACCGAAAAGGTCAAGAGAGCCTTCATCTGCCACTGGTCCTTCAGAATCTCAGATTAGAAGTTGGTTATATAACGATGCTGTCGTATTAAGCTTCAACAACATGAAAAACATAAGGATTTTTGAAGGGTCCTTCATTAAATTTAGAGACTATGATGGCTATGCTATAAGGGAATTTGTAGAAGATAACAATATTCACTTTCTCATCGATTATGATACGAACAATCTAAAAATCTACCCCCACTGGTAAAATTGTTCTACGCTAATTTAAACTAAGATCTTATGAATCCATGTAATAGAGAAAACTGCATTTGGACAATGGTTTGTGGTATCAAAATCCTTTTGCCCTTAGTTGGACTAGGTTCTATTTTGAATTACTCTTTAGAAGGAGAGGACTTAGATGATATTCAGGTAGATATGGACAAACGAGATGAGATTAGTCATCAATTTTAAGCTATGCCCAAAAGGAAGAATTTTACATGGATTTCTTATCTATTCCATTCAACCACGTACCAGTAGTTATGAATTCATATATAAACATAGCTTTCAAGCTCTTTAAGCACTGTGGAGCTATCGAAACATTAATTGGGCTAAAGCGATTATAAATGAATTTGAGACTTTTTATAATCATAGAGCTAAAATGCTTATTTGTGGGTAATATATCATCTGAATTTTTATAAGATTTCAATTTCCTCTTCTGAATTCAGAATTTGCTACTGTTGGATATTTTGATTCCAAAACCCTTAGCCCTACGAAACTTCCTCCATGGGTTAAGAATCACAATATCATCTCATTTGAGGAATGGAAAAAAATAGAGAAACTGGTCATCCACAACCCACTAATCCTACTGCAGCTTCTACTTCTCAAGCATCTCCATATCCTCGTATTCAACATGATGAGGATGACATAGAAGAGGTATCTTTAGAAAATCAAGCTCATTAAGCTTACATCACAATCTCTCGTAATCAAAGAAAACTTAATCATCGTATCTCCCAAGTTAAACCCACCGTTTTTAAGATGGATAACAAAATTGATCGAACCAAAGGATTCTTGAACAAGATATGGGATAAAATGCCATGTGCTTCATCCTCCTCTGCATTCACACCCAATAAAGAAATTCCTCAAAATCCTAATCATTTAACATGGTCAAACTCTTTCGATAGAAAAGAAAGTGAAAGGTTTGATAATACAAGTGGTGGTCATGGAAATTGATGTCTTGGTATGATGATTTCAATTCTACCTTTCGTTGTTTTCTTTTGTTATTTTTGTGTTGTTTGTTTAATTTTTTTATGGTATGTTGTTGAAATTTTACATACTTCAAAGTTCATGATGACTTCTTACGCTGCTTGTTTTATAAAATGTTCCATCATGTGCTACCTTATGCACTATTTTATATCTTATATTGCGATGTTTGTTTTATAAAATGTCTTATCTTCTGATAAATTACATTGTGATTTTATTCTGTTTATAATGTTGTGATATCAATCTATTATGATGTCATGGTATATCACGATCATTCATTTTGGCCCATATTCGGTTTTATCGATAACAAAGGGGGAGAATAACTATGGCCATATCAATAAGGAGAGCATAGATTTAGAGGAGAACAATTTATTTCATTTATTCAAACAAATATAGTTGTCATCATCAAAAGGGGGAGAATGTTAGAACCTCCTATTTTGGTATTTTGATAGTGACAACTATACAACAATATATGACGTATGTTAACCATTTATGCAGGGAAAGATCAATCAAATAAGAAGGCATACTAGACAAAAAGAAGACCAAGATGACTCAAAAAATGTAATATAAGTCAAAGTCTAGAAATGTATTGTTAAAATCTCTTCTAGTGGTATATATAAGCATACACAAACACAAAAAAAATTCAGAAAATTAGTATGTACAAACTTACAACAGTCAGTCGATTGAGTCATCCCCTTCAGTCGATTGGCAAAAAGATTATGAATAAAAAATTCCCACTGACATATTCAGACCACTAACACTCATATTGGTCAACTAAACCTATGCAATAACTATAAAATTCGAATTTTTATGAACGGTGTGTTGCTTCCTGAACTGTCAGTCCTCTTCGTCAATGATTGTAACCCTTTCCCTTTACCACTACTCTTCGTGAACAGTTGTAACTATTGATCATCTATATAAAGTAATTCATTTCAAATATCTAACACGCCAATTCTTAATTCTTCCTATCTCAGTTCTGAATTATTCTTAATCATTCATTTCAATATATTACTTTCAATATTTGATCACATGATCATTCAAGAATGATTTCTTCTGATCAAATTACATTTTCTTCTTCCTGAGCTTATGTTATATCATGAAGAAGAATATTATAGAAATGGTGTATTACATCGAATAATTCATACTGTTCAAGAGCATAACGAAGTCACAAACTATTCTACTTTTGTAGATGAAGTCCTATTCGGTTGTCTAGGCGGTTGAAGACCTGTTTATTTGCTCAGGCGGTTGAAATACCTATTCCTTTGCATTAAGTGAAGTATTAGTTTAAATCCAGAAGGAGTCTGGGACTAGACATAAAACAGGAAGTTTCAAACCAGTATTTACTTATCTTTATTTACTTTTATTTACATTCCATATAATTAAGTAACTAGAAAAAAAATCATATTACGTGATCCATAGCCTTTTTCAATAACCTGTATTTAGGCTTTGAATATAGAATTTTTTTTAGAAGAGGTTGTTTTTCAGAAATATTTAACGATTTTATTCTGTAAAATGTTATGCGTGACGCGTATTATTTTTGTGCTTATATTTTGATGTATATTTAAGTTTTAACAAAGGAACTTTTGAAAGTAAATAGGGAAAAAGTAATAAATAATATTTTATTTGAGTGGCTTTTATTTTACAATTATTTCTATCACATTTTGAAAGAAAATCAAATATTGCACTTCCTTTACACTTTTATAAAGTTTTTTGTTTAAAAAAAGTAGACTTTAATATTGTTAGTTTTGCTTATTTTTCTAAGTCAAATTTGAATCATTTTGTATGGGATTTGAATGAAAAACAAAGGATTTTTGATATAAACACTTGAAAATATGCATTGATAAATGGTTTAAGCTTTGGGAAATTATTTGAAAACTAAATATTTTTATGCATATATTTGATGTGTTAGTTAAAAGTTATTAAAAATTGATTAATTATAAAACAAAATCAATCTTAAAGTATAATTTTATAGAAACGTTAGTAATTGTTGAATGATGATTGAAATTAACTTATTATTAAACAAATGATTTATATTTATATTACATGATAAAATGGTCTTAAATTATATGAAACAACAATTTAAAATTGAAGTACGAGAATTCTGGAAAATGATCGTAGTAAATTCAAACCTAACATATATTTTGAGTAATTAATGTTAAATTGGTAAAAAAATGAATTTTGGATGTTAAACATTTTTAAGAATGGTTACATAAGAAACGTCAAAAATAAATCAACTTTGGAAATTAAAAGCATAATAATTGTTAGTCAAGGATATATGAGTAAGTATGAAGTGATTAAATTGAAATGAATTTGAATTATGATTTCTTATGAAATGATTTAATACGAAACTTCCAATGTAAAAATTTATGAAAATTTATTTAAGTAAAATTTAAAGAATTTGATTTGAAAGAAAAATATGTGTTGTAATTTTATTGAATATTTATTTGGAATTAAAGGAGGATTTTGTGATTTTCAAATCTTACTAGTTTGCTGAAGAATAAGATTTGAGATCAATGACTTTGATTTAAAGATTGAAAAGTTGTGATATTTTCAGTTGGAAATTTGATTGGAGATAAAGAAGAATTACATATCTTATAGAATTTAAGGTCAACTAGCTATGATGGTTAATATGCCGATGTGATTAGCACTAGTTAGAAATGAACATTATGAATTTGGGACATAGGGTTTTGTGTCAAAAATTTATGAGAATGTTATTTATGAATTTTAAATAGTTTTGAAATGATAACGGAAAATATATTTTGAATTTGGAATTTACTATTATTTATAAAGTATAACGGAATCTAAATAAATAGTAATACGATTTTTGGAAGATTATCTGAATTTAAAACAAATAATAAAATGATAGTATTTAAAAATAAGTATAATATTATTTAAGAAATAAAAATATGAGATATTTTCCATGAATTATTTTTCAAATAACTATCACTATTTCATAATGTAAATAAAAAAATTATTTTTGAAACTTAATGTGAAATGTTATTATTTTTGAGTTACATAATACTAAAATGGTTTTGAAAAAAAAGCTTAGAATAAATACTATTGTTTTAATGTAAAGTGATAATAATGTTAGTTGTTTTAAGGAAATTTGATGAAAATTATTATTCTTGAATTAAAGAGGTGAGATATTTAAAGTAGTACGTTGAAAACAAACGATTTCTGAAATATATTATCGATTTGAAAAGCATATATAATTTTAGGATAATAAAGGAAAAAAAATCTTTATAATAAGCAATGTTGAGATAAACTATAATGAAAAAGAAAACAATGAGTTTAAATTTATTATTTTGAATAAGTTGAGACATGTGTTATTAAATGTTGTTTTGAAGCTACGTGAAATGGTAATGAGTATTTAAATATGAAAAAAAAAATTATAAGCTTGTACTAAAATTTATAGTTGGACTTTAAAAAATAATTTGAACATTAAAATGATATTTTAAAACTTGAAACTTGAATTTTTTTTCTAAGTTTGTTTAGTAAATTTATATTCAAATTTAAAGAAAAGGAGTTTCTAAAATTTAAATTCTTTGAAAAGGAATTTTATGGATTCAGAACTTAGAATTTTGAGATGAATATTGAAAGAAAATGGTTTTCATTTGAACGAAGATTTCAATTATAAAGAATATTTAAAATATAAGACCTGAACGTTATTCAAGTTATTTGATTTTGAAGAAAGAAGAGGGTACTTAAAATTTAGTTCTTCGAAAAAAAATACTATGGAATTTTATAACTAGAAAAATATTTTGAACTATTTTTGAATTAATGGAATTTGAATTTGAGTTTGTTATAATAGTATTGTGTTCACTGAAAATAAGGAATTATCTACTTGAAATATTAATAAATAACACGATGATAAAGATATGCCGGTAGTGTAATTGTTTAAATACAAGATATACTTGGGTATTATATTATTAAAGACCTTAGTGATATACTAAGCGATGAAAACGCAAATGATATATATGCATAAAGAATTCATGGTTGGTAGTTAGGTAGGTGGAAGACTTACTATTTTGATATGTTATAGGGGAAAGCTAGCACCATAAGTTGTTGGGCCTTTTTTCGATTTTATAGAGAGTAGAGTTGCTTATCATGTTTGAGTGGTCTTCTTTAAAGGTTTATGAGTATTCTTACGCATTTTTTATTTATCCTATTTGTGAACTTATGTTGACTATTTAGCAGTTATGGTATAAACTAGTCATCTTATGAGGTGAATGTAGAGATGGAGCTTAGAATATTTTGAAGGCATGACACATTTAGGACTTGATGTGACAACATAGAAATGAGGAAATGAAGTTGCTCCACGTACAACGAGAATTTTTTGGATAGGAGTCTGATGGAGCTCGAGGAAATAATTAGACTTTTCATTATATGCTCTTTTCCAATAATTTAGTCTTTTTGGTAGTTTATAGGTTAGTTTGCACATTAGGTCATTGTTTGTTTGCATGGTTTCTTTAGCTAACTAGTTGACATAGGCATGGATGTACGGATGGTGGGATTGGTTGTATATACATCCTTATGATGTGTTTTTTGTAACAACCCTGGCCAAGGTTACCTATAATTAAACTTAAAAATATGATTTAATTTATCATAATTAATCTTAAGATAAAATCAAGAATTTTATTAGTTATGATTTCCAAATTAAATGGATTTAGGATTAAATAAATTGGAAATTCATTGAGTATCCTTTTGTGAAACTTAATTCTTATATTTAATAATATAGGAATAATTTTGGTAAAATGTGAAAATTAAACATGTGAAAATTAAACATATTAAAATAACTTGTAATGTAAAAATGTGAATTGCAAATTTTTATTCACTTATTTTTCATAAGTTGAGATTTGTGATAAAATATTTTCATCTCTAATTATTTCAACCAATGTTGTAAAAATTTCGTAAAATGTCAACATTGAAATTTGTTATTTAAAATGAGATTTTATGATCAATAATTTATGTATATCTAAAGAATGAGCATAACTTTTATTTTCAAAAGGTTATATTTAATTTTATAAGATATCTCAATATTAATGGAAATGAGAATTTTTCACTGGTTGATTGGTTTTGAAAAGATTTGAGAAATCAAAATATGTTAAATAATCATTGTTCAGTGTGAAAATAGTGTTTTATAATAATAAAAACAAAGGACATAAACATTTTTTCCTCTTATTGGGTTCATGCAAAACTATTTGGTATACGAAGGAGATATTGTGAGGAGAAAATGAAACTTACGTTCATTTCCTTCTCATTTTATTTGCAGCTCAAAAAATCTGAAAATTAGAAACCTCTTATTCTTAAAACCCTAGCACAATTTTCCCCCCAAATCGAAGTGCAATAAAAGGGCTTTTGTATAATAGTTAGAAAAATCAACTTCGGGTAATCTCCTCCACCTTCTAGTGTATCTAGTTCGTTAATTAATCTCAGTTATGCATACGGCTATAATCTTTCTTTTCAAATTGCTGAAATTATACTTAGGTGATTGCTGAAAGTTATTAGCCCATAAGAATTTAAGTTCTTAGATCCAATTCAAGTCTATATTGGTGATTTTATTACTCACACAACCACCTTTGAATAATTGGTTGTATGTTTGCTGTTTTGATTGAATTTGTGGATTGAGATGATTATTTTATGTTCCTATGGTTGATGAAAATGCATTAGGAAAGTGCGCTGAAGTAAAATAGCAATAAAAGGCACATTTCAATCCTGCTTGAGGTCAATCCTTTTAGGTTAGAAACTATACTCAATGACAATTTTTTTTCTTTTGGTTAATTTTTGAGATTTGTCCATTAACTTGACCTCAAATAGAATTGAAAGTGCAAGCACAATTTCGTCTTTAATATAATTTTGTAAGTTTTAAACCTGAAATTTATTTGGTAATATCTTTTTCATTACTAAATGGAATTCCATAATTGTTGATGTTATCCAAAAGCTTATACTTTTATCTACAACTTTTATGTTTTTAGGTTTGTATTATCTTTTGGTTTATATGGTTGAAAATGCATTTTAGTGTCGTTGTTTCTAGAATAAATGACGGGGATAATAAATTTTAAACCTGAGTATTGTTTCAGCCATAACCTTTCAAGCATAAGTCCAAATTTAATGATTTTTTTCTTGTTAGAAATATAAGACTTTTATCTATAACGGTAATGTTTTGATTTTTGTAAAAATTTAAGGCTTAAATGATCGAAATAGCATTTCTTTTTCGCTGGCCTGAGAATAGACGACGGAGATAATTAATTTAAAAACTGAGAATTGTTTTGGCCTATAACTTTTTAACTGTAAGTCCAATTTTGATAATCTTTACCTTTTTGGAAAGCTCATACTTTTTTTACAACTTCGATGTTTTGAGTTTTGTAATTTTTTGCGATTTAAAGGATCGAAATTATAGATGTTAAAACTCTAAATTTGATTAAAATAAGTATATTTTGGAATGAATGGTTTTATAAAGGAAGGTGATAATTTAAATTTTTTTAAATAAAACTTGTGAGATTATTATATAAAGATATTTCTTTCAAAAACTATTTTGTAGTTCTTTGTAATATAATTTCTTACTATTTAATAAATCTTGAGATAAATTTTGGATTTGGTATTTCATTTTGTTTAAGAATTTGTAATAAAATTTGAGAGCGTTAATTCTACATACAAGAAGTACTAATAATCGACCTAGTTTTATTGATTCGTTTAAATACTTTTAAGTAAAGCTTCAACGAATATGGTATAACTCACTAAATAGAATGTTTGAGTGGAATTTACTAACCAATTAGCGAATACTTAAATTCCATAGGTTTCATGGGATGCTTTGGTTAAAATTTTGTGATTACTTTTAGGAATGTATTTAACACTTTAGAGTTGCATTCCCTTTTTTTGTTTGGCAAGGGGCTGATATATACTTAAGAGAATATAGTTTAGGTTTTCCAGTTATATCCATAGTGAGTGAGATTTACCAGCTTCTTGTAAATACTTGAATTTCACCGGCGACATGGGATGTTTTGGTTTAGTTCTTGTAATTTCTAAAAGTGATAGAATTTGGCACTTTAGAATTTACTCACTTTTGACGTTTGGCATGGAGATGATAGATTCTTAAAAAGTATACTCCTGGATTTTTGTATGATCTTTATGGTCGGAATGAGTTATATCCGCTTCGGTCTTTGAATTATGTTTTTACGATCATTATGATCAGTATAGGCTTGGTATTCTTGGACTTTGAGAATTTGTTTTCATGGTATGGATGATCATTGGTATCGGATTGGTATGAGTGATACCACATTTTTTTTCCATGGTATGAATACGAGCATTATGATTATTATGGATTTGGTTTTCCTTGGATTTTGAGATATTATTATTTATTATGTAATTTTGGGCTTTTTGACTATTTTATTTCGTGATTCTATGTCTTGAGATGGATTTTTAGGATTTGTGACTTATTTATGTTTTGTGATTGTAGTTATTGTGTAGTGAGATGTAATTAGAATTGGACTATACTCCTTGACTTATTTATATATGACACCTGTATTTATCTATATGTCATATATCCTAGTATTATATCTTGTTCTCACCCATTTGGATACTTAAAGATGTATGATCCATTTCTTTTATAATATTCGGGTTAGGCAGAGACTTTTCAGGTTACATAACGTGTAGACCTTTGGATGGTTGTGCTAGAAGAGAGATAACCATTTTAACTCTTTCGTTTATCTCATATAGGATTTTTTTGTATATGAATGTACATTTTTAGATAGCGAGTTGTATTAAAATATACTATGTGGATTTAGTATATTATTTTATAGGCTCATAGTTTGTAGATGTTAATGAGGTTTATTATTCCACCATGACTATTGTTTATATGATATACTGTTATGATTATGAGAAACTATTACGATTATTACTTTAGACTGAAACTGTACACGTCAAAAATTTATTTCAGAGATTAAGTAAAGAGGTAAATATGATGTGTTTGTGTTATTTTAGAGATATATTCACATTCGGTCGCCATTAACAAGCCGTATTCTCCGTATTATCAAACGACATTATTTATAATGTTCCTTAATAATATGGGTATAGCAGTGGGGCTGCTATAGTTGGTACCAGAGCTGAGTCACAACATTATAGAAAATAATATCACATATTTAGACTTATTAAGACTTAGAATCCTGTCCTTTGGGGTATGCGGTAAATAGTTATATTATAAGGATAATAATATAAAATGATTATAGGAATAATCATTGGGACGTATCTATGAAACTTTGAATTACTTTACAATTTATTTCTACAAACTGATTTTAAAGGATTAATGTTGTATAACAGTATCATAATCCTTTAATGATCAAAGTTGTGCGGCGGAAGCTGATAGATTGTTTCGGCTGAGCACAGTAAATTGTTATTTATGTATATATGTTTGATTGGTTGATGTATGCATGGATGATCGGTTACATTATTGAATAGCTACCAGTTGATTTTCCTTGTATGAAAATATGGAGATTTATAAAATTTTGGAATTTAATTGTGTTAGGTTATCCATTGAGTGTTTTATGAATTCTAGTCAAGACACGAGATGTTATGGTGTCGATAGGGATTCCTAAATGCCTTAACGAGACAGTCATATATAGTAATTTTGAGTTATAATATTTGAAGTATTATAAATAATTGTGAATGAAATGTAAATAATATTTAAGAAGGAGATAAATATTTAAGTGAATTCAATATTATTTTATAACGGGATAGATGTTTTGGAAAATATATTTATATGCATATGCAATAAAATTTGGAAGTGAAAAGATATTTTGAGAAAAGCAAGTATACATGTATATAAAAATGTGATAAATTTTAGATGTATGTTTCTAGATATAAATAATATTCCGAAAAAAATTATTTTGAGTTATATGGTTATTTGAAAAGAAAATTAATTTAATTTTTTATAATAATATTTAGTAAATGGTTTGAAATTGAATAGTATTACTTGTAAAATTAAAATAGTTTGAGAAAAAGTATTTTGGAAAATAAATTTAGAAGAAAACTCACATGCATATATATATATGTGTGTGTGTGTGTGTGTATGCTTAAAATTTTTGGCGGTTTAGATAATGAGGCTATAAAAATGCATTATATGTATTGTTTTGAATGATGTCTGCAGCCATTGAACATTAGCAATAGTAGACATCAATGGCAAGGCAATGTTGACTTCGTGGTCAATGTTGCAGCTATTTAACAAAGCGATTCACTATAAGTAGATGGCGAGGCAACATTATTATATTATTTGATATGTAATTGTGTGTATTCATTTAGGATACACACACACTATGATGAAAGTATGTGATAATTTTGATTTATTATGAGCATCATTTTATGATTTAGATGGATGTTAAATTTTGTAACTTAAATGGAATTTTTGTAAAGAGTTATTTGGAAGTAATAATTAAAATTTTAAAATTTTAAGTCAAATATTTGGAATTAAGATAATTTTTTCCAATTATTTTATATTCCTATCCTGAGAAATTTAAAGTAAGATGAATAACTTTTAAATACTCTAATTATTCAGTCTTTTACTCCATAAAAAGTTGTTATCTTATTTTAAAGAGCGTAGAATAATTGTGAACTTATATTCAAAATTTAAAAATGTGTCTTTTGTAGTTGTTATCAACTATCCGCTTAAGGAAATTTTGGTGACGCAATTTTTGTAAGGGAGATGAGTTTGTAACAACCCTAGACAAGATTGCCTGGTATTAAACTTAAAAATATGATTTAATTTATCGGAATTAATCTTAAGATAATATTTAATCCTAAATCCATGTTAATTTTGAAATCTAACTAATAAAATTGAGAATTTTATTCGTTATGATTTCCAAATTAAAATGGATTTGGGATTAAATAAATTAGAAATACAATGAGTATCGAAACTCTATATTTATACTTGATAATATAAGAATAATTTTGGAAAATGTGGTAATTAAAGATATGAAAATAATTTGTAATACAAAATTGTGAATTATAAAGATTTATTCACTTATTTATTGTAAGTGAAGATTTGTGGTAAAATATTTCTCATCTCCAATTATATCAACCAATGTTGTAACATTTATTAAAATGTCAATATTGAGATTTTTTTTAAAATGAGATTTTATAATCAATAATTTTTTATATCAAAAGAATGAGAATAACTTTTATTTTCAAGAGGTTATAGTTTATTTTATAGATATCTCAATATTAATAGAATTGAGAATTTTTTACTTGTTGATTGGTTTTGGAAAGAATTAAGAAATCAAAATATGTGAAATGAATCATTGTTTGGTGTGAAAATAGTATTTCCTAATAAGTAGAATAAAAGATATAAACACTTTTTATCTTATTGGGTTCATGCAAACCTATAGAAGATATTGTGAGGAGAAAATGAAATGTTCATTTCCTTCTCATTTTATTTGCAGCTCAAAAATTTGAAAATAAGAAACCTCCTATTCTCAAAACTCTAGCTCTGTTTTTCCCCAAATCTAAGTGCAAATAAAAGTCTTTTTTCTAATAATTTTAGAAATCAACTTCAGATAATCTCCTCTATCTTCTAGTGTGTCTACTAAGTTGATTAACCTCAGTTTTGCTTACGGTTATAATCTTTCTTTTCAAATTGCTGAAATTAAACCTAGGTAATTGCTGAAAGTTATTAGCCTAGAAGAATTCAAGTTCTTAGCTTCAATTCAAGTCCATATTGGTGATTTTATTACTCACAAACCAATCTTTGAATAACTGGTTGAATGTTTGCTGTTTTGATTGAATTTGTAGATTGAGATGATGATTTTGGATTCCTGTGGTTGATGAAAATGCATCAGGAAAATGCGTTGAAGTAAAACAGCGATAACATGCACGTTTCAATCTTTTTTAGGGTCAATCCTTTTAGGTTAGAAACTATATTCAATGAGAAATAAATAGTCTTTTGGTTACTTTTTTGATATTTTTCCATTTACTTGACCTGAAATAGAATTGAAAGTGCAAGCACAATTTCGTCTTTAATATAATTTTCTAAGTTTTAAACCGAAATTGATTTTGCCATATTTTTTTCATTACTGATCAAAATTCGATAAATTTTGATGTTCTACAAAAGCTTATATTTTTATCTATAACTTTTATGTTTTTAGATTTGTAATATTTTCTAGTTTATATGGTTGAAAGTACATTTTAGTGTTGTTGACAATAAATGATAGGGATAATGAATTTTAAACCTGAGAATTGTTTCAGCCATAACTTTTGAAGCGTAAGTCCAAATTTAACGCTTTTTTCTTGTTGGAAACTTAGGCTTTTATAACTTTCACGTCTTGAGTTTTGTAAAATTTTGAGGCTTAAATGGTCGAAGTAGCATTTCTTTTTCGTTGACCTAAGAATAGACGACGGAGATAATTAATTTAAAATCTGAGAATTGTTTTGACTATAGCTTTTAGTTGTAAGTCCAGTTTCGATGATCGTTTCCTTTTTGGAAAACATATACTTTTTTCTATAGCTTTTATGTTTTTATTTTTGCAAAACCTTAAGATTTAAAGGATCAAAACTGCATATTTTAAAACTTTAAATTTAGTTAAAATAAGTATATTTTGGAATGAATGGTTTTATAAAGGAAACTGATAATTCAAAAGTTTTAAATAAAACTTTTGAGATTATTATATATCGATATTACTTTCAAAAACTATTTTGTAGTTCTCTAAAAATATAATTTCTTACTATTTAATAAATCTTGGAATTGGTATTTCATTTTATTCATGAATTTGGAATAAAATTTAAGAGCCTTAATTCTATATACAAAAAGTACTAATAATCAACCTAGTATTACCGATTGGTTTAAATGCTTTTAAGTAATGCTTCATCGAATAAAGTATAACTCACTCACTTAACAGTATTGAGTGGAATTTACTAACCCATTAGCGAATACTTGAATTTCAAGAGTAGCATGTGATGCTTTGGTTAAATTCTCGTGATATTGCTTTTAGAAAATTATTTAACACTTTAGAGTTGTATTTTCTTTTTGTGTTTGGCAAGGGGCCTATAGATCCTTAAGAGAATATATTTTAGGCTTTCCAGTTATGTCCGTAGTGACCAAGATTTACTAGCTTCTGGTAATACTTGAATATCATCAGGCGGTATGGGATGTTTTCGTTAAGTTCTCGTAATTACTAAAAGAGATAGTATTTGACACTTTAGAGTTTACTCTCTTTTGATGTTTGGCATTGGAATGATAGATCCTTAAGAAGTATATTCTAGGATTTTTATATGATCTTTATGATCGAAATGAGTTATATCTGCTCTGGTCTTTGAGTTATGTTTTTACAATCATTATGATGGGTATAGGCCTGGTTTTTTTTGGATATTTATATTTTGTTTTCACGGTATGACGATCATTGGTATCAGACCGCTATGAGTGATACAACGTTTTTTTCCATGGTATGAGTACGAGCATTGTGATCGTTATGGATTTGGTTTTCCTGGATTTTGAGATATTATTATTTGTTTTGGAATTTTGGGCATTTTGAATATCCCGTTTCATGATTTCTGTGTCTTGAGATGGATTTTTAGGATTTGTGTGTTTTGTGATTGTTGCTTTCTTGTCTTTTGAGATGTAATTAGAATTGGACTATACTCCTTGACTTATTTATATACATGACACATGTATTTATCTATATGTCATATATCATAGTATTAAATCTTGTTCTCACCCATTTGGATATTTAGAGATAGTTCGATCCGTTTATTTTATAATACTCGTATCAGGAAGAACTTTTTAGGTTACATGACATGTGACCTTTGGATGCATGTGCTAGAAGAGAGATAAACCATTTTAACTCTTTAGTTTATCTCACTTAGGATTTTGTGTGTGTATATGAATGTACATTTTTAGATAGTGAATTGTATTTGATGTATATTATGTTTGTCTAGTATATTATTTTGTAGACTCATAGTTCATATATGTTTATGAGTTTATTATTCCACCATGACCGTTGTTTATAGGATATACTATTCTGATTTTGAGAAACCTTTGTGATTATTACTTTGAACTAAGACTGTAGTCATCAAAAATTCATTTCAAAGATTAAGTAAAGCAATAAGTATGATGTGTCATTGTTAGTTTAAAGATATATTCACATTCGGTCGGTCTTAACAAGCCGTATTACTAGATGGCGTTATTTATAATGTTCTTTAAATAATATGGGTATAGCAGTGGGGTCGCTACAGTTGGTATCAGAGCTGAGCCGAAACATTATAGAACATAATATCACATATTTAGACCTAGTAAGACTTAGAGTCCTGTCCCCTGGGGTGTGCGGTAGATAGTTATATTAGTTATCTATATAGGCATAGGAATATAAAATGATCATAGGAATAATCATTGGGATGTACTTGTGAAATTTTGAAGTACTTTACAAATTATTTCTATAAATTGATTTTAAAGGGTTTGTGTTATATAATAGTATCCTAATCCGTTAGTAATCAAAGTTGTGCAGCAGCAATTGGTAGATTGTTTCTGCTGAGCACGGTAAATTATTGTTTATGTATATATGTTTGATTGGTTGATGTATGCATGGATGAGTGGTTGCATTATTGAATAGCTATTAGTAGATTTTCCTTGTATGAAAATATAAAGATCTATAAAATTTTGGAATTTATTTGCGTTAGTTGTCCGCTAAGTGTTTTATGAATGCTGGTTAAGACAGAGAATGTCATGGTGTCAATAGGGATTTCTAAACGCTTTGACAAGACAGTCAAATACAGAAATTTTGAGTTATAATATTTAAAGTATTATAAATAATTGTGAATGAAAAATAAATAATATTTAGGAAGGAAATAAAGATTTAAGTGGATTAGATATTATTTTATAATGGGATAGGTGTTTTAGAAAATATATTTATATGCATATGCAATAAAATTTTGAAGTTAAAAGATATCTTGAGAAAAGCTAGCATAAATGTAGATATAAATGTGATAAAGTTTAGAAGTATGTATTGTAGATATAAATAATATTTTGAAAAGAATTATTTTGAGTTATATGGTTATTTGTAAAGGAAATATTAATTGATTTTTTGATAATAATATTTAGTAAATGGTTTGAAAATGAATATTATTATTTGTAAAATTAAAATAGTTTGAGAAAATATTTTGGAAAATAAATTAAGAATAAAATTTATACATACATACATACATACATACATATATATATATTTATGTGTGTGTTTAAATTTTTTTGGCGTTTTGGAAAATTATAATGAGGCTATAAAAGTGCATTATATGTATTGTTTTGAATGGCTTTTGCAACCACTGAACACTGGCAATGGCAGAGATCAATGGCAAGGCAATGTTGACTTCGCGGTACACATCGCAGCCATTTGATAAAATGATTCACTATAATTGATGGTGAGACAACATTATTATTATTTGATATGTAATTGTGTGTATTCATTTATGATATACACACACAACAATGAAAGTGTGTGATAATTTTGATTATTACGAGCATCATTTTATGATTAAGATGGATGTTAGATTTTGTAATTTAATTGGAATTGGAATTTTATATTTGATTATTTATATTTTCTAGTTGAAAATGTAAATTTTGGAAAGAGTTATCTAGAAGTAATAATTGAAAATTTAAAATTTGAAGTTTTTAATATTTGGAATTAAAATAAACAAAATTAAATTATTTTATATTCTTATCCTAAGAAATTTAAAGAAATATGAATATCTTTTAAATAGTCTAATTATTTTGTGTTTATATCTTTAAAAAGATGTTATCTTATTTTAAAGAGTGTAAAATAATTGTATGAACTTATATTCAAAATTTTGGAATGTGTCTCTTGTAGTTATTATCAATTATAAGCTTAAGGAAATTATGGGGACGTAATTTTTGTAAGTGGAAAGTCTATAACAACCCTGGTCGAGATTACTTGGAATTAAATTTAAAATATTATTTAATTTGTCATAATTAATCTTAAGATAGAATTGAGATTTTTATTAGTTATGATTTCCAAATCAACATGGATTTGGGATTAAATAAATTGGAAATTAAATGAGTATCTTTTTGTGAAACTTTATTTTTATATTTGATAATACAAGAATAATTTTGGAAAAATGTGATAATTAAATGTTTGAAAATAATTTTTAATGTAAAAATGTGAGTTATAAAGTTGTATTCACTTGTTTATTATAAGTAAAATTTATGGTAAATTATTTTTCATCACCAATTATTTCGACCACTGTTGTAAAATTTAGTAAAATGTCAATATTGAGATTTGTTATTTAAAATGATATTTTATGATTAATAATTTTTTTAAATCATAAGAATGGGAATAACTTTTCTTTACATAAGGTTATTTAATTTTATAAGATATCTCAGTATTAATAGAAATGAGAATTTTTTACTTGTCGATTACTTTTGGAAAGATTTGATGAATCAAAATATGTTGAATAAATCATTATTTAGTATGAAAATTATAACAAACTGGATTTTCGATCCTCGAAAATCGACACTAATACCTTCATTGTATCACATGTCGAGCAATCGAATGTCGGAAAACCTGATTGTTAGGGAAAAAGAAGAAGGAAAATGGTAAGAAGAAAACTAAACAACATAGAAACTCATAGCAGAATGAATAATCTATAATATTCACAAGTCTTTACACAAAAGAAAAACTCTAATACACACACACACAAAACATCAATAAGAGTATACTAACCTATTTCAGCCTGGACAGTTATAATTGTCTGTCCTCACAATTGTTGATAACACACCAATGAATATAGCGGAAAAATAACCATCTACATGAATACGTCTTTAGGCCTCCAACTTGTCCCTTGAAGCTCTAAGCATTCAATCTAATCTGTAATATGCTCGGTCCGACCTGAGCATTATAATAAAATAACACCCAAGTCAGTCTGGAAAACCAGCGGGAGAAAACACCCCAATGGGATTTGAAGTTATAAGAAAATCTTTAAAATCAAAGGTATCTCATAAGACCACGCTGCACATAAATACGACGTTTTTTACCTTACGATGACCAAAACACTTTTATAGAAAATCCAGTGATATTATAATAATGTCTAAGGGTTCAAAGTAAAATACTAAAATAGCTGAAATGCATGCATCTCACATTTCAACATAGTTGGGCACAATCAAGACCGTACGGCTCTTATTGGAGAACGGATTCCATATAGTGACTAGGCACTAGGGTACCACCTATCACGGTACACGTCAAGAAAATGTACCGAGATCGAACCTATCGATCCCTGCTAACACAAGACCGATCTACCCCTTACTGGATAGTGCTAAATATGTTATCAAACCGGTTGCTTTGGAAGCCTTTTTATTTGAGATCTCATGCACAACTAATCCATAAATATGTAGATGTATCTAGAAGGATGACAACATACTCTGATGGATGCGACCACCTTAGCCTTGCCGCGACTCTCTTGATTTTCAGTCATTCTCGATTGATAAGGCTTGAGGCTACGTTTTACCTTTTTGAATAGCGATCCTAGTTGGAATGCTAACACTGCCTTCCAGGCAACAATGCAATGATAGCATTCATTCATATAAGTTTTTATGGGTCTAAACAAACCAATTTCTTCAAAGATCACTGTCTTTCTTACCCTCAAGATTTCACAATTCGTAACGCCTAAATCAGATCGAAATGGTTTTCGGATAATTAAATCTGATCCCGGCCTCTTCAAAACGATCAACTAATTTGGCAAGGTTTCGATACTCGGTTATTTAACTATCAAATTACACACATAAGTAGTCACCAGGTCCATATTATAAATCTTCCAAACATTTATTTCAAAACATCTTACAAAGATATATATTCAAATGTCTTTAATATTTCAATATTTGGAAATAATTTCATATACTTATATCCATAACAGGATATTTTCAAACCATAACAGTACTTAAAAATATTTCCAACTTCATTTTATAACTTCTTTTATGAATTCAAGTCATTTCTGAAGTTTCTGTATCTAACAATTTTGGAAATTTCCTAAGTTTCCAGAAATCCTGTTACCGATTTCTCTTAGAAAATCACATCAGTTCAACAAAAAACTGGTTTGCAAATCTCAAGAGTATTTATAAATAAATTCAATTACTTACTTTAAAATTCTATGTAAACTAATAAGCATTTTTAAAGAATAATAATTTACTTTCCAAACCCGTTTAAGTAATTATTCAAAATATCAAAACACTTTTAAATAAATATCGACAACTTATTCCCAATTCATTTTTAAATAAAACTAATCAATTTACAAAGTTTAATATAAAAAATTAAATTCTTTTCAACTAATATTAAATATTTGAATAACTAACTTCATGAAATATTTCAATACTAAAAATAATTTTAAATTACATAGTTTAATAAATAAAAATCCCCTTTTAAAAACAAAACTCAACTTTTCGATAAAAATATATTTTTAAAATTCCAATATAACCAATTTCAATTTATAAATCTCTCTCGATTCATAACACATCGATTACATTTCCAATTTCATAACCCTTTTCACATTCCAAAAATAGAATTCACTATTTTTTCCAAAAACCGATTTTTCACCTCTCGTTATAAATTCACACTGTGAATTTATATTTGCAATTTACGAAATGATAATCATTTAATTTTATTTATAAATATCGTTTATAAATCTACAAACTCATTGTTTTATAAAATATTCTCATTTATAAAGTTTCATTTATAAATCCATCCCTTTATAAATCCCATTATATTTCTAAACTATTTTAATTATCTATTTCAACTCCTTTTCCATAATTTCAGAAATATCACTTAAAATTCATTATACAGATACTTTATCCATCACTTTAAAATCTCTATTCAAAATCCTGAGGAGATAGTTAAGCAAAACTCCAAAATTAAGTCATTGATTTCATGCAAATCAATTTCTTTTTTATATAATCCAAGATTTCACCGAAAACACTTATCATTTCAAAAATTTATTTTTTTTGTTTCTTTTTGAAACTCAAAATATTACTTACAGTGTTCCAAAATTCAATATTTTATTTAATTCAAATTCATCCCTTCAAAATAATCCAAATTCAATAAAAATATTATTATTATTTCCAAAATCGCCATTGGAGTTCTTTTTTTTAATTCAAAAATATTATTTATGATATTTATAACACCAAAATTTAGACCAGTACTACTATAACATCCAACAAGTCACGTCATAACATAATTTATAACAGATTATTCACAAACATATCATATATCACTATATATGAAATTAAAATCAACATTTTTGAGGAATCCAGTTGGATCTCTCCAATCCGTTTCCCTGCAACCACAGATGTTATATAATCATAGAAATATAATCATCGCTTCGAGAAGGGATATCGCAATAAAAAGGGTCATCAGTTATTATGCAGGAGCATAGTGTCTCGTCCGCTCCAATAGGCAGGAATATATCCAAACCAACTAATAAATATAATAATTCATCCAAGTAGTCATTCAAATTTTTTTATCCATTATATATTAAACTAGTTATCCAAAAAGGCGAGTTAACTCACCAAAATTTCCTATTGTCGCCGAGGAGTTCCAGTTTGAAACTAAAACATGACAACGTTCGATTTTTAGCCCAAATTTAAAAAGTCTCCAAATTCATCTATACTTGTTCCATTGGAAAGCTTTCATCGATACGAGCGCAACGCAAAAGGTCTCGTCTTGATTGGACCTCATGAAGGAGTTATACAAATTTTAAGTTATGGATTAAATTTAAAATTACTAAATAAAAACTTAAACATATATACATATATACCCATGCTCCTATCTTCTTCCCCAAACTCTAAAAACAACCTGTACATGATCTTAATGCATAGTCGTGCACGCCTGAGTGGTGATACGGAGCTACGCTCCGCTAAACTTCATTCCATTGATTCCATTGGAATTCTCATCGAAATATCCACCAACCGAACACCACGACTTTGACACCGCGCCCCTCCCTTCCACACAACTTGTACGATCCACCCCTCTCCCCTATACGGTTGCGACTTCCAATATAGAAGCGCACCATCTCAAAGTCCTTCCCCAGCATCTACTTTCGACGACAAACCTAAATATCAACTTCAATTTCCATATCGATGTCCCAATTCAATAATTTCTCAAACCCTAGTTTCTAAGCTAGTTCAACCATCCCAAAAATGAAGTCGTGCTCTACCATTTCCACTCCAAATCGAAGACCAGGCTTCTATGAGCTCGACTGAATTTTTTTCATGATTTTTAGGTTTGAATTTGGTTTGATATAAATTTTTGAAAATGAAAAGCTTGATTTTTCACCTACTGGAACCAATATAAGAAAAAGAGGGAGAACGCATTTTTAAACTGGTGATGGAGTATGGCTTGTATGAGTTTTTATGGGCTGATGTGAAGGAATGGTGGCTGCCTCGTCAAATCTGAATAGAAAATATTATTTAAAATTTTAAAATATCTAGCTGTATAATCATTGACTCCAATCGGACGTGCCGCTTGGTGTTCTTAATGTTATACCCCTATTCCAAATGTAATGGAACAATTTTCGAGACCTAATTCGATCGTATGTAGAAGGTAGGTTTTCGAGCCCAATTATAACATTAAATTTTCGGTATTAATTTCAACGAGTTTCTATTTCGTACGACCAAACAGCGCATCTGATTACTAAGAAATTTGACGGTGTATTATAATTCATTATTACGGACCCATTGACACTGGTTTCGATGAAATCCAAGACTTTGCCCGGGCTATTTTTATATGTTAATTAAATTGAGTTATTTTCAAAATTGAGTAAATCACTTTTAAATCCAATTTCAAATTTTTATTATATTCATTCTTGTTAAATAGTAATTAGATAAGCTTTTAACCTATTTTTATCCCAAAAAAAATCCAAGATTCAATTATTTACATGATTTTCAATTATTAAATTCAACAATTAAATTATCCAATATATTTGAAATTCAAGTTATTAAATCTAAAAAAAAAATTAAATATTTAAAATCGACTAAATAATCCAATTTCAAAGAACCAAAATCGTTACAAAAGTAGTGTTTTATAATAAGTAAAACAAAAGATAAAAACACATTATTCTCTTATTGGGTTCTTGCAAACCTATTTGGTGCAAGTAGGAGATATTGTGAGGAGAAAATAGTTCATTTCCTTCTCATTTTATTTGTAGCTCAAAAATCTGAAAATAAGAAACATCTTATTCTCAGTAACGTAGCTCTATTTTCCCCACAAAATCGAAGTGCAAATAAAAGGGCTTTTGTCTAATAATTTGAAAAATCAACTTCAGGGAATCTCCTCCAAATAGTGTGTCTAATTTGTTGATTGGTCTCAATTTTGCTTATGGTTGTAACCTTTCTTTTCAATTTGCTAAAATTAAACCTAAGTAATTTATGAAAGTTATTAGCCTAGAAGAATTCAAGTTCTTAGCTTCAATTCATATCCATATTGGTGATTTTATTACTCACACACCAATCTTTGAATAATTGGTTGTATGTTTGCTATTTTGATTGAATTTTTGGTTTGAGATGATGATTTTGGGTGATCTATAGTTTATGAAAATGCATCAGAAAAATGGGCTGAAGTAAAACAGTGATAACATGCACGTTTCAATCTCGTCTAAGGTCAATCATTTTAGGTTAGAAACTAGATTCAATGAGAAACAAATTTTCTTTTGGTTACTTTTTGAGATTTTACCATTTACTTGACCTGAAATAGAGTTAAAAGTGCAAGCATAATTCTATTTTTAATATAATTTTCCGAGTTTAAACCTGAAATTGATTTGGTTGTATGTTTTTTGTTGCTAATCGGAATTCGATAATTATTGATGTTCTGTAAAAGCTTATACTATTATCTACAACTTTTATGTTTTTCGTTTTGTAATATATTCTGGTTTATATAGTTGAAAGTGTATTTTAGTGTTGTTGTTTCGAGAATAAATGACAGGGATAATGAATTTCAAACCTAAGCATTGTTTCAGCCATAACTTGTGAAAAGTTAGTCCAAATTTAATGATTTTTTTCTTGTTGGAAATCATAGACTTTTATCAACAACTTTCATGTCTTGAGTTTTGAAAATTTTGAGGTTTAAATGGTCGAAATAGCATTTCTTTTCGCTGGCCTGAAAATAGAGGATAGAGATAATTAATTTAAAATTGGAGAATTGTTTTGACTATAACTTTTTAATCATACGTCTGATTTTGATGATCTTTTCCTTGTTAGAAAGCTTTTACCTTTTAATATAACTTCTTTGTTTTGAGTTTTGCAAAATTTTGTGATTTAAAGCATCGAAACTACAGAATTTAAAAAACCTAAATTTGATTAAAATAAGTATATTTTGGAATGAATGGTTTTATAAAGGAGAGTGATAATTTAGAAGTTTCAAATAAAACTTGTTGAGATTATTATATATAGATATTGCTTTCAAAAACTAGTTTGTAGTTCTCTGAAAATATAATTTCTTATTATTTAATAAATTTTGAGATAAATCCCGGATTTGGTATTTCATTTTATTTAAGAATTAGGAATAAAATTTGAGGGCCTTAATTCTATATACAAGAAGTATTAATTATCTACCTAGTGTTATTGAGCGTTTTAAATGCTTTTAAGTAATCTTCATCGAATATGGTATAACTCATTGAATAAAATGTTTGAGTGGAATTTACTAAACTATTAGCGAATGCTTGAATTTCATGGATGGCATGGGATGCTTTGGTTGAATTCTTACGATTACTTTTACGGAAGTATCTAACACTTTGTAGTTGTATTCTCTTTTTTGTGTTCGGCAAGGGGTAGATAGATCCTTAAGAGAATATAGTTTAGGTATTTCAGTTATACTAATTTGTTCCATGCCAACTATATATCCTTCAAAATAAAACGTCCAAATTATATATAACCAGTGTATTGCAATAAACAATTATTAACAATTATTTATACAACCAAAGGCGGCTATAATTTCTTTTTTCCAATATATGTTAGGGCTAGTCAGTATGATGTAAGTTAACTCAGACCTACAGGCCTCAGTATATTGTTTAACTGGGTTATCAATTGCTGAACAGTTTAATTTTAGTTATAATATTGAGCATCTGATTGCGTGAGGAAACTATGGATGTTAAACTAATATGTATGTAAATTACAAAAATGATGATGTTACAATTAGCATTTACTTTTCTAGAACCCAACATTTCGTTCTTAACTAATTAAAAGGCATATAGCATCCAATCCAACCCTTATAAGATGATCAAGGACTAAAGACCACTTCTTTTTGAAGTACAAGTTTTGTGTGCATGTTAACCCAAGTATTAAGTTCATTCACACCACTACAATTTATGTTCATCTGATTAAAACTTGCAAACTACATAAGAGATTGATAATTTTGCATAAAGAGTTCATTGCAGATTAGGCCTAAAGCCTACTAAAACCAGATGGCAGATAGCCTAAGTGAATTTTTTTTACGAATGGAAAAATATACTAAATTATGTTAATATTAAGTTTGGAGTAAAAAATAAAAATAATACGTACCAACTCTTAGTAGTTTGATTATTTCTTAGGGGCACAACTTGTGGTATAGATTCAATCCCATTGAGCATTGATGTAAATTCTTTGTTTCGGTTACTTCTCTGATGGACCCTTGTTACATAAAATCAGTCTCGCTAAGCATTGATGTAAACCCTCCATTTTGATTATATACTAAGGGCATAACTTGTTGGGTAAACTCATTCCCATTTATCATTGATGTAAACTCTCCAAGTGGATATGCCATAAGTTTTTGTGAAGTTTCCGTATGTTGAGAAGATGACTGTTGTTGTGGGGTTGGTTGATGTTGAACGACTGATAGATGTATGGTTGTTGTTGAGTAGGGGACTGTTGTGATCGATGCTCTGAAGATGAGCAATGTTAAGATGATGGCTGTTGTGACATGAAAATTTACGATCGTCGCTGTGAAGACAGAACCATAAGTCTTAACTCTCCTATCTCCTTACTTTGCATTTCATATATATGTTGCAGATCTAAACATTTAGACTCCAAAGATGCATATTCCCATCATTTGCGTGATTTACGAATATTTGATACTGGTTGAGTCTGTTGTACCCATGGTATCATGTTCGGTGTCACAAGACTCACAACATCACCATAAGAAAGAACTACGTTTCGAGTCTTAATCCCCATCGCTGCTACATAAGCTTGCAACCTCAGTTCTGGTGTCTCTTCATCATGGGTACTAGAAGTTAGGTTAATTCACGTGATATTCTAGTCTGCGATTTTTTGATTTTTCAAATGAGTATGTTTAATATAAAATACTATAAACTAAGTTAAGCTTTCAATGTAAAATAAACATTCAGTTTAAACTAAGTATTAAACATTAAGTGTAACCAAACATTCATTGTAAGCAAATTAATATTTTTGTTCTAAAGCTTTGCATGACGAACAAGTTCATAAGTTGTATCTTTTGAAATTTGCCTCATCATGAATAACCCATTTAATAACTCAGATTATTTATGTACAATTTCTATATAAATAGTGGACAAATATAAATGAATTTCTTGAAATTTGTTGAAAAAAATAAATCAGACATTGCACATAAAGCTTTTTTAGTGAGAAGGGTGTTCCATCATATTTAGTCTCTTCATTGTTTGTCATGTTAGGTGATTATTTATTTGTAGTGACCTGATAATATTAAATATCAAAATTTATTATATGCCACAATTAATAAATTAGTTAAAAATACATAAATTGCAGGCCATGGATACAAGTGTGCGGTACGGTAAATTAAGGTACGAGGAATGCATACGCATTATTTTTGAGTTATACCATGCTTTATATATAGGGATAGTTATCCGCACACGCAAAAGGACCCAAATACCCTTTACGTTTTTGATATTTCAAAAGTGTACAACTTTCTGTAGAAACATCAGATCAACACACCATTTTCACCAAAAAATCAAAAAATTTATGATTTTTAAAATGAGATGCATTATTGATACCAAAAAACCATATTTGCAGTAAGGCTGCAACTATTCCATATATTTGTAAAGAATTCTGCAATTTTTGAACATCATCGATTTTCTTCAAATGTCAGCAATTATTCCGTATAATTGTAAACTTTTATGCAATTATATGGAATAATTGCAGACTTTTACGTAATTATTTCATATAAATGCATAATTTTATGCAATTATGTCGAATAATTGCAGAAAACTCTGCAATTATTCCAAGTAATCACAGAATTGTCTGGAATCATACCGTAAAATTGCAGACATTTCTGCAATCATACCATATAATTGCAGACATTTATGCAATTATTGCATATAATTGTAGAGATTTCAGCAATTATTGCACAGATTTCTACAATTATACCATTCTACAATTATTGCGTATAATTGCACTTTTCTACAATTATAGCGTATAATTGCAAAATTGTCTGCAATTATTTCCTATAATTGCAGAATTGTCTGAAATCATACCATATGTTATTTTTACATATGCACAATGCCACTTATTAGAGAGATAATAAAATTTGTGCTTTAATGGTGAAAACGGTTTGTTAATCCGTCGTCTCTACAAAAAGTTATTGCTTTTAAAGATTGATAATTAAATGAGGTGCAAAATTTAATTATGCACGTGAGAATAACATGCACGTATGAAGAATGCAATGGAATAAAGTAGTATTTTAGGAAAGAAATTTGGAGTATTTGAAAATAAGGATACAATTTTTATCTTTTTTTTGGGGAGGATGTTTTATGTATTATGTTTGATTCTAGAGATGTGTCCCTTATTTTCACTTATATATAACTGGTGGAAGCTTTTGCGATCAAACAAAGAATTGACATGCATATTTCTCAAGTTCAATAAGTGAATAAGTAAATAAGATTTCTAAAAAAAGGCAGTAGGACTGCATGTTTAAATCCAGTATAAAGCATTCTCTAATCATACATCAAATTTTTATACCAATATCATTTAGTTAAAATAAATTTCGATCTTTTGGCCAAAGTATGATGTATCTTTTATGTGAATATCATTATTTATTTTTTAGTTTTGTATATACAAGTCTTATCACAAGTCATAAAACATTATCGGTATAATGTAAGTTCCATGATTTCTAGACTATCATTTGGTATGATTTTTTTTGTACCAACAGAAAGATATATCCGTGTTGTATATGAATATAATATGGTATAACATAAGCTTTATAATGATCCGCTCTTAGATATATCTGTGTTGTATATGAATATAATATGTATAACATAAGCTTTGTAATGACCCGCTCTTTCGACCCTCGAATGTCGACACTAATACATTCATGGTATCCGTGTGTGGAGCATCCAAGTGTTGGAAGGACGAATTGTTTGGGTAAAATAAAAATAAATAGAAGAAGGAAGAAGAGAACACAACATCAAAATCTCACAACGGAAGAAACAAAACAAAGGGGTTACTCCGATACAGAAATTTCAAGCATGCTTCTTCGAAACCATAACTATTACTTTGTGATTTGATTGGTGCGTACATTTGATTATGGGAGTATGTCTCGAGGTGGGCGGTAGTAACTGCTATGCGTTACCACCAGCCCAGTTCTACAAAATGGTAGTATCCTATCTTGGGCATTGCCTCATGTGCCTTGTCATATTTACCCTGATCGCGTCCACCACGAGTTTGGTTTGTGTCCTACCTATGGAGTACTCCCTGATAGCCCACAATTTGGTGGAGTTTACAGTACTGCATAAACTACGGCATTTATAAAAATGGTTTAAGGGTATAGAGTAACGCCGTAGTGCTATTTTAATACTTACTTTACTGTAGACATATTATAATAGCGTATTGTATTATATACATAGATAATTTAATAGATCCCTAGGAGACGGAATCCCGAACATCTCTAAAGTCATTGCTCGCACGTTAGACACTGGATAAGAGATGTAAAATCTCATAAACATCTCTGAAGCCATTACACACATATTTACTTATTTGTACTTAACTTGCATAAGATCTTTTGGTTCTGACTCGAATGTTTTGTCTTTTCATTATATTTGGGTCAGCCTGAGCATTTCAGTGTTGAAGACCTTATTTCTAGAGGACGAAGACGGAGTTTAGTATTATTACTATCATTATTCTACTATATTATATTGTACCGCTGCATTATTTATTTATTCCTACTATAGGTATAACTCTGATATATTGTAAAAGTGTAACCAAATATTATTTGTAAAACAGATTTATGAACTGTTTATTTGATTATTATATTTTGTCATTCCACTATGAGATGCTGCGTTTTGTTTTTCTTTCTTTTCTCTAATTTTTCTTATTAACAATCCTCCCTTTTGAATGGTTTGAGTTAACTTGTTTGGTTTATTGTCAATTTAAACAATCTAAAAAGGTTGGTCATTAAAGTTGGTATCAGAGCTTTGGTTTAGCGATAACCATAGCTTTGTGGGGTTTGACTCATTAGAGATAATGTAGCAATACCTTGGAATAAGTTTGTCTGAGTGTATATATATAACAGCGTTCTTGCTAGTGTTATAAAATGTTTTATATTCTGTTAATTTGTTCTGTTTAGTATTTATAAATTCTGTTCGGTACACAGGACGCCATGGGATCAATAGGGATTTCTAAACACTTAATGGGGCAGACCGACACAATATTGTTTTCGAAATATAAGTAAATGAAATAATTTTACCTAGTATTATATTTTGAGTATACAAGAATAATTTTATAAATGAATATAGTTGTACGTGATATGTTTGTTTGTTAGGAAGTGAAATTTATAAATATTGATTGCCAATAGGATTTACAAATAAAATGAATTTAATTGGATATTAGAGAACTTAAGTTCTAAGATTTTGAAATTGGTTTTCAAAGATTTTGGAATATGATATTAGTATAATTTGGAAGTGTTTTCGGATATAAATATTTTCAATGTGATTTGAAAGAAATGTTTTAAAGGAATTTTAAAAGGAAATAAGTTATGTACTCTCCTCTTCTGTCACTGGAAAATAATTTCGGTGATGACGGTCGCATCATCGACATTCATTTTTAAGTCTCAAAGTGGGGGAGGCCATTAGCAGCTTTGCTACACATTTGTCTTGATAAACATATTTTAATTTTATTTTCTTAAATATGATTTGATATATATATAAAATATATGTGTGTGTGTAATATTTCAGAATGATTTGAAATGAACTCGGCATTTACTTCTTAAGTTTCTATAAATTAGGGATTTCAATTATTGTAATGAAATGAAATCTTAACTAATTTTAATAGTTGGAATTGTAACACCACTTCAAAATGGAAATAATAGTCCCACAACATTATGAAGTGGGTGCTTATATGCCAAAGCCTTCACCACATAATAACATCGAGGCCTTTTGAGGAACAAAACCCCACGCCTTGGCTTGGCCCATGAGGCGGAGGTGACTAAGTTGGGGACAATATCTGCGTTATGTGAGGTGAGGGCTGTTACATTGGTATCAGAGCCATACCCAGCCAGAATTATGGTCTGTACGTATTACAGCCACGACAACTGGGTTGTGTTCATGAGCCAACGAGGGCGTTAGACTCTAAAGGAGGGAGATTGTAACACCCCTTCAAAATTGAAATAATAGTCCCACATCGTAGAAAAACACTATGAAGTGGGTGCTTATATGCCAAAGCCTTCACCACATAATAACGTCGAGGCCTTTTGAGGAACAAAACCCCACACCTTGGCTTGGCCCATGAGGCGGAGGTGACTAAGTTGGGGACAATATCTACATTAAGTGAGTTGAGGGCTGTTACAGGAAACTTCTAAAATGAAAATAAGAAATTTAAGCTAAGTGATTAATGAAATTGTAAAGAAATTTGAAATTTGTCACTTGGAAATTAAAGGATAATGAAAAATTAAGAAGATGTAAACTGTTGAACATTTTACTAACTAAATTTGAGTAAGATAAACTAATGTAACATTCAATTATATTCTTAAAACATATGTATAACTTACCTGAATATTTAAAAAGTTGAAATGTTAATATGAATACGTAATAGAATAGTATAAAGAAATGCTTCAAAATGAACATTTAAGATGTATAAAGAAATGTTATGAACATAAGCTAATGTTTGAAGTGCTAGTAATTAAATTAAATGGTAAAAAGTAAATATTGTTTAAGTAAATGATTATAAACTCTAAGAAATGCTAAAATCAGTCACAAATAAGTTTATTTTTAAAATGATATTGTATGTGACGAAATGAATGTAAATTAAAAAGTTAGGAAATTTTAATTGAAATAATCCATGAATATTAATATTAAATTTAAATCAAGCTATATAAACAATAAATGTGAAATAAACTGTAATGTAATGTATATAATACTTCAGTAATGAATTCATTGATGATTTTAAATATTGAATGAAAAAAATTTCATGTATGCAAATGAATGAAAGAAAAAACGACATTTTATGAATGAATGAAAGTAAATGATGAAAAGAAGGAAAAAAAACCAATAGAATAAACTTAAATAATTTAAAATTCTGTATTCTTGGCTAACGAGAAGTTTAGTAGAGGATACTTCAAATTGTTTAGGGTTGTATGAATAATATGTTAAGTAATTATCTAGGCTGTTGAGCGTAAGGTACATTTGGTAGTTTATTTGTCATCCTTGTACGATAAAAAGTTTCTAACCCTAGACAAACCAATAGTTTTGGTTGATATGGATGTATGATGGATTCTTTTGTTGCATATAATGCTCGTGTTGTTTTGTTTGCATATGTTTTGTGATGATTTGCTTTTGTTACTAATCCAAACAACTAAAATATTATTCTTTTACATAATTTAACTCCTTGGATTATATAAGTGAAATACAGGTTTATGGATTTCATAAATAAAGTTGTTTTCCTGACAAATAGGTACGTTTTCAGATTACGGTTTTGCAATGATATTTTATTATTTTTCTCATGGTTTGGGATGTTTTATTATTGAAATATTATATATATATGTATATATTGAAATTATTGATATCATTATTTTTTCGGACCTATTTGTACAAAGGAGACTCTATTGAAATTTTTCAAAAATTTAAGACTTAGAAATTTTTTGTGAAAGTGGAAATATTTTCAAACTTTTATTAGACTTAATTGTTTATAAATTGATATATTTTATTTAAAATACTTAATTATGTAAGTTTAAAATGTTTATTAATTGATTATGAATAAAGTTTATTAGTTTCTTAATTCCTTCTTGTTCTTTTTCGAGGACGAAAAGGTTTAAGTGGAGGAGAGTGTAATGAGCCGCATTTTTCGATAATTAAAAGTATTAAATTAAATAAGATTTTGAAATTGAATATTTTGAGAAAATAAAATTTATGATTTATTAACAAGAAATAACTAGAACATGATTTAATAGTGTTGTTTGAATGTTATTGACAATTATTTTAATGTAATTTCAATTAACTGAAAATAAATGTAAAGTTGATTTGATTATAATTGTAAATATTAAATGTTGGACTCAATGTTGAATTTATCTATTATTAATTGAAATGGTTTTATTATAGAACATGAATAAAATTTATCAGTACATAAATTATTAGCTTTGTTTGTTGAAAACTAACTCCGAAGTGTGTTTAAATTTGTAAGTTGTAATAATGGTTTATTTATCACCTTATTATTTAACCCGTTGAAATTAATTTGAAAATCAATAAAATTAATGTAATTAAATATTTTAGTTAATATGAATTAAGATGACAATTGTAAAACATGAATGTAATAAAACGTAATTTAATGTTAATTATATTCATAAAGTTATAGTTGAATGAATGATAAGAGTGGAAATTGAAAAAAAAAAGAATTTATTGGAATTTAAATTATAATTAACTGGATTTCATTATAGTTGTAATTGAACGCCGAAATTTAGTGCAATATTTAAATATTAGATTTAACAAGGAAAATATATTTTAAAATATTGTAATTTATATGTAATCGAGAATGACAAAAATTTTAACTTTTAAATTATAATTTAAAAAGCGATTAAATCCATTTAATAATAATTTATTTAATAAAATTAGGCATTTTGGGCACTATCTCAGACTTAGTCGAAGTCAGTTTCATCGAATCCGTGATAGTGAATTATTATAGGATTTCAAGTTTCGCAGCGATTGGACTTGTCGTCTGGCCGTGTGAACTTGAAATGCGTAGAAATCAATTAAAAGAATTTAAATAAATATAAACTGAATTTAAAAGCTAACTTCTATATACAATGAATTTGGGTTTGAAACTAGTTCCATTGACTTTAAAAATATCGAAAATATATATTTCGATATATTGGATGACCTACTTTCATTTCGAAAATTGAACAGGCTTTTTGGGTCATTGTTATCGTTTCGAACCAATTCAGTATGTCCATTCATTCTCATATATCTCTGTTTTTATAAATATATTTTTCTCTAACCCTAGTAGCCTTTCATTTTATATCTGTATGTACTATCATCTGCTTCTTCCTTCTTCTCAATGGCAGTCAACCAAACTCTAAAATTTCAATCTACTGATTTCAAATTCAATTTCAAAATTCAAACTCTCCAAATCCTATCATATTAATATACCGTTTTGAAACTCTCGATGAGCACAATCTACTTGTGCAATTTTTTTCTCGATTCGAATCACGGTTGGCTAGAAATCATCGATTTATCCTCGACCGTCCATCTTAGGGTTTTCAATTCGACGGTACATCTTCATCTATGGGTCATCGGAGGGTTCGGGCGTGTAGAAGATGATGAGAGAAGTTGATCTATGGGTTTGCATCATGCTAGAAATGCTTGGAATTGCCTCAATTGGCGAGATGAGTGCGGCAGCGGTGCTGGCCCACCAGCGCGTCGCAGGCAGTTGCGCCACCATGGCCATGGGCAGCTCGGTGAGGGAAGGAGGCTGGTGGTCTCTAGTCCGTTCAACGATGAAGGATGCGGTGGAGTTTTTGGATTTAGGGTGGCGGTTGTAGGTCGAGGCAAGGGGTTCAAACGATGTTGCTTGCTAGGGCTGTGGAGGTGATGTGTATGTTCTGATTTGCTATCTATTTTCAATTTAACTTAAATTTAGATTTTCAATGTTCTTACTTGCATAACTTTTGCATACGAACTCGGAATTGGACGCGGTTTCTTCCATTGCGATCGTATCGAAATTTTGAATGATAAAGGACTTGTCTGGCTGCATTTTGAGACTGTTTAAATTTTGGATTTCATTTGGGTTTTAAATCAACTAAAAATCAAAGGTGACTGTTTTAACCCAATTACAAATACTAAACCATATTATGTTGATTAAATTAAATTTATGATGTGAGTAGAAATTTATTGATTATTGTTTGGTATATTTAAATTGACATTAAAATTTAATTTGAATTTATATTGAATTTATTTTCCATTTGAATTAATATTGGAATTGAATTACTAGTTAAATACCTGATAATATAACCATTTAATTGTTGTGACTTATTGGTTGATTTGAATGATGATTGTGATGGATGCTTAATTGTTGACATTTTGGATGATTGGATGTTATGTTTATTTTATATGTTGTTATCAAACAACAAGTTCCCTTAGTTATTGTTAGGAAAATCACTATGGGTTGAAATGATACATGCTCGAAAGTTCTTATAGATTAGAAAAAAATCGTTATGGATTGAAATGATAGACACGAGTGATTTTATGGATTTGGAAAATTGTGATACAGGATATGGGTTGAAATGATATACATCCAGAAATTTAAATTTATTGCGGGTTGAAATGATATATATCTGTATCACTTGACCGTAGGGTAAAAAATTAGATACGGACATCGTTAGTCGATTTTAAATTATTCTCTAAGTGGTAAAGTATGTTGATTTATATATTTGATTTTTTTAATTTAATTCAATGATTTTATTTAAAAGTTATATTTGGAAAATAAACTATTTTATATGTTTAAAGTTTAAAATTATAAGCTAACATATGATTTTAAATGTAATTTTAAGATTTAACTTATAATTTTATTTAGTTTTCAATATATAATTTAAATAATTTAAAATTTTAACTTAATAAAATATTTAATATAGTTGTAAAATAATTAATATAATATAATATAATAAATTTAGTTTTTATTTAATATAATAAATTTAGTTTTATTTAATATAATTAATTTAATTTATAATAAATTTATTTTTAATATAATATAATAAATATAGCTTTAATTTAAAATAACAAATACAGATTTTATACAATAACTTTAGTAAATAAAAATGTAATTTAATAAAATAAGATTTAATAAAATATATAACATATATTAAAGATTTATTTAGAAATTTAATTTAATATAATGAATATAGATTTTGTACTAACTGTAATGAATAAAAGATTTAAAAAGATAAATTAAGATTAAATGGTAATTAAATCTATTTTAAGGATTGAATTCAAATAAGTTTTATTTAAAACTTATTTATTTATGAGATTTCCAAAAGATACGATTTTAAAATGGAATAACCATATCCATTCCTTTATGATTTGATTGGTGTGCACCTTTGATTATGAGAGTGTGTTTCGAGGTGGGCGGTAGTAGCTGCTATGCGTTACCACCAGTCCGGTTCTACCAAACGGTAGTATCCTACCCTGGACATTGCCTCGCGTGCCTTGTCATATTTATCCTAATCGCGCCTACTACGAGTTTGGTTTGTGTCGTACCTATTGGGTGCTCCTTGATAGCCCGCCGGTTTGGTGGAGTTTACAGTATTGTATAGACTACAGTATTTATAAAAAAGTTTTAAAGAAGATATGGGTAGTGCCTTAACACTATTTTAATACTTTACTTTACTGTAGAGATATTATAATAGTGTATTATATTATATATAGATAGTTTAACGGATCCTTAGGAGATGGAATCCCGAACATCTTTTAAGTTATTGCATGCGCATTAGACACTGGATAGGAGATGTAAAATCCCATAAACATTTCTGAAGCTGTACACTCATATTTACTTATTTTTATTTAACTTGCATAAGATATTTTAGTTCTGGCTTGAGTGTTTTTCCTTTTCATTACATTCGGGTCAGCCTGAGCATTTCAACGTTGAAGATGTTATTTTTGGAGGACGAAGGAGTTTAGTATTATATTACGATCATTATTCTATTGTATTATGTTATTCCGCTGCATTATTTATTTATTCATACTGTACGTATAACTCTGATATATTGTAAAAGTGTAATCAAATGTTATTTGTAAATCAGCTTCACGAACAGTTTGTTTGATTATTTCTTGATAACCATTTAAACAAATGATTTGAAATTTAAATTTTTAATAGTAAGTACTAGTGTTAGGGTACTTAAATACCATGGAAAGAAATCCCTAAGTCTTTCTTTCCATTTCTTTATAAAAATTCTTGAAAATAAAGGATTCGAAAGTGCACTTATAATGACCGTTCTTGTTTCAAACACTTTCAAACTTACTTCAATTTAACACACAAGTTAAAAAATCATTTAAACATCAAGTTAAGGTCACGCCACATGTTTTAAAGGGTAATAGAAGTTAGGTTATACAATATAAAGTTATCATTTGCTTTAAAAAGCAAGGGGGGTCCAAAGTTTATAACTTTACTTAGTTAGTGTCACTTTAACTTTATAATTCAAACACAACATATATATACACAATATATTTTTAAGAAATAGTGAGATAACTCACCTAGATCTATGCCTAACCCAAGTAAAAAGCTATAAGAACCAAAGAACCACCTCCTTCCATCAACACAAGCCTAAAGGTCCACCCTTTCACTTCCAAACCAAAGCTACCTTCCTCCTCCTCCTCCTCTAGGCTCACGACCCATCCAAACTCCCCATCTTCCTCTCACCTCCTCCCACTACTTACTTTCTAATCATACTTCCCATGATGTCTTAGGCCCAAAGCCAAAGTTCAAAAGAGATTAGAGAAGATTTGGTTAACTTTTGAAAAAGTTAGAGAGCAATTGGTGGATTAGTACTTAAGCACTTAGCTTCCACCATTTTCAACCCTCCTGCTTCATCTCAATCTTAGGAATTTTGTCGTTATTTCCTAAGGGTGTACGTACTCTCCTTATATAGCCTTAGAAATGTAATGGAAAAAGACCACACCCCCATCCCCTAAAACCTTTATGACAACTTTATACCACATAACTTAAGTGTTAAGGAATTTCCTTATTTGCTCATTTTTGAAATATCTCATTTTTACCTCAGTATCTACTTCACTCCTAACCAGATAAGCTTAAGAAGCTTTTAATGGTTTTATTGCAAAATATTTTTATTTCATTTTCTTTAATTCCTAAGCAAATAAGAGTACGTAAAAAAAAATCTGAATAACTTCTAACGGTTAAGAAGCTGTATATCCATAAAATAATTTTCGATCACATATCGGTAGTTTTTCAAAGTATTTATTTTTATATACATTTTTCCAAAGTAAATTTATCATTATTGCTTATAATTTAAAAAGATGTTAAAAAGCTTATTAAATTATTTTAATAACATTTAATCCAAAATTCAAATATTTAAATAATTCAGACATGAATTGCTCGAAATTCTGAATTGTTACAAGCTTCAAAACGTAAATAAAATACCACCACTTGCTCTGATACAATGTCCACTCAAGTTTTATGTTTGTCATATTTTTATGAAGCAATTCGTATGCTTAAAATAGGATCAGGTTCATGACCATATTTTTTCTTCTATTAAGCGAACAAAACAACAATAATCAGATTGTGTATATCTGATCCAACACAAAACAAAGGTACATGAGATACAAGAATTAGTTGATCATGTATAAATCAATGTCTAATTGTACACTTGCTTCCTTTGGACATTGTAATGTTTGTATGTTTCATGCTTAATTATGTTTGCAAGTGTAATTTAATCTTGCAAGAATAAGCGTATATGGTTCATGCTTGCTTCCTTTGGACATTTTACTAAGCAACCGTTTTGACCACTTGCATGACAATAGATGCAAAGATTTTTTTTATTTTTTATTTTTTATGTTTAATATTTGAGTTGTGGATTTCATCACAAATTGAGAAAATAAGTGTAGAATACAGGTGAGCGACTGGTGATAAGGGAATATTTCTGCAATAACGAAATGCATGCATCACTGATCAATCATTGTCACTTTCCCTGTGAAAACGATCGGCCAGTCTTCTAGTTAGTTAGTGGAAGGGACTTATATGTTCATAGCTTATGCCTCGCACTCTTGCCCATGATGCAGAATTCACACACTCAACTACAGGTACACATATGATGACTTATATGAAAAAAATCCAAATACAAGCAAATGCAAGTAAGATTCCTATTTCCAAGATAATAATCTACCACTATAGAGTGAAGAAGATGTACAGCCTACGATGAAAATTATTTTGCGGTAGTTTGATATTACTGTGCAACCTACCGATGAAAATAATTTGTTAATTAAATCAAGCAGACTAGCATTTCTGATGTTTTAAGTTCGTATTCAAAGCATTCAATCTCAAGAAGAAGTCATGCAAAGAGTTAGCCTCATAGGTTATGTTAATTCCATCTCGGCCGTGACTCACCGATCTAGCACATCAAACAGTTAGCGACCCAGCGTTCTGCCGACCTAAGGCACGAAGGGATGCCGACCTAGTATCTTAGCATGGAAGACCGACCTAACTGCATAAGACCTAAGAGGGATACCGACCTAAGGGTCTTGAGAAGCATGCCGACCTAATGCCTTAAAGAAAGTTCCGACCTAACGTCTTGAAATGATGCCGACTTAAGGTTCAAGGAGATTCCGACCTAGGACTTATAAAAGTCTACCGACCTAAAACGTTTTCCGATCTAACTACTCAAGTTGTTTGCCGACCTAGCTGTTAAGAATAAGTTGGTCCATACCTAAGTCGTGGCCGGCTTATGGCTTATGATAAGTCGTAACAGACCTAGGGATATGAAGGAGGAAGTAGTGCAACAGTTTAACGCGCGGCACATTAGCTCGGCAACGACTTAGGACTTAAGATTCGAAGCCGGGAGAGCATGTGTCCCCCACTTAAGTCATTGGCCATGCATGAGTGAAAGGAAGCGACCTACGACCTAGCTTATCTCGGCAATGGCTTACGACCCAACTCATCTCGGCCACTACCTACAACTTGACACCGGAAGCCCCTATAAATACGCGACCACCTCCAACATTCAAAGGACTTTTGGGATCATTTTCTTCAAGGCATTGGAACTTCACTACCTTCAAAGCAAGCTGCACTCCATCACTTCAAGCTCACGCAAGACGTTTAGACCAAACTTCACACAAAGATTCGAAACATTCAATCATGGATTCAAAGAACTCTGTGGCATTGAAGTTTTCTCTAGCTATTTGTCTCTTTGAATTGAACGAGATTGTAATAAGTTGTAATTCAGTCAGCAATAAAAAGGATTGAAGTGGACGTAGGCTTGATCATAAGCCGAACCACTATAAACTCTGTGCTCATTTACTGCATTTTCTGTTACTTACTATTATCTCTTGATTCCCGTATTCATCGGGTGGTGCTTTCACAACTACACTTTACACACCGGGGTGTTAGCGTTCAAATTCCAGCGTTAACATTTTTGGTGCTTTCACTGAGAACCGAACTCAGGTGAATTATCATCATTGCTCCACGAAAGTTTGTTGAAGTAATCTCTCTGAAGACTAGAAGTTTATCTGAAATCATGGCTCCAGGGAGAAGGAGTAGATCTGTTAGATCTGGAAATGTTCAAGAGGGAACCTCCGCTTCCCCAGTACCTAATCAAGCCACTCCACCTGTTGGGGTTACAAAAGCAGAATTGGATGCTGTAATTTTAGGGCTGAACCAGCAGATAAATGCCCAAAATGCACAATTAGAGGCTCAGAATGCCCAAAATGCTCTAATTTTGAATAAGTTGAACGATTTGCTTGGGGCAAACCGTCAACCAACGAGTAATGAAAGGAACTTTGCTGGCAACGTTCATGATGCTGAGGAAAGGAACGTTCCTGAGAGGGCTGCAAGCCCCTTTGAGCAGACACTTCCTGAAGTTGGTGGATCTAAAGCTCGAAATGATGAGGGGTATCTTTCTGAAATGGTTCGACAAATCATGAAAGAGAGCATGCAAAGGGATGAAGACGAGAGAGAATGGGGTTTCGCTCCAAGTAAAACCCCGTTTACCGAAAGGATCTTAAAGGCTGAGTTCCCGAGGAAGTTCGTCCCTCCAACTATTCCAGCTTACAAGGGGACAAGTGATCCGAACGAATTCTTGTATAAGTATGATTGGCACATGACAGGTGCCAGAGCTTCTGATGAGATAAAGTGCCGATATTAACCTGTATATCTGGAAGGTGTAGCTCTGCTTTGGTTCACCAAGCTACCAATCCGGTCTATAGATCAGTTTTCTGACCTAACCCGGAAATTCAAGGAGCAGTTCAGACTATATGCTTCAAAAGCCAAAGATATCATGTCGTTGTCAAGTTTAGAACAGAATCCAGGGGAAACTATCAGATCTTTCTTGAATCGCTTTAATATAGCGTTGGCCGAGGTAGACAATGCAAAACCACGGATGATCTTGACTTATCTGATGAGGGCCATTGACAAGTCGAGCGAATTTGGAAAATGGCTAAACATGAAGGAACCAAATTCCCTTGAAAAATTCTACAAGAAAGCAGATGAGTTCATACGCCTGGAAAGCCGTCCTGTACCGGTAAAGGCAGTATTGGAAAAAGCTGAAGATAACATTGCTGCTCCACGCAAGAGTGGATCTGTAGGACAGAAAAGGGAAAATAACGATGAGAAAAAACAGAAAAATCTGAAGAAGCCTCGTTCCTTCAAGCCATCGGAATATACTCCTTTATCAGATACGCCGGAGCGTATTTACCTTGCCACTAAAGATTCTGTTGATTATCCTAAACCTCCTGTTCTGAGAACCGGGAGAAAAGCTATACAAAGCGGGAAGTTCTGCCGCTTCCATAATCAACCCGGTCATAATACCGATGAATGCCGCCAATTGAAAAATTTGATTGAAGAGTTGATAAGGGAAAACAAGCTGCAGCAATTTGTGGAAAAGAATAGCAGCAATCCTGCTTCGTCCAGTCAGGGGCAACAAGCTCCTGCTCATCAACCTAGGACAAGTGAGAAGGCTGCAGGGCATGGATCCGGAAGGCCTGTTATCAATGTCATTATGGGGGGACCTCACCCAGCAGGCAGAAGCTGGGGTGAGATGGAAAGGTATACCCGGGCTTTGAAATATGTACCAGCCGAAGAAGATGTCTTTGTTTTGAAAGATGCTACGCCCCTAAAACAACAAAGAACTTTCAATGATGATATTGTGTTCAGAGCCAGGGATTCCACAGGTGTTGAAGCTCCTACCTTGGATCCCTTAGTCATCTCAGCTGGTATCGGGCCAGCTATTGTCAGAAGGGTTCTCATTGATTGTGGCGCATCCTGCAATATCCTCTTCAAGAAAACATTCGACCAAATGAAGATCCCTATGGCTGATGTGCAAGCCTCGTCGTAGAAAATCGCTGGCTTCACTGGGGAGCCAAAGCAGCCGATAGGAACCATTGATTTGCTTGTAGAACTTGGAGAGGGAGAAAGAAAAGTAGTCCGCAAGCAAACTTTTGTGATTGTCGACGAATTTTCTGCTTATAATGCTTTCCTTGGCCATCCAACTCTTGCAGCGTTCAAAGTTGTTCTGGCCCCATGGTGCCTCACCATTAAATTCCTCACAGACAATGGAGTAGGAGTTATAAAAGGGGATCAAAATGCCGGGCGGGAGTGTTATCTGACAGAGCTGCGAGAGGTAAGGAAAAGAGAAATGGGAAAGGATGCGGCAACTCCAGTCCGCATCAAAGAACCAACCTTGTAGCAATTACAGGGCGGACCCTGCACTGGCGAGCACAGCGGAGCACGAAAAGAGATGGATCCTAGAAAAGCCAGTGCAGGGGAGAATAGAGTGGTACCAGTGGAAACAACGGTACCAGTACCTGTTGACCCGAAGGACCCAAATAAGGTGTTGAATGTGGGTTCACAACTTAATGTGTCTATTCAGAATATCTTAATATCTTTTTTAAAAGCAAATTTGGATGTTTTTGCTTGGACTCATGCCGATATGTGCGGAATATCCCCAGAAGTTGCAGTACACGCTCTGAATATTGATCCAAAGTTTACGCATGTGAAACAGAAAAGAAGAACCCAAGGTCCAGAAAGGTCAGCAGCATTAAAAGAAGAAGTTGATCGGCTCATGGAGAATGACTTTATCAAAGAATCTACCTATCCGAATTGGGTTTCAAATCCACTGCTGGTTAAGAAAGCCAACGGAAAATGGAGAGTGTGCATCGATTTTTCAGATCTAAACAAGGCCTTCCCCAAAGACTGCTTCCCATTACCCAGGATCGATCAGCTGGTAGATGGAACAGCGGGACATGAATTGTTATCTTTTATGGATGCCTACTGCGGATATAACCAGATCATGATGCATGAGCCAGATCAGGAGGACACGAGCTTTATCACCAATGTTGGTCTTTACTGCTACAGAGTTATGCCCTTCGGGCTGAAGAATGCGGGGGCAACTTACCAAAGACTTGTTAATGCTATGTTCAAACCGCAATTGGGCAAGACTATGGAAGTCTATGTCGACGACATGTTAGTAAAGTCTAAGAAAGCACTGGATCACATAGAACACTTAGCAGAAATGTTCGCAGTCCTCCGGAAATACGGAATGAAGCTTAACCCTTTAAAATGTTCATTTGGGGTGGAGTCCGAAAAGTTCTTAGGTTTCATCGTGAGCGCTAGGGGCATTGAAGCTAGTCCAGCTCAAATTACCGCCTTAAAAGAAGTCAAAGCTCCTAGAACGAAGAAGGAATTGCAAAGTCTCAACGGAAAAGTCGCCGTCTTGAGTCGGTTCATTTCCAAAGCTACTGATAAATGCATCCCATTCTTTGACGCTCTAAAGAAAGGAAAGAAAAACTTTGATTGGACTCTCGAATGCCAAAAATCCTTTGATGAATTGATTCGTCATATGGAAACGCCTCCAATACTTTCTAGGCCCGGCGATGGTGAGGATCTTCTTATATACTTGGCAGTATCATCTCATGCTCTAAGTGCAGCGCTGATACGAGAAGACAAGAGGATTTAACATCCGGTTTACTATATCAGCAAAAGACTCACTGGGGCAGAGATGAATTACTCCAAGTTGGAAAAACTCGCCTATTGCCTACTGATTGCATCGAGGAAGTTGAGGCAATATTTCCAAGCTCATCCTATCAGAGTCCTCACTGATCGACCTTTAAAGCAAGTCTTGTTTCGCCCTAAGACTTCGGGTCATCTTCTAAAGTGGAACATTGAACTCAGTCAATATGACATCACTTATCACCCCCGAAAAGCAATCAACGGACAAGCTTTAGCGAATTCATCGCAGAATTCACAGATAAGGGTAACAGTGGGGAAGAAACGATCGATGATTCCCCAATCCAATGCAAGTTATATGTTGATGGCGCGAGAAATGACTACTGTTCCGGAGCCGGGGTTGTACTTGAAACCCATGAAGGTCGGTCATTATGCTATGCGCTAAGATTGGAATTTCCTTCAACGAACAATGAAGCAGAATACGAAGCTCTTATCGCTGGCTTGAGAATTGCTAAAGAACTAAACATCCGAGCATTACAGATCTTCAGCGATTCTCAGCTTATTGTATGCCAAGTCAAGAAGGAATTCCAAGCGAAAGGGGGAAATCTGCCTGCCTACTTGTCAAAGGCCTGGGAACTCCTGTGTGACTTCGACCACTACACGATAAGCCATATTCCTCGAGAAGAAAACTTGAAAGCAGATTCTCTCGCAAAGTACTCTAGCACAGGCGAAGCTCAATTTCTGGGGTTAGCTCCAGTGGAAGTCCTGTCAGCTCCAAGCATTAATGAGATGGATATTGATTGGATCATGAGTGTGTCTCAAGAGCAAGAATCATGGATGACTCCAATAACAGAATATCTGCTCAACGGCTCTTTACCGGAAAACTCAAAAGAACGACAGAAGCTACTGAGGAAAGCCTCTCGCTATATAGTCCAGGATGGCCAATTATGCAGACGAGGATTCTCAATGCCATTACTTCGATGTGTATCCAGGGAAGAGTCCAAAGCAATCCTAGCTGAGGTACATGGGGGAGAATGTGGTGATCATTTAGGTGGTCAAACTTTAGCAAAGAAGATTCTCCGATACGGATATTTTTGGCCAGAAATTAATCGAGATGCAGCAGACTATTCCCGAAAATGTGACAGATGTCAAAGATTTTCCAAAATTCCTAGAGCACCTTCTACTGAACTCACACAGATGGTCAGTCCATGGCCGTTTGCAATCTGGGGGATAGACCTTATAGGACCTTTACCAACTGCCAAATCTGGAATCAGATATGCCATTGTTGCTGTAGATTATTTTACTAAATGGGCTGAAGCTGAACCATTGGCTACTATCACCTCTAAAAAGATGATAACTTTTGTGACTAAAAGTATCATTTGCAGATATGGTGTGCCTCAAAAGATAATTACAGATAATGGTACTCAATTCGAAAGTGAAGAATTCCAAGATTTTTGCAAGCGATTCAAAATCCGAAAAAGCTTCTCAGCAGTGGCTCATCCGCAGGCAAACGGGCAGGTGGAAGCAGTAAACAAAATTATCAAGTCAACCATCAAGAAGCAACTCGAAAGAGCAAAAGGTGGTTGGGTCGATAAGCTACCACTAGCACTATGGGCATACAGAACTACCCACAAAACTGCGACTGGGCATACTCCGTTTTCATTGGCATACGGGTCAGAAGCAATGATTCCGGTAGAAACAGAGGTCCCTTCACATAGAAGAATCCATTTCAATCAAGCAGAGAATGAAAAACTACAGCTTGAGGCACTAGATCTCCTTGATGAAAAAAGAGAAGAGGCTAAGCTCAGAATTGCAGCTCACCAGCAAAGGATAGCCAGACATTTCACTTCCAAAGTTCGCCAACGCAGCTTTGAGATTGGAGATCTAGTCCTGAAGAGAATTATGACGGCGACAGGTGTGTTTGGGCCAAATTGGAAAGGACCATATGTCATAGGTCAGAAGCTTCTTGACGGCACATTCAAACTCACTACTGTCGAAGGAGATCAAATTCCAAGGGCTTGGAACAGCAATCACTTGCGTCCATACTTTACTTGAAAACTCTATTGAAATATTGTAAAAAGAATTATGAATGTATGACTCTTGTAATTGAAAGCAATTGTAAAGCCGATGCAAGTGAATAATGAAAGACTATAAAGTGGATGTAGGCCTAAATTCTTGGCCGAACCACTATAAATCTTGTGTTCCTTATTATTATTACATGTTTGCTTTATTTTCGATATGAAAAGTACATTAAATGTATTGCTGAAATGTCGATTTAAATTTTTGCAGACAATGAAGATAAAACTTGCACATTACAAGACCAAGTGATTCTTGCTATCATTTAACAAACAAATTTCGAGTCGCAAAAGACCCGAATTCAAATCCTAGATAGGAAGTGCTTCAATTGAACGGCCAATGATTTCGCCGAAAACGGGCCCTTTCTTCTTAACTGAGAACGTTTGAACAAACAAACATCCAATTAAGAAGCTTATGCCCGTTCTCGCGAATTTGCCTAGCAATGAAGTACACTTCTTTGGATTAAACAAACTAGTTGTAAGAGAAGGGAGTGTGAGCTTGAAAAGAAAAACAGAGAATCGCTGAAAAGGCATAAGCAAGTGGACAAGGAACAACTAAAGCCCTCTTCGGAGGCACAAGCCCTCTTCGGAGGCACAACTCTTCGGAGGATAAAGACCTCTAACGAGGCATATGCCGCAAAAAAGAAAGTTCTCTACTCAACAAAAAAGATTGGAGGAGTCATGACCCTCCAACCATGAGAGAGTAACTTCCAGGCAATCAAAAACCTCTTCGGAGGCACATTTCACCAGGAGTTGAAGTGCAACAGCCGCTCTTCGGAGTTTCACTTCACCAGAGTTGAAATGCAAAACAAAACAAAGACCTCTTCGGAGGCACATTTCACCAGGAGTTGAAGTGCAACAGCCGCTCTTCGGAGTTTCACTTCACCAGAGTTGAAATGCAAAACAAAACAAAGACCTCTTCGGAGGCACATTTCACCAGGAGTTGAAGTGCAACAGCCGCTCTTCGGAGTTTCACTTCACCGGAGTTGAAATGCAAAACAAAACAAAGACCTCTTCGGAGGCACATTTCACCAGGAGTTGAAGTGTAAGAGCCGCTCTTCGGAGGTCCACTTCACCAGAGTTGAAATGCAAAACAAAGTAAAGCCCTCTTCGGAGGCACATTTCACCAAGAGTTGAAGTGCAACAGCCGCTCTTCGGAGTTTCACTTCACCAAAGTTGAAGTGCAAAAAAAAATGTCGAAAGAAAGCCCTCTTTAGAGGCTCGCTTCACCGCTTAAATAAAAGTGCGAGTCTTCTCGAAGCAGAAGAATTGTTCTTCAAAGAGATTGCAATATGCTGTGGTATGGGGGCAATATAATATGATTGTAGTAATAAAAGCAATGCTCAAATAAACATACCACAGCTTCATTGCAATATTATATAAAGAAAACAAAGAAACTTGCACAGAAATGAATAATAAATGCATTCTCAGATACAGACAGAAGTTTGTACAAAGAAAAAGAATCATTTTATTCAACACTGTTAAAATTTTGCACAGGTACAGGTTTCAAAATAAAAAGGAAAAAGAAAAACGGAGGCCGGTATCCGTACAATCTCCGGTCAGTATATACAAAAAGCAAAGAGCGATACGAAAGCCACAGAACCAGAGCCATCATTTCTTCTTCTTTCCACCTTTTGAGCCCGCACCGGGCTGGATGACCAACTTCTAAGGCCGGTTTCTAAGGGTAGGGGACAGAGGAGAGAGGGGATCAGTCGGACTTTCTTTCGTTTTTTCTTCGCCAATTGAAGATTTCTTCTTCTTCTTAGAGACTCCCTGCTTTCCCCTCTTTTTGAAGGAAGACCCACTCCCTGGAGAAAAAAGTTTCGCTAGCGGTTCATCATCGGAGCCAGTAGGTTCTGGGGTCTCCTCGCTTCCTTCAGTTTCTTCTCCTCTCGGATCTTGAGAAGCAACGGGATCATCCAAGCCATGAAGAGTTCTATTTGCTCCTCTTGTGAACCGGGTTGCGAGGCAGAAGGAGGAGTGATCTTAAGAGGTGGAGAAGGAATAATTGGAGGAGGAGAAGCCTGAACAATGCTCAGTGCTTTTTCTACAGAAGAAAAGAAGTTAAAGTCAGTAAAGAGCAGAGACAGAGGCTCGCTGAGGTTCAGAAAATAGTCAAAAAGCTCATCAAGCTCGTAAGAAACAGATGAGCAGTCTACCTGGGTAAGATTAACGGTAGAGTTACCTGGAGAAATCGGTTTCCTAACATCAACCTCATAAGCCTGTACCTCGGTACTCCCGTCGCCTTCATCTCCACCCTGTATACTCGTGATCTCGGAGGTAACTTTGGTAGGAGATGGAGAATGGGAACTGGAACCAATGATATCAATTTCGGCAGAAGGAGAAGGCTGAATCGGAGCAGTTAAGATAGTTTTCCCTGAATGTTCCCCAACCACAATTTCAGCCCTTAATTTTGCAAGTTGTTCCTTTCCCTTGGCGAGAGCGGCGCGAGCGTCGTCATCAAGATAATGCTCTTCAAGAGCTGATTCGACGTAGCCAGCACCTTTAGCACCGAGCATATCAAGTGCAGCCTCCCATACCTCAGCCAGAGTAATTTCGTACTTGGGGCCTAGAAAGGCGAGGCTACCGCGCCCCAAGACGCTGTGCAGGTAGAAGTCAAATAATGTCGAGCTGATATTGGTCTTCGTCGCCTCATGGGATTCTTCAGCTGCAATTTTGCCTGCGATGGCCTCATCACGCTCTCTTTCAGCTTGGGAAAGTTGAAGCTTAAGCATTTGAATTTCCGCCTCTTGAGAGCTGACTTTCTCCTGTAGATCTGTAACCTCAGCACGATACACTCCTGTTGTTCTCTGCTCAGCTTCAAGTTGTGCCTCGGCATGTCGCTGAGCTGCATGAGCATCGCGAACTTGCTTCTGAAATACTTCTTCTTTTTGAGAATATGTAGTAGAAGAAGTAGCAAGTTCTTGTTTAAGTTCCTCAACTTTCGCTTCAAGCTCTTCGTTGTAAGTAGTGATGCTCCTCGTTTCAATATCATGCTGCTCGAGAACCTTCTGCCATTCGGCTTTATCGTTCTCCATAGTAAGAATGGCCTCTATATTTGCACGATTGACTCTTTAAAGCTCGTCTACGAGCTTTTGCCAGTTTGACATCCTTTCAATATCAATCTTGACGGCATCGAGATTTCGTAACATGGCAGGCTTGTCGATGGGGACCAAGTCAAGGTCAAACCGCACTCCCTTCAGGCACCACTGTGGAAACCGGCTTTGCAAAGTGGCGGGGCCCGGTCCAACTTAGAATTTAGGCCTGCTAATTATTGCTTGGATGTCCGTCTTCCCGAGAGCGGGAGAGCTGGAAGGAATGTCAAGCGAGACGGGGGCAACGATCTTTTCGGGAGTTGTAGAAGTATGCTTCTCACCGTGACGGGCACGTTTGCTTAGTTCCTCACCCACATGACTTTTTCCCCGGTCATCGTGGGATTTTCTCTTATGGGAATCATCGCCTTTATGGGAAGAATCGTGGCGCTCCTCTCTTTCTCTTCTCTCAGAACGTTCTTCTTGCGCCCTCCTCTCCTGAGCCTTTCGGGCGGCTCTTTCTTCATCGGATTCTCTGTAAGAGGGGAGTTAGCGCCTATAATCATATTGGCTACGCCTCCCGTAGCGTTGGAAGTCACCATAGTAGGAGCCGCTGCGCCCCATCGTAGAACCTGAAATAAAAAGAGATAAGCTTTAGAAGTCTTCAAAGTACAAAGAGTCAAAAGCATAAAAGTGCCGAAAAATTCTAAGTGTGTGTGATGTGCAAACTACGCGCATCAAACTACGAAACCACTCTTTAATTGAGGAGTAGTTGTGGGTGTAATAGTTAACGTCAACTCTTGAGTTGACGGAGTCTGTTGCAGAATAGAAGTCGCTTCAACTACTGAAGAAGAAACCCCGGTAGTGATAGGATCATCTTTAAAGATCTCTTGTGAGGTGGCAAAGAGGTCGCTCAGCCCTTCGAAAGTATCGTCCCTGCTCTGCTTGACAGGGCTAGTTTTCTCGGCTTCTTCACCAGATTTCTATGAACGTCGGAGAGATCCCTGAGGCTCTTCTTCCTCAATAACCGGGGCAAGTTCGTCAGATGGACCCGCAACATCAACAGAAGTGGAGCACTTCACTAGCGAAGCCTCGGGAGCAGGTCCTTTTGGTATGGATGTGTCAGTAGAAACTGGGGCATCCAACGCTCTAGCCGGGGAGTCTGGGATTTCATGAGGATGTGTAGAACGAGAAGTATGTAGAAGCCCGTATTGATGCAAAAATTCATCCCTCAACAAAAACTTGATGCTTCTCTATGCTACGGCCACGGCACTCAATCTGTCAAAAGTCTGCTTATGGACCGGATCTCTAGAGGGAAGAGGAAGTGCTGAAAAGAGCAAAGAATGAAATTAGCAATTGGTAATTCGGATCTCGAGAAAGCTTGAAAATGGATACAGGTAATCTTACTTCCTACTCTCCAGGCGGCATAAAACCCTGGGGGCAGCGAGCAAAGAAAAATTGGTTCAAAAATCCATGAACTCTTTCGGTAAGATCAGAAATAAGTTTGCGGTTTCTAGCACTCCTCATAATTATAAGGGAAGGATGATCTCTACTCTTTGCAAATGAGCATAAGTAACGTATTTCTTCAAAACTTGGTAAGCAATCAAAAGTTCTTCTAAACAAAACACACAACCCCATCAAGATGGCATAACCATTAAGATGAAGTTGGGACGGAGAGATTGACAACCGAAGGAGAAGAATTCGGAGAAAGTCATTAAAAGGAGGGATCGCCCCGCTTAAACACATTTGACGATTGATCGCAATAAAGCCACGGGGAGGATTGTCGGCGGTATCACTTGGCCCAGGGAGTAGGACATCACTTTCAATAAAACCAAATTGAGTGCGCAGGTGAGTAAATGCTCTCGGAGTTAGAATAGTTGGGGTTCTCTCTGGAGGGTCCTCTATAGGAAGAGCTATCGGAAAAGTTTCTTCCTCTTGAGCTGCCATTTCTTCTTGATGGGAAGTCATTCTACATAAATAACTGGATATTCAAACATCAAGGTGCACGTTTCCTAAAATGTGTGAGGTGTTGTGTAAAATTAACAAAGCAATAAACAAATATAACTGGAATGAAAACTAGCAAGAATTCATTAGTTATGAAACCCAGGGACTATTGTTTTAAGCCTAAATATGCAAGTATAATGTTGATGCAGACAAATCAGTTCAGATTGTTGATATTTTGCATCAATGTTTGACTTTAGTTGATTGATTCACAAACATTTCATGCAATATATTTAAGTTGCTTGTCTCGTCTCGACTAATCTGTCATTTGATGTGGGCAGTCAATGGCAGTATTTTCGCCTTGGTTTCTTTGTTTGTTATTTTCAGCAGGTTGGCAGCTTATAAGTTAATGCGGTCTGTGAAATAATACAATGAGATTCAAGCGAGTTTAGAGTTGGGGCAGTTCAAAATTCAGACAACTTAGTTCGGCAATTCAAATCAAATACTCAAAGTGGGTCTATGCTTCTAAATGACAACACGTCCAAAGCTCAAGTATTAGGTCGGCTATGATTTAAAAATCTTTCGCGAGATAAGGCTAGGTCGGTAGCGGGTCAGAGTCTGAGCAGTTTAATTTGGCAACTCAGTCCTCTAGGTCGCAAGGGAGAGATAAGAAAGTAAGCTCCGATCCAAAAGGCAGGAACTTCTCCAAGTATTAACTCGGTCACGATTCAGGCCTTAAAGTTTAAATCGGCAAGTTTCCTTCAAGCATTATCTCAACCACGACCTAAGGTCACTAAGAGCCAGGTCGGCCAAAGGCTAAGCCACCCAAATTCACTAACTCGCTCCCAAACCAACATCACACTCCATCAACCCGCTAACCCAATAGCCGTTCCATCAATAACAGCCTTCATTTCAAGCTATCAGATCACCTAATAAAAAGTTCAAAGTTGTCACAAATCCATTGCCCTGCCATCAGAAATTATTGAGCCTGGGGTGATAAACCATCTTCATCATTTAAACGATCATCTGAAGCCGAATCGAGCAAACTAGGCTTCATCAGCTATAAATGTGATGGGATTCGTGATGGAGCATTGTACAAGGAGACGATTCGAGTTCGAGCGACAGAATTCACGAATCGATAGTAATCTACGGCCGAAAGAAGAGTGAAATCACTTACGCAATGAATGGTGGAGATTATCGGTGATCAGTTGGAATGAAATCGCCTTCAAAATCTTGAGAATATTTTAATGGCGGAATCAAGCAAGAGAGAAAGTGATGAAGAAAGAAAAAGAAGGCTAACTTATACCCTGCAGCGGAGAGACCTGGAGCGGCGCATACGATCTAACTGATAGGTCGCACAAGACCTATCGACCTAAAAGTGGACGAGTTAAGGGGTATTGAAGCACATGACCTAACAATTAGGCGTATACTTCGAGGGGCAAATGTTAATTCCATCTCGGTCGTGACTCACCGATCTAGCACATCAAACAGTTAGCGACCCAGCGTTCTGCCGACCTAAGGCACGAAGGGATGCCGACCTAGTATCTTAGCATGGAAGACCGACCTAACTGCATAAGACCTAAGAGGGATACCGACCTAAGGGTCTGGAGAAGCATGCTGACCTAATGCCTTAAAGAAAGTTCCGACCTAACGTCTTGAAATGATGCCGACTTAAGGTTCAAGGAGATTCCGACCTAGGACTTATAAAAGTCTACCGACCTAACACGTTTTCCGATCTAACTACTCAAGTTGTTTGCCGACCTAGCTGTTAAGAATAAGTTGGTCCATACCTGAGTCGTGGCCGGCTTATGGCTTATGATAAGTCGTAACAGACCTAGGGATATGAAGGAGGAAGTAGTGCAACAGTTTAACGCGCGGCACGTTAGCTCGGCAACGACTTAGGACTTGAGATTCGAAGCCGGGAAAGAATGTGTCCCCCACTTAAGTCGTTGGCCATGCATGAGTGAAAGGAAGCGACCTACGACCTAGCTTATCTCGGCAACGGCTTACGACCCAACTCATCTCGGCCACTACCTACAACTTGACACCGGAAGCCCCTATAAATACGCGACCACCTCCAACATTCAAAGGACTTTTGGGATCATTTTCTTCAAGGCATTGGAACTTCACTACCTTCAAAGCAAGCTGCACTCCATCACTTCAAGCTCACGCAAGACATTTAGACCAAACTTCACACAAAGATTCGAAAACATTCAATCATGGATTCAAAGAACTCTGTGGAATTGAAGTTTTCTCTAGCTATTTGTCTTTTTGAATTGAATGAGATTGTAATAAGTTGTAATTCAGTCAGCAATAAAAAGGATTGAAGTGGACGTAGGTTTGATCATAAGCCGAACCACTATAAACTCTGTGCTCATTTACTGCATTTTCTGTTACTTACTATTATCTCTTGATTCCCGTATTCATCGGGTGGTGCTTTCACAACTACACTTTACACACCGGGGTGTTAGCGTTCAAATTCTAGCGTTAACAGGTTAGTAAAACAAAATTGTGTGATATCTAATGTTATAACTACACCAATATTTGAACCCGCTGTGAGTCGGTTCCATGCTCTAAACTTGTCGGATCATATACCATCATGCATAGTCTCATTAAAAGCTATCAATTTTGTATTATTGTATTTGTTAACAAATTCAACCATTTCATGAATGCAATATTCGTCAGAAATTCAGAAATTAGTCAAACTTGGATATATACACACATACATACATACATACATATACACACACAAATATGTTCGCATGTATATGTGCATGTATATACATACACATATATACACTAATTTGTGATTAATATGGTATATTACAGAAACAATAAAATGAAAGATACAAGAGCCTGAAAGGATTGCGTCTGTGCTCTATAGATGAATGGTCATTTGAAATGCTTTGTTGGTGTACAGTATAAATTCAATTGTACATTTATTTATTGTAAAGAGTTGTTCGATTAACAAGTGCACAGTATAAAATCAGTAGATTTAACTCTAGGAGTAGGGGAAATTATTTAGAAAAACTAAAATATTGGTACTTACATAATCAGCTATGTGTCTTACAAAGCTCTTTGACCCACCCGTGTGACTCCTCTTTAACTTCTTATGGTTTGCAACATTTCTTTCAACTTTAATATGCTACAAATAAAACACTTCCATTTCAATTAATAACGTAAAGAAATAAAAGAAATACTGAAGAAACAGGATTACAAAGAATGAACAAGTAACATAAGAAGACTTTATTTTTTGATCATTGTCCCAACAGTTGACCATTTTCCTTCATTGTTCATTATCCATCGATCGTCTCCATGTGTGAAACGTGATGGTAAATCGACATATGGAGTGAATAATTTCTTTTTAACTCGACTCTACTGCACCTGATCCTTTTAGAGAGTCATTTTAGGAGCATATATCTTATTGTAGGGATATGAATATCTTCTACATGCCAATCAATAGTATACTTGAATGGAAAAAGAGTAGCTTAAATTATAAGTAGAATTTCAAACTTTGCACCTATATTCCCGAACGCTTGCTGCAGATCAAGCAAAGTTCCATAGCGTGATCTTTTCCCAATGATTTGAACTTTTCCTAGTCTTATGCTAATCCATATAATTTATATGAATGAACTTAAACCTTTTGCATGTTATTACCATTTTTAGATTTGACAGGCTTAAGGTTTAAAATTGCTGGAAAATATACATTTTGTTGTCAATAATTGTGTACAGTCGAACTCTGTAGTTTTCTATTAAGCATGTCCCATGCCAGGATAAAGGAGGAGGGTCGTGGTAGGTTTGGCGATCTAATATAAAAACCATAGTCTCTTTTATGGAAATGGAACTTTATTATATTTCATTGGGAGCATAACCCTCTTAGCGACGCGTCATATCGAGGCTCGAGTATGGTGATACTTGAGCAAGTGCTGGCTCGTCATTCCCTTAGGGCATGTCATATTGAGGCTCGGGTATGATGGTAAATATGCAAAGGCTGGGTCGTCACTCACTTAGTGGTGCGCTACATCGACGCTCCAATGTAGTGATAAATGAGCAAGAGGCTTTGCACTTTACTCGGCGGGTGCGAGATGCAAGTAAGCTAGTCAATAAAAGTAGGATTCAGTTAGGTAGTTGGAATGGAGGATCATTAACATGAAAGTTAAGAGACATAGTTTAAACTATAACTAGGAGACGTATAAATATCTTATGCATTCAGAAGACCAAATGGACGGGCCAGAAGGCGAAGGAGATGGAGCACACAAGTTTCAAGTTAAAAGAACGTACCAAGAATGAGGTAGACATCTTTATTGATAAGAACCTTAAAAATGGAGTGGCCGACGTTAGGAAACAAGGGGACAGGATCATCATAGTCAAGCTGATAGTTGTTGATATGGTTTAAACCTCATTAGTGTCTGTGCCCCCCACAAGTAGGCCTAATTGAAGCCATCAAGATGAATTTCTTAAAAGAGTTAGATGTCATGGTTAGAGATTTGCCTAGTAGAGAGAAACTTTTCATATGAGGAGATTTCAACGGCTATGGTGGTACAACTAGTGGGAGGTTTGAGAGAGTGCATGGCGGTTTTGGATATGGCGATAGGAACCAAAAATGAGTAGAAATATTGAATTTCGTTATTGCTTATGACCTCATGATTGCTATTATCTTCTATATAAAGAGACAATCGTACTTAGTTACTTTATGTAGTGGCCAACTATCTAGCCAGATTGACTTTGTCCTTACTAGAAGAGATGACAAATGAGCTTGTATAAATTGCAAAGTCATACCTAAAGAATGTATCGTCTCACAACATCAGCTTTTGATATATGAGTTTCGTCTCCAAATACGTGTTCGACAGGATAAAGGAGCCAAGATTAATTGGACAAAATGGTGGAAGCTCAAAGGAGATGCCTCATGGGTGTTTAAGGATAGGTAATGAAAGAAGGGGTATGGAATATGAAAAGAGAAGCAATTGACATATGGATGAGATGTCAACGCGCATTTGGGAAGTGGCTACTAAGATGTTTGGGATAACGAAAGGAAATAAACGCAAACCTAAAGATTCATGGTGGGGGAATAATGATGTGAAAACGGATACCAAAGAGAAGGAGAAATGTTAGAAGTGCTGACATCATAACAGGAGTGAGGACAACATGCAAAAGTATAAAGTGGCAAATAAAAACACAAAGAGAGCGGTGAGTGAAGCAAGGGTCGGGCGTATGAAGATTTATATCAAAAGCTAAGTATGAAGGAGGGTGAAAAAACGTCTATAGAATAGCTAAGCTCCACGAGAGGAAGACGAGAGACTTCAACCAAGTCAAATGCATCAAGAATTACGATAATAAGCTTTTGGTGAAGGATGATGAGATAAAAAATAGATGGAGATATTATTTCGACAAGCTATTCAATAAAGAAAGTAACAATACTACGATCGAGCTGGACGAATCTTTTGATGACACCAGTAGACATTTGTTCGGAGAATTCAAAAGTCCGAGGAAAATGAAGTGCTAAAACTGATGAAAGTGGCAAGGCGTTGGGGCCTGACTCCCTATTAAGGTGTGGAGATGCAGGGATAGTCTGGATAACTAAGTTGTTCAATATTATTTTCAAATCAAATAAAATACTAGATGAGTGGAGGAGAAGCACATTAGCTTCAATTTTTTAAGAATAAAGGAGATATTCAAAGTTGCACAAACTACAGAAGAATTAAGTTTATGAGTCATACAATGAGGCTTTAGGAGAGAGTCATTGAACATCAATTAGGGAGGATGAAAAATGGTTCAAAAAACCAATTTGGTTTCATGCCTGAAAGATCTACTATAGAGACGATTTTCTTGATAAGACAACTTATGGAGAGGTTTAGGGAGCAAGAAGGATCTATACATGATATTTATCGATTTGAAAAAAACTTATTTAAAAGTATCGAGAAAGATTATGTGGTGGGCTCTGGAAAAGAAAAGAGTCCCAACAAAGCACATTACCCTTATCAAGGACATGTACGATGACGTTGTGACTAGCGTTAGAGTATGCGAGGTTTGGAACTAATGACTTTCCCCATTAACATAGGATTACATCAAAGGCCAGCTTTGAGCTCCTACAATTGTAACACCCTGATATTTTACGGAAATATAATTAAAAAGAAATTAAAAGCGCATTTGATACAGTGGTAAAGGCGCATGTTGAATTCCTTAGTGACTTGGAATCAAGTCCCGTTTTCATCGAAAATCTGGAGTGATGTTTTTTTAGCTGGTTCATTTTCAACGATTTTCCTACGTATTTCAACGTTGTTTCTGACATATGAAGGCTTTCCATTTGCTCCAGTGATGTAATAGAATGAGGTGGTTAAATTTTATTGGTTGAATGATGTGTATGGGCTAGAATGGATAACCGTAAGTGTATGAAAGAACCAGATTTAATCTAAAATAATCTAATGGATTATATTTACTCAAACAATCTATAAGTAAACCATCTAATCTAAACTTAATCTCTTATCAACCATCATCATAATTGTACAGTAAAATTAGTGTGTATAACTCTTCCTCCCTTTTCTTTACTAAATAAACAAATCTCTACTAAATTAAATTATCTGGATATATTCAAATAATTTGGGGAATTTAGAAGAATCAAAGGGAGAAAGATTAAAACAAAGCTTTTTAAATTTATACAAGTTCAAGTACCAGGTGAATGAGAATTAATATGAAATAGAAACATAAAGTAGTTCAATTTCAGTTCTCTTCTGGCACGTTAGTATGAATTAATTTCTGTTATTAATTGAAAATAGATGTAAATTAGTGCAACTTCTTCTTCTTCTTTCACTTCTCAAATCTAATTCATTATTGGTTTAAAATATGGAACATATAAATTGTCTATTCACATTTTATGGTACAAATAAGATTGAAATTTAAGTAAATTATTGTATCTTCTCCTTCACCACTTCTCAGTTCTAATTCATATTTGGATTGAAATTTGAAACAAACAAATTGTTATTCACGTTTCATGGATTAAATAAGATTGGTTTAATTAAACTGGATTAGATTTGTTATTCAATTTCTAATGGTAGAACAGCTTAGCTGAATAAATTCAGAATATGTTACTTGAATAAAATTATGGTTTTAATTAATATAATTAAATAATTTTGAATATGATTTCGGAACAAAATTGGAAAGTCTAATCGGCATAATTATTTGTTTCAAATGTGGCCTAAAAATGTAAATTGGAATTTTGTGTAACTAAATGGTTTGTGACTATTGGATAAAAAATTATACAGATTAAATCTCTAATAGAAGAACGTAAATTAGGATGGAAAAAAATGCAAACTAAATGGACCCTAAAGGCTACTATAAATCTGTAACAAAATGGTATAAAAAATACAGACAAACTATATAGACCGAGTGGACGTGAAATTGAAACAACATTTATGTAAGAAAAAGAGAAATTGTGAAATAACCAAATCGGATGTAAAAATGGCCTAAAGAAAATTAATGGAAATAAACAATATGTAAACTGTAACGGTAAAATTAATTAATATAAAAGCGATTTGGTAGGCAGATCTTGTAAAGGTCTGGATAAGTATTTCATGCATTTAATACCAAAATATAGTTTTTGTTGTACGTTCTAGGAGTGGGCAAGTAGATTCGCAAGGATGTTGTCACCTTTCATAGGTTGCTAGTATGTAGGATAGATAGAAGCAATCATAGGCTTCTTTAGGCAGATCGATGCAGACAGAACAGGACAAATGTGCTTCGACATAGGCTTCTTTAGGAAAATCATTGGAGGATTTTGCGAAGCCGACCCAGCTGCGGGTGCTCTTTTGGAGGATCGAAAATTTGGATAGGGACAAGTCCACGTTGGCGATCGAAAAGACATAGGGATAGTTAGTCTAGTTTGGCGGAGCCTAAACACAACTTCGGAGTCTGCGAGGTTGTTTGAGTCAGCACCGATCAGATGTAAGAGGCATTTAGTCATAGTGCACGGGTGAAGAGCACGACTTTCATGCTGTAGCACATAGATAGATAAGGACAGCAAGTCCGAAAGGCTGATTGACATTTAGTATTTCTTCATGGTTGACTTCCCTCGAGTGACCATGGATTTTGGCTTCTTAGAAATTGTACCTAAGAAGGATTCACTACGTTATATTGTTTACCCTCTGTGATATCCGGAGAAGACGTGGAATTAAACTGTTTATTCTTTCTGCTTCATTTTAATTCTCATTCATTTTCCTATTTTCCTCATATCACAGGAGGGCAGATCTAGGTTGCAGTTCTTTGCAGCTTGGGGAGTTATTGGAGCAGTTGTTATCTTTAGCTTTTGTTTGTTTTGTTTCATGTATTTCATTTCTCTTTCCATACTTTACTCTATATGTGGGGACCTATAATGTGAACTTTGTTATGTTTTATGTTTTGGTGGAGACTACTTGGTACTTTTGGCTTTAGAAATAAATTTGGGATAATGTTATTTTTAATGAAGCTGTTTTGCTATTAATTTGTAATTAGTGAAAGTTTTCCTCCGATGTAATATTTTAATCATTTTATGTTGTTCTCTTAGTCTCTGTGCTAGATTATAGATTTTTATTTCACTCGACCACCCATGCTTCTAGATCATGTCCGTTTTCGGGGTACCTAGAGATGCGGGCCGGGGTGTCACAACATTTTTGCCCCGGTGATAGATGGGGTTACAAAGGATATACAAGGTGAGATTACTTGATGTATACTCTTTGCTGATGACGTTGTGCTAAAAGATGAAAGTAAGATTGGGGTTGATAAAAAAAATTGGAGGTGTGGATGCAAGCTTTGAAATTAAGGGGTTTAGGCTTAACAGAACTAAAACAGAGTATATGAAGTGTAAGTTCAGTGGTGCTAGGTCATAGAATGGAGAGCCACTTTGGCCGGACAAGTAGCGCCAAGAAGAAATCCTTTCGACATTTAGGATCAATGTTGCAGTATTAATGTAAGATTGATGAAGATGTTAGTTTTCGAATTCGAGCGGGATGGATGTTGGTGGCAAGCGTTTGGCACTCTCTATGACAGGAAAGTTTCATAAAAGCTTAAAGGAAAGTTCTATAAATTTTCAATCAGGTCTGCGATGTTGTATGGTGCAGATTGTTGGCCTACTAAAAGCCAACACGTCGGCAAGATAAATGTAGAAGAAATGCGTATGCTGCGATGGAGTTTCGATCATAGAAAAAGAGATCGAATTAGAAATACTGATATACATGATAAACTTGGAGTAGCACCAATTTAGGAGAAGCTAGTCCAACACCGCTCAAGATGGTTTGGACATCTCCAACGGAGGCCTTCAAATGTACTTATGCGCGTTGGAATTATAGACTGCATCTAATGCTCAAAGAGATGTAGAGGTCGATCAAGGTTGACATGGGAGGAAGTAGTAAAAAGAAATTTGAAGGATTGTAATATGTCCAAAGAGCGGTGTCGGACAAAAATGTGTGGAAGTTAGTGATCCATGTTGCGAAACCAGGAGCTAGGAGTTTATTTGTTTAGGGTTGGTTTAGGGATAGTGCTATAAGTTTTAAATTAAAGGACTAGTGAATAGAACCCCAAGACGTAGTTTTAGTCTTTAGTCAATATTACTATTTGTACCATTGTTACTATTATCATCATCATGGGTTTGTTTCTAAAAAATACTTTTATTTTTATTTTTTATTTTTATTTTGCTTAGTTGTTGTTGTTGTTATTTGTTTACTTATTTGATTTGATTTGATTATTATTGTTATCATGATTTTTATTGTTGCTGTTGTTATGACTTTTAAATTGACTTTGTCATTTAGTTTTGGTTTCCATCTGTAACCGTTCCTAACTTTTTAGGAAATAATGGCTCAGTTATTGTTGTTGTAAGGTACATAATAGCCGAAGGGAGCGACTAAGAAAAAAAAGAATGATCCTTCAACAAAACTCTATGAAAGATACATAGTTTAAGTCAACATTGATAATTTTACATCATCCTAAAGTCAACTCATAAATGCTACTAAGAATTAAGCAGTGAATTCATGCTTGACAGTCCTTAGTGAACAAAGAATTGAAAAGTTCAAATGAAATAATCATAATTTTCTTCACTGGACCACTTCAATAACATATCTGATAAGCATGTTTCTTATAAGAATCACTAGATTTCTTATTATAATCTATAAAATATTATTGTATGGTAGTGTAACATAAGATAATTGCATTCACAACCGTTGCCACTAAAACTAACTCAGACGTAGTTACTGTTATTTTAAATCATTATGTTATATATAAATTGATGCATCATAAGTAAATGAATTTATATTTATATTAATTGTGCTGGAAATTGAATAGAGTTCATGTAGCATGTATTAAGTTCAATAAGAGAAACTTATGTTCATTTTGCTTATGCTGATGTTTCAGTTAAAGATTTGTTACATGCAAATTGTATTTAAGAGTGAGCTCATGTAATAAAATGTACATTAACTTACCGATATGATTTTCCACATTTTCTTCATTTTCGATTCAGCAAGTGATCGTCGATCCATCAGTGATAATGGTATTAGATTGTAGTTAATTTCATGCTAAGCTACCTAGGTACCTAGATAACTTGGCGTCTTTGGGAACAATGCATAACCCATCTTTAGTGAATCTATGCTGTCGTTGCCCGACTTACGCCATTTGGGTTTATTAAAGCAACGTCCACTTCTTCTTCGTAATCTTAGAAATAGTAAATGATATAATATAACTCATGAAAATACTATCAAATAGTATCTTGTATGTTCTAATCAAATTGTATTAAATATCGTCCCTCTATCTTGAGAGTTCTTATCTTCAATTCTAAAAATGGAAACATAAATAAACTAATTATCCACACTATTCACAATAGATTATGTAATAACTTTAAAAGACAATGAAACCCGTAAACTAGAAATTTTGTGTGCAAAATTCACTGATTTTGGACAATTGGTTTGTAAAGAGGAATAAATAACAAAAATTTATTTATGTTCTCTTTATTTTTCGGTATAAATATGCTTCTAAAGTAATGTATATAGTTAGATATAGGCAAAATACACAAAGATGAAGAGAAGACAATCATCAATATTCTTATGTAATATGTGTGTGTGTGTGTGTGTGTGTGTTGTATAAATATGTGTATGTATATGTGTATATATGTATATGTGCATATATATGTGTACGTGTGTGTACACGTACATATATATGTGTGTGATTGATTTTCACATGTATGAGCCAAAAGCACATGGAAGTACTAAATGCAAAAGCGAGCCGTTAGAACTATGAAAATATGGCTAAAAACTGAAATGTCTTATCTTCATCCACTAAAAGCAGATGTATAATTTGGTTGCTACTATAGATAATGTCATGTGTAACTTCTTGCTAAGCCAAAAAATTAAAATAAAGACCATCACATTATATACATACATACATACATATATATATATATATGTATATATATGTATGTATGTATACATATACATATACATACATACATACATACATATACATATATATATGTATACATATATATTTACACACATATACATAAGTATATGTATATAAATGTATACATATACATAAGTATATGTATATATGTGTGTGTGTATTCTTCGTTTTCTGCTTATTTTGTTTATTTTACAATTTTGTCGTATTAGCTCAAATTTTGACGTTCTATATATGGAAATTGACCAGAAAATTACCATAGACATAATAGTGCAACTTCCGTGGCTTAATATTGATAAGTTCATAAAGTTATTTTATTTTCTAATTAATTAATGAATTAGTTATCATGGATTAAATTTTGGGTTGTTTCAAAATTATTACTAAATTGTACCCAAACTTTAAATGCTTATAACTCTTGAATATGACCTTCGTTTCATTCGTGGTTCACAACATCGTGATCGTAGCAAGATGAAGAATGCTTTAGTATGTTGTTTGTTGTGTTTTGGGATACTAGAAAGGTGTCTTATTTTATTAGATTCATTATATGAGGTTCTACTGGGGCGCTTTACTACACATATGGGGAAATTAGCCCCCAATTGTACTACTAGCATTTGGCAATATAGGTTAGGACCAAATCCATTAGCTTCGTAAATGGTTGAGTGATGATGAGTTTTGGGCTTGATGCCAATAGTGTCGCGGACTATTAGATGAATGACTAGCATGGACTTGACCATAATAATCATGTACATTTTGGCATATGAGCTAAGACTTTGGGCTCAATCGTGTGTATACGATTGAGGTGGTATCGAGTAGAGACTTTGGGCTCAATCATATTACATTCGTTTTCGATACGACCTGATATTTTGGGCTTGGTCATGTGCTTATGCTTACGGTGATGGTGAGTTGGGACTATGGGCGCAATCATGCCTCATTAATTTTTAGCATACGAGCTGAGACTTTAGGCTCGATCATGTGCATGCATTTTTGACGATAACAGCTATGGGCTCGGTCGTGTGCATAGTTTTGTGACGATGGCAAGTAGAGACTTTGGACTCAATTGTATCATATTCATTTCGGCATACGAGCTGAGATTTAGGCTCGGTTGTGTGTATACGTTTTTGGCACAACAAGTTTGGACATTGGGCTCAACTGTGTCACGGACGGTCTTCATCATGCGATTTGGGACTTTGTGCTCGATTATGTGCATATGGTTAGATATAGGACAGACTTTAGTAAGACCTTAGTATGTGTTATCACTATAGTATTATACTGTTTCTAACTGACTTGCTGGGTGTAGATGACCCAAGTTAAGGTATGATTTTAGCACATAAGTGTTGTTTTTACTAGCTTATTAACACACTTATATGATGTGTATCACTCACCCAGATGTATGTCTAACCTCCTCTATTCCTTTCTCCTATTTGTTTACTCTAATACATAGGTAGAGATGACTGGTGTTAATTTTGGAAACAAGGTGGTACAATGGAGACATGCATCCACTTATTAGTTATCTACTACTTATTTAATATTTTTCCTAAACATTCTGACTTTTTTTATTTTCATCATTTAGAGAAATTTGTAACTAGAGAGTATTTGTTACAGTTTGATTTATTTATCCAAGATTATGGTATTTTTAGTATTATACTTATTTTCTTCTATTATGAGTTTCAAAAAGAGTTGAATTATTGTAGATAACTCTATGGTCTGATATGTTTTAAATTTATCTCAAACGATTAGACGTCATGGCATCTACGATGCCAGTGTCACTTTAGATGTGGAAGATGTCATGGATGGTGGGTTGTTATATGTGGCAATAGAGCCAGGTTAAGTGATTCCTACTATATTAGGACGTATTGAGAGTGCACTTGTATTTTTACAAATATATATAGCACAAAGAAAACACCATATTTACCCACTATAATTTACTATCTCTGAGGTAATTTCTTGATAATACTTCTACGGTTTGTAGAGATCAATAACCAAACCGAAGAGGGCTCTGAGAATGTGTTGCCAAAGGTAGCCGACATGAACATACCCATATAGTTCGTAGGATTTTACAAACCTCTAGCCAAGCCCAAGTCAACCTCATTACACCTGTATTAATGGTTCCAGATCACCCACCTTTCCCTAGCTTCCTGAAGTTGTGCGAAGGTTTTACAAGTATAGGTAGAAATCCTTATGTGGGAATTAGGTCTTTTGTGGATACGAGGGCGTAGCTTCGCATATGTTAGTGTATCTTTGGAGTTTTGGGCCTTGGGGATGCCACGATGCGGCAGCTTGCTTCATGGCATCTACAAGGAGAGGCATTAAATTGGCGGGGGGTGGTAGTGGCCAACGTAAATGAGGAGAACATTGCTTAGGGAAATTTCAAGCAAAGGTTCGAGGCAAAGTTTATCTCAGAGGCAGAGAAGGGAGTTCAAATTGTGAAGTTCATTCATTTACAATAGTGTAGCATAACAATGAAGAAGTATGTGAATTGATTCGATGAGCTTACAACATATGAGATGGAGCCAATTGATACACCAATGGAGAAGACAAGAAGTTTGCAAATGGCTTGAACCAACCACTGAAGGATCTAGTATTGAGTCATATTTCGATAGGGACCACTTACGAGAAATGGATTGAAATCGCATTGCTCAACACCAATACAAAAGGAGGAAATCAAGTAGGATCCCAAGAAGGAGGGTGAGCAAGCACATTAAAATAGAAAGCGTATGAACAAAGGTGGAAAATGGACATGAAAAAGGAAAGCAATTTATCATTTGTAACCCTTTCGAAGGAGAGGCCATGTTTATAAAGAGTGCAAAGTAGATTTAACAAAGATAAAGTGCTATAATTGCAATCAATTTGGACATGTGAAGAATATGTAACCTGCTTTGGGAAAAGGCAGACTGGGGCCACAAACGGTTAGACTGTGAAAGCCTATGCAGTAAAAGTGGTTCCTAGTGCTAATGTACCACTGTGTAGTTAAAGTACTCGGTGGATTCAATGCGGCGGAAGTGCAAAAAGTCATAGCGGGGATACATCGAGGATATAGCAGATGACTTTAAAATAGCATATAAAACTCGTACTTAATGTTTTTACAAATACATAAATGGTAATTAAATGAAAAACTTACAACCAATTGAATTATAATTAATACATAAATAATTTTAAATAAAATCATGTGCGAATATATTATAAATAAATGTAAAACTGTTATATAACATAATTGAATTTAGTAGAATATTAGAGTATTTTCATTTCTAAAAATATATTAAAATTTTAATTAAAGAAATTAATTTCATAACTTTTATAATGTATAAATGTCATTTTTCCATTCATTTCTTTTAAAGAATATATAGCGGAAACAATGAAATATAGGGAGAATAACGGGATATGACGGGGCTTAAAGCAGAAAGGCTATATTTGGGGCTATACGGAAAAATCATAGCGGTAGAAATCCATTATGAGGTATAGCAGGGTTAGCGGGGAATTAACTGCACAGGTGCACCATCAGCTGGAGGAATTGGATACACGGTTTTCGTACCCATTATAGAAGGTGTGTAACTTATCTTTGATTTTCCTATTTGCACTTTATTTAGAAATGGAGCATCACATTCTTTTATTTCTAGAAGTATTGTCGATAGGTTAGAATCTGAGAGTCATATTATGACTAATCCAGCCACGATGTTGAATCCCATTGGGGATCGACCCACTTATCTATGGTTTGTCAAGAGTTAAAATTATTGATTTTCAATATGGAATTCATATGTTATGCTTTTGTGCTTGAGTTTTCAAGGTATGGATTGATGCAAGGAATGGATTGGATGTCATCTAAGTACAGATTATTACAGGAGGGTGATTCATATAAGGAGTTACATAGGGCGTAACCTAGATGCTTATTGTGAGCTTAGCCGATTGAAGATGTTGAGTTACCTATATTCATTACATCTATCCCAATATGGATTAATATCCATTATTATTGTACAAAGATTCCTATATGTATTCGTGGGGATTACGAGTCTTCCTCCTTAATGGGAAACAAAATTTATATTAATTTGGTTATAGGAGCGAGGCTAGTCATATTGCTTTTTAGGAAAATGACGCATAGAGAAAGGAAAGAGTTGGCCCAAGTTTTTGAGTTATTACAAAAGGGTATATAAAGGAGCATGTCATAGTGGGGAGTATTAGTTGTATCTACCACTAAGGAAAATTAATCTTTATGGTTATATGTTAATCATCATGAGTTGAATAATTTGACAAAGAAGAATAAATATTCATTACCATGCATTAATGATTTGTTTGATCAATTAGCTAGAGCGAGAGTATTTTCATAGTTAGATTGCTACAGGTTTTTCATTAGTTGAGGGCTGTAAGGAAGAGCATACTAAAAAAATGCTTTTTGCACGCCGAAGGGTCTTATGAGTGTTTAGTCGCTCCTTTTGGACTAATCAATGCTCTAGCTTATTTCGTACATTTCATAAGTCATGTTTTTTAAAAGTAGTTGAATTGATGCATAGTGGTATTTGTGGATGACATCCTCATTTATTCCAAATCCAAGGAGAAGCATATAGCATATTTAGAGGAGGTGTTAGATACCTTACAGAAGCAGCAATTGAAGGAGAAACTCTTCAAGTGCCATTCTTGGAGAAAGGAGGTATGTTTTCTTGGATATGTTGTGTTAGAGCATTGATTAATAGTCAACCCAAGGAAAGTGGTCATGGTATAAGACTGGAAAGTGCTGAAAAAATGCTTCAAAATTAGGATCTTTATTGGTTTGGTGGGTTTTTATCGAAAGTTCATTAAGGACTTTGCGAAGATTTTTGCACCCTAACATGCCTTACTAAGAAAAATCCTTTTTTTCTCTTAGGAAGAGAAGTGTGAGCATGCATTCGTACACATTAAGGAGTTGTTGATGAGTGCCCCTATCTTGATCATTACTAATGGTACAAAGCCTTTTCTTGTTTATATTGACGCTTATAGTACAGGTCTAGGAGTTGTTTTTATGCAAAAGGGTAGAGTTGTGCCATACACTAATAAACAGTTGAAAGTCCATAAGAGAAACTATCTAACTCACGATCTTGAGTTAGGGCTATTGTTTTTGCACTGAAGTTGTAAAGACATTATTTGATGGGTGAAAGGTTCAAATTACTTATAGATCACAATTCGCCCAAATATTTATTCTCTTGGAAAGAATTAAATCTAAGGCAGCAAAGGTGGATGGAATTTTTAGTCGCATATGATTTTGATATTTCATATACGCTGGGGAAAGGCAATGTGTAACTAAATACCTTGTGTAGGAGGCACATTATGTTGGGCTCGATGTTTACAGGGTGGAAGTAGATGGAATGCATTGCAAGTTTTGATTTTCGACCTTCAGTGGAGTGGTTGCCAAATTCGCTGGCAGCTTTAGAAGTTAGGTCGGCATTTATTGACCATATTATGTCTAGCATAAGGAAAATGCAGAGTTGGTTAGTATCTTTTAACAATTGGAGATAGGTGATTAATCTACCCAGTTAGACCGTTTTTCCACCTACAACAGAGGTAGTCTTAGACCAGACAAAAGGTTATGTGTGGTGGTAGTTAGTGAAGCAATAGATGAGGCATTTAGTGAATGTCACCATTCTAGGATGACCATTCATCCATATAGTGATAAGATATATTACGATATGAAAATAGTTTTCGATTGGTCAAAGATGAAGAGGCAAGTGGCTGAATATTTTGTTAGGTGCTTAATGTGTCAAAGGGTGAAGGCAGTCCCAAAAAAGCCTAGTGGAATATCACCCCTATTAGATATGCAACAGTGGAAGTGGGAGCACATTTCTATCGGTATTATCGATGGGCTACCTAGGAGTAGAAGGGGGAATGAGGGCATTCGGTTTGCGGTGGACCACTTGACCAAATGCTCCCATTTCATTACTATGAAGAGTGTTGGGATGGCATCACATTGGCTACGCTGTACATTAAGGAGATTATTCTCTTTTGTGGGATACCTCATGGCATCATTAGCAATCAAGACCCACATTTTACTAGTGAATTTCAGATAAGTCTTCAACACACATTAGGTACGAAGTTGAATTTGAGCACCACTTACCATCTACAGATGAACAGACTGACCGAGAAAGAGATTGGATGATTTGTTAAGAGCTTGCATGATAGATTCTGGTAAAGCTTGGGAAGACCATTTGTTGCTAGTGGAGTTCACCTATAACGATAACTATCAAGCTAGTATAGACATGGCACCTTTTCAGGCTTTATATAGAAGCCTGTGTGAGTATCCTATGTGTTAGTGGGAAGTAATAGATATGGTATACTTGAACCAGACATGATAAGAGATACCTTGGAGAAAGTAGAGTTGATCTGTAAAAGAATGAAGGCCACATAGGATAGGCAAAAGTCATATGCAAATAGGAGGGGACGATTGGAGTTCGCAGTGAGCAACATGGTATTTGTGAAAGTTTCATCATTAAGACATGTTATGCATTTTAGTGGTACAGGAAAGTTATGTCATGGTCCACTGGGCCTTCTTCAATTTTAGAGAGAGAAGATCTTCCTAAAAAGTTGGCGAACATTCACAATGTATTTCATTTACTGCATTTGTGAAAATGTATCCATGATTTGCAGTAGTAGTAGAGCCTAGTCAACTAGAGGAGGTAGCTATAGAGTCGGGGTTGGTGGCATCCCATGCGTCTATTTGTATTTTGTAGCATGTGTAAAAGCGACTTACGAATAAGATAGTGAAGTTATTTCGAATTCAGTGAGAAAGTAAATGGTTGATAATACTTGGGATCCCAAGGATAAAAATAAAAAATTTCCATTCCAAATTCTTTCCGATATGTTTCTTTTTAAGTAGTTTATTTCAGTTCAATTATTTTAGATAGGAATGATTGATATAGTTAATTAATATGTTTGGTTTGATCTATGCCAGTTTAGTATATATTTTTGTTGCCTTGTATGTGATGGTACGTATGAGATACATGCTTATGATTGTTTACTATTACTAGTGCATACATGTAAAAATTTATGTTTATGGTAGGATTTGCATCCCTAGATTTTATCATGATGATTTCATGCAGAAAAGAGGATCTGATTTAGTTGCATCATGCATTTTGTTCATTCTTGCCATTGTACCATATTCATCATGTATACTATGCTTATGTTCGAAGTTTGCACATTACTAGTGACTTTTATACTTACTACATTCTCTTGTGGCTGTGTGCATTTCCCATAAATTGTATATGTGTGAACGGTTGCTATGGATGTGTAATTGTGTGTATTCATGTTTGGATATTTATGGGTTGCGTTTTCCATCTCTTGGAATTTCAAGGTTAAACTTCATTTAGGCGGGAGAATATAACACAAATTTTTAGAAATTAAAAAATTAAATTAAAAGGAGAAAAATTGTACTTTCACATAAATGGTAAAATGGTAATTTTTTACAATAGCTGGAATTAGACCTCAAGACCTATTATGTTATGTCCAAAATGTTATTTATAGTCAGAAAACATATATAACTTCTTGAATTTGGTTTAATAAGCTAGAAATTAGAAGAGATCAAACTCAGTGGCCTTTTTGTAATATATTGATTTCAAGATTTTAAGTTAAACATGCATAAACTCTAGCGTATAAATAGAAATGTAACCTCTATTTTCTAATCATACTTAAGCCTTAACATCATACCACTAATCCCCACCATTTTCTTCATCTAATCTCTAAACAAAATTAAACCAACACCACATCAAATCAAAAGGTGATAATAGAATATTATAAAACAAGCAACTTTAAAGCAAATCATGGTGAATCAAGAGGAAGGCACATCAGAGTAGCATGGAAGGTGGAGGATTCTAATTGCATCGGAGAAGATACGAGACTGATTAGTGAGTGAGATTCATCCTATTTGACAATACATTGTTAAGATATAGTAGTTTATCTCTTATGGTCGTAAATCACATTATGATTGACGTAACTGAAGTTTAAAATGTAATTTTTTATATACATATGATTAGGATGTATTATGTCATGGCTAAATGGTTAAAAAGGTAAATTTTTCTTAATTATAATTAGTGGAAGTTAATCATGCCCTAATTAAAAAGTGTGAATTACAGAAGTATTCCAAACTAGACACATTTTATATATTAATATTGTAGTTCTCGATGACACGAATCCACTGGTGTTTGTTCGTCGATTGGGTGTAAGAATTGATAAGAAACACAAAGTGTATCATCCCGTATCTGGGGGCCAAAAGCTGAGCGCTATGGATGATGCAGTCATTCATAGTATTAACTTCTGCTGACAAGATACGGCAGTGTTAATGGTATCCATAATATCAGAAGCACTTGAATATAAACAAAATAACATACTTCCAAAAACAGTAATTTCAGCGATTATATTTCAAATAAATCATATCCAAGTTACAAAAATACCAAATGTAATCCCAGGCATTGATCAAATATAATTTACAACACTACGCCAAGAGCGACATATGAAGATGCCCCCTTCGATGATCAAAGAAATATAGACATAATTGTCTAATACAGAGTGGAAATAATTTTAAAACAGAATTCCTAACTTATTTATCCATTAGCCATCTGCTCGTCTTCGGATACTTTATTTGCCAAAATCTGCTAAAACCTAAATACCTAAACCTTCAACCTACTCAAATTAAATTTGAGCACCCGAGAGTTTATGGGGAAACAAAAACTTTGAGTCAGACTTAAAACCTGTTATGAATAGTTTATGTTACATCTCAGTTTATTGATAAATAGTGAGACCACGCCGCTTAGCGGAACGGGTTTCCTCTCACTAATATCTCTTTTCAAAATATATATTTTGCAAATCCTTTCCTGCAACCAAATTAGTTAATCAATTGATTATAATAATAATATAGCAATATCCATTATGTCTGAAGGTTTCATTTAAAACAAGAAAGCAAACCAATCGAAACCTTTTTGACAATTTCAAATTCTCTTTGTCAAAATTTAGCAGGCGTGTTTTCTTTAAACCAAAACAAAACTTCATCTCTTTCGAAGGTTATAACCTTTCGAAACCTTTCGAGTCCATCCAATCTACTACGTACCAATTGCCTGATACTTTGTGCATTAGTATTTGACCTAGCCAAAAGGTTTGAGACCTTTCGAACTTGTCAGAAGGTCTGGAATGAAGACGGAAGCTCTGCCGAAAGGGTTGAAATAGAAGAAAGACTATTTATTTGTACTTTAAAGCGGTTCTTTTGTACCCCACATGCTTTGTTTGTCAAAATTTGATTGGTTGTCAGAATTTTATATTCAAAAGTGCTGTCGACTTTCCTTATTTAGAAATTTGAATTGAAAAGGCCCTTTTCTCCGTTATAATTACATAAAACATTTAATCTCATACCTTAAATAATTTTATATAACTATTAAAACAGCTTGAAAAATTCTGGAAAAATTCCAGAAAATCAAATAATATGTTCTCTTCAACATATCGAATCTAAACTATAATTATTTTTCCCATAAATAATTTTACAATCCAAATTAACCTTTTCTTCCTTAGAAAATTCATAACAGTTCCACAAAAATGTAGAAAATTCTTTAAATCGAAAACCCATCTCTAAAATAACTTTTTAGATCACTATAAAAATTCGCAAGGCTAATGGACGTCATTTAAGAGGGTTTTACCTCAAAACATGTCATAAAATCTATATGAACATATATAAACCATCAATATGTATATGTAATCTTTTTATCATTCAAACATATGGCAAATCCTTGCAAAATCATTTAGAATTAACCTTAAAATCAAAACCAAAATCATTTATTGGTGTAAACATTATTCACCGTTGCTTTAATGATTAAGGAGCTTGGGATTCGAATGAATTTGGTTTGAATTTTCTTTACTTAAGCCTCTCTTTTGTTTCCTCTTCTTCTTCCTTCGTTAAAGGTGGCCAGCCAAGCTTTTGAAATTTTGAAATAAGAATGAACGTGTGTTTTGAAATACACGGCCTAAGGAAGAAAATATAGGAATGGCCTCTTTTCCAAAATACCCCTTCTCTAATTCATTTCAAACCTTTCTTTTATTTATTAGTTAAAAAGCATGGCTACCTTAATTAGATCAAATCTCATTCCCCTTATCAACACATTATTTTATTTAGTTTATCTAACTAAATCTCCTAAATAATGTTATCAAAAATCTAGAGTGTTACAGACTCCCCTCCTCAAAGAATTTCGTCCTCGAAATTACAATATGGCTCAAAATAATTAAGAACCTAAAACATACCATCAAAACAAGTCAGGATAAGTAACTCTAATCCCGCTCTCAACCTCCCAAGTACAGTCATCGTCACTCCACAGGACTTTGACGTTTTTGACCGTCTTGTTCTAAGCCTCTTTTCATCTCTCGCAATAATGTGAACTGGCTTCCTCACTTTGGTCAAGTCTGATTCCACCACTCATCTAGCACCGTCAGTGCAATAGCAGTCTTTGGGTCTTTAACACACTTTCTGAGATGAGAAATATGAAAAACATCATGGACACCTATCAAACTGCTCGATAGCTCAAGTCTATACGCGAGCTTCTCGGTCCTCTCAAGAATGGGAAAAGGTCCAATAAACCTAGGAGATAACTTCCCCACTTCCTAAATCTAAGCATACCCTTCATCGGCGATACTTTAACGAAAACCTGGTCCCCAATTAAGAACTCCAAATCTTTCCGTCTCTTATCTGCATAACTTTTCTTCCTAGACTGAGCCTCCTTCAGCCTATCTCGAATGACCTCAACATTTTCTGCAGCTTCTCTGACCAAATCTTGACTAAGAATCAACCTATCCCCGGTCTCCAACCAACAAACAGGAGATTTTCATGGCCTTCCATACAAAGCTTCAAATGGTGCTATCACAATACTATTCTTATAACAGTTGTTATACGAAAACTCGGCTTGATGCAGATGGTCCTCCCATGATCCCCCAAAGTCCAGAACACAAGCTCTCAATATATCTTCTAAGATCTTATTAACTCTTTTCGTTTGCCCATCTGTCTGCAGATGGTAAGCGGTACTCATCATAAGCTTAGTTCCCAAAACTTTCTGCAGACTCTTCCAAAACTTGCTAGTGAACAAGGAATATCTATCACTAACTATGCTACTAGCAACTCCATGCAGTCTAACCACATTCTTCATGAACAACCTTGCTAAAACAGGTGTCGTCTAACTTAGCTGGAATGAAATGGAAACTCTTGGTCAATTTGTCCATTATAACCCATATACTTTCATTTTTGTTCGACCTTGGAAACTTGTCTCTGAAGTCAATAGAAATAGAACCCCACTTCCACACTGGAATATCTAACGGCTGAAGCAAACCACTCGATTTCTGGTGTTCAGCCTTTGTCTTTTGGCAATTTAAGCACTGCTTTATACACAAACCAATATCCCGCTTCATTTCTTCCCAGAAGAAACTCGTCTTCATATTCTGATACATCTTCGTACCTTCGGGATGTATATTGAACTTCAAACGATTACATTCGTGTAAGACTTTCTTTCTTATGTTTCCTGCACTTGAACACATAATCTTTCTTTCTTTCTCAACCATCTATTCTGGTCAAGACTGAAATCTTTCAAGTCATCGCTCTTGGTTCCTTCCTTTATCTTACTGATCAGTTCGGCTAATACTGGATCCTCTATCAACTTAGAAGTAATCCGTTCGATTAAAACTGGTCAAACTTCTAAACAAAACAATACAAATGTATCACCACTAGACCCTACCTAGATCTCCACTGCAATCTACAATTTTCTAATGCTTCTAAATTTTTCCACTCAGCCATCATTGCCAACACTACATTCTGATGTTTCTTGCTAAGTGCATCTACAACCTTTTTGACTTTCCCTGGTCTGTACTCAATCCCAAAATCATAAGCGGCTATGAACTCTAACCACCTCTACTGTCTCATATTCAACTCCTTCTAAGAGAACAAATACTTTAGCAACTTATGACATGTAAACAGCACAAACCTTTCTCCTAAAAGGTAATGTCTCCACACCTTCAAAGAAAAAATCATGGCAGCCAACTCTAAATCATGCATTGGATATCTGACCTCATGCGGTCTAAGCTGTCTAGAAGCATAGGTAATCACTTTACCTCTCTACATCAGCACACCTCCTAATCATGTTCCACACGCATCGGTATAAACTACCAAGTCCTGATTCCCCTATAGAACTACTAACACGGGTGCATAGGTCAATAAGAGTTTCAAACTCTGAAATGCATCCTTACACTTATCGGTCCACACAAACTTCACATCCTTCCTCGTCAGCCGAGTCATTGGTGCCACTATCCATGAGAAATCTTTAATAAATCTTCGATAACAACCAGCCAACCCAAGGAAACTCTTAATCTCGGTTACTGTCTCGGGACTCTTCCAACTATTCGGTGCCTCGATCTTAGTCGGATCTACTAATAACTCTCCCTCTGAGATGACATAACCAAGAAACTTCACCTCCTTCTTCCAGAAGTGACACTTCGAAAACTTCGCTTTCAGCTGATGCTGCCTCAGCATCTCAAGCACTACTCTAAGTTAAACTTCATGCTCTCTTTCATCCTTAGAGTAAATCAAGATATCATCTATGAAAACCATCGCTAACCTATCTAAGTGCTCTCGGAAAATCCGATTCATCAAACTCATAAAGGAAGCCGGAGCATTCATCAGTCCAAATGGCATAACTAACCATTCGTACGATCCACATCGGTCCTGAATGTTGTCAAAGGTATACTATCCTCTGCTACTCTGAGCTAATGGAAACCTGTTGCCAAATCCAACTGAGAAAAAACCTTTGCTCCACTTAGCTAGTCGAACAAATCGTCAATTCTAGGCAATGAATATCGATTCTTTTTCGTCCTCTCATTCAACTTACGATAATCGATACATAGCCTCAACGATCTGTCCGGCTTCTTAGCAAAAAACTACAGCTGCACCCCATGGAGAACTGTTAGACCTGGCAAAAATCTTGCCCTCTATATCCACCAATTGCACCTTCAACTCCTTCATCTCTTGAGGGGTCATCCTACTTGGTGGTCTAACTATTGGTTCTGCTCTCGGAATCAAATCTATCTAAAACTCAATAGCTCACCTATAGGTTCAAACACATCGGTGAATTATCAAACCACAAAAACTCAACTCAACTCATCACCTGAATCCAATGCACCCAACAAAGAAAACACTGCACCGCTAGAACCTCCTACGGTGAAAACAATTCGATCGCTACAATCCGGGTGACAATGACATATCTTCCTACCCTGGAAAAGTATATCCACATCATACTCACTTATCCAATCCATACCTAGGATGATCCCAAACCCCACGGAATCAAACACATACAAACTGCACTCAAAATTATGACCTAACAGGTCAAACTCAAACTTTCACACCTCACCCTAGAGTTGCATACCCTTATATTAGATTCGCAACCGGTAAGGAAGTAAATAAATATGTGGGTTCAAGGTTAAGCTTATCTATCAGACATCTAGATATAAAAGAACACGATGCACCGGTATCAAATAAAACGTTAATAGACATACATGAATTTGAAGCGTACCCCCAAGAACTGACTTTCCCTTCTTTTAGACTGTTGGCTTAGAAGCGGTAGGTTTCAATGCATACTTCTTCCCCTTACCATTACTAATGGGCTCTTTGCACTGGTTCTTATAATGGCCTATCTGGTCACAGTTAAAACACGTGATATTCTTCCCATTAGCCACATCCTTCGCTTTCGCTAAGCGACACTCATTAGCAAAATGCCCTTTCTTATCGCATTTATAGCAGACAGCTTCAGACTTCGCTTTCTTGGCCACTTCACCCTTCTGAGCACCTTTCTTGGGAAAGAACATCCTCTTATGGCTCTACCCAACCTAGACCACTTTTGCCTTGCTCTTCTCCAGAGACTCAAAGACTTCTTCCTGCCTCAAAGCCATCTCTATAACAATATCAAAAGGATCTATAAGATGAGACAAAGTAGCACTCGCCAATTCTAGCTTCAATCCTCTGATAATCTTCTCATTCCGTTTTAACACGGTATCCATCGAAGCATACCCATACCGAGCCAGCTCTTCGAAATTCTTGGCATACTCAGCAACAGACATCTCTCTTTGCACCAGCTTAGAAAACTGCCTAATTAAAGTTGAGTATGCCATTACTGACATAAACCTCTCTCGAAATCTCCTCTTAAAATCCTACCAAGTTACTATCTCCTCATCAACTGTCGCTGTTACGCTGTTCCACCAGAAAAATGTGATCCCCTGAAGCTGCCTGGACACCAACCACCTCTTCTGCTCGTCATTGAGCCCTAAATCTACAAAAAAACTTTCGCAGTGCAACAAGCAATTCTCCACTTCAATGGCTTCTTTTGTTCCCATTAATGGCTTCCCTCCTAGCTTCACATAATCACCGCTCATCTTAGCGAAATAATTGGCTATCAAAATTTCTATAACCCCTGCTCCTATAGCATTTCCTCCTACCACTCCGGTTGCAATTTCTGCCTGCATCATATTCTCGAAAAACTGATAAATGACTCCCATTCCGACCTGCGGGACTTCTGCATTAGCATTCTCCGTCTGACCATGGCCTCTCCCTGCATTAGGTCTAGCGTTCCTTTCAGTATCCCTCCTCAGTTAACTCTGCTTCTTCTACCATCTATATCTGTATTCAAACCTCATGAGATACAAAAAGATAACCTAATCAAAGGTAGATGAATGGAGGTCAAGCGCATACTTATATCTTCCAAATACAAGTACGTTACTATAGCGTTAACCCAACCCCAAATCTAACACCAATTTCTTCGGATTTTTGTTTTCAAACCAGTTTTTAGTTAAATTTTTCATAAACCTATGCTCTGATACTAAGCTATAACATCCCATATTTGGAGGCCAAACGCTAAGTGCTATGGATGCTGCAATCATCCACAGTATTAAATTCTGGTGACGAGATATGGCAGTGTTAACGGTATCCATAATATTAGAAGCACTTGAATATAAGTAAAATCATAGATGTCCAAAAAAAATTCAGTGATTATATTTCAAATAAATCATATCCACGTTATAAAAATTCCAAACGTAATCTCAGGCATTGACCAAATATAATTTACAACACTAATCAAAAGTGACATATGAAGATGCCCCGTTGGATGATTAAAGCAATATAGACATAATTGTCTTAATACATAGTGGAAACAATTTTAAAACAGAATTCATAAATTAGCTATCTGTCAGCCATTTGCTCGTCTTTGGATACTTTATTCGCCAAAATCTGATAATACCTGAAAAACTAAACCCTCAGCATACTTAAATCAAATTTTGAGCACCTAAGAGTTTAAGGGAAAACAAAAACTTCGAGTCAGACTTAAATCTTGGTATGAATAATTTATGCTACATCACAGTTTGCTAATAAATAGTGAGACCACGTCGCTTAGCGGAATGGGTTTCCCTTCACTAATATCTCTTTTTAAAACATATATTTTACAAATCCTTTCTTGTAAACAAACTGGTTAATCAACTAATTATAATAATAATATAGCAATATCCATTATGCTGAAACAGGAAACAAAATAGACTATCTGTCTAAAATTTGAACTATCTGTTCTAAATTCTGAGCTATCTGCTCTTTTCTAGACTATCTATCCCAAAATTGATTATAACGATATCTTTATGCTAGATAATGGCTATCTGCCCAAAACAGGTGAAAAGGGTGGACTAACTATCCTTAAAGATTTGATAAGGTCTGTTATGATAATAAATGAAATATCTGTTCATATCAGAGCTAACTGCCTTTTCTGGACTAACTATCCTGGATTAATCGTCCTCTAGGATGACTGTCCTCAAAATCGACTGACTGTCCGAATTTAAAACGAGCTGACTGCCGGAATTTTCTTTTTGGGTTAACTACCGTTCAAAATACCTGAGTTAACTTCTCTATAAAATATCTGAGCTAACTACTCTTTAAATTTTCCTTGGAAACTTTTCAGAATGGTTAAATCCATCAAATCATATATCTACAAGGAAAATATATCTTTAGCTTTACTCTAAGCTATTTTTTCCTTGTTAATATACTTTACTCAAAATAAATTTGACGATGTTCAATAAGGATTTCCTGTCCTTTATAATAAGTTAATGTCCTTTATAATTCAAAACACTTAGGATATCTGCCTAGTTCTTATATTCTAAAACTTTGTTTAAAATCTTTTAAACAAACTTTTGAAAACATAGAAGGTAACTCCTTCAAAAACCATTTACAAAACCCTTCGAAAGTATTGAAGGGTAGCTCCTTCATATCCTTTAATAAATCTTTCGAAATCATTGAAGTTAGCTCCTTATAAACCTTTTAAAAGCTTTCCTTTTACAAGCTTTATAACACATGACATCCTCCCTATTAAATCCTTTAAACCTTAACCTTTCGAAAACATTACAAAACCATAACTTTCAACCTTGTCAGAAGTTCTTGCCTTTCGACCTTGTCGGAAGGTTTCTTATTGAATGTTTCACCTTTCGACCTTATCGAAAGCCTGGGGTACCTCCCCTATATAATAAACCTTTCAAAAGTATTGTAACTCAAATCCTTTCGAAGACATTAGGTTCAATTCAAAATCGGTGGAAAACCTTTCAAAACCAATCAAAGTTAACTATTTTGAAACCTCAAAATGTTTCGACTTAAAACATTTGGATCATGCAAAATGATCAGAAAAATAGTGGAGTCGAAAGCAACTACTTCGAAATCGTTTGAGAACAATGAAGTGCTGGTGTTAGAACCAACCCTTTGAACTCAACGGAAAGAGGCGGCAAGTTTTAGAAAATAAAAGATAACCTTTGACTCCATCTATGTTGAAAGGTTAGGAAGCTGCAACAATGCTTTCGGCCTTGTCGAAAGCTATACCTTTCGACTTTGTCGGAAGGTTTCATTTAAAACAAGAATGCAAACCAATCGAAACTTTTCTTTTAAAACTTTTTGACAATTTCAAAAGCTCTTTGTCGAAAGTTAGCAGGCGTGTTTTCTTTAAACCAAAACAAAACTTCATCTCTTTCGAAAGTTATAACCTTTCGTCCCTAAACCTTTCGACTCCATCCAATCCACTACTTACTAGTTTCCTGATACGTTATGCATTGGTATTTGACCTAGCTGAAAGGTTTGATACCTTTCGACCTTGTAAGAAGGTCTGGAATAAAGACGGAAGCTCTGCTAAAAGAGTTGAAATAGAAGAAAGTCTATTTATTTGTACTTTAAAGCAGTTCTTTTGTAACCCACCTGCTATGTTTGTCTAAATTTGATTGTTGCCGGAATTAAATATTCAAAAGTGCTGCTGATTTTCCATATTTAGAAATTTGAATAATTTTGAAAAAGCCCCTTTCTCCTTTATAATTACATAAAATATTTAAGTCCCATACCTTAAATAATTTTATATAACTATTAAAACACCTTGAAAAATTTCGAAATTCTTTTAGAAAATCAAATAATATGTTCTCTTCAACATACATAATTTTTGAGTCCAAACTATAATTATTTTCTCGTAAATAATTTTAAATCCAAATTAACCTTTTCTTCCTTAGAAAATTCACAACAATTCCACAAAAATTCTGAAAATTCTGAAAATCGAAACCAATGTCTAAAATAACTTTTTAGATGACCATAAAAATTCATAAGGCAAATGGATGTCATTTAATAAGGTTTTATCTCAAAACATGTCGTAAAATCTATACGAACATATATAAACCATCAACATGTATATATAATCTTTTTATCATTCAAACACATGGCAAATCTTTGCAAAATCATATAGAATTAACCTTAAAACTAAAACCAAAATCATTTATAGATGTAAACATTATTCACCTTTGCTTTAATGATTAAGAATCTTGAGATTCGAATGATTTTTGTTTGAATTTGCTTTACTTAAGCCTCTCTTTTGTTTCCTCTTCTTCTTCCTTCGTTAATGGTGGTCGGCCAAGCTATTAAAATATTAAAAGCGAGGATGAACATGTATTTTGAAATACATGGCCTAAGGAAGATAATATAGGAATGGCCTCTTTCCCATAATACCCCTCCTCTAATTCATTTTAAACCTTTCTTTTAATTCATTAGTTAAAGGCACGACTAGCTTAATTAAATCAAATCTCAATCCCCTTGTCAACATATTATTTTATTTAGTTTATCTAACTAAATCTTCTAAGTAATGTTATCAAAAATCTGGGGTGTTACACAAAGTTTTAATAAAAATGGATCATGTGTTTCGATCCAACAGTGAAGCGATGATGAGCCGAGACTATGGATATGAAGTGGAGGTCAAGTAGATGGCTACAATGGTGTCTGATTAGTCAACTATTATCAAAGATTGCCAGAATCTGTAAAAAGTGGCTAGAAACTGCCATTGGCAGTGAGGAAGAGCACGGCGTCGGATGTGGCGGGGCTTGGTTAGAAATGTGGTGCGTGGCGAGGAGAACCCATGGGGTGTTAGCTTTTATTCAAAAGTCGGAGGTAGGGGTGTAAATTTAGTATGACTGTCCGACGTCCGGCTTGGTCTTAAGATATAAAGTATCCATCCCATGTCCATTCGATTCTTATTTAGGACACGAGTTAGGACAAGAAAAAATGTATAAAAATATTTTTATTTGAAATGGTCTGATGTTTTTCTATTATCCACGTGTTGTTCGTCCGTTATCCAGCTCATACGAACAATGCCTAAAATTAAGCCTTATCCAGTCTATTCCTATTTGAATCTCTTATATGACAGGACAATGAGACCCCTTCATCCAGTCCGATTCGACCCGTTTATACCCCTAGTCGGAGGCAAGTGTGGAAATGATAATTCATATTTGGGTTGGTGATTGGGGTTAATACTATAGCATGCATAGAATATCATTATTATAGTTAAAATTATAAATAAATAATTATTAAATTACCCCTAAACTTTACATGCTTACAACTCTTGCATACAACATCTATTTCATGCGTACTTCGTAACATCATGATCATGGTAAGACAGAGAATGCTTTGGTATGTTATTTATTATGTTTTGACATACTTTAGAAAGATGTCTTATTTTAGTAGATTTGTTATATGAGGTTCTACTATGGCGCTTCAGTACACGTGTAGGGAAACTAGTACCCGGTTGTACTAGTAGCATTTGGCAACGAGGGGTTAGGGCTTTATCAGTAGCTTCATAAGGTGGGGTACAAATTTTAGGCTTGATCCATTTAGTGTCATAGACCATTAGGCGAACTATCATGGACATGACCTCAATAGTCACGTATATTTCAGCATATGAGCTAAGACTTTAGACTCCATTGTGTGCATATGTCCGCGGTGATGGTGAGTCGAGACTTTATGCCCAACCATATAACATTTGTTTCTGTAATACGAGCTGAGACTTTGGGTTCAGTCATGTGCATACATTTGCGGTGATGGCATGTTAGGAATTTGGGCTCAATTATATCGCATTCATTTTTGGTATAGAATTGAGACCGTGGGCTTGATCATGTGCATACGTACTCAGCGATAATGATTTAGGACTTTGGATTCAATTATGTCGCAGTCGGTCTTCAAATGTGAGTTGGGACTTTGGGCTCGATCGCGAACATATGATTAGATACAGAATAGATTTTAGTGAGACGTATGATCTCACTATGTTCTTATATTGTGTCTAGCTGACTTCTTGTTATAGGTGACCCAAACTAACGTATGGTTTTGAGCATAAGTGTTATTTACTAGCGTATTAATACCATACACTTATGTGATGTGTATTACTCATAAGACGTATGTCTGACCCATCTATTCTTTTCACTTTTTCGTTTACTCTAATAGGTATGTAGAGAGAATTGGTGGTAATTTTTGAAACATAACGTGCGATGGAGACGAGCGTCCACTTATTTGGTATTTCCCCATAAATTCCGACTATTTATTTATTTTCAACATTTAGAGACATTATATAACTAGTCACGGCTTGATTTATTTATCTAGGATTATGGTAATTTTAGAAATATTTATTTCCTTCCACTATGTGTTTTAGAAAATGTTGATTTTCTTGTAGATAGCTCTATGATTTGATATGTTTTAAATTTTATCTCAAATGGGCCATCGTCATAGGCATCCGTAATGTCAGTGCCACTTATAGACATGGATCGAGATGTCGTTGACGGTGGGTTATTAAGGAAATTAATTGATTGAAATAAAGATTGAAGGAAAGTTAGAATAACATTGAATAAGAAAGAAAATAAAATGTTTTTAAGCATCATATCATAGAGTTTAATGAACTATCCAATAACACAAAGTATTTGCAAAATGAAATGAAGTAAAAGTTGATCTTAATGTTCCATTTATTGAACTTCAATTATGAACATAAAGGTTATAATATTTTATTTACTTCAGATCAAATGTTTTCTTTAAGATGGTTTTAACCTTTTATCATAATATAAAGCCTCTTCTACTTATGAGCCTAATTAAAATATGTTCTTGAATTTTATGCTTGAGCGGTAATATATTAATATCACTACAAGAGTAAGATAACACTTCTAGAAATTGTTTAAAGTATTTAGTATTTGTAATCATCTCACCTTCATCTCACTATGGTATTTTTCCACTTTATATGTATATCATGAGTGCATATTTGGACTGATATTTTACAAAAATGGACAAACAGTTTAATAGCTCACATATACTAAAGGTAAGTAATCTATAATAAATGAAGATTTACATTTAATCCAATTGAATATTGCATATTATTAATAGTATAACCATTATTTACACTCTACATTAATAAGAGATCATAAGAAAAAATTAATGAACATGTCTATAAAATTCATATAAAACATAGAATGATCATTTTCCTTGTTTTTGGTACTACACATAGCATTTGTCCAACCTTGAAACATATATAGATTAATGATTCATAATAAATGCATCAAGATTCATACTTCGCACTTGATATTTAATAAAGTACTCTAAAGCTTTTAAAATGCACCAACAGAAGCACAATCTTTATTAAAATTTTGTATATTCAAACAAATTTTGCGAATGCATCGAAATAACCTATGTCAAGAAACTCATCGCATAATTTAATAAATTGATACTTCATGATAATTACCTAGTGTGAACCATTTGGTATGTATAATTCCTAATATCAACTAAACCTATAATTATGCAGTTGAAATTGTGATGTCATTTTGAGTCCACGTGTATTTTGAGATTAAAGTGAAAATGAACGGGGACCAAAATGATTACAAAATTTATTTTAGATAAGGAAAAATGAATACTTTTACTTAGGCGTTTAACTAGACGGGTATATATAATGGAATGGAATATAAAAAATACAAAATTAAACTAATTAAAAGGGAAGATAGAGAAACACGTATTACACTTTATTTTTTAACATTGATCAACTTAGAAAATTTTAAAGCGAAAAATTACTCAACTGTCAAAATTTTCTGGTTGATTTACTTTAACATTTTTAATACCAGGAGATAATTTAGACATTTTTCATACTTTTTCAAGAAGTTTGCCACAAAGAATTTAACACTCAACATTCTTTACCTTTGCTATCTAATTACCAACAAATAAGTTAGGCATATTCGAAGAACAAAGGATTTAGAAATAAGCCTCTATAATATATACAAAAAGTAAATTGGTTTAAAATATTAGGCATTAACCTTTGATATATAACTAATAAATTATTGAATTTACTTTCAATATTTTAGAAACAACCGTTACACTCGAATCTAATAAAATTTGTCAAATGAGAAATTTTTTAACGAAAATTTACTCAACCACCAAATTTTAAGTTGCTTTATTTTTAACTTCTATTAATATCTCGATATAAATAGACATTATCCACCGTTTTTCAAGATGTTCGATAAAAAGAATTAAATTTTAGTTTATTTTTCACTGCCTAATCACTAGCAAATAGATTGGGCATGTTCGAAAAACAAAAGATTCAAAAATAGCCTGCAAGTTCATAAAAAGTAGATTATTTTGCTACAGTTTTCACTAATTGTTGATATACAACTCTAGATATTTGAGAACGATCCAAGTTCAATATATAGAGTAAATTATGACGTCCTTTTAAGTTTGTGTGAAGCTCATGATTAAAATGAAAATGAAATGGAGAAAAGGAAGAAAGCAATCAGAGAATTTATTTTAGATTACATTAATCTTTGATATATAACTAATAAATTATCAAATTTACTTTCAATATTTGGAAACAACTGTTATACTTAAATTTATTACAATTTGGAAAATGTGAAATTTAAAATGGAAAATTTACTCAAACATCAAAATTTCAAGTTGATTATTTTAACTTTTTTTAATATCTTGATATAATTTAGATATTATCCATATTTTTCAAGTGGTTTAACATAAACAATTTAACTTTCAGGCTTCTTTATTTTCACTGTCTAATTACCAGATAGGTTAAGCATATTCAAAGAACAAAATATTTTGATTTATTTAAATATTTAAATATAATATAAACACAATCCTTAGTTCTTCAAGAGATTCAACATAAAGAATTTAAATTTCAATATCCTTTATTTTTACTACAATTACCAGCAAATAGATTAGGCATAATCGAAAAACAAAAAATTCAAAAATAAACTTGCAAATTACATAAACATATAATCTAGTTTAATATCATTGACATTAACGTTGATATATAATTGATAACCGAGATATTTGAGAGTGATCTAAATTTGATATATGAAGTAGAAATTATGATGCCTTTTGAGTCTGTGTGAACCTTGGTAAAGCAAAAAATCAAACGAAAGAAGGAAAGAAAGCGATCGACGAATTTATTTTAGATGAGAAAAAAGAATAATTTTCTTAGGATTAAAGTACATAGATATTTGGAACGGAATAGAATAAGTATCAAATGGGAAAAACTAATCAAAGGCAATTTATAAAAGGAAGAACAATTTGTTTAAGGGGAATAAAAGTCAAGGGGATTTTTTTTTACAAAAGTCAAAATGTTGTAAGAGTGGAAACTTTTAAATTATACCAAATTTTTGTTCAAAATTATTATCCAATTTGGGCATTGTAACTAACAATCCAATTTTGATTAAGAGGGGGCTATTTTTAAAAGAGAAATTATTTTAATAGGAGAGGTACTAATGTAAATAAACCCCTCATAACGTTAAATTAAAATATGACCAAAGTACCCATTTTATTTTTTTACCCTAATTCTTGTCATCTTCATTAATCTCTTTCTTTACTCTTTAATTAAGATTATTAATCTATAATTCAAACGTACATGCAAGGTTTAACGTGTATGTGGTATAATCAGAGGAGGATGGTCAAATCACGTAATGCAAACGAGCGGGGTTTGTTGTATTTAAATTTTAAAATCGACAGGGTCCTTGGGAAGGCGCCGAACTAAAACATGGTAGTGTAATTCCAAGTTAAATTCATTTGTTCGATGGGCAGGCACAAACTAAAATCATTTATTAGGCAAGTAATCATCGAACAATATATATATATATGTGTGTGTGTGTGTGTGTGTGTGTGTGTGTGTGTGTGTGTGTGTACTTAATTGAAATGCAGTAGGTTATCACCGAACTTAAAATAAAAATAAGCGGCAAGTACATCGAATCATATATTTCCAAAGCATTAATACTAACTTTTAGCAACATGGAAAGTAAATATCGAAGTAAAACCAACTATTTGTTAAGCAGCGCCAAAGTAAATTATAAAATCGAACGGTAGCTCGCTGAATTCAGCTGTAAACGCAAAACCCTAATTTCCACAAAGCGCGGTTTTATGTTCGAACCATTTTAGAAGCAGAAGTTAGGGTTTAAAGATAAGAAGATGCTAAAAGTTTGGAGTAAAAAGCAAGATGAGTAGAATAGGAAAGTAGGTTTTGTTTTATGCTGTACATGTACCCGTTATAGTAGTATTATTGTTAGTGGAGTGAAAATAAGAAATGGCCCCCTCTTAATCAAAATTGGAGTGTCAGTAACAGTGCCCCAAAATTTCCCTCTATTAAACATCGTTTTCTTTGGGACTATTTTTATAGTTTTTGATTATGTTAATTCAAACTAAAAAAATAAAATATCAATATTAGTTTTGTTCGAACAAATTAAAATTTTAAATTTTAACTATAGATATAATTAACAAGAAAATAGGCATGAGGACAAATTTAAAAAGATTAGATTGAAGGACAGCAAGTGTTTTTTTAAGCTAAAGAATAATACATGTTTTTTAGTGTAAAACTGAATATAATGCCTAAAAATAAAACTATCATTTGTCCTTCAACCTATATTTTTTTCAAAGTTTTTCTTTCAGCCTAAATTATAACTAATATTTGTCCTTCGGTCTAAAAATAAAAATTAATATCCTTCAGCCTAGATTTTTTTCAAAGTTTGTCATTTTTTCTAATTGCCCCATTTTTCATGATCATTAAATAATAAAATTAATGTATAAATTAAGGAATTAAAATTTGTGGTTAATGGCTAAAGAGAAAATGGGTTTGGAGATGAAAAGGAAAGATGAAGAAGGTTAATTATAAAAAGGAACCTTGTATTTTTGGTTTGATTTTATAAGGGAAGAATTAATTATTTGAGTCTTTCCTTATTAATTATATTTTTAGTTAAGAAAATGCTTTTTCTTTATTCCACTTGTCCAAATTGATTATCCTTGTAAAAGTTCCTTAATGAAAGGGGAAAACAAAGAAATACACTTGGATTTATTAATTTAATCAATGAAATTTTTTAGAGCTGGAAATTATAAATTGCTAAAATTTTAATTCGATTCCTTTTAATGTCTTTTGATATTCAAACACAAGTTAGACACCATCCATAGTATTTTAAGAGGTTCAATATAAAAAAATTAACTTCACCTATTTTATCTTCGTTGCTATCGGCAATCAGAATGTGCATATTTGGAAAATAAAAGATCCTAAACTAAACCTGCAGATTACACAAAAAATATAAGTTGGATTAATAGAGCTGAGGCTATTCTCTGAAAAGTAACTAGTAAATAATTTAAACAACTATTAGTATTTTAATTGTGCATCTATATTCTTGACATAAACTTAATTTATAAAATAAATAAATTCAAATACATCATACAAACCGATTCTTTCTTATTATAGTAATAAGAGAAAGTGTGTTGCTAAAAGCACACGTAAGCCTCCTTTCTAATAACAATGCTAAAAAATAACACAACTTGACATCAATTTCACTCCTTAATACCACGCTCCCCTCCTAAGGCTACCATTATTGCATCTCATTTGTTTTTTTGCTTAACTTCAAAGTTAAAAAATCTGGTTCCTCAAGGAGTTGTTAATCATAAGTTAAGAGATGAGAGATTCATTCGAACTTAACCAGAAGAGCACTGATGTTGTTGTGCGGTAAGACACATTGTAACCACTTACATGGCTAATAGCTCTCCTTTATTTAGTATTTCTTGATAAAATTATTCATGTTTTAAATTTTTTATTGAATTCTATGTTAATTAGTTAACATTGGGGCTGAGAAAATTTTTATTTTGTATTTAATTATTAATTCATGTTAGGCTTTGATTGGAATTCAAGTTAATTTTGCCTTTATGAACTTGGTTTAGTTTAGGGATGAGAAATTGATGATTAATGATAATTTTTAGAGATGGGTTTAAGAATGGAGTTGAATGGATTTTGACAATCTGGAGATCAGTGAAAAATTTAATGTGGAACTAGGAAGTAGGTAATTTTATTACAAAATTTACGATATTAGGAAGATGATTCATGGGTTCTTTTAACAACACATAAGAAAAAAGAAAATAATATACAGACTTATCTTCTAAGATGAAAAATGCGATTTCATGGAAAAGTGAAAAAAAATGTGATGATTCAAAGAAAATTGTTTGTAGGTAAGGAATATAAAACATGAATTATACATAGAGTAAGAAAAAAAGTGAATCGGTGGAAAGTGAGTTAAATATCATCAAAATTTAAGCTTTACAATCATATTATATGACCTTTTCTGATGATTAAATTGTACAATTGAAATTTGGTATTCTTTTGAGTTCTTGTAGAGGTTGAGATTAAAAGGAAACTATAATAAAATATGAAAATAAAGAGAACAGAGATGTTATTTTGATAAGAAAAGGAAACCTCTGCTTTGCGTTTGAACTTCATAGAGAAATAAATTAGAATTAAAATTAATAAATGGGAAAGTCAAAGAGACATGCTATTACATCTGAATATCAAAGCTTATTAAATGAGAGATTTTAAAGGGATACTTAACATATACACATTGACTCATGGAGAATAATGATTTTAATCCTAAAATTAAGAGAAAAAAAGCAAAAGGAATAGGAAAGATCCGACATATACACACACATACAAGCGAGTGTGCGCACACATAAACGTGTGTGTGTGTTTGTGTGTAAGAATAACAAATTATAATGCGTTGTACAAACTAATTCGTACTTATCCATAGGCAAAAGGGAGAAGAAAATAAACTTTAAGTATGTTGTACCTTTCAATTTCAAAATATTATACAAACTTATCTTTCGAGATAATAAATGCAGTTTTAAGGAAAAGTGAAGAACTTCCAAAGATTTAAAGAAAACTGCCTAAAGATATGGAGTATAAAAAATGAATCGTATAGAGAATAAGAATAAAGAATCAAGTAAACTGATTCGTTTTTAAACATTACCATCATATTTTTTGATCCTACCTGATGGTTAAATTGTGCGATTGAAATTTGAAATCATTTTGAGTTCTTTTGGAGCTTGAGATTAAAAAGAAACTATAAAGAAAGATAAAAACAAGGAGAATAGATATTTTACCTTTGATGAGTTAAAAGGTGGGGGTTTCGGACCAAAGGTCCCTAGTCTCAAAGCTCATACACAAAAAGTCCCTACATATAAACCTATGTAAATTTGGTTCCTGTTTTGTAATTTTTTACCGAACTGTCCCCTCTCAGAAAATCGGCCCAGCATTGAAATTAGAGGCAAAATAGCATAAATTAGCCAAAAACTAAAAATAAGGACCTAATTTTCATAACTTTTTCGAGAGAGACTTTTCTTCCATCATCTTTCAATTCTGGAAAGTTGACAGCCATTGATTTGAATGAATTAAGCAAAACTAATAAATGGGAAAGTAAAAAAGACATATAATTACAGCTGAATATATTAAAGCTTGTTAAATGATAAATTTTAGAGTGGTAAATGTGAAACTATACACATGAATCATGAAGATGTAAGGTTTTCTATTCTAGAATTATGAGAAGGAAGCAAAAGGATTAGAGATATCCGAGTTTACTATATATACACAGAGTAAGAAAAAAAATCAAGTGGATTGAGCGTAAAAGAGAGTTGAATATTATCAAAGTCTGAACCTTACCATCATATTATATGACATTTTCAACGATTGAATTGTGAAAAATGAAATTTGATATCATTTTGGGCTATCATGAAGTCTGGAATTAAAGAGAAAATATAGTGAAATATTGAAACAAACAAAATAGAGATTTTATTGTTGATGAGAAAAAAATCTTCTGGTGAGGGTTTGAACTTCACAAAGAAATAAAATAGAATTGAGTAGAATAAGTAAAACTAATAAAAAAGAAAGTCTAAGAAACATGTTATAACTGAATATATTAAAGCTCGTTGAATGATAAATTTTAAAGGGGAAATCTAAAAACATGAATCGTGGAGGAATAAGAATTTTAGTTCTATATTTGTGATAAAAAGCAAATGGATTGCGAGATTTACAAACTAATTCTTACTTATCTATCGAGAAAGGGAGAAGAAAATAAACTCTAAGTATGTTGTACCTTTTGATTCTAAAAATATACAAACTTATCATTCGAGGTAGTAAATGCAAATTCAAGGAAAAGTGAAGATTTATGAAAATTCAAAGGAAATTGTATGTAGATATGGAATATAAAAAATTAAATTATACATAAGCAAAAAGAAAATCAAGTGAATTGAGTGGGAAAGGGAGTTGAATATCATCAAAGTGACCATCATATTATGTGATCATTTCTAATGATTGAATTGTGCAATTAAAATATGGTACCACTTTAGTTCTTATGAAGCTTGAGATTAAAAAAACTACAATGTAAGATGGAAACAAAAAGAACGAAGATTTAAATTGTGAAGAGAAAAAAGAAATTTTTGCTTAAGGTTTAAGTTTCATAGCAAAATAAAATTGATTTCAATGGAATGAGTAAAACTAGCAATGAGAAAGTCAAAGAGACATGTTATTACAGTCATATATCAAATCTTACTACTTGAGAAGTTTAGAGGAATAAATGTGAAAATATACACACCAATCGTCGAGAAATAATGGTTCTAATTCTTAAATTATGATAAAAGGACAAAAGGATCAGTAGAGATTCAACTTTAACACACACTCTAAGAGATTATAAGATTATACGAGGCCAATGATTGAATTAACAAAAAAAATAAAAAAAATTATAGCTCCCAAACTGTGTATATGCATATAGACTTCTTATTATTATGATTCTTGCTATTACATGAGACTGTTATGTTTTTAAATGATAATAAGATTTGATAATATTTGTAAAATGTCATTTTTGAAACTCCACGCTTATGAAAATAATGTGACATCAAAGGTATTCCAACCATCTTAAAGATATAGAAGTGACTAGCGGTGTCACATTCTTCAAAATGTACTCAATTAACAAAATATAAGCATTTAAGTTTTATATAAGAAAAAAGGCAAATTCTATTCATACACTAGAAATCACCTATCACACACCACTATTTTACTAAGAAAATCTATGACTAAGGTACCCTTGCGTTTTTTAGCATTTTTCTTATAACTCATCATATTAAAATTAATAACATTCGATCAAAATTTACATTTTTGATGAAGGTAATGAAACATAAAATTTAAATCAAGACAAAATTCAAAACTAGTTGCTCTAATTTAAATGTGTTTTTCTAAAATCAAAGTTTATTTGGTTGGAAGTAAGAAATTTTGTTAAAAGTTAAAGAAGTTACAATATCCGTGAAAAAAAAATTAAAGTTCATTTTGTTGAATTTTAACTTAACATAGTGCAAAAAATTTATAATTTCATGTAAATGAGTGTAAAGTTTTAAATGGGGATGATCAAGGTGAAAATAGAGGTAGTTTTGTAAAGGAGATCGTGTATGTAAAATAATTTTCGGTGTATAATAATTTATTGTATTTTCTAATGTTAAGAGATTATTGGTGTTTAAAAGAATTAGTCAAGAAAAAAAATAACGAGTGAGCAGGGTGGTAATTAAACCCGATCAGATGGGCCCAGACTCAACCCAGTGGGTCTCGATTCTAGACGGATCGGGTTTTGTCGGGTTTAATCTATACATTTCAAAAATCAAGGTCCGACCCTACCTGAATTTTGATTCTGATCGGATTGATTCGTTTCGGATCGGATTCGGTTGGGTAATAACACTAAAAATGCATATATTTGAATGTTTTTTAGTCCGATCTTTCATATCGGGTTGATTCAGGTCGGGTTTATCGAGTCTTTGTTGAGCTTTTCATTACCAGTACCCGATTTGAGAGACCCATCAGGTGCGGTTCGGATTTGGAACTTTTCAAATCGGTTCAGTTCGATTTTGGGGTTTTGGGTTCTAATTGTTAAACCTACGAGTAAGATCCAATTATATGGTATGTAGAATAAGATCAGCACATAGGCCACCGTATAATTTATTCCCACCGCGTAATGTGTTCTCACGTGGTCTCCACCCAGTATAATTAATGACGCGTATTTCAGTCATTAACAATCGAGCAACATATCCACAATATTCTATTCTTTTCGCATCACACACGCCTCTTCCAACTTTACCCCCATCTCACGTTTCCAGCTGCTCCATAAAACCCTCTATCCTTCCCTAACTACTTCCAACCAACAAAATTTAAAAAAAATTAAAATAAAATGGCAAAAGAAATGGAAAAGGTATTCAATAAAATCGACGAAAACGGGGACGGCAAGATCTGCCCCAAAGAACTCAGCAAGACCGTACGCGCGCTCAACGCGGCCGTCACCGATCGAGAGGTGGAAGTAATGATTGAAGAGATGGATTCCAACAAAGACGGGTACGTGGACATGAAGGAATTCTCCGACTTTCACGGTAAGCAATTAGACGATGGCGATGATGCGGATTTGAAGGATGCGTTTAATACGTACGATATGAACAGGAACGGGTTGATTTCGTCGAATGAGTTGCATTTGGTGTTGAGGAAGTTGGGGGAGAAGTGTAGCGTGGAGGATTGTGCCGCCATGATTGCTCAGGTTGATTCCGATGGCGATGGATTTGTTAGTTTTAACGAGTTCAAATCGATGATGACGATGGGATGTGGTGGGGATTGAAGAAGGGTTAATTGTTCGTTTTGATCTATTAATCGTTAGTTTAGATTGTGTTTTGTGCTTGTTTACTCTACAAGATTTACCCTTCGAATTTTATATGTTTCGACTGTATTTGTTTGGCAATGCACCAATCAATGAAACTTTATATATAATATAATAATAAATATGTATAAATATAATAGTTAATGCTTATGGTTTACGCTTTTGCACATGCTCTCATGGATTACATCAACGGGTCTCTAGATTCTTTGTCTCGATTACAATGACAATTATGAGGCCAATTCTATCAACTCTTCTCTTTCACCACCCCAAACAATGACCAAAATTCTAGTTCACTTTTCTTCCCTCATAACCCAATCTTTACCATTTTACCCCTCATTTTATATATTCATTTTCATTCCCTGCAAAACCAACCATATTTCATTCAAACGTGTAAATTGACGTGGTAATCAATGAAATTGTGTTGAGAGATAGTATTGTTGTCAGGAATAAAGAGTTTTTGGATTTGGAAGGAAACAACACCCACGCTAAGGGCGAGCATGGTCGTCCATGAATCCATGCTCGACACAAACGTGGGCTTGTCACATGATCGCGTAAGTTGGACATGAGTTTCTTTTATGCATCCGCTTTGTCCGAACAGAGATTTTAGATTATTTAAATTGTCATTGATAGGAGTAACTGTTACGATATTATCTTTTAAAAAAAATTCGCTTGAATATTGATAAATGAAAGAATTATATCTTTCTCGACTTCGGTTTTTGATGATGTAACATAAATAGTAGAATATCCACTCTTTGATGGTACGGGAGGGGGGGGGGGGGGGGTGTTGGAGTTGTGGTAGGTAGGAGGAATGATTTTTGAAGAATTCGGAAAAGAAGAAGAGGAATGAAGGAAATGGTGAGAAGAGTAGTTGTGGAAAGAATACATTCCTATTTTTCAATTATCATTTATACACCACTGTCTTTCATAAACTATTTTCAACATCACATCCTTGTTACATCCGGTTTATTCACTTTCAATTTTTTACTTACAATTTTACCTTTACCGCAACCTTCAGCCTTAATCGTGTGATCAATTTTGATTTGTGCATCAATCAATCCCTAATCGTGTAATCTACAACCCTAACCTCTTGTCATGCAATATGCAGTCTTAATCAATGCATCAATTAATCGCGCGAGGTAGTTAGATCTATTTTAGTAATTTTTTTATTTTCAATTTGCACATTTGTTTGTTTTGATGTTTAATTTGTTTAGTGTAGTTTTTTAGGCTGAACATAAATCTGTGTTCAAAATTTGTCATTTATTTATTTGTCAACAATGAATTCAAGGTTAGAAAGTTTATCTGGTAACGGTTATGTTGTGATAGAATTTTTATTATGATGCTAAGTGATAGAAATTTTGTGTGCCTTATGCATGAATATTTACATACAATTACATGTTTGGCAAACATTTGTCTGCAAGTATATACTTGGTGAATATTTGCCTGACATATATTTTCCAAACATCTATTTGTTTGGCAAATATTAGTCTGGCTTAAGCAAATACTTGTCTACAAATTATTTTTCAGATTAATATTTGCTTGGCAAATATTTGCTACACTAATGTTAGTTATTTTTGTTTATGCATTTTCTGTTGATTTTTTATTTTGTTAAATTAATATTTGATATATATTTTTGTTGGTATTTCCCTATTGATGTTCTTGCTCTTTTCATGTTGGGTAATGATAATTATGTCAAACGGCTTGGATTGAATGATTGTGTTTTGAGATTAAAAACGAGTTATGTAAGCATTGACCTGTATTAACATCTTTGTCTATTTAATGGTCGTATGAAACGACTGATAAGAGAAGACTTATTGAAACAAATTCTGCTTTGCATAGTATACTGGTTCTCGCTGCTCATCGTGAGGGGTTTCTGTTTGTTTTTGTTAGGTTGAAGCAATCCAAAAGTAGTTCGATTGATGTTGGTTCTCATAATCATTCGTTTGTTGGTTTTTAGTACGGGTGGTTCATTTAGTTCTTCTAGTGTTTTAATGTATGTTTGTTCAATTGATTCTAGTTTTTTTGAAATAATTATTCAAAACAGTTTTGGAAATCTGGTGTTTACTAGTGTTGGTCAAATAATTCTTGGTCTATTGAAAATTTTCGTTTATATCTTATGATTTATTGTATTAAAAATGGAAATAAAGTTAATATTCTTAAAAATGATAGGCAACATGTTACTGCTATTTACTTATATGAAGGTTGTTCATTTCGTGTTCATATATCTCTTAAATTTAATTACTGATTTCTTTTATCAAAACTAAGCAACATAATCCTTCTTGTGGTGTGGGCATTGTAAATATAAACTATCTACATGTTTCTAGCAAACTTGTTAGTCATTATGTTATTGATTTAGTTCAATCTAGCAGACAAAAGATATTATTCATTTAATTCAAACATTATACAATATTGTTTACTATTTTGCACATACTGAAAAAAGATTGGCTCTTGAAGAGATTAATGGAAAATTTTACTTTCTATCATCATTTGAAATCTTTTCGTGAAGCTTTAGTTAAGTCTAATCCTAATAGTAAACTAGAGCTTTAAGGTAATCCTGATAGTGCCAACTTTGAGAGCGTTTCTATTGGTTATGAAGGTTGCAAATATGAATTTATATATTGTCATCCTTTAATATTCCTAAATGTGACTTTTATGAAAGGTAGATTTCAAGATTGTTTGCGACTACTAAAAATGGTAACCAAAGCGTAACGCCCCCTGTTTTTAATATGCATAATTATGGGAAATTTGATTTGTTAATAATTAAATAATAATGCGGGAAATAGAGTAAGTATGGAGAAATGCTAAAGAAACAGTTTCATATTTTCACAAGTAAAAAGTGAGTAAGATATTTTACATGAAAAATAAATTAGTTTAGAGAATTATTAGGAAGAGGAAAACTAAGGTCCAACCACCTAAGAATCCCCAACCCCTCTCCATCTCTTTATGTTTAATTTTTTTATTTCATAAAGAGAAAGAAGGAAAGGAAAGAAACTTCTCTAGTTATTTTTCCATGTAAGAAGAAAAATCTGAAGGCTTGAAGAAGAAAGCTTAGGGCTTATTTTTCAAGGTGAATAATATTATCATCCCTCTTTGTTTTATGCTTTCTTTTCGGATTTGATAAAAATGGGATGTTTTGTGATGATTACAATATGAGTTGTAATGTATGGTTATTTAAATGCTTCTGTGAATTTATATGTGAAGTTTTGAAGCAAAAGGGAAGTTTTTGAATTTAAAATCATAGCTAATGACCTTAAAATTATTTGATATGTGGTTTATAATAATATAGAGATGATTTTAAAATTTTGGAATTTTCCTATTTAATGCGGATTTTCTACAAATTCCTTATATTGGAAAATGCGACGATTTCAAGATTTTATTATTTTGATTATGAAAAATAATTATTTTTTCATTTTTATATGGGGTAGAAAATGATAGCCTGACCTTTGAGAATTTTTTTGTAATTTTATGAAACTATGAATTTCTATGAACTAGTTAGAAAAGCGAAAAATGAGACAAAATACTAGTAATTACTTAGCTAAGAAATTAATTTATCTTTGCAATCAAAAGAGAAATATTCTACGAAATTTCCTAGAAAGAAATCTGCAAAAGAGATGATTGACAAATAATAGTTTGACGTATGACATGATTTGGTCATAGGTAATTACTTTAAAAGGAAATAAAATGGTTTAAAGTTAATTACGAGTTTGTCATTGTAGCTCTAATAGCCTGTGTTCCATGCATATGATAGCCTGTTATTGCATACACATGATAGCAAAAAGATATTTATTAACACAATAGCTATAATCCCATTCAAATGGTAGCTATTAACACGATAACTATATTTTCATAGAGACATAGCTTTTTTACACGGGAGCTAAAGTTCCATTCAAATAGTAGTTGCTAACACAATAGCCATGCTTCAATTCAAACGATAGTTGTTAATATGATAGCTAGATTTCCACTCAAATGATAGTTGTTGGTATGATAGCCAAATTCTCGTATGTTGATAATTATATCCATGATAATTATAAACCCAACAACCTATATATTCGGTAGTTATCGCCACAATGGTTATAACCCCAATAGCTTGTACATTTGATAGCGTGTCGAAGCATACTGCTGACTAATGGGTGAGCTTTTCATAACACTTAAGCTTGGGTTATAATGACTTTAAAATTTGAATATGAGAATTTTTTAAGGAAAGAAAAGTCAAATTGCAAATGTTTAAGCCTAAATCTTGTGAAGGAAAATTTAGTTATAAACCTTCGAATTTATGGGTGATTAATTACATGTTTATATGTATATGAAATATGCATAGATTTACTATGATGGAACATATTTACATTGTGGAATTGACCATGATGGAACATATTTACATTGTGGAAGTTGTTTTAATAACTTTATATGTTTAGTTATAAATTTCAACCAGTTATGAAAATTGTTTACTTTTAATTTAGAATTTAAAAGTGGTTAAATTGATTTTTAAATAATAATTTACTCAATTAACGTGCAAAATTAGTGTTTTGGGCACTATATCGGATTTTGAAGAAACCAGTTTCATCGAATCCGTAACAGTGAATTTGTTATAGGATTTCAAGTTTCGTAGCGATCGGACTTATCGTTTGACCATGCGGGCTCGAAATGCGTAGAAATCAATTAAAAGAATTTAAATAAATATAATTTGACTTTAGAAGCTAACTTCTGTATACAATGGAATTAGGGTTTGAAACTAGATCCATTGAGTTTAAAAGCATCGAAAACATATACTTTGATATTGGATGACCTACTTTCGTTTCGAGAACGAAATGGGCTTTTTAGGTCGTTGTTATCGTTTTGACCCAATTCGATCTGTCCTTTCGTTCTTATCCGTCTCTATCTATATAAATAGATATGCTCTGAAACCCTAGCAGTCTATTCTAATTTCTATACGTCGTACATACTGCTTATTTCTATCACCTGTTCCCTTCTCAATGGATGTCTTTCCAAAAACCTTAATTCCCCATTTCAAATTCAAATCAAAAATTCAAACTCCTCAAACTATATCAAATTATATATCGTTGGAAAACTCTGGACAAACGTAATCTAGATCTGAGATTTGTTTTTTGATTGGAGGTTTGGTTAGGCTAGAAATTTGCAATTTATTCTCGGCCTTCATCCTAGGGTTTTGTTTTCAACGGTGGATTTGCAACGATTCACCGATCTAAAAGTTGTAGCGTGTAGAGGAGGTCGAGCGGAGTGCATTGGTCGTCTTCTTTCATGTCAGAGAGGCTTGAATTCGCGAGAACCAAGCCTTCCTTGAAGGCGGTAGTGGCATGGAGGTCCGGGGGAGGGGGGGGGGGGGAAGCACCTCGCGTGGCCAGGTAGAGGTCAGCCGGAGGTGGGGTGGCCAACGGCGTGGTTGGATCTGGGAGGAAATGTTCGTGGCGGCGGCGCTTTTGACACAAAGGATGGCAGTTGTGCAACATGCTAGGGTTCGAGGTGACTATGCTGCTAGGGTTTTGCCGAGGTAAACCTTAATTTACATTTTACCATTTATTTAATTTAATTTAAAATTTTCAAACTTCTAATCCATATAACTTTTGCATAAGAACTTGGATTTATATATGGTTTCTTCCATTGGGATCATATCGAAATTCCGGACAATCTGTAACTAGCTTGGTTGGATTATGAGACAGTTCAAATTTTAGGCTTTTATTGGATTTTAAATCGAATACAAATCAAAAGTGAGTGATTTAACTCACTCACGCAATTCTAAACTTTCTTATATTAGTTGAATTGAATTTATGATGTGATAAAAAATTTAATTGTAATTTAAATTATCATTTAAATTTAATTTAAATTTATGATGTGATAACAACTCAAATGTGTCTAAATTTGTAAGTTTTAATAATTGATGTATTCTCACCTTATTATTTAATTGTTTGAAATTAATTTAGAAATCAATGAAATTTAACGTAATTAAATATTATAGTTGATCTGAGTTAACATGATAACTGTAGAATATGAATGTAATAAAATGTAAACTAATGTTAATTATATTCATAAGGTAATAGCTGATTCAATAATAAGAGTGAGAATGAAAATCAAATAATTTATTGAAATTTAAATTATAATAAATGAATTTATCGCAGTTGTAATTGAACGTTAAAATTAGTGAAATATTTAAACATTGAATTTAGCATGAAAAATGTAGTGTAAAGGATTATCAATTCCTGTGAAATCAAGAATGATGAAAATTGTTAACTTTTAATATAGAATTTAAAAGTGGTTAAAATTGATTTTTAAACAATAATTTATTCAATTAACGTGCAAAGTGTTTTTGGGTATTGTGTCGGATTTCGATGAAATCAGTTTCATCGGATCCGTAACAGTGAATTTATAATAGGATTTCAAGTTTCGTATCGATCAGACTTATCGTTTCATCATGCGGGCTCAAAACACGTAGAAATAAATTAAAAGAATTTAAATGAATATAATTTGATTTTTGAAGCTAACTTATGTATACAATGAAATTAGGGTTTGAAACTAGTTCTATTGAGTTTAAAAATATCGAAAATATATATTTCGATATATTGGATGACCTATTCTCGTTACGGGAACGAAATGGGATTTTCAGATCGTTGTTATCGTTTCGACCCGATTCAATCCGTCCTTTCGTTCTTATCCATCTCTGTCTATATAAATAGATATGTTCCGAAACCCTAGCAGTCTATTCTAATTTCTGTACGTTGTATGTGCTACTTATTTCTATATCCTGTTCCTTCTCAATGGATGTCTTTCCAAAAACCCTAATTCCTAATTTCAAATTCAAATCGAAAATTCAAACTCCTCAAATTATATATCGTTGGAAAGCACCAGACGAACGTAATTTAGATTCAAGATTCATGTTTCGATTGGTGGTTCGGTTTGGCCAGAAATATGCAATCTATTCTCGGTCGTCCATTCTAGGGTTTTGTTTTTAACGGTGGATTTGCACCGATTCGTTGATTGAAAAGTTGCATCGTGTAAAGAAGGTCGAGTGGAGTGCATCGATGTTCTTCGTTCGTATCAAAGAGGCTTGAGTTCGGAAGAACCAAGCCTTGAAGGCGACAATGGGGTGGAGGTCTGGGGTCGGCGGAGCACCTCGCATGCCAGGTGGAGGTCGGGCTGGAGGTAGGGTGGCCAGCGACGTTGTTGGATCTAGGAGGCAACGTTCATGGCGGCAGCGCTTTTGACCCAAAGGATGGCGGTTGTGCAGTGTACTAGGGTTTGTTACGACTATGTTGGTAGGGTTTTGCTGAGGTGAACGGTAATGTACGTTTTACCCTTTATTTATTTAATTTTAAATCTAAAATTTTCAAACTTTTAATCCACGTAACTTTTGCATACAATCTTGGATTTGGATGCGATTTCTTCTGTTGAGATCGTATCGAAATTCCGGACAATATGAAACTAGTTTGGTTGGATTCTGAGACTGCTTAAATTTTAGGCTTTTATTGGATTTTAAATCGACTACAAATCAAAGGTGAGTGATTTAACCCACTCACGCGATACTAAACTTTCGTATGTTGGTTGAATTAAATTTATGACGTGATAAGAAATTTATTGACTGCTGTTTGGTAATTTAAATTATAATTATAATTTAAAGTTAATTTGAATTTATATTCGATTAATTTACCATTTAAATTAATACTGAATTTAAATTGTTAGTTAAATACCTGATAATGATAACCAGTTAATTGTTGTGATTTATTGGCTGATTTGGATATTGATTGTGATGGATGTTATTTGTTGACATTCTGGATGATTGGATGTTTTTATCTCTGTTATCACTATGGGTTGAAATGATACATACCAAAATGATCTTATAGATTAGGGAAAATCGTTATGGGTTGAAATGATACATACCCGAGCGATTTTATTGATTTGAAATTTTTTGATTCGGGATATGGGTTGGAATGATATATACCCGAAAAGTTTAACTATTTTGGTTGAAATGATACATACCCTATCACTTGACCATAGGGTAGAAAATTATATGCGGACACTGTTGGTCGGTTTAAATTTATTTTCTAAATGGTAAAGTACGTTGATTTATAAATTTCATTTTTAAATTTAATTTAATGATTTTTATTTTAAAAGTTATATTTGGAAAATAATTTATTTTATATGTTTTAAAGTTTCAAATTATAAGTTAATATATGGTTCAAAAAGTAAATTTAAGACTTTACGTATAATTTTATTTGGTTTAAAAATATATTTTAAACGGTTTAAATTTTAATTTAATAAAATATTAATATAGTTTTAAGAGATTTACATAAAATTAAATTTAATAAAATATTCAACATAGTTTAAGAGGATTATTTAAATTCAATTTAATATAAAAATATAATAAATTAAGTAAATAAAAATGTACGAGGTTTTGTAAGGAATTTATAAAAGTTTTGTAAGAAATTTTATAATGGATTTTATGAAAGAATTTTATAATGGTTTTATAAAGGAGTTATTAAGGTTTTAAAGGATTTTATAAAAGAACTGGTATAAAGGAATTTGGAAGCGTTTTAAAGGAATTTGCTTAGAAGTTTATGAAAGGAGAAGAGTTGTAAACTATTTTGGAATTTATAAATAGCTTCATAAATGGTTCTAAAGCATATAAACAATTTATAAATGGTTTAAGAGAGATTTATAAATTATTTTCGAAATTGATTGAAAGAAAATCTTCCTTAGTATTTATGAATATGTTTATACTTTTGGAATAAGTATATGGATATCTTGATATGAAATTGTAAACTGTTTTTGAATGATTTATAAATGACCACGGTGTGAAATAAGCATTGGTTGTTAAAGAGACCGGGTCGGATATTGTCTTACTCTTTGCCAATTCCGAAACCACTTTAACAATCATGCACGTGGTGGATAATCCAGGACGAAGTAGGATGGTTTGACGAACTCTACTAGTATGAGATAAGAACATAGCCCTGACCTTCGAGTCAGATTAATATGACTAAAATATGAGCTATACCTGGTCAAGTGAGGACGCTCCTCCGATTGGACACGCCTCTTCAATACCATATATTTTACTTTACGATCGACTGGTGGCCACCTTCGATTTGATTATGGGAGTATGTTTCGAGATGGCGGTAGTAGCTGTTATGCGTTACCACCAGTCCGAGAGTGAAAAACAGTAGAATCGTACCCTGGGTATTACCTCACGTGCCTTGTCTTATGCCATATCGAGCCCACTACGATTTTGGTTTGTGTCGTACCTATGGAGTGCTCCCTGATAGCCTACCAGTTTATAGTGGAGTTTACAGTACTGTACAGAATACGATGTCTATAAAAATGTGTTAAGGAGAATATGTGTAACGCCTTAACTCTATTTTAATACTTTAATTTACTGATAGACACTAAATATATATAGCATATATTACTCCATATAGATAGTTCAACAGATCTTTAGGAGATGGAAAATTCTGAAACATCTCTTAAGTTATTGTACGCACGTTATACACTGGATAAGAGATGTAAAATCCCATAGACATCTCTTAAGCTATTACACTCATATTTACTTGTTGTTGATTTAACTTACATAAGATCTTTAGTTATGACTCGAGTGTTTTGTCTTTTCATTGCTCTCGGATCAGCCTGAGCATTTCAGTGTTGAAGACTTTATTTCTGGAGAATGAAGACAGAGTTTGGTATAATATATTATTAGTATTATTCCGCTGCATCATTATTTGGTATGTTGTTATTGTACTCTGATTGTGTTGTAAAAATTTGTGTAATCAAATGTATATTATAAAACAGCTTCATGAAATGTTTATTTGAGTATTATATTTTATCATTCCGCTGTGAGATTCTGTGTTTTGTTTTTTCTTCTTTTCTCTTATTTTCTTATTTACCCCATTGATAGTCCTCCCTTTTGAATGGTTTGAGTTGACATGTGTGGTTTATTGTCGATTTAAATCGACCAAAAAAGTGGGTCGTTACAGATTAGCAAGGAGATTCATTAGAAATCCTCAAAGCTACATTTTGGGGAAGAAAAATTGCACCTTTGGTGTACATTTTCGGATCTACCTTGATTTTAATGTAAAATTTGGATTTTTTGATGAGTGACTTATCATCTATCACATTACAATATATGTATCTATTGGTTTTGACATGTTTTAAACCCATTTTTAAAGTTAAAATCATGTTGTGGGACTGTTTTTAAGTGAAACCCGAAGTAACAATGAATTCCAATTACTTTAAAGAGTTCTGCTCATGTTTATTTGATGTACAGTTGCCTTAGAGATTTATTAAAGATTGATTTGCAATAAATTATTATATGTTTGCATGTTTGAATATTCAAATGTTTTTTGATGCATGTATGGTGTTTGCTTGTATGATTGTATAGTTGAAAACTTCGTCGAAGTGACTTAGAATTAGGGCCATGAAATCGAGCTTCGATGGATTGACTCAAGGTTGTAGAGAGTTGTATCATTGCATAGGGATTGCATAAGGTCAAAGTATAGGGCGTAGCAGTAAAATCAATGGGAAATTAAGAAGTGGGTGTGCTACAGGATTTTGGTTCGGTGGTAGATTATTCGGTGGTTGGTTGACTTGGAGTGGAACTGGTTCGGTGGTTGAGCATTGAGGTTGGCTCGGCACTGGTGGAAGATCAGATAGGAGTTTCTATCCAGTGGGCATCATAATCGGTAGAAGCAGGATCAGACATGATTTCCTATCCGGTGATGCCTTTGTTCAGCATTGAAGGGACCAGAAACTTTTGTTGTCCATTAGTGGGTTAAGGACTAAACATGTATCTCCATTCGGTGATCCCATAGGCGACCGGACAGACCTTTCTATTCGTTAGGGCTATGCTCGAGCATCAAACAAGGAAGGGTGCTCGAGGTTGTATCGTGGCATGTAGAGGCGGTTTCGAGTCAAGGCATGGTTGCTTTGGGTCATGGAGGGGATGGCCTTAGATTTTGTGTGGAAACAAAGAAAGAGATGGCGTGGCACCTTGACATAATGAATTTGGGACCTTGGTATGATGGCTCTATGACCTATGATGGTGTCTATAGGTATTCCGAAAATGAGACTTAACGATGGGAGTCGTTGTACCTATCCGTAAGGGCAAGCTAACGATAAGGGCTTGCGAGAAGGATTTACGACTATATCCTACTTTGGAGATAGCCTTTATAACAACCTGCCTTTTTGACCCTCAAAAGTCAACATTATTACATCAATGGTATTCACTTGCTGAGTATCCAATGCCAGAAAGATATATTGTTGGAAGGAAAGAAAAGAAAAAATAGAATCCCATATCGTGACAAGAAATATGTAATATGCAACAAATCTTTACAAAAGAAAACTGTAATACACATACATCAATTAGAGTAAACTAACATATCATCAGCCTAGATAGTTATAAAAATCCATCTTCACAAATTCTGATAAATACAACAACAAATGCAACAAAAATAAAATACACGTGAATACATTTTGGGGGCGTCTAGCTCATTTTCTAAAGCTCCAAAGCAACCAAAGATAAATCTGAAAATATGCTCAGGCTAACCCAAGTATTATAAGGAAATAATGCTTGGATCAGTCTGGTAAACCAGCATGAGAAACACACATCATATGGATTTTTAATGATATAATTTTTTTTCAAAATAAAGTTATCTAATAAGACCACGTCACACGTAAACACGGATGAGTTTTCACCTTACGACAACCAAATCATTTCAAATAGTAAATCAAGTGATATTATAATAATGTATAAGGTTAAAAATAAATATTGAATCATAGATGAAATGGTTATATCAATTACATTCCAGCATACATGGTATACAATCAAGTCCAATGGCACGTATTGGATAATGGATTCCGCACATGATAGGGTAAGGGTCTACCCTTCGTACATCACACCTCTAGAGAAGATATATCAAGGCTACATTAATTTGCACCTCTTCTACTCTGGACCGGCCTGCCCCTTTCTAGATAGTACTGAATATAATCACCCCTTGGCCGTCAACTTGGCAAATTGTTTCTGTTGCCACAAGAGTACATAATCAGAAAATATCAGTCTAGATACAAGTGATGATTATATCTCAATGTGAGCGACCCACTTAGACCTACGGCACATGCTTGCTTTAGTCATTACCATTTATGAGGTCTAAGGCTATGTTTACCTTTTTTATAGCAATCTCACTTGGAATTCTAGCACCTCTCTCTAAGCAACAATGCAATGCCAACATTCATCTATATAAGTTGTTTAGGATATGAACAAACTAAAGGCACTACTTCTACTACATCCGTTTTGGAATCATCCTCGGGATTAGTTGCAATAACCATTGCACTTCAAAGATCTACGTCTTCGATTATTTTCAAAATGTCTCGAATTCAAATGATTATGCCATTTCGAAATGGTTTTCAAATAGTATATCTAATCTTTACCTCTCCGAACCGACAACTGATAGTTTAAAAATTGACCAAGATTTGATAGTCAGTTATTTAACTATTAAATAAATAAATTATCTAATTGGATATTAAATCAAACATGGTTAATCACATAAGCAATCACTATGCCTCTTTAATTAATCCTTTTCATTAATTAAAACCATTTTGTAAAATCCTTGTATTAAAATACTTTTACAAAGACATATTTACGAACCCCCTCTACTCTTTCTAATACTTGGCAAAAATCGATATACTTATCTCAACTGTGTAAGTATACTCATAAATCATTTCACCTTCAAAACATAGAAAACTCCTCCATATACTTATATCAATAGTATAATTATATCCACAAAACACCACATTTCCAATACTTAGGAAAATGTACCCGTATACTTATTTTAACGGTATATGTATATTCACAAATTTTAAGAAAAATTCCGTTTTCCAAAAACATATCAATTGGGTTAAAATAAATGTATTTTAAAATATTGAAAACAATAAACCCAAAACACTTTTTGGTGTATGTAAATAGATCGTATAGAAATTAAACCAAACACACTTACCGCTACTTTTCGATTTCAAACAGTATGGTCCCTCGATTAACAATGTAGTCAGACAAGCTTGCGTGTTATCCTTGCCTTAACATACATTCTTAATTCTCAAGATAGAGATAAGTTTCCATAAATTAGAATTTGGTGTTAAGTATGGAAAAGACATTTCCATACCACTATACTTTAAAGTATTCATTTAAATAAATTAAATCTCATTTCCTTTTATAAAAATTCTTTTTATAAATCAGTTTTATATATGCATATCTCCTTTTATTATTTACAAAGTCCTTACTATTTATAAAACTCTTTTCTATTTATAAACTCTTTTCTATTTATAAAACTCCTTTTATAAGTCACTAAATATAATTATAAAACTCCACATAAAATTCCTTTTATAAATCTTATAAACTTAACACAAATCTTCATTTCAAAATAAGACCCAATACTACCATAAAAAGATCATTTCACATACCACCATAAATTCACAAATCGAATTTATTATCCCAATTTATAAAATGATAGAAATTTCCCTCTCATGACATATTATTTATAAAACTATTCCTTTTTATTATAAAAAACACAATTTATAAATCTATTATTTTGATTTATAAAATACTATTTATAAATGTAACCCTTTTATTTATAAAATACTATTTATAAATCTTCTCTTTTATACAAATTTCTATATAAACGTTTCACAATATTTATTCCAAAATATTTTTATCTTCTTTTATTACAGAATCACTACATAAGAAAAGATAAACCCCTTTATTTTCCTTTAAGATAAACAATCATTATTATATTAACATTTCTATAAAAATCAATACTTTGTGAAATACTTTTAAAACATTTATGTAAAAAATAGACGAGAACATTAAAAAGGTTGAAGTAAATTAATGAAGTTCCAAAAACCATTTTAAATAAAATGCCATAGAAAATTCCAAAAATCATATTTAAAATCATTTCTCCAAATAAAAACCATTTTCTTGCTCAGAACAACAACTAATAGTATTTCAAAATACTATAACGAGGCCAATGGCTACCATAACTTAACCAATGCTACTATTACCTATAATGCTAAAAAGGTTCAACTTTTAACATATATCAATGTCATATCCAATATGGCCAAACTATCAAACTTTAGCACTTAATCATATATAACGTAAGTATACAACTGGAATTAAAATCAACAAGTATATAACTGGAATTTAAAATCACAACCGTGCGTAATCCGGATTTCTTAACAAATTTTTCTTGTATTTCATTCTAAATGTCATCCGCTTTTTAAAGTGGATATTCAACCAAACCAAACCAATAATCATTCAAACATGAAAACAATAATTTATTTCTACTATATATCATTTTAGTAACCATTCAGATGTCAAATAACTCATAGAAATTCCGGTTGATGCCAAAGTGTTCCAGTTTGATTTTAGCCTAAAATTCCATTAGCTCCAAATTCGGAAAAACTAGTTCCCGTTAATAGATAATGCTATTATGAGCACAACGCAAAAAATCTCTCCTCGATTGGACCTTGTATGAAATAATTATTCATTTTATAAGTTTGGAATTAAATTAAATACAATTATGTTCACCAATTACAAATCAAATTTTAAATTACCCTTGTAAACTAATACCTCCATTAATCTTCTTCTTCTTAAAATTTAAAATGGCCTACAAGCTACATAACTGTGCATGGTCGGGCACTTTATTCAATCTCCATCTTTGCTCCATGAAACCACAATATGTTTGCACCTCTAAACTCCCTATCACCTGGGCTTCCAATCCCTTACACATGAAGCTTGCCCTACCCCTTCAAAATCCAACCTAGCACACTGATCGTGAACCCTGAAAGGTTGCGCCTCCCATTCAAGCACCATACTTTGTCAAAATCTGGCGTCGAAGCTCTTTCTCATCACAAACACAATATTACCCTCCGTTTGGCCCAACGTTGACTATAACTCAAGAAAAATCAAACCCCAGTCCTAGCTTCGTTCTCGACTTCAATGCTGATCAACCCAAACACACCCAAGCCAACCCAAACGCATATAGAAATGTAGAACTAGTTGCCACAGACTCAAAGATCCTTGTTTTATATTTTTTTCGATTAGCAAATCAGTTGATTTGAATTTTTTAAATGGGTGGTATGTTTTCTTTTTATTTACAGGTGAAGGAAAATGGAAAGAGAGAGTAAGAAAGTAAGTCAGCGTGGTAATTTGTCTTAGGGTAGTGATATGTTTATATTGCAATTTCCGGCACCTCGCTGCACAGCGTTCCATTTGTGTACGATTCGCGAACGACTAAACAAAAATACGATCTCACGTAAAGATGCGATACAATCTTAAAATAATAAATACATACATTGGTTATCTTATTCTGTAAACTTTCAAAATTACTATCATTTGCTTTGAAATAATCAAACGATAACATAAATAGTTTCTAGTTTAAAAATTATGGAAAAATCAAATGAATTAAAATAAAAATACCATAACAAAACTGAAGTCATTTTATTAAACATTAAAATTTCTAATTATTTGTAAATTATGATATTTAGATAAATTAAATATTCCCATTCGAAACATTAAAATTTTTGGATTCGTTATAGTCGTGATGGAATAGCGATTGAGTTTCATTATGGAGATGCATGCAAAGGGATAGTTGATAACTCGTAGGTTTCTAATGTGCGCATAAAGAAGGGATATGTAGGGACACCTACTTGGATTTTCGAATGTGTCCAGATCTTACGATATCATATTACCCTAGGCTTTGCGATTGTAAGCCTAATTCGTAGCCTTTTAGAGAGGCATGGGTTCGAGCACCAATGAAGCTAGATTATAATTAGGTCCCTTGTTTGTGATTGTGCCATAGAGTTATCATATATCCAAAGCACACGAGTGATAATGATGATTGTTTGACAGATGTTATGGTTGCCATGGTCGTTATCACTCTAGGTTGTTACACGATGTAGGTATTTTTGACTGTATACCTAGACATCGGGCATTGTACTTTGACTATAGTCCACTTATATTGTTTTAATAGTAGATTAGCATATATCGACTGTTATGTGCTAACTTGTTAGATGTAGGGACAAGTCAGGTATGGTTCTTCATACCCTATGTCTATATTTACTATATATGAATTTTTAGTATCTTTGAGATGATGTATCACTCATATTAGACTGTTGTTTGATCTGAGGTTTTATAATTTCTTTCTTATTATTTTGGGTACTCTTAAATAAGTAGATTAGGGATAGCAGTCCTAAAGAGCGCACGGAGCTGCATGGAGTACGAGTAAGAGGCTACACTTTCATATATCTATACTTGGAGCTTACTATAGCTTATGTGATATTGTGTAGTACTGTGGAGCTATATCAGAACTTTTATTTTGAGAGATAGTTATAGAGTTTATTTTTGGAGTTTTGGATGCATAAACTCTTTATTTTAGTTTTTGTATAGTCTCTTAAACTTGATGCGCTATGCTGTTCTCATTTATGGTTCATTTAATTATATCATTGTCTCACCAGTTTTACATCTATGTTATTATATTATATTTTGTCTATGCCCTGTAAGATATTGTACAGGTTCTTTGTTTGGGTTTTTCCCTACTTTACATTCTTGGCTACCGTCCTGCATCGACAGAGTACCTCCATAGTGCATTATATAAGTATATTGGATATCGATGGTGTAGGGTGGTTGTCATGATTAATGACTAGGTAAGGTTGTTCAATTAGTGGATATGGTGTGGATGAACTTCTATGTGAGTGGAATTGCATCCATGTGATTGGGAAGATCAAAATATGTTTAGATGTTTAAAATAAATCGTGAGAAATTGATTTGTTCGACATTTATAAAACCAAGTTCAGTTTTGCAGGACTAGTATCAAGGTAAAGGCAGAGCAGAAGAAGCCGAGTAGTTTGCTACAAAAGCTCGGGATTCCCGAGTGGAAATTGGAACAAGTTTCGGTGGACTTCATTGATGTATTGTCATGGACTAGAAGAGGGTAAGATAACATTTGGGTCATACTCGATAGACTGATGAATATGCTCAATTTGTACCTGTCAAGTCAAGTTGAATGGCATCCAAAATGGTCGAGTTATATGTGAAGTGGATTGTGCGACTCCATGGTGTGCTAAAGAACATTATGAGCGATGGAGACCCTCTGCTTACTAGCTTGTTTTGGAAAATCTGAGGCAGAGCTACATCGTAGTATGGCTTATCACCCACAAACTGATAGGTAGACCAAAAGGGTGAATCGTATTCTAGAGGATCTCTTGCAAGCTTGCATTCTTGATTTTGGTGGCACGTGGGACGATCATTTGGATTTAGTAATGTTCGCATATAACAACAGCTATTAGTCCAGCATTGGTATGGCACCATTTGAGGTGTCGTACCGCCAACCTTGTAATACTACTTAATGTTGTAGGAAGCGGTCGGGAAACTAATATTTGGACCACACATGATTGAAGAGATTTCGGAGAAGATTGAGATCATTCGACAATGAATAAAAGCTGCTCAGGATAGACAGAAGAACTATGCTGATAGGAGGGGACATGATTTGGAGTTCTCCATCGGCATTTGTTATTCTTCAAGATCTCTCTTTAAAGAAGTTTATTTGATTTGGTACTACGGATAATTTAGCACCGTGATTCGTTGGGCCTTTTCCGATACATGAGTAGATTGGCAACCTAGCATATAGAGTCAGCATACCTCAAAAAATGGCAGGCGTGCATAATGTGTTCCACGTATCTCACTTGTAGAAGTTTGTGCATGACTTAGGTGTAATAGTTCGATAGGATCAGCTTGATGATATCGAGATTGAACCAAAAGCTTCGAGACATAGTAAGCTTATTCATATCATCGGACGTGATGCGAAGCAGCTTAGGAGTTAGACGACAGAGCTGGTGAAGGTTCAGTAGAGTGAGAGCAAAGATGATTGTACTTGGAAGATTGAGGAGAGCATGAGGACCGCTTATTCGGAGCACTTTACTTGGTGATACTTCTATTTATCACATTTACTTTCAATTTCATATCATCTGGGATAGTTTGGTATCCTACATGCTCGGGTAGGACAGTTATTGCTTTCATGTGAATGTTTGATATGTTTGCTTGTGGATGATAGGCTATGTTTGATTTTACCTTGTATCGGTATTCCGAGGGCGAAATTCCTAAAGGGGGAGGGAGTGTAATGACTTGTATTTTATGTACCGGATGATCGTAGAATATTATTTTTAATTCATATGAGGTCGTATGACCCTGTAGTTTTGGAAAATGCCTATTGGTGATATTTCCTATCTTTAGAACTTTTCCACATGATTTTACCCCTATAAAATTGTATCGACTATAATGTTTGATAGAAGCTAAATTAGTGTCCACGATCATTTCTATTGGAATATTTGATAGTTTCCCTTTCCATAGAGAGATCCTAATAGCGATTTAGACGTTATGGCTAGTAGGTATGGCACTTGGAAGATTGAGAGATTCTAAAGCAACTTAGTGGGTAATTAGTGAGTTTAGATACAAGCCCACTAACCCATTTTCGGTTTGGAGACCTTATTAGGTTGAACCATTATCCCCAAATCACTTTTGCAACTTCTTACATAGATCCAAGCCTCCATCAACCCATTCTCCACCCAAATCCTTCTGTTTTTTCCTCTAAATCAGGTCTAAATCATAGATTAGAGATAGATTAACATGAAGATTCATTAGAGATCTTCAAATCTACATTTTTAGGAAGAAAAATTACACCTTTGTTGTTAATATTTGGATCTACCTCAATTTGCATGCAAAACTCTGATTTTAGGTAGTTTTGGTGAGTGATTTATCCTCTCTCACCGTACTATATATGCATATATAGGTTTTGACATATTTTAAACCCATTTTCAAAGTCAAAATCATGTTTTGGGACTATTTCAAATGGAAACCTGAAGTATAAATGAATTTAATTTATTTTAAACTGTTTAAATCATGTTGATTTGATGTACGGTTGCCTTGATTTGTGTCAGGCTATGTTAAAGAATTATTATAGGATGATTGGCAATTAATTGTTGTATGTTTACATGCTTGAATATTTTATTGTTGTTAGTGCAAGTATTGTGTTTGCTTGTATGCTTGTATGACTGAAAACGCTCGTTGGAGCGACTTAGGGTTAGGTATAATGTAACGACCCGTAAATTTTCGATAATTAAAATAGCTAATTTAAAAGATTTCGTGTTTTAGTGTTAGAAAAAAATTTGTAAGTCGTTTGGAATAGTAATAACTAGAATGAAATGCAACAAATTTTATCTAAGTTAATTATTTATGAATTAAATGAAATCCCAAATCAATTGAAATAATATGTAGTCAAAGGTAATTGAATGAATTTGTATTGTATAGGTAATTGTGACGCTTGTTTGTAAATAATAAACTTATAAGTAATTAAAAGTTAACGGTAATAATTATTTAAGTTACCTATTCATTTAGTTAGTCGAATTGAATTTGTGAACCAACTGCCATTGAACTGAAAGTTTATATATTAGTTGAGTGCATTATCTCTAACTGTGGTTAAATAATAATGTGGAATACATTTGATGTAATATAGTAAATCGACTGATAATGAAAATTTTTATTTAAAAATCCAATATTGAAATCCGTCAAATATTGAACAATTAAATTGTTTAAATTTAATATTTGGAATTTACTGAATAATTGAATAACGGGAATTGAATAACTGTTTTAATGAAAATGGTTGTTCTATAATTTGAATTTGTTAAATTTTATAAGTTCGTTTTGAATATTTCAAAAGATAGTGATTTAAGAATAATCAAATTTGTTTAAGTTTAATATTACAAATGTTTGAATAATTAAATTCCGAATTTGATATGATTAATTTGATATTGAAATTCAATATATGAAAATAGAGTGAATAATTGAAATTTGATTTAATATGATACAAATTGGTTTCCAAAGTGAATGTAAGTTATATTGGGATTATAATGGAGTTAATAAGATTTTAAAATTGGAAATTATTGGATAATTGAATAACGTGTTTAATATGATTAAAGATGATTTGTAAAATTTTATTTTATCATATTAAAGTTAGAATGAGGTTATAGAACTTTTAAAATCGAATTAAAAGTAAATCTGTAAAAATTGAATATTTTAATATTTAATTATCGACTGAAAAATAGCCAATTTTCGAACAGTCTCAGAATTGGACGAAACTAGTTCCATTGGATCCGTAATAGTTTGTTATTGTTGGATTTCAATTTTTGTAGCAATCGGAGTTTTCGTTTGACCGTGGCAGCTCGAAACGCATCGAAATTGTTTTAATATTAATTTGACGAGTTAAAATAGTCATTTTTCAAACAGTCTCGGTTTTCGACGAAACCAGTTTCATCGGATCCATAATATGATATTATTGTAAGATTTCAAATTTCGTATCAATCGGATTTATCGTTTGTCCGGGGCGAGCCAAAACGCCTAGAAATTCGTTTAATCGGTTTAATTTAAATTTGATCGTTTATTGTCGTAACTCGCACAGATGATCGAATTAGCTTCCGAAACCTGTTCCATTGTGTCCGGAACGTGGGGTAAACCCTAGAAATGCCAGTCACAACGAGTAAATCGGAGTTCGAAAATTTGGAGTGAATAGTGTTCATTGAATTTTCTATAAAAGGGCATGTTATCTTCACTTTTGCAAAAAAATTAAGAAACCCTAGGGTTTCAGCCCTTAGCTGCCACTATAGAGATGAATGGCAAGAAATTTCGAAACTTCTTCCTCAATTATCTCCAAATCCGTGAAGAATTAGCAAAAACTCTCAACTACAAAGTTGTAGATCTCGACGAGATCTACAAATCCAACGGTCATGATCTGAAATGGAGCTTCGGATCGACGGAAAATTGCGTTCAAAGCCGCTGCGTTTTTCACGCAAATCGAGGCAAAGGGTGGGGCCGAGTTTGACCGCACTCACGGTGAAGATGGAGCTCGCGAAGGCCTTCGAGATGATGGGTCCTGATCGTTCTGGAAGTCGTCGTGGAGGTCGTGAAAATTGCTTGAACGTTGGCGACTATGGGTTTGCATTGTATGTGTTTATCACGTTGAAGGAGAAGGTGATTTTGGTGGCTCGGATCTGAAGTAAAAGAATGGACAGCCAGATTTTTTTTTAGGTTAAAATATAAAAGAAAGATGTTAATTTATTTATATTAAAATTCGTGAAATCTTTGTAAAATCATATCCTTTTCATACGAGATCGAAAACGCATGAAACCAGTTGCGTTAGAATCGTATTGGCGAGCACTACACTATAGAATTGGATTGGAGTCGTTTGGAGCTAGAGAAAATTTCAGGTAAAATTAAACGCTCGTTTAATTTTATTCGAAATAAAACGCTGGAACTACATTGAAATCAAGGTGAGTGTTTTATAACGCTCACAACGTACTGAATATCTTTATGCTAGTTAAATCTGATATTATGAAGGGATATGAATTTTATTTGTCGTTGTTTGATAGAATTTAATTGTCATATAGATTGTCATTTGAATTAACTGTTGAAAATTAAATTGACAGTTAAAATTGAAATTGAAATTGGATTGCGATTAAATTACCTGACATTGATAACTATGAAATTGCCATGAATTGTATTGTCTATTGGATGATGTATTTCGATGGATGCTATTGATTGATATTTAAATGGTTGGATGTTTATTTGCTTATATATAACCTGTTATGCATACATATGACACTATGTTTGATTTAAGTGATATATAATCATCCCTGACATTTAATTGAAATAAATAATTACTTGGCCATAGGATAGAAAATTATATACGGACACCGTGGCTAAATTAATAAATTTTAAAATCTTCGATTTGAAATTTATTTAAATGTTTTGATTTAAACGTTATAAATAGAAATCAATTTATAGAAAACGAATTTATCAGAAAATTGAGTTTGGAATGTTGAAATAAATTTTGGTTAAAGGAAATTGTTAAATAATTTAAGTTGAGACTTTGAGATTAAAAATCGGGATATGATTGAACTTCGAAAATTTATTTGTTTTAAAGATTGAACATTATTTCGAGCTTTGAGTATTACTAAGTAAAAGTGACATAAAAATGATGTTTTGAAATTGAGCTTGAAATTGAATCATATTTGAAATTTGGATTTAAATTTGAATATTGAAGGATAATTTTGTTAAGTGTTATAAATTGGTATTTGAACATCAAGCTCCAAATCGATATAAATTGAAATTGAATAAATTAAAGGTAAATGTAAAATTGAATTAATTTGAAGTCAAAGTTGACATTGATTTGAATTGAAATCGAAATTGAATCGGTAGAAAGGAAATTGAAATTGATTTGAATTGGGAAGTTATAATTGAAATGGATTGGTTTTGAAGCTGCTTTATTTTGTTTCCAAATTACTCGGTTATATAAACCATTTTTGAATACTTGAACTATTTTAATCTATTTTAAATCTACTTAACTCAATTTAAATTATTTTAAACTAATTTATCTATTTCAAATCCGTTTTAAGATTTTAAGTATTTTTAGCTATTTTGATTATTTAAAACTACTTTTAAATTGCTTAAAACTATTTTCTAAAAATTCTAAGCTGGTCAATAAGGTGAAATGTTTATATTTAAATCTTGAATTTAAATACGAATTGGGTTAAATAAAGTTGCAACCTAAATTGAAATTCGAAATGATTTTGAAATCGAAATGAGATATTGATGCAAAAAATGATTTTTGAAACGGAATCCTACATTTGAAAAGATACGATGATATTTGAAATGGATTTGATTTTTTGGAAGCGAATATGATAGCTTGATATCAATTATGAATCGATTTGAAATGTAAAAGAGCCAACGGTGTAATAATACGTAGTTATTACAGAGACCGGGATCGGATATGGACATACTCTCTGTCGATACCGAACACCACTATAATAACTATTATACGCGGAGTGTTGATCCAGAATGAAGTGGATGGTTTGGTGAACGCGTTGACTGAAGAAAGAGAACGATATTGGATGACCCCTGACATGACTAAAACAGGAGCCGTGCCGGGCTATTGAGGTTCGCCATCTCTAGCGGACACACTTCTTCGATACCATATCTATTACATTTGTGATGCGATTTGGGTGCACCCCTTGATTTGGGAGTGTTGTTTCGCGGTGTTGGGGTAGCTACTGGCTATGCTCAACATCAGTCCGGATCACGCAACTACTAGTATCCTAGTTGGTATCGCCTCATGTACCTTGTCATACTGATTATCCTATTCGCGACCACTACGTTAAGTTTTGTGTTATACCTATGGGGTGCCCTCTGATAACCACCAGTTTACGGTGGGGCTTACGGTGCTGTATAGACTATGGCATTATAAAAATGTGTTAAGGGGGGTTATGGTAACTCCTTAACGCTATTTTGATACTTTATATTACTGATAGGCATTATCTACTTAGCGTACATTACTACATAGTAGATAGTTTAACGGATCCTCAAGAGATGGAAAATCCCGTAACATCTCTTGAGTTATTGCACGCACGTTGACACTGGATATGAGATGTCAAACCCCGTAAACATCTCTGACGCCGTTAGACTCATATTTATTTACGATTGATTTAACTTTCATAAGGATATTTTAGTCCTGACTCGAGTGTTTTGTCTTTTCATTACGCTCGGGTCAGTCCTGAGTTTTTCAGAGTTTTGAAGATCTATCCCGGAGGATGAAGACGAAGATTTGGTATACCATTACTATTATTACCCTTGCATCATGCTATCTGCTGCATTATTTTAACTGTTCTGTTGTATATGTATAACTCTGATAAATGTTGTATAAATAATTGTCAAAGTATAGTAAACAGCTTCATGAACTGGTTATTTGACTATTATATTTTATCGTTCCGCTGCGAGATTCTGTGCTGTTTCATTTCCTTTATTTCTCCTTCCCTCTCTTTTCTTAATTACCCCAATAACCATATGCCCTTTTGGATGGTTTGGAACCGGCATGTGTATTTGATTGTCGGTTTAAACTGTCCAAAAAGGCGGGTCGTTACAGTTGGTATCAGAGCTTGGTTTAGCGATAACCTTAGCTTTGTGGGGTCTGACTCTTTATAAATAGGGTAGTAATACCCTATTATGAGTCGTTGAGTGTATGCATATGAGAGAGCGTATTTGTTAGTGATATAAAATGTTTTATATTGTGTCGGTTGATTTGTTGAGTGGCTTATGGATTCTGGTCAATACGAGTAATTAACGTCATTGATAGGGATCTCTAAACACTCGAACAGAACAATTCTACATAGTATTGTATTGAAACTGGGTAAATGAAATAATTTTGCCTAATTATATTTTGTATATAAAGATTTTATTTTCAAAAATTATTGTGATCTATTTAGCTTATTTGGTTGTTAGAAATGATATATTGGTTATTATCATTAATTGGATATTGTAATTTAATAAATAAGGTGAATTACAAAATGAACAATAATAAAATAACTTGTGAAATGTTTTAAGAAATAAAATCCTATAAGAATATTTATAAAGGTGACTTATAAATTAAAATAGATTTAAATTGGAAAATATTGAATTTAAGACCCGGAGGTTTTGACAATGGTTTTCAAAAGCTTTGAAGAAATATATAGTAATATTAGTTGGAAATTGTTTATGGAAATATTTTGAAAAGATTTTTAAAAGAAGGAATGAATTCAGTACTCCTCTCTTATGTCGCTGGAAAATAATTTCGGTGATGACTGCGCAGCATCACCGACGTTCATTTTCGAGTCTCAAAGTGGGAAGACTTCTAAGAAGCTTTGCTTTTCTTCGAAATTATTTTGGGTAAATGAGTTTTGGTTTAAACTCCAAAGGTATGATTTGATATATTAAAGATATAAGTGTATATATTTATTTCAAACGATATGAAAAGAACCGGGCATTTAAATTTCTAAGTTCTGTTAATTAATAATTTTCAAATTATTTTAATGAAATGTGAATAACCAGAATTTATAAAATAAGAGGATTAAGATATCTAAGCTTATGTTTTGGGAAAACTTTAGAGTTGTAGTGTAACTTTAAAGTTGAAAGGTAAAGAGGATTTAAACAAATTAAATTTGTGAACATTCTAATTAAGTAAAATGAAATTCTATAAATTTGTATAATACCAAATTTACATTATGATAACATATAACAAGACTTACCAAATGTTAAAAGTTAAAATGATGTTTTGGATATGTAATGAGATATTGTATAGATAAACATAACCTAAAAGTAATTGAAATATACAAGTAAGGAAAACTCAAAAGAAATTAAAATGTATATAAATGGAAAATTTTGATTGTGATAAAATTATATATACTTAAATATAGCATGAAATGATGAATGGATAAATGGAACAAGTAAGTGAACTTAAGAAATAAGATAAATGAATCGTGTTATATCTTTGTAAATTGGTTATAGAAAATAAACATAAATTGCAAAGGGATTGAAAAAAAATTGAATTTGTAACCTTCAAGATAACTGTAAACTAAGAAAAGTCATACATAAGAAGTTAGACTTTTATGGAATGACTATAAACTAAAGTGATGATTAATGAAATTTTCCACAAATAAATTTGTTATTAACTAAAATTATGAAATTGAAGTAAATGTAAACAAAAGAATTTGGTATAGCTAAGAATCAATTGGGAAAGGAAATTGAGTTTAATTAAATTATATAGAATGTTTCAAATGAACTTGAGTAAGCAAATTCTATGATATGATGTTTAAGAAAGGATAATGTTAAAAAATATGCTATGTAAAGAAATGAATATACTAACTGAACAATGGATTGTGAGTAATTAAGTAAAAAAAATAGAAGTCAATAAAATAATTTAGTATAGATAAATTGGATAGAAATCTATTTTTGTACGTATATTATTTTATTGGCATAACGATTTGATCCAAATTCGAGCACAAAATTTCGAGATGATTTATATCGATCCAAGTTAGGATTTTTCACTCGATTTTCGACGGCGAACCCTAGATATGGATTTTTAATTTGATTCTGGAATTCTCTATCATAGTATATGGCTATGTAAGGAGAGTAACAGTTTCCCATCAAGGAACCAAATCTGAGTCCGCACTAGAGAGTCGGATGAACGATACTAGTTGGAAGTGAAATTGTGTGATAGAATAAGCGATTAGATTGATATTGCTCACGGATGATATATGTACGGCTTACGAACTTAATTAAAGTTAATATTGGAAATTTAAGATGCCAAATATAAAATGATTCTTTTAAAATTATATAACAGGATATATATATATATATATATATATATATATATATATATATAAGAGATAAACCAAATTGAATGTAAAATTAATAAATTGGTTATGTTGGATATGATTTGGTTGTTATATGATTGTTAGTTGATTGTATATGATTCATTAAGTGTAAATTGAAAGCTATAAATCATTGAAATCAAATTGGAAGTTAAATGAATTTAAAAGAATTTAATTTGATTCAAATTGAAAGTGAACTAATGTAAATATAAATTAGTGAATGTTAACTAATTGAATTAAGAATGAATGTTAGTAAAATCCAACGTTAATGAATCAACTGTGATTAAAATTGAAAACCAAGTGAATTTATATTGATTGATTATACATTCATTGGATGATAGTTGGATGATAGTTGATTGATGGTTGCATTTGTTGCTTTGTTGCATTTGCTATGTTGGCATATGTAGTTGTTATGTTGCTATATGATGTATATTGATATTATTTTCATATATGCATGTTTCTCATGGTTTGTTGAGTGTTTAGTAGGTGCGGATTGCGCTTGCTTCGCATTTGGAGCTCGCTTTCGCGCTATATTAGCCGTATATGCTCGCTAATAATATATAAGGTACATATCTCGGATTACATACCGTACTTTTACACTTTTTTCCCTGCGGGATGCCTCATCACTTGATGAGATGTATATTTGTGATATATATACTGTCATTTTTTTTCCGATCGAGCCGCGCAAAGGAGACTCTGCCGAAATTTTCCGTAAATCCGGGTGTTAGAAAATTTTTCAAGTTTTAATTTTTTTTTTATAACTTGTTTTGATAACTAAGTTTTAAAGTTAGAAAGCCGTTCGGAGTAACTTAGTGAAAGCGTAGTTATGACTTTATAAATGGAATTTCATTGTTTATAAGTTGGTAACTTTGAATAAAATATATCTAATGTTGAATTATATATATAGTTCCTTTTCCCTTCTTTTTCCTTTTCGGAGACGAAAAGTTTTGAGTGGGGGAGAGTGTAACGACCCGTAAATTTTCGATAATTAAAATAGCTAATTTAAAAGATTTCGTGTTTTAGTGTTAGAAAAAAATTTGTAAGTCGTTTGGAGTAGTAATAACTAGAATGAAATGCAACAAATTTTATCTAAGTTAATTATTTATGAATTGAATGAAATCCCAAATCAATTGAAATAATATGTAGTCAAAGGTAATTGAATGAATTTGTATTGTATAGGTAATTGTGACGCTTGTTTGTAAATAATAAACTTATAAGTAATTAAAAGTTAACGGTGATAATTATTTAAGTTACCTATTCATTTAGTTAGTCGAATTGAATTTGTGAACCAACTGCCATTGAACTGAAAGTTTATATATTAGTTGAGTGCATTATCTCTAACTGTGGTTAAATAATAATGTGGAATACATTTGATGTAATATAGTAAATCGACTGATAATGAATTTTTTTATTTAAAAATCCAATATTGAAATCCGTCAAATATTGAAAAATTAAATTGTTTAAATTTAATATTTGGAATTTATTGAATAATTGAATAACGGGAATTGAATAACTGTTTTAATGAAAATGGTTGTTCTATAATTTGAATTTGTTAAATTTTATACGTTCGTTTTGAATATTTCAAAAGATAGTGATCTAAGAATAATCAAATTTGTTTAAGTTTAATATTACAAATGTTTGAATAATTAAATTCCGAAATCTGATATGATTAATTTGATATTGAAATTCAATATATGAAAATAGAGTGAATAATTGAAATTTGATTTAATATGATTCAAATTGGTTTCCAAAGTGAATGTAAGTTATATTGGGATTATAATGGAGTTAATAAGATTTTAAAATTGGAAATTATTGGATAATTGAATAACGGGTTTAATATGATTAAAGATGATTTGTAAAATTTTATTTTATCATATTAAAGTTAGAATGAGGTTATAGAACTTTTAAAATCGAATTAAAAGTAAATCTGTAAAAATTGAATATTTTAATATTTAATTATCGACTGAAAAATAGCCAATTTTCGAACAGTCTCAGAATTGGACGAAACTAGTTCCATTGGATTTGTAATAGTTTGTTATTATTGGATTTCAATTTTCGTAGCAATCAGAGTTTTCGTTTGACCGTGGCAGCTCGAAATACATCGAAATTGTTTTCATATTAATTTGACGAGTTAAAATAGTCATTTTTCAAAAAGTCTCGGTTTTCGACGAAACCAGTTTCATCGGATCCGTAATATGATATTATTGTAAGATTTCAAATTTCGTGTCAATCGGATTTACCGTTTGTCCGGGGCGAGGCAAAATGCCTAGAAATTCGTTTAATCGGTTTAATATAAATTTGATCGTTTATTGCCGTAACTCGCATAGATGATTGAATTAGCTTCCGAAACCTGTTCCATTATGTCCGGAACGCGGGGTAAACCCTAGAAACGCCGGTCAACACGCGTAAATCAGAGTTCGAAAATTTGGAGTGAATAGTGTTCGTTGAATTTTCTATAGAAGGGCATGTTATCTTCACTTTTGCAAAAAAATTAAGAAACCCTAGGGTTTCAGCCCTTAGCCGCCACTATAGAGATGAATGGCCAGAAATTTTGAAACTTCTTCCTCAATTATCTCCAAATCCGTGAAGAATTAGCAAAAACTTTCAACTACAAAGTTGTAGATCTCGACGAGATCTACAAATCCAACGGTCATGATCTGAAATGGAGCTTCGGATCGACGGGAAATCACGTTCAAAGCCGCTGCGTTTTTCACGCAAATCGAGGCAAGGGGTGGGGCCGAGTTTGATCGCACTCACGGTGAAGATGGAGCTCGCGAAGGCCTTCGAGATGATGGGTCCTGATCGTTCTGGAAGTCGTCGTGGAGGTCGTGAAAATTGCTTGAACGTTGGAGGCTATGGGTATGCGTTGTACGTGTTTATCACGTTGAAGGAGATGGTGATTTTGGTGGCTCGGATCTGAAGTAAAAGAATGGACGGCCAGATTTGTTTCTAGGTTAAAATATGAAAGAAAGATGTTAATTTATTTATATTAAAATTCGTGAAATCTTTGTAAAATCATATCATTTTCATACGAGATCGAAAACGCACGAAACCAGTTGCGTTGGAATCGTATTGGCGAGCACTACGCTATGGAATTGGATTGGAGTCGTTTGGAGCTAGAGAAAATTTTGGGTAAAATTAAACGCTCGTTTAATTTTATTCGAAATAAAACGCTGGAACTACATTGAAATCAAGGTGAGTGTTTTATAACGCTCACAACATACTGAATATCTTTATGCTAGTTAAATATGATATTATGAAGGGATATGAATTTTATTTTTCGTTGTTTGATAGAATTTAATTGTCATATAGATTGTCATTTGAATTAGCCGTTGAAAATTAAATTGACAGTTAAAATTGAAATTGAAATTGGATTGCGATTAAATTACCTAACATTGATAACTATGAAATTGCCATGAATTGTATTGTCTATTGGATGATGTATTTCGATGGATGCTATTGGTTGATATTTAAATGGTTGGATGTTTATTTGCTTATATATAACCTGTTATGCATACATATGCCACTATGTTTGATTTAAGTGATATATAATCATCCCTGACATTTAATTGAAATAAATAATTACTTGGCCATAGGATAGAAAATTATATACGGACACCGTGGCTAAATTAATAAATTTTAAAATCGTCGATTTGAAATTTATTTAAATGTTTTGATTTAAACGTTATAAATAGAAATCAATTTATAGAAAACGAATTTATCGAAAAATTGAGTTTGGAATGTTGAAATAAATTTTGGTTAAAGGAAATTGTTAAATAATTTAAGTTGAGACTTTGAGATTAAAAATGGGGATATGATTAAACTTCGAAAATTTATTTATTTTAAAGATTGAACATTATTTCGAGCTTTGAGTATTACTAAGTAAAAGTGACATAAAAAATGATGTTTTGAAATTGAGCTTGAAATTGAATCATATTTGAAATTTGGATTTAAATTTGAATATTGAAGGATAATTTTGTTCAGTGTTATAAATTGGTATTTGAACATCAAGCTCCAAATCGATATAAATTGAAATTGAATAAATTAAAGGTGAATGTAAAATTGAATTAATTTAAAGTCAAAGTTGACATTGATTTGAAGTGAAATCGAAATTGAATCGGTAGAATGGAAATTGAAATTGATTTGAATTGGGAAGTTATAATTTAAATGGATTGGTTTTGAAGCGTTTTATTTTGTTTCCAAATTACTCAGTTATATAAACCATTTTTGAATACTTAAACTATTTTAAATCTACTTAACCCAATTTAAATTATTTTAAACTAATTTATCTATTTCAAATCCGTTTTAAGATTTTAAGTATTTTTAACTATTTTAATTATTTAAAACTACTTTTAAACTACTTAAAACTATTTTCTAAAAATTCTAAGCTGGTCAATAAGGTGAAATGTTTATATTTAAATCTTGAATTTAAATACGAATTGGGTTGAATGAAGTTGCAACCTAAATTGAAATTCGAAATGATTTTGAAATCGAAATGAGATATTGATGCGAAAAATGATTTTTGAAACGGAATCTTACATTTGAAAAGATACGATGATATTTGAAATGGATTTGATTTTTTGGAAGCGAATATGATAGTTTGATATCAATTATGAATCGATTTGAAATGTAAAAGAGCCAACGGTGTAATAATACATAGTTATTAAAGAGACCGGGATCAGATATGGACATACTCTCTGTCGATACCGAACACCACTTTAATAACTATTATACGCGGAGTGTTGATCCAGAATGAAGTGGATGGTTTGGTGAACGCACTGACTGAAGAAAGAGAACGATATTGGATGACCCCTGACATGGCTAAAACAGGGCCGCGCCGGGCCATTGAGGTGCGCCATCTCTAGCGGACACACTTCTTCGATACCATATCTATTACATTTGTGATGCGATTTGGGTGCACCCCTTGATTTGGGAGTGTTGTTTCGCGGTGTTGGGGTAGCTGCTGGGTATGCTCAACATCAGTCCGGATCACGCAACTACTAGTATCCTAGTTGGTATCGCCTCATGTACCTTGTCATACTGATTATCCTATTCGCGACCACTACGTTATGTTTTGTGTTATACCTATGGGGTACCCTCTGATAACCACCAGTTTACAGCGGGGCTTACAGTGCTGTATAGACTATGGCATTATAAAAATGTGTTAAGGGGGATTATGGTAACGCCTTAACGCTATTTTGATACTTTATATTACTGATAGGCATTATCTACTTAGCGTACATTACTACATAGTAGATAGTTTAACGGATCCTTAAGTGATGGAAAATCCTGTAACATCTCTTGAGTTATTGCACGCACGTTGACACTGGATATGAGATGTCAAACCCCGTAAACATCTCTGACGCCGTTACACTCATATTTATTTACGATTGATTTAACTTTCATAAGGATATTTTAGTCCTGACTCGAGTGTTTTGTCTTTTCATTACGCTAGGGTCAGTCCTGAGTTTTTCACATTTTTGAAGATCTATCCTGGAGGATGAAGACGAAGATTTGGTATACTATTACTATTATTACCCTTGCATCATGCTATCTGCTGCATTATTTTAACTATTCTGTTGTATATGTATAACTCTGATAAATGTTGTATAAATAATTGTCAAAGTATAGTAAACAGTTTCATGAACTGGTTATTTGACTATTATATTTTATCGTTCCGCTGCGAGATTCTGTGTTGTTTCATTTCCTTTATTTCTCCTTCCCTCTCTTTTCTTAATTACCCTAATAACCATCTGCCCTTTTGAATGGTTTGGAACCGGCATGTGTATTTGATCGTCGGTTTAAACTGTCCAAAAAGGCGGGTCCTTACATATAATGAAACTGGGCTCCAATGTATTGACTTGAGGTTATTGATAGTTGTATCATTGCATAAGGATTGCACAAGGGTCAAAAAACAAATCATAATGGTGAAAATGGTGCAAAATCGAGAAGTAGGTGTATCGTAAGGTTTTTGTTCAATGGTAGGCATTCTTGGTGATTAGTTGACTTGGATTAGGACTGGTTTGGTGGTCGAGCATTCAAGTTGGTTCGGAAGTAGTGGAAGACTAGATGGAGTTTCTATTCGGTGGGCATCTTGGTTCGGTAGAAGAAGGGACCAGACGAGATTTCCTATCAAGTGATGCGTTGGTTCAACATTTAAGGGACCAGACAACATTTGCTGTTTAGCAGTGCAATAAAGGACCGAACAACAATCATCGTTCGATGATCCCATAAAAGACTAAACAGACCTTTCTATCCCGTGGGGCTATGCTCAAGCACCGAACAAGGAAGGGTGCTCGGGGTTGTATCGTGGCATGTCGAGGTGGCTTTGAGTTAAGGCATGGTTGCTTTGAGTCAAAGAGGGGATGCCCTTGGATTCCGTGCAGCAAAAAAGAAAACGATGGAATGACACTTTGACATGAAGACTTTAGAATCTTCGTAAGATGGCCCTTTGACTAAAGAAGATGTGTAGAGGGGTTATGAAGATGGTGACTTAATGATGGGAGTCATAGCAGCGATCCACAAGGGCAAGCTAACGATATAGGCTTGCAAATGGGAATTACTACTGTGTCCTACTATAGAGATAGCCGTGATGGAATTGCGATTGAGTTCCATTTTGGAGACACGTGCAAATGGATCGTTGATAACTCATAGGCTTCTGGCTCATAAAGAAGGGGTATGCGGAGACCCCCACCTGGATTTGCGATTATTTCTAGATCCTATGATAGCGAAGTACCTGGGCTTTACAATTGTAGGCCTGGTTCCTAGCCATTCAGAGTGGCATGGATTCAAGCACTAATGAAGTCGAGATTACGGTTGGGTCCCTTGTTTACGATAGTGCCATATGAGTTATCATATATCCAATACACATGCGTGATAGTAAGGATTGTTTGATGGATGCTATGGTTTCCATGGTTGTTATCACTCTAGAGTATCACACGATGTAGGTATTTTCGACTGTATGCCTAGACATTGGGCATTATACTTTAATTGTAGTACACTTATATAGTTTTGATAATAGATCATCATATATCGAATGTAGTTTGCTAACTCATTGGGTGTAGGGATAGGTCAAGTATGGTTCTTCATATCCTATCTCAATATTTACTATATACAAACTTTAAAATGTCATTGAGATGATGTATCGATCACATCAAACTATTGTTTGATATGAGGTTTTATGTTTTGCTTCTTATTATCTCGGGTCCTCTTAAATAATTAGATTAAGGATGACAGGTCCTGATAATGCATGGAGCTATATGGAGTTTAAGCAAGAGGCTATACTTTTATATATCTATAGTTGGAGCTTACTATGCTTGTATGCTGCTGTGCAGTCCTATGGAGCTATATCAGTTCTTGTATTTTGAGAGATAAATATAGAGTTTATTTTTGGGTATTTGGATGTATAAACTCTTTATTTCAAATTTTTAATCAGTTAAACCTGATGCACTCTAATGTTATTATTTATGGTTCATTTGTTTATATCAATGTCTCAACTATTTTATGTCTATATTATTATATTATATTTTGTCTTTGCGCTGTGAGATTGTTGAACGACAAATTTTCTATTGATTTAGAAAAATGCAGATAAATTTTGAATTAATTTTACCGCAAGAGCACGACATACAATTTTAGTACGTGGCGAGTACAAGTCGATCCATAGGGAATTGTTAGAGTGTAAAAATCTATTCAATCAAATTATACCAAATGGAGGAGAAACTGTTAACTAGAAGCAAATGAAGCTATAACTAGAATTACAATGAGATTAGAGAATAATGTAGAGGCAAATCCACTCTCATATTTTTGTAAATCAACAAACAACTAATTTATGATCTCTAGTTTTGGTAATAAGTGAAATAGTTGTTGCATTTATCATAAATATGGTTTATTTATGTTATTAGTTAACATAACTTCAACCATCAAACTATAATGCAACAAATAAACTACGCATGGATTCTCATGAAAATGAAACCAAAGCAAAAGACATTTTAAGTATGATCTATTTAATATTGTAATTAGTAATATAGATCATCAAATTTTGTTTTTACTTTCTTTTCAGAATCAAAAATCAATTAGAAAATGATGATGTAAATTGTGTTTATGTTAAATAAGAATAGCTCATTTGCAAATGCAACATAAGCTATCAAACCCACTTGCATAAACTTACATCAAAATTTACTCTAACGAAGCATAAATAAAAGAGACAATATAAAATAGAAATGTTAAAATTACATAATATTTGAGAGCTTCATTACCTTTAAATTGAAGAGGTTTAGTACTCATTCGTGTTATCAAATCAACACTTATAAATTTCAACATTAAAAAGCAAAGAAATGAAAACTAAGCGAAGGAAGAAAGAGAGATTAACTACTAACTACTTGCATAAAAATTAAAGCTACACTACTTGCATGAATGTCAATCTAAGCTATAAACATTAAAAGAAAGAGAGCATAGAAATAAACATTTACATAAAAGCAAAGAAAAGCATGTAGAAAAGAAAAGAGGAAGAGGCTTGGAAGCCATTTTTATTTCATGAAACATTGATAGTACAACTTGCTTTCTTAATTTCCTAACTAACGTGAAAGAGTAGAAGATATTTACATGTACATAAGAGGGCTATTTATACATGCATAAAACCCTAATTCCATTTTTAGGGTGCTTCCCAAAATGCCCTTTAGAAAGTTGGCCACCAAGTAACCATTAGCCACTAATTAATCCATCATTTAATGTGCATGAAGCTTTAACCTCCACTTAGTTGTCCATTAGCTTCTAATTGTAGATTTAGGTAAGTGGGTGGGGTCCCCCATGATCATGGTCTTGAATTATTTTCCTCTTCTTTCCTTTGTATTCATTTGTGCATGCATGTGTCTTCATAAAAGCCTCTTCCATATGCATCCAAATTTCTATAAAAATCATCAAAAACTGTCCAAGTAAAAATTCTCAAATTGACATATGCACAAGAATGACCATTTTTCCCCTGAATGAAGATGAATATATATTGATTTGAAAATAATTGAATTATGGTTAGCCATGTTAAAATGCCCAAATATGACTTTTATTTAAATATAAATAGATAAAATATGGATGTAAATATATGCACATTTATGTGCACATTAGAGATGTTCTACAAGTTCTGTGTTTGGATATTTCTCTACTTTACATTCTTAGCTACCATCCTGCATTGGCAGAATACCCCCACAATGTATTATACCGGTATATTGGGTATCGGAGGTGTGGGGCCAATCGTTACAATTAATGACCAAGTAAGGTTGTTCGATTAGTGGGTATGGTAAGGATAAAATTTTGTATGAGTGGAATTGCATCCACGACATTGGAAAGATCGAAATATGTTTAGATGTTTAAAATTGATCATGAAAAATGACTTGTTCGACATCTATAAAACCAGGTTCAGTTTTTTTGGACTAGTATCAAGGTAACGGAAAAGCAGAAGAAGCCGAGTGGTTTGCTGCAAACACTTGGGATTCTTGAGTTGAAATTGGAACAAGTTTTAGTGGATTTCATCGATGGATTCCCATGGAAAAGAGGAGGGTAAGGTAACATTTAGGTCATATTCAATAGACTGATGAAGAGTGCTCGATTCATACCCATCGAGTCAAGTTGAACGACATCCAAATATGCCGAGTTGTACGTAAATGGATTGTACGATTCCATGGTGTGCTGAAGAGCATTATGAACGATTAAGACCTTTTTTTCACTAGCAGGATTTGGAAAAGCTTACAAGAGGCATTATGAGACAAAGCTGCATCTCAGTACGACATATCACCCATGAACTAGTGGGTAGACCGAGAAGGTGAATCATATTTTGGAGGATCTCTTGCAAGTTTGCATTCTTGGTTTTGGTGGCTCGTGGGATGATCATTTGCATTTAGTATAGTTCGCATACAATAATACTTATCAGTCCAGCAATAGCATGGCACCATTTGAGGCATTAAGCCGACCGTGCAATGCTCCTTCATGTTGGTGCGAAGCAGTTGAGAAACTAATACTTGGGCTAAACATGATTAGAGAGACTTTAGATAAGATCAAGATCATTTTGCAATAAATAAAAGCTGCTCAGGATGGACAGAAGAGCTATGCTGATATGAGGAGACGTGATTTGGATTTCTCCATCGACGATATAGTGCTCATCAAGATCTCTCCTTTAAATAATTTTGTTACATTCAGTACTAAGGAGAAGTTAGCACCGAGATCCGTTGGTCCTTTTTCGATACTTGGGAGGATTGAGAATCTTGCATATAAAGTCGACTTAGCTCAGAAAGTGGACGTTCACAATGTGTTCCACTTATCTCACTTGCAGAAGTTTTTGCACAACTCAGGTGTAATAGTTCAATTAGATCAGCTTGATGATACCTAGATTGAACCAGAAGCATCGAGACATCGCAAGTCCACTCGTATCGTCGAATGTGATATGAAGCAGCTTAGGAGTTAGGCGGTAGAGCCGGTCAAGGTTCAACAGAGTGAGAGTGAAAGAAATTGTACTTGGGACACCGAGGAGAGCATAAGGATCGCTTATCAAAAGCTCTTTACTTGGTAAGACTTCTCTTTATCGCATTTATTATCACTTTCAACATCATGTAGGATAGTTTATTATCCTGCATGCCGGGGGAGTATAGATATCAGTTATCGCTTCCATGTGCATGTTTGATATGCTTGTGTGTGGATGATAGGCGTGCGAGATAGTTGTGTTTGATTTTACCTTGTTGTGTTGGGGATTTCGAGGGAAAAATTCCTAACGATGGAGAGAGTGTAATGATCTATATTTTATGTATCGGATGATCGTAAAATATTATTTTTAGTTCTTATGAGATTATATAATCCTATAGTTTTGGGAAATGCCTATTAGCTCTGTTGTAAAAATCCTTCTAGGCTATCGTATAAGCTCTGCCTAGGCCCCGCCTAGGCGCTAGGCTAGCCTTACCATCTAGTTTTTGCCTAGTCCACCTAAATGAGACTTACTGCATTATCCAAGCTTATAAATAGGTTTATAAGCACCATCCATGCACCAATTTATGGTTGATGCATCTTTTAAGCATCAAAAAGTTTGTTTCAAGTGATTTTGTCTACATGGTTGCTTCCAAATCATCCAAATTTATGATATCCTATTATGAATCAGCTAATACTAAACAAAATACTACAATTGTATCCAGAATGCATGAATTTATCAATAACGCCTAGCTTCAATTAATCCTCGATTAATCCCTAGTCCATGCTTACCGTATAGCGATTTTTATAAGTATGCCTATTAGTGATATTTTCTAACTTTAGAATTTTTTCGAATGATTTTACCTTTGTAAACTTGTATTAGCTATAATGTTTGATAAAAGCTAAAGTAGTGTCCGAGGCTACTTCCATTGGAAAGATAAGATGGTTTTCCTTTCTGTAGAGAGGTCTTATAGCGATTTAACTTTCTAGCTAGGAGATACGACATTTTAAAGATTAGCAGCTTTTGGAGCAGCTTAGTAGGTAACTAAGGGCAAGCCCACTAATCTATTTTCGGTTTGAAGACCTTATTAAGTTGAACCGTTATCCCCAAATCACTTTACGCCTTCTCCCGTAGATCAAAGCCTCGATTAACCCATTCTCTACACAAAACCTTCTATTTTCTCCTCCAAGTCAAGTCTAAATCATAGATTAGTGATAGATTAGCATTGAAATTCATTAGAGATCTTCAATTCTGCATTTTTTAGAAAGGAAAATTACACCTTTTCTGTTTAAATTTGGATCTACCTTGATTTGCATGCGAAACTTGGATTTTGGGCTTTGGGTAAGTGAATCTCTCACCTTATTATATACACAGTGTTTGACATATTTGAAACCCATTTTAAATTCAAAATCATGTTTTAGGACTATTTTAAAGTGAAACCTGAAGTAAAAACAAATTTAAAATATTTTAAAGTGTTCTAATCACGTTTATTTATATGTTAGAGACTAATTATTAGATGATTTGCAATGAATTGTTGTATGTTTTTATGTTTTTATGTTTGAATGTTGTTTGGTGCATGTATAGTGTTTGCTTGTATGCTTGTATGGTTGAAAACGCTCATTGGAGCGACTTAGAGTTTGAAACCGTGAAACTAGGCTTCAATTTATTGACTAGAGGTTGTTGAGAGTAGTATTGTTGCAATGGGATTGCATAAGGGTCGAATAATATAGCATAATGGTGAAATCAGTGTGAAATTGAGAAGTGGATGTATCGTAATATTTTGATTCAATGAAAGGCTTGCTCGGTTATTGGTTGACTTGGAATGGGATTGGTTTAGTGGCCCAAGACTTGGAGTGGGACTGGTTTGGTGTGCTCATAAAGAAGGGGTATGTGTAGACCCCCAGTTGGATTTGTGATATTTTCTGGATCTTATGATAGCAGATTACCGTGGGTTTACGATTGTAGGCCTAGTTCCTAGCCATTTAGAGTGGCATGTATTTGAGCACCAATGAAGACGGGATTACGATGCGTTCCCTAATTTGCGACTGTGTCATATGAATTATCGTATATCCAATGCACATGAGTGATACTGAGGATTGTTTAATGGATGCTATGGTTGCCATGATTGTTATAGGGTGTCACACGATGTAGGTATTTTCAACTGTATACCTAAAAACTAGGCATTGTACTTTGACTGCAGTACACTTATATGGTATTGATAGCAGATTAGCATATATCGATTATTATGTGCTAACTCTATGGATGCAAGGACAGGTCAGGTATAGTTCTTCATAACCTATGTCCATATTTACTATATACGATTTTTATAATATATTTGAGATGATGTATCGCTCACCAGACCATTGTCTGAGCCGAGGTTTTATGCTTTGCTCCTCATTACATTGGGTACTCTTAAATGAGTAGATTATGGATGACAGGTTTGGATAGCGCATGGAGCTATATGCAGTACGGCCAGGAGGCTACGCCTTTATGTCTATACTTGGAGCTTACTATCGCTTATATTCCGCTGTGCTATACCGTGGGCTATATCAGTACTTCTATTTTTAGAGGTAGTTATAGAGTTTGTTTTTGGAGATTTGGATGTATAAACTCTTTATTTCATTTTTTGTATAATCTGTGAACTGATGCACTCTGATGTTCTTATTTATAGTTCATTTGGTTATATCACCGTCTTACCAGTTTTATATCTATGTTCTTACATTATATTTTGTCTATGTGCAATGTGTTGTTCTATAGGTTTTGTGTTTGGGTTTTTCTCTACTTTACATTCTTGGCCATTGTACTGCATCGGGCGGGCACCTCCATAGCGCATTATACAAGCATATTGGGTATCAGTGATGTAGGGCAGTCATCATATTTGGTATTAGAGCTTAGGTTGCATAGACGATCTAAGTTGATACTTGAATCCATTAGAGATAAGGGAAGGATCTATCACCTTAGAATGGATCCAGGGATATATGAGAGAGCATACTTGTTATATTTTGGTTTTCACAACTTTATATAAATATATATTATATAAGTCGCGTTGCATTCATGGACACCATTTATTCCTTTTAGAGAGACTGGTCTTTCTTATTATAGCCTATAAGAATGAGCTTGCTAATAAGGAACGCTGCTAGGAACTCCAACTCTAGAGTTGAGGAGGGAGACGGGGGATGCTAACCCTGACTTGTAGAACATGTTCACAGAGATGGTACGAAACATGATCCAGAATGCCCAAGTTATTCTTACTACAGCCGTTGGTGATAGTGCTCTGGTGTAAGCGCCAAGGACTGACTTCGCCAAATTTAGCAAGGATTTGTCTACTCTAGGTGGGAAACTATTTCTTGGAACGAAATCAGCCGTCGAAGTGCAGAAATTAGTTGGACACCTGCCAACGCATCTTTGAGGATATGGAGTTAGATGATGCGATGAAGTGGAAGATGCCTCTATGCGTCTCAGGGTAGGGCTACGGGGTAGCGGAACACCATCAAGATTACTACTTATGAGGAACAAATTACTTGGGAGTAGTTCAAGGTCAGGTTTTAAGAGAAGTATATACCGGTCGCTTAGAAGTCGGTGCTCTTCTAGAAGTTTGCCGACTTAAGACACGGGGACAAGTTTGTGTCGGAGTACGTGACCTTGTTCGACACATTATCGATGTAACGACCCAAAATTTCAATCCCGAAAATTCTATATAGTTAGAGAAAAGAAGAAAAGAGATAGAAGAAGAAAAAATAGAAACACCAAAACACAGATTCTCACATGCGCAGCGGACAAAAATATAATGCTAAATAATAGTAGTTATACAAAAAGAACCGTATCTGTTAATTTACATCAATTCATCAGAGTTACAACATTTTCAAAAAACACTGGACGGTTAAAATCAACATGTCCCAGATAAACTACCATATATCACAGCGGAATACACTCCATACGTTCCTACCATCCAGGTCCGAGTCAAACCCCCCTTACTTTGGACTTTGAACCATACTTTAACTTGAAAACTAGATAACCCGAGTCATTTGATCAACTACCCGATCCTCTACCCGAGTTCCTCGCTTCCCACAAAAACCCGAGCCAACACGAAAATTTCTCGAGTATCAACCCGAGATACTAGCTTCGTCCCAAATGAAACATGCCCAGATACCAAAGAATGCATCGTGTATGTGCACAACCACCCAAGCCTCCTCCAATCATCGCATCCGGCCCTAGAGCATCACCCACGACCTCGATCATCCGTGCGACAACCCAGAAGTAGGAATCGAAGGCCACAATAAAAATAATCGACACTTGATCGAAAAAATGAAAAACACACTCACCGGAAAGACGACCATTGCCGCCGATCTCGACCACGTCCTCCTTCGCTAACAACACCAGACTTACACCGCGACATCCCGCTTCTAATTCCCACTTGCCATCACCTCCCATCACCCATGGCCATCGCGTAAGCTTCGAGAACATCATCGTACCAAACTGAATCTTGAACCCTAGTCTAGCTCCAACCTCACCGCTCGATCACCAAAAAAATCCATCTCCACTTTTTTTGTGATCAACCATCCACCGGCCACCTCCAGTCCCAGCCCCGCCCCAAACTTCGACACTGATCACCAGAAATCGACAAAAATGTCGAAACCCACCATCCCACAATACCTCATCCATTTCTAATCTAAAAATCACAATTCCTATCTCTAAATTCATCAGTTTCAAACTAGAATCAGGTTATAGACTTGATTCATAATTTCCCGACAACTAAATTTGGACCAGTTTTGATCAGACCTGAAATTTATTTATCTTATAATTAAACAGTCCCTATATATCTATGAATCTATTTTTAAAATTAAGTTTATATACTAACAAACATTTTCTATAAATTTTGAAACCTGGATATGAATAGAGTACTTATTCATACACATAGTTTTGAACAGGCAAATTCATTCATTCACATATACATTCACAGGTATAAACATATGCAAATCATATATTTTTTCGAAAAAAAAGAAATCATCACCAACATCATAGATTTCAAAACTGTTTTTAAGTTAAATGTTTACTCACTGTAATCTTTAGAATAGAGAACAGTTGATTCCTTTTCTCTTTTTTTTCCTCTGGAACTAGATGTTGATCTAGAAACTGAAAGCTTAAACTTTGAATTTGAATATGAAGTTGCTTGATTTTAAACTTTTGCTTTGAGTACTTGACATGCTTCGGGTCTGAGATTTTTCTTTTAAATCTGAGAAGATTGTTTGATACTTCTGGTTTGAGCTGTAATGTTTTACAGGCTTTTGTTTAGATTTTTCTTATGGTTTGTATAATGTTTTATAGTAATTTCTCTTTGCTCTTTGATTTGTTTTTGAAAATGGACTGATCAAAGAAAATGAGAGAGAGAAGTGGAGAGGATTATATAACTTAGTCTATCCTTTTATTAATTATTTTTAAAAATAAAAAGAAATTAAGGACACATGTTAAAATCAATTTACACTTGTCATTGCATTTTATAAATTGCTTACACTTGTCATAAGGCATAGAAAATTAGCTTACATTTGTAATTATAATGTATTAATATGTTTTATATATTTATGTTGTATTATCAATTTGGTTTTACATTAATTATTGTTTATTTATCTATATATATAACTTAAATGAAAATGAAATAAGAACCCAATCATACACTTATAAATAATTATACATACACACTAGTTTTTAAAATATAGAATTTTTAGAACTAGTTTACTCTAAGATGTTTGAATTTCAAATCCAAACCTTTATTTGCCATCTACTTATATATATATATATATACAAATAAACAACTCATTATTATTTATTTGAAAACAATAATTTTGCCAATTTTAAAAAAATTAAATTAGGAGATTATCAGATAAATATTTATCCAGACATAAATATTTATTATAAGGTTTATTGTTCAGTCTAAAATCATTATTTTCAATAGTTAAATCAAATAATTATCCAATTATCTGATGCCCAAAAATTCGAGTCATCACAATCGAAATACGATTTATCTTTTATTGATGCTTCGGTTAAAAAGAATGAGAAGTCTATCATGGCCTTAGACGATTATCTTGGGGAAAAGCTCGTGAGTCATATTGATGAGACATTTAAGAGATTTGTGGAGAATGGTCTTCGATATGAGAGTCTGTACCCTAAGTCCAATATGGTTTTTGCTCCCAAGGATGAGTATAACACCCTATATTTTTATAACATTATTTAGAATATTTAATTAGCTAAATTAAATAAAATAATGTCAATATATATATATATATAGGTTGAGATTTGATTTATCTAAGGGTAGCTGTGCCATGTTAAATGAGAACTAAAATGAAATAACATGACTTAATGTGTTTGGAAAATTGGAAGGGAAAAATGGAAAATAGGATAAACTTATACCCAAAACCCTTAGGAAATGAAACACATGTTCATCACATTTTATCAAACTAAAAACCAAGGCCGGCCACCATTTTCATTCTCAAGAGAAGATAAAGCGAGGATTCAAGAGAAAGAAGTTAATTAACATATTCAACATCAAGTCTCACATCTTTTAATCTCAAAGCTAAGGTGGATGATCACTATATCCCATTTTCTTTTGGCATTCGGTATTAAGATTAGCCCAAAATGTTTTTGCAAGTTTATGCCATATTTTGGTTGATTAAAGTTATATATGTGCTTGTTGATGAATTATACATGTTCATATTAATTTCTATAATATGTTTGATATGAAAACCCTATTAGATGACATCTAAATGTCTTGAAAATCTAAATGTAGGTCAAAAACTATATTTTAGAAATGGGTTTCAATTTTTGTAATTTTTTGAATTAATATGGATTTTATATTAATTTTTTGTAAAGAAAATGATTTATTAGGTTATAAATTATTTACGGCAAAAATAATAATTATTTGGGGTTAAAATTTTATACGTTGGAAAAAATATTGAGATAGATTTTCTGGAATTTTTCCAGGCTTTTCTTAAGTGTTTTATTGAAATATAAAATTATTTAAGGTATAAGACTTAAATGTTTTATATATTTAATTAAGGAAAATAAAATCATTCTTTATTTCTGAAATTATTGGCAGCACTTTTCTAAAAGAAGGATTTATTAACAAATAAGAGTCTGAAAAACAAAAGCAGGTTAGTTGAAAAACCATCTCATTTAAGTTAAAAACAAGGAAATTATACTTTTAGCATGTTTTAGCCACTTTCGACATCAAAGCTTCCGACCCAGACCTTCTAGCATCAAGCTTTCGAAGCCAATGCGTATGGTATCATGCAACTTGGTATGTAACGAATTGGACATAGTCGAAGGGTACGTGGTCGAAACCTTAGTTGTCGAAGAGGTTGGAGTATGTTGTTTTATAAACCAAAAGTAACGCCTGCTTTGCTTTCAAAAAGAAGCTTTTGAGTTGGTTGCTTGCGGCCAGGTCAAGTACTTGAAATAACGTTTAAACCTTTTGACAAGGTTGAAAGGTTAACTAGCTTTCGAAGTGGTCGAAATCCCCCAGCCGCCACCTTCCTACCTTCCGAAGTCATTGGCTTTCGACAAGGTCGAAAGGTTAACATGCCCTCGAAGAGGTCGATACCCCTAGTTGTCGCCTTTCTACCTTTCCAAGTCATTGGTTGCCGATAAGGTCGAAAGTTATACTTGTGTTTATAAAAAAATTTAGCCGCTTCTCCCATGCTTTCGAAAGGAAGGTTTCAACTTAGATGTTTTACTCGTTTTATTCTAATTGAAATATAACCCAAGCTTTCGAAGGAGATGTTTTAAAAGAGCCTATTGTTTTACATAGATATGTTTTAAAGATTTTGATGGGGAGCTTTCGATGAGGTCAAAAGTTCAGATTCCAAAGGATTCGAAAGGTTTTAAAAGAAGTTTTTCCACATGTTTTAGTATTAAACCCAAAGTATTTTCGAAAGGTTTATGTTTTAAAGGATTAATGCTTTCGAAAGGTAATATTTACTGGCTGGTTTCGAAGGGGTCGAAAGGTAGCTTTCGAAGGGGTCGAAAGGTAGCTTTTGAAGGGGTTGATAGGTCCTACTTTCTGAATGGTTTTGAAAGGATTGAGATGGAAGGTTTTTCCAAGGTTTTCTAAGGCAATGTTTTAAAGTGTTTTAAGATAGGATGTCTAAGGTTTTTAATACTTTCGAAAGGAAGATTTTCAATAGTTTCGAAAGGTTTGAAGTATGGGTTCGAAAGGAAAGCTTTTAGCCTTTTGGCCTAAATAAATAAAGGGTTTTACTTAGTTTCGAAAGAGATGCTTTCAAAGGATTTGGAAGGGGTACTTTCAATGGGATCGAAAGGTGAACTTTCAAATGTTTAAATGTTTTCATCAACAAAGGAGTAAGTAAAGTATATGTATATATATTTAACATGGCAATGTGATGCTAAGTAAAGTATAAGAATTATATATTTTCCTTGCGTTAGTTTGATTCAAAGGTTCTAAATCATTTTGGAAAGGTTTTCAAGGAAATTATAGAGGGGTCCCTAAGTAAAATGACTCAAATATTAGAATACCAGATGGGACCGGTATAGGGTCACGCCTTATACATTAGCTATTGGCCCTATCTAATTGTTGCCCAAAATTCCAGGGTCTAGGGCTTAGTTAGGTAGACTAAAATTATGATTACAAAATGAAAGGAATAAGTGTGTATACAAATAGGTTATTCGTGAGCCCAAAAAACCTTTAGGGTCAGAAAGACCTAGGAGATGATTAAATTAGGGACAATCGTCTAGTAGAGAATTATTTAAAAGATAGTTAAGGATAGATCATCCAGAAGAGGAGTATCTAACAGGTGTTAGATTGATTTTTGTTATATTGTCTATTAGGCCCGACTCAGTCAAAGGTTAAAAGCTAGCTAAACAAAACTTATGTGTTTGAACAAATAGTTCGTTTATTACCTGATATTTATGTATGTTTACATAATGATGCTTTACAGGTTTTAACCAGTTTTGGTTACAGGAAAAGGTTTTGCAAATATATTTATAAAAGGATGTTAGTAAGGGGAAACCGGTTCTGCTCAACGGCGTGGTCTCACTTAACATTTTTAACCGGGATGTATAGTATTATTCACACTAGGCTTTATGTTTGGCTCAAAGTTTATGTTTTTCCCTTAAACTCTCGAATGATCAAAATTGATTTGAGTAGGGTGAGGGATTAAGTTCTTTTCAGGTTTTAGGAGGATGAAAAATAAGGCTACCGGGTGCAAGCAAGAGGCAAACAGATAACTATTTAGGAGTTGCAGTTTTATGTTTTGTTGTATTTTCATTGTAATTGTATTAAGTCTATTATGACTATATAACTTTGATCATCTAAGTGGGTATCTTCATATACCACTCTTGACATATTTGTAACAAGTATATTTTTATCTGTGTCTGGGATCGTATTTGGGGTTATGCATTGAGAATATGGAATATCTATTTTGTAATTTAATAAAGTAACATTGTTTTGAAATCTGCCTTTGTTTCATATTCAAGTGCTTATGATATTATAGATACCACTAACATAGCCATATTTAGTCGCTGGAAGATAATATTATAGATGACTACAACATTTGTAGCGCTTGGTTTTAGGCCTCTAGATAGGGGATGTTACAGCTTGGTATCAGAGCATGGTTTATGAAATAATTTAACTAAAAATGGTTTTTGAAATCATAATCCTTGGTAATTAGAGTTAAGATCGGGGTATGGGATAACGCTATAGTAACATACTTGCATTTGTTATATATAAGTATACGCTATATCTCTAGACTCCTATCTTAGTTAGGCTATTCATCTGTATCTCATGAAGCTTGAATACAGAAATGCTCGACCAAATGCTAAAAGAGGTCCAAGTCAGGCTCAAGCTAAAAATGTTGATGCTGGGATTCCTAAGTGGACATGGGAGTAATGTATCAGTTTTTCATAAACATGATGCAAGCTGGAATTATAGCCAGAGTTGTCGGAGGGAATGCTGCTGAAGGAGGAGTTTCGGAAGCTTCGATAGTCAATTACTATGCTAATCTGAGCAGATACTATATTAGGCTTAGAGGGAAGCCGTTCATTGGAACTGAGGATGTAATTGAGGTATAAAATTGGCTGCTACATTGCGAGAGAATCTTTTCTAACTTAGGATTGAATAATGAGCAGAAAAGGAGACTAGCTTCAAGACAGCTTTAGGGAGCGGCTCTATTTTGGTGGAACACTATTGTAGCTGGTATTAATGAGGAAACCACGACTTGGGTGGAGTTTAAGAGAAGGTTTCATGAAAGGTTTGTGTTAGTGATGGCACAGTCGGTATTGGTTAGGAAGTTCGCTGAACCAGAGCAAGGAGAGATGTCTGTTTTAGAGTATGCAAGAAGATTTGAAAAGTTAGCCCGATACGGGTATGCCTGGTTGATACGGTGATAAAGAGGAATGAGAAGTTATAAGAGGTTAGAAGCTAGAGTTGGCAAGAGCTACTTTAGCACACTTAAGAGATCCATGTGATGTAGTGGTCGAAATGGCGCTAAGGTAGGAAGAGGCGTTAGCTTGTTTGGAGAAGAAGAAAGAGAAGGAAGTCCAAGTTGGACAAGGCAAGAAAAGAAAGTTTTTCCATAAGAAGAATGCTCAGAGGGGAGGAGCACAAAAGAAAGAAAAATATGTGGTGGTTTGTTATAAATGTGATAAGAAAGGACACTATGCTCATGAGTATCGGACTGGAAAAGGAAAGGGAAAGTAGTAGTTGGAAAGAAGAATATCTGATGCTTTAATTGTGATAAGATCGGCTATTATAAGAACAAATGCCCAGAACCTGTTAGAGAAGGGAAGGGACAGATGTATGCGTTGGAGCTCGCAACTTCAAGGCCAGTTGTGCAAAAGAAAGGGAAGGCTGTTCTAGAGGCTCGCTACAGATTCACGGTATGTCTGTTAGCGTTTTGTTTGATACTTGTGCATCACATTCTTTTATTTCTCGATGTTTGGTAGATAAGCTTAACCTAGAGCCTTTGTATTTTGTTACTTCCTTAAGGGTTGCAAATTCGATAGGAGGATATGCGACACTTGGGATGAGGTGTGACCATTTCGAGTTTGATTTGCTAGGCCATACTTTTGATTGCTGTTTGCATGTATTTTATTTTTTGGGGTTCGGGATCATCCTTTGGATGGATTGGTTAAGTAAATATGATGCTAGGATATATTTCCACGATAGGAAAATATAACTTAGTCACCCGAATTGTAGCGATCAGACGTTTATACCGTAGAAACCCTAGTTGTAATGTGAATGCTTTCTTGGGTATCATGGAGTTGGAGGATGAGTTGCATCGAGTCTTTGTGGTTAGAGAGTTAGCAGATGTGTTTGAGCCAGTAACTGGATTGCCACCGAAACGAGCCATTGAGTTTTGGATTGATTTGGTGCCTGGAGCAGAACCGGTGAGTAGGCCGCCGAGCAGAATGACACCTACATAAATAAACGAGTTAAAGGTGCAGTTAGTGGATTTAGAAGGCAAGAATTTTATTTGACCGAGTAGTTCACCTTAGGGAGCCACCATGGTATTTTCTAAGAAGCCAGACGGATCGTTGAGGCTATGTATCGATTATCGTAAGTTGAATGAGAAGACGATAAAGAACCGATATCCATTGCCGAGAATTGTCCATTTTTTGATTAGTTAAGTGGAGCCAAGGTATTCTCTTAGCTAGATTTGGCAATGAGATTTCATCAGCTTAAAGTGACAGAGGATAGTATTCCTTTGACAGAATGTAGGACGAGGTATGGATCATACGAATGGTTAGTTATGCCATTTGGACTAATTAATGCACCGGCATTCTTTGTGGATTTGATGAACCGAATCTTCCATGACCACTTGGATAGATTTGTATTAGTCTTCATAGATGATATTCTGATATACTCTAAGGATGAGAGGGGGCATGAAGTTCATCTTAGAGTTGTGCTTAAGACATTGAGGGGCATCAGTTGAAGGCTAAGTTTTTGAAGTGTCATTTTTGGAAGAAGGAAGTGAAGTTCCTTGGTCATGTGGTCTCAAAGAAAGGGTTATCTATAGATCCGACCAAGATTGAGGCGGTAAATAATTGAAAGAGACTCGAGATGGTGATCGAGATAAAGAGCTTTCTGGGATTGGTTGGATATTACTGAAGGTTTTTCTTAGATAACTGCACCGATGACTAAGAGTACACGAAAAGATGTGAAGTTTATATGGACTGATAAGTGTAAGGAAGCATTCCTGAGCTTGAAACCGTTATTGACCCATGCATCAGTGTTGGTGGTTCCAAAAAGGAATTGGGATTTAGTTATTTATACTGATGCGTGTGGAAAAGGATTGGGAGTTGTGTTGATGCAAAGAGGTAAATTGATTGCTTATGCTTCTAGATAGCTCAGACCGCATGAAGTTAGGTATCCAACGCATGACTTGGAGTTAGCTGTATATTTGCTTTGAAGGTATGGAGGCATTATCTTTTGGCAGAGCGATTTGAGCTTTATACGGATCACAAGTCATTGAAGTACTTGTTTTCTCAAAAGGAGTTGAACATGAGACAACAGAGATAATTGTAGTTTATTGATGCTTATGATTTTTAAAATTGAGTACACATGAGGAAAAAGAGACAGGGTAGTGGATGCACTTAGCTAGAAGCATCAGAATGCAGTATTGGCTGTGATTATCGAGTGGAAAGACTTGGAAGCATTATCAGCTTGTAGAGTGCAATACAGATCCGTGGCAGGTTCTAGAGCAGGAAGTGATGTATTTTCTTGTTTGGAAGTTCGACCGGTAATGATTGGGAAGATATCTTGTAAACAGGAGGAGGATCCAGTTTTGGTTGAACGGATCAGAAAATTAAGGGAAGGAGTAGACTACGATGACTTTAAGGATTTTAGTCCTGACCAGAAGGGGTGGTAGAGAAAGAAAGGTTATGTGTTCCGAATGTAGGAGACATGAGAAAGGAAGTCCTGGATGAATGTCATCGTTCGAAGTTCACTATCCATCCAAGAGGGAAGAAGATGTATCGGGATATGAAGAGAAGTTTCTTCTGAGAAGGTATGAAATGGGACATTGGTTTATGTGTTAAGCAATGCTTGAATTTCCAACAGCACGGGCTGAACATTAGAAGCCAAGTGGATTGCTTCACTCGTTTGATGTTCCGATGTGGAAGTGGGATTCTATCTCAATTGATTTTATTAATGGGTTGCCAAGGCTTTGAAAGTGCGCTATGCTCTGATACCAAATGAAAGTGCGGTGTGTATACAATTATATGTGCTAATATAGTACACACGGATCGTGTAATATGGACAATAATATAAATGCGGAAAATAGATGATAGTAGCAAAGTAAAAATAAAAATAGAAAAATCACACCAGAGATTTTTATACTGGTTCGGAGCACCGTCCTACGTCCAGTCCCAGACTTCTATCTGGATTTTCACTATTAACTACCTCGCTTCACCCGGAGGAACAGGTTTACAATACCCGAACAGCCGAACGGGATTTCACGCCTCTAATACACTGAGGACTTCAACACTTGCCTCTTACAACACGAGGACTTCAACAAAAACAAATACAATTGTTGTTGACAACTTGTGTTCTTGAAAACACGGATTTGTCACTAGTAGTACACCCTTCCTATAATCTTATCCTCAAAGAATATGAATGATGTTTTGTAAAGATTAAAGAAGGTATTTACTTATTGAATCAAAAGATATGAAATAATTTCAATGATTCAATAAGCTAAATTAATTTTTAGAATGCAGGAGTGTTAGAGATTAGATTAGAGAGCATATATGATCGTGTAAAAACTTGTGTTTGAATCAATGATTTAGATGAGTATATATAGAGAAAAATAGTTGTAACTCTTTGTGAACAGTTGCCATTAAGAGTTATGATCATTGATGAAAGATAGGAGATGCAACCTTTGGAGAAGAGAAGTGTCTTTTGGAAAAGTTGCTTTCTGTTTAAAAACGGTCGACAGGTCAAAAATGGACCGGTAGACAGGAATTCAAATATATATACGTTATGTGCATGTGTGCATGTTATCCGTGCATTCTGGGCAAAAACGGTCGACCACCTTATTTTCAACCGGTCGACCGGTTTAGTCCAATTTGCACAGTTAATGTGCATATGTATATATATTGAAAGATTGAAGTTATATGATTATTTGAGGATAGATTTTAACATAAATTACTAACATACCAAATAATCAACCTCTAATATATGTAGCTCTTTGTGTTTCTTAAATGAATAACTTCTTTTTGTCGATCACGGCTTATTCCTTTGTCAGAAATCAAAACTCTATAAAAATCTTGACTCAACATTCTCCCCCTTTTTGATTGATGACAACATATATCTGAAGTTCTGAATCTCCCCCTGAATATGTGATCTCCCCCTGAATATGTGATCTCCCCCTGAGATTTTGTCTTATATATATATTCCTGCAAATAATTGTTAGCACTTTCTCCCCCTTTGTCATCGACAAAAAGGAATAATAGATAATGGAATAATATAGGAGTATATCAGCCAGAATATCCATTTTCCTCTTTTCTTAAGTAGGACCTGCAAAAAATAGAATTAAGTCCATGGTACCCACTTTTTATAGGGTCCTAAGAGTTAGGTCTTAGGAGTCCAAACCCATACGGGTCTGGTATCCCCTTTATATACATAATTAGTATTATGATGCACAGTATTCATAAAATTCTGAATATATTTGTTCCTAATCAAATTGTTATTTGTTATAGGAACCCATATTTTGATAGTCTTGACATTTTTCTTTTGAAATTTCACAACTGGTTTTGGTTTGGAATATAATAAACTAAGATTTTTCTTAGCTTCAGGTTTTTGTACTTTCTTTTTCCTTTTATTTCCAAGATTTTTCTTGGTTTCTTGTTTGTTATATCCCAATCCTTGTTTGTCTGAAATAGATTGTGAATTTTCAATAATTTTTGTCAAATTTTCTCGACCTTTGTTAAAGTTAGAAACATTTTGAGTAATGTCATCAAACTTTGTTTGTAAACTAGCTTTTTCTAGGTCTAGAATTTTGACTTTTGCTTTAAGCTCATGATTTTCAGTAGTGAGAGCATTATTTTTCTCTTTTTGAGTTTCTATTTCTTGACTCAAAAGAGATATTTGAGAGTCAACATTAGATGATGATTCTTGAATATTTTCAAGTTCTTCTTCTAATATTTTCTTCTCATCTTTTAACATATCTCGTTCAAACTCTGCTCTACTTAAATCTGCTTTTACTACTTTTAATTGACGTTTTATGTCTTTATATTTGACTATCAATTCAGCATTAATATCAAGTAATTCATCAAATGTAGGAATTTGTACCTCATCTTCTGTTGCCATAAAACAAACATTAGCTTGTTCATTCTCCGAATCACTTTCACTTTCTGATGAAGATGACTCTGAATCATCCCATGTTACTGAGAAGGCTCGTTTCTTTGATTTGTCCTTCTTATATTTGAATTTGTCATTTTCTAACTTTTTCTTTTGTTCTGGACAATCCTTCTGCATGTGTCCCTTTTTATGGCAGTTGAAACATTCTATAGCAGATGAAGATGGTTTATTTGATCCAGGTTTCCTTTTATTGTAGCGACTGGCTTTTCGATATTTTAGGAATTTTTTGAAACCTTTAGCAATGAACGCCAAATCTTCATCTTCAGAATCTGATTCATTTTCATCTTTCTCAACATGAAATGCTACATTTTTCTTTTCTTCTTTCTGTTCTTTTCTAGCCTGCAAATTTGCTTCATAGGACATTAAATTTCCTATCAATTCATCTGGCTTCATGACGGAAAGGTCATTAGCTTCTTCAATTGCTAATACTTTTCCTTCCCATTCATTAGTCAGAGAATGTAGGACTGTTGAAACAACATCAAAATCAGAATACTTTTGTCCTAACCCAATAAGTGCATGGTGAATAGTTTGAAACCGTGAATACATGTCATTGATTGTTTCATTTGGTTTCATTTTGAAATTTTGAAATTGACTTTTCAGCATGGCTATTTTGGCTTGTTTAACCTTGTTAGTACCTTCATGAGTGATTTTTAGCGTTTGCCAAATTTGATATGCAGTAGTGCAGATACTAACACGGTTATATTCATTTTGGTCTAATGCACAGAACAACATATTTATTGCTCTTGCATTTACGGCTGCTGCCGTTTTCTCAGCCACAGTCCATTCTGAATAATCAGTTGTTGGATTCACTATTTCTCTTTGAGTAGCATTCCAAGCATCATAGCTACTTGATTGCATAAAGAATGACATACGTGTTGCCCAATAACTATAGTTAAGACCATTGAAAAATGGAGGTCTTTGTGTCGATTGCCCTTCTGTGTAAGTGGTGTTTTGAGTGCTAGTACTTGCGTTATTTGCCATATTACAAGAATATATCAAATAACTGTGTTACGGTTATATGATGACCGTGCTCTGATACCAATTGAAAGTGCGCTATGCTCTGATACTAAATGAAAGTGCGGTGTGTATACAATTATATGTGCTAATATAGTACACACGGATCGTGTAATATGGACAATAATATAAATGCGGAAAATAGATGATAGTAGCAAAGTAAAAATAAAAATAGAAAAATCACACCAGAGATTTTTATACTGGTTCGGAGCACCGTCCTACGTCCAGTCCCAGACTTCTATCTGGATTTTCACTATTAACTACCTCGCTTCACCCGGAGGAACAGGTTTACAATACCCGAACAGCCGAACGGGATTTCACGCCTCTAATACACTGAGGACTTCAACACTTGCCTCTTACAACACGAGGACTTCAACAAAAACAAATACAATTGTTGTTGACAACTTGTGTTCTTGAAAACACGGATTTGTCACTAGTAGTACACCCTTCCTATAATCTTATCCTCAAAGAATATGAATGATGTTTTGTAAAGATTAAAGAAGGTATTTACTTATTGAATCAAAAGATATGAAATAATTTCAATGATTCAATAAGCTAAATTAATTTTTAGAATGCAGGAGTGTTAGAGATTAGATTAGAGAGCATATATGATCGTGTAAAAACTTGTGTTTGAATCAATGATTTAGATGAGTATATATAGAGAAAAATAGTTGTAACTCTTTGTGAACAGTTGCCATTAAGAGTTATGATCATTGATGAAAGATAGGAGATGCAACCTTTGGAGAAGAGAAGTGTCTTTTGGAAAAGTTGCTTTCTGTTTAAAAACGGTCGACAGGTCAAAAATGGACCGGTAGACAGGAATTCAAATATATATACGTTATGTGCATGTGTGCATGTTATCTGTGCATTTTGGGCAAAAACGGTCGACCACCTTATTTTCAACCGGTCGACCGGTTTAGTCCAATTTGCACAGTTAATGTGCGTATGTATATATATTGAAAGATTGAAGTTATATGATTATTTGAGGATAGATTTTAACATAAATTACTAACATACCAAATAATCAACCTCTAATATATGTAGCTCTTTGTGTTTCTTAAATGAATAACTTCTTTTTGTCGATCACGGCTTATTCCTTTGTCAGAAATCAAAACTCTATAAAAATCTTGACTCAATAGGCTTAGTAGTGGAAATGAAAGCATATGGGTCATAGTGGATAGACTAATCAAGAGTGCCCATTTCATTCTGGTAAAGTCAACTAGGAAGGCACCTATTTTGGCGAAGTTGTTTATGAAGAATGTAGTTAGACAGCACGAGATTCCTAGTAGTATCATCAATGATAGGGTTTCTTTGTTTACTAGCAAGTTCTGGAAGAGTCTACAGGAAGATTTAGGAGCCAAGCTCAACACTATCTATAGACTGATGGGCAAACGGAAAAAGTTAACAAAGTCTTGGAGGATTTGTTAAGAGCTTGTGCATTGGATTTCGAGGGATCATGGGAAGACCATCTCCATTTAGTCGAGTTGTCGAATAACAACAGTTATCAGGCTAGTATTGGGATGGCACCGTTTGAAGCTTTGTATGGAAGACCATGTAAGTCTCCCTTATGTTGGTTAGAGATCGGAGATAGATTTGTTCTTGGTCCAAATTTGAAAAATGAAGCCCCGGAGAAGATTGAGTTGATCTGATCTAAGATGAGGGAAGCTCAGTCTGGGCAGAAAAGTTATACAGATAGAAGAACGAAAGACTTGGAATTCTTTGTTGGAGACTATGTGTTTATTAAGGTTTCACTAATGAAATGTGTGATTAGATTTGGAAAGTCAGAAAAGCTAGCACCAAGATTCATTAGACCTTTTTGTATTGTTGAGAGGATCGGAAAACTCGCTTATAAAGTAGAGTTACCGAATAGTTTGGTATGAGTCGATGATATTTTCCATATATCTCACCTTAGGAAATGTGTTAGAGACCTAGGGAATACTATAGCATCTACAGTGTTAGAGGATTTAGTAGCAGAGCCGGACTTAACTATATTTAGAAACCCGATTCGAATAGTCGAGAGAGATGAGAAGAAGTTAAGGAACAAGACAGTTAGATTAGTAAAGGTCCAGTGGAGTGATGATATTAGAGACTGTACTTGGGAGACTGAGAGCAGGATTAGAGACTCTTATCCTAGTCTGTTTGACGGTATGTTTTACCTTTGATTGTTTTGTTGTGTACCTTATCATAATTTCGAGGACGAAATTCTTTAAGGAGGGGAGTTAGTAACACATCATATTTTTATAATATTATTTAGGATATTTAATTAGCTAAATTGAATAAAATAATGTGAAGATTTATAGTTTGAGGTTTGATTTATCTAAAGGTAGTCGTTCCATGTTAAATGAAAACTAAAATGAAATAACATGAATTAATGTGGTAGGAAATTTGGATGGGAAAATGGAAAATAGGATAAACTTATACCCTAAACCCTTAGGAAATGAAACACGCATTCATTACATTTTGTCAAACTAAAAACATCAATGTCGGGTTGTCACATTTGGTTTGTTTAAACATAATTAAAAACATGATTTTCTTACGAAATGAATGCTCCTTATCTTTTCCTCTAGATCTTCATCTTTTCTCCCTTAAAGTATCGCTGGCCTAGGTCTTAGGTTTTCTTTCTTTATATTGTTTTGAGTAGGTGGAGAATGAACGAAGAGTGGGATGGTTAAAGGGTTAGCAAATCTAGGCTTTGGGCCAAAACCACATCTTAGTTATTCTTATTAATCCCTTAACTTCTCATTCTAAATTCATTTATCATTAAATAACTTATCTTCATATTTCTCTTCTTATAGTTTAATTTGGTTAATCATTTATTTAATTAATTCCCATATTACGGTACTCTAAAATATGGGTAATATGGGGTGTTACAAGCTTCCTCTTTATAACATCATCTATTTCTATATCCTCAAAGATGCACTCAAAAGTGCCCAACTAGTCCTGCAATTTGATGGCTGATTCCATTCTAAGAAATGTTTTGCCACCCAAAGAAGAGTAATCCTTGTTCAATTTGGCAAAATCAACCCTTGGCGCTTGCACCGGAGCACCACCACAAACACCCATAATAGGAGTAACTCCTTGGGCAATCTACATCTGGTTCCTTATCATATTATTGAACATAGCCTATATACCAGTATTCATAGCTGCTCTACATTCCCTGCTCCTTACTTTTTGCTGTAAATAGAATTCCTAGCAGAATTTCTCATTTGTCGGCTCATTTTTATAAGCTGTAGTAAGAAAGATTATTCTTTAAAAAAAAGAATAAGTGGTGGTCGTGAATTCAATGCAACTTACTACAATATATGCTACTATATAGTTTTAAAAATTGAAATATAACAAGCATGTTTTCTCATATATCATCTGACCCATTCTATAGTGATAACTCCTACATAAATCTGATGGATCCAAGTATCAACTTAGGTCAATTAGGCAACCTGAGCTCTGACACCAAATGTGACGACCGTCCTACACTTCTAGCCCAATCTACTTGAATAATGCACTCCTCGGCCGAGTAGGATGATAACCATAGGTATAAAGTAACAAAAATCTAAATCACAGAACTTATAAAAGATCTTACAACACATAGATAAATTATAATAACCAAATATATATACAATAGGCAAGGCGGTAATATAATCAAATGAACCATAAATAAGACCATCAAAGTGCAACAAGTTCACAGATTATACAAATGAAAAAAAAGAAGAGTTCATACATCCCAAATCTCCAAAATAAACTCCATAAACGGTCGCTCTGTTGACCAAAAACATGGATCAACATCCTGGAAATAGTATGAAAGCACCAGCCTTGTTTACTAAGGCAAATAGAATAGAGGCAAGAAATAAGAGCTTGCAGATAAAGTAAAAAAGATAAGAGATTTTTATTATGGTTTGGCTATTAACGAAGCTTACGTCCACTTTATAACTTTTGTTATTGACTGACTACAATTACAAGTTGAACCTGATTACAATTCGACTGGATCTTGTGAGTTAGATCAAGCCATCAGTGTTAGAGTTCACTAGAGAATCACAATGAACCCTTTAGATGACTATTATGTGGGAGGAGAAGAGTGAAGAATAGTTTCTGCATAGTTTCAGTAGCCAGTCCAAAAAATCCTCTTTACGTCGACGGTAGAAAATTATTTATAGGGGATGGAGATAACTTGGGCTAAAGCCACTTTGTCAAAGACTCGCATTTGACGGTACATAGGCGCTCCCAAAATTCTAGAACAAGCTGACCCAATCTAATGGATCGCTATCGATCCATAATGCATGGATTGCTAGCGATCCATATGGTTAGAGTATATTTGGCTCGTTCCATTTGGATCATGTTTCCTGCCTTGTGTAGATGATCTCCATGTAATTTCATGACTAGATGCTTTGGTTTGATGGTGATTCATGTACTGATTGCATTGAACTGCTGATGGAGTTTGATGAATGCTCACTTCTTGATCCAACTTGCTTGGAATTCCATCAAACTTGGCAGACATTCCTAAAAAACTTATTAGATCATGGTGCAAGAGTACTGGAGGATCCATAAGCAACCCTTATGGATCACCAGCGATCCATAGGAGATGGATCTCTAGCGATCCATCACCATTGGAGATTTTTGACTTCTTTTTCTTGGGTCTCTCTTGGTTGATTCTTCTAGTCCTTTTGGCTAATTCTTGAGTTGCTCAGACTCGAAATAGATGTCCTGGATTCCTTTTAATTTCGTTGGGTCAAAAATTCGGATAACATTTCCCCCCAGAGTATGCTTTCATTAGAAACAAGGCATGCTCTGGAAGTTATTGCTTTTGAGTTCTCATTTGGTGAGGTTCGAGTGTTCGTGTTGTGGCCATCATGTGAATTTGGCTCTAGTTATTCAGTCGTCTGTTGAATTTTGATGGGAATCTTCATAGCTTAGAACAATGAATTAATTTCAATCCCACAAATTTCAAGAGGCTTGTAAAAGATACTTAGATCATGCTTGGTGATTTAGGAAAAATTTGTTGCTATTGTATGGATAACTAGCGATCGAAGGACTTAACATATATTTCTGCAACTTTGCCTTATTTATTCCATTCGATCCTACCTGCTTGCCCACATGTCTCCATTCAATGATTCGAGCCAATTCTCCTATGACTTGACCTAAATTCAATCCAAACCCTAACTCCATTCGCGCAATCGCCATTGCCAGTCTATCGCCGAAGCTTCCTAACTTTGAGTTTTCCTTGCCGTGTCGCTGTCTTAAGCCAGCCTTTTAGCACCCGAAACTTCATCAATTTGGATCGCCATCGATCTACCCACCTTGGATCGCTACCGACTTAAACATTGTCCATTCTTTCCCTTTGATTTTTGACTTGAGGTTGGTGGTGTAGAATTTGGCATTCGTTTAGCAATTTGGTGATGATGTTAGATTGATTATTATAGAGAACTCGACTTGATTGTGATTTTATGGAAGAAGATAGTAAATCGAGTCTTGAGTTCTTCACGGAACGATACTCGGGCTATACCCTGGTGCTTGACATGTTTTTCTATCTATGTGCATAGAATCGAAATTGACTTGCACCGAGTTACATTGTTAATCCAACATGCTGTCTCGCGAATTTGTTTTGGTTCTTCCAGGAGGTGATAACAGCTTAGTGTAGCATCTCGCATGCAGCTTATGTTTTTATCGCCTTCCGAAGAGTTTGGGTTGGTCCCGTTATTGCACACTTATTGTTTGTGAAATGGGAAGAGCTTCCGACATTTCTTCGGACAATGGATCAATTATTGACCGTTGATCGATAACGAGCAAGTATAGGAGAAATAACTTCAATAAATGATACGAGAAGCTCTTTTTTCTTTACCGTGAGTGAACTATCTAACATGATAGAGCATTTGTTGTGTTCAGGACACCAATCCCATCTCACATAGGTAACACATTGCACTTGCCCCAGTCTATACTCAAAACCTGATGTGTCGACATAAATGTATACTTTTTCGAAGTCCAATTTTCGTAAGAGAACTTTTACCTAAAGATAGAATTACCTGACTATGTTCGATGCAAGTTCTTTTGTATAGAATAATGCACCCATCCTCTCGCTGTAAGTCCAGTGGAGAAAGTCTAGCATTTTCAAAAGTTGAATCATCATCCATTGCGTCTACCTTTTCAGTCCTGCGAGCTGAATAGGTCAGCTGGTTTCGGTGGGTTCGACTATAGAACGGACTCCTCTAAATTTCAGAGTTCTACTTAATCCATCAGAGAGAGCTTCCTCCTAAATCTCTACTAAAGTCTTACATAACATTTTCTTACAACATGGCATTTCGGACAATGATGTGCGCCTTCCGTCGAAGAACAAGTTTGCACATATACCGCCTTCGGGGCATACTGCTTGCCACCGATATATGTGCTTAAATGGAGCAGTGCCCCTCTTTAATAACTTCTTGAAAGAAACTCTTCTGAACTTAGGAATTGCTCCATTTCAAATTCATCCAAATGGGTATGCGATCTTAACCAACCTTTACGTCTTGTTTATGCAAACGTTTAATCATGCCCTGAGTTTCGATGAGTTGAAATAATTTCTCTCGTTTAAGAAGAGAGAGGAGTGTTCATACCTTGTCGTCATTGAGGCTCAATCAAATCGCAAGATCGTGCTACATCTTCAAAGAAATCTATCTTAATTCAAGACCTAATATTTCTTTGTTAGGTGTCCCGGGGAATTTAACCACCTTTGAACGTTGGGGGGTAATATCTCTCTTTTACTTATTGACTTTCAAAATGTTGTTATGGGATTTCTGATAGATCGAATACTTCTTGCAGTTATTCTGAGACCAAATAATGTCCATCACTTGATCAGATTTTCCATACTCTGAAGACCGTAAACGCCAAGGAGAGATCAATTAAATTTTTACTAACAGACGAGAATTTGCTTCGGTATGGGCTGTTGCATCCTAGGAGATCCGCCATGGCCGTCGATGTCCTATCTCCTTCTCGTTTCAGAATATAAACATGTTCCACTTCTTCATCACAAGGCTCCAAAGAGGGCGATCTCCCAGAAAGAGATGGTCCGTCTAGCGGGTCAAACGAAGAAATTCATGGAGGAAAGGGTGCTACGACTAAAGCCAACTACCCGGCTAGAATACCCCCAATTCCAAATGAGGGAAAGGAAGAATTCAAGCAGCATAAGGGCAAGGTTGCAGTGGCAACAGAAAACGAGGAGGGTAAAATTGGGGGTAACAACAGTTATGATTACTCCTCTAGCAATGATGAATTCGATGCAAGTTCCGACGATAGAGACTTCGAATCGTGCGATGAGATTTCAGTAATGAGTCTCGTTCGCCCAGATTTGCCTCCTTGAAAAATTCATGATAAGATGCACCCCAGCAGCTAAGAGACTTTAGGATTCCCCACTTAAAGAAACCGGTATTGACTTTGGGGATTTGAGCAACATTCATGTACATATCGATTAACTCATGGGAGGAGATTTCGAATTCGAGGGATCGTCTCCTCGCCCTGGTCATACCGTGTCTAGATTCAACCTGATTTCTACCATGATGGCTTCCTGGTCCAGTTTGTGACGTCCTTTTAGGCCGCTTAAGACATATTACACATCTCACTAGGGTCATATTTAGTTACACATGCATTATTTAGGTCCATTTCTTATTGCTAAAGTTCTTTATTCATTCTTCATATCAAGTACCACGAGAGGCCGTGGACTTTACGATGATCTTAAATAATTCATCGATTCGTAATGTTGGTCAAGATGGTCTTCAAGCCACCACCAGCCCCATGAATCCAAAGAAGAGTGGAGAAGGCGAAAGGACTTAGAAGCCGAAGCACATCGCATGGATGACATATAACGTCTTAAGGTTTATAAAAGTGGCTATGAGAAGAGAAAAATTCCGGACGACCGAGAAGAGCCACCCAAGAAGCCGAAGGTGGATCGCAGTTCTCATCCCTCTGAGCATCAAACTTTTGCCTCAGCCCTGATCTCTATTGGACTGAAGTTTCGGCTTCCACTATCCAAGTTTCATCTTCATCCCAAGCTCCGTCGACCCATGTGGTGCCTGCATCTGGTCCTTCATGTTCTCATAAAAGGCCGGTTTATATTCTTTCGTTCGGTCCCCTAGACTTGAAGCTGCGCTCACTGGGTATTTCTAAAGGGGTTAAGTCTGACCGCGACCTGCGTTTTAATCTGCAAAGATTCCTATATGCCCCATCTTTCGGCGATTCAAAGTGATTTAGATCAAGCTGTGGGATGGGAAAAGTTATGCAAGCAGTTGGCAGACATGAACCGCAAAAATTATCAAGATATCCTCTTCTTGAATCAAAGAAAGATGATTATGAGAGGGCGTTAGCGGAACATGATGCTAGAATCGAGCGATTAATGCAAGAGAAGGACGCTGCACTCCGAGAGAGTAAGAACAGTGCTAGCTTGCTGAAGGAATTGAAAGAGGCCTAAGAAAAAATAGAGATCGTATTCCAAGATGAAATCAAAAGGCCCATGTGGACGAAGTTAAGCTAAAAGAGGAGCTAGAAGCCCATGACATGATCATTGAAGCATAAAAGAAAACCACCGCCGGTCATGACAAAGTTGTCGAATCCTATAAAAAGACAATTACTGATTACATGGGAATATTGGAACCCCGTGATAAGATGTTATTGATTAATCTCAAATGATTACTTCGCTTTAGGAAAGGGTCATGCAGCTTAGAGTCGAGAAGACCCGAATTGAAGTGGAGAAGGCCACCATAATAGCGGATTACTTGGAGTTGTGAGATACTTTTGAAAAGAAGATGGGGAAGTTGGACGATACCATCTTAAATTTCTATGTTAACTCCTTGCCGTATTAAGGGAGCCTTAGTTATCGGGCCCTAGTTTTCCGCGTACCCTTGTCGTGGTTTGGAAGAAATCCAGATCCATTTCCAAGAGAATGGGGATGTATACCGAGCAAGAGTTGAGGATCTTACTTGTAACACCCCTAATTTTTAATAACATTATTTAGAAAATTTAATTAGATAAATTAATAGAATAGTATAATGATAAGTGGATTGAGATTTAAAAATTTATTTAGAGGCTGAGCTTAATTAAAACTTTATTTTAAAATAATGGGCTTATGAACATTTTTATATGCTAATTAGTGAGATCATAACGCAAAGGCTTAATGGTTAATTACCACACCATAATCCCATTATCCTTAAATATCTTGTTTCCTTTACTTTGCATGCTCATTTTTCAAAACTCAAAAATGTAAATAAAAAGCTCAAAGCTGGCCATTACCTAGGGAAGAAAAGAGGAAAATTAAATTTAAGCTAAGCAATCAAACAAGGGGAATTAATCAAGGACCGAATCTCAACTTCCTTATCCTAATCAAGGTGAATAATAATCAAAACCATCTCTACTTTTTTTTAATGATCATTTGGTTTTCGAGTTTAGGTTTAAATCTCTTATATTGATTTTTGATGATGATATGCTTGGATTCCATGATATGATATATTCAAACAAGTTTGTTTGATAATTTTTTTATACAGTTTTAGAGCTAAAACTGTTTATTTTTTATTTCAAATGCCATGAGGAATTTATATGTTATGTAAAACATTAATTTGGAGATGGGTTTTAATTTTTATAATTTTCCAAGCTATGGAAAATTTATTATGAATCTTTAAAGGATATGAACTATTGCGTTTAGAAATTAATTTCGGCTATATTATGAAGAATTTGGGTCTGAAATATATATATGTTAGATAACATATTTGTTACCCCGCTTTTTGGTCATGGCCGGGATACCAACAAATTGGCTAAAAATGATGGAATCAGGATTGGAGATTGATTGGAAACAAGGCTATAATCGATACCGTAAAAATTTAACCAAGCTCTAATCGAGGTGAGATCAATTGGGGATGGTGAGCAAGGCTTGGAGAAGATATGTTCCAAATTTCAAGTCAATCGAAGATCGTATGCTCGAGTTATGGATGGATCATGGTTCGTGAAAATTCAGTTTGTGTCGATACATTCATATCGATCGAAATGGATTTGGCTATTTACACTGGATCGATGGTTTCCTATCGATCCATATGGATATGGATAAGGGAAATGCGCTTGGCACCTCACTTTGGACCGATGGATTTTGTATCGTTGCAATGCACGTCGATTGGATGGATACATACTTTGTATCAATCAAAGTTTGGATCGATACGAAGGGAGCAGGGTTTGGATGGATAAAAGGCATGTGTTTCCCAGGGTGGCATTAGATCGAAGCGAACAGTGTGGATACGAACATGGCATGGATCGATATGAAAGGTGGGTATTCGAAGATCAATACGAGTAAGGGCATGGATATGAAATGATGGACACGAAGAAAGAAATAGTTAAAGGCGTTTTAGGAGGCATTTCATATCGATCACTTATTGATCGATACGAAGAAGACAATCGGGGATTGATGTGAATAGGGGATGGATTTATGGATACGAATAAGGCCGCAGGTGCTGATGCATGGATACAGAGCATTGATGGATACAAAGGCTCTGTACTTCGTATCGATGGATGTTGAGGAAGTGGTCAAGATGGAACGAAGGATGTGGATTAGAGCACGTGAAGTACGGATTGATGCGAAGGCTGCGGTTAAGGATATAGGGGTAGATCCGATACGAAGTGGTTGGAGGCGAGTAGATTGATGCGAAAGATTCAGCCTCCTTGCAAATCAAATCTTGCATTGATCATAACGCAACATCTACAAGTCCAAATGCTATGAAATTTTCGAAGGAGCTTCCTTATGCACTCAAGAACCTCCATGATCGATCTCGGCTCGATTGGACCACTTTTGGATCGATATGAATTGAATATGGATCGATCCAAAATCACTCCGGATCAATCTGGCGGGCTCACTTGCGCCAGAAAAAGGTATTCTAGGTTTTGAGGTGGATATTTTCGAACCTACACTATAAATGCAGTCCTATGGCAACTAGAAAGGCATCTTCTTCTTGGCTAGGGAAAACTCTGCCATTTTTGCTATTGATTTTCAAAGGCTTGTAACTGTAAACTCACTACAAAAGCAATAAAAGGATCAATTCAAAGTAGACGTACGTCGGAGATATCCGAACCACTATAAACTCTTGTGTTCTTTACTTTCTTTCTTACATTTTACATGTGCTATCTCTTCAGTTTTATTCTCTACTATACCTAGATCTGAGATCTATGTTGGAATATTGTGGATATGTGTGTGTATACACTATTGCTTTTTCTACTTCCAGGGTTTGTGCCCAATTTTGGTGCAAACAATATTAAAAGTGAATTTCTATGATTTTTGGGGATTTTTCTTATGTAATTTACTATGGAAATTAAATTATTTTAGATAAAGGACTTAAATATTTTACTGGTTTAGCTTAAGGAAGGGCTTATTTGCTAAATCATTTTAATTAGATCTGAAATGAATACAACAATTTTGTTTTGGAAAGAATTTGAAAATTTTACGGCAACCAATTAAATATTTACAAATAGATAGGTTAATTAAAAAGCAATTACTTGAAAAGGCATTAAAACAATCTTTACTCAAAAATTATGTTTCGCCCTTTCAGTAGTACATTTCGACCCTATACTTCCGCCTCAACCAAGTCGAAACCAACACACAAGGTATCAATTCGTTGGTACATAGCGGATTGGAGAAAGGTAGCAGGCATGGTGCCGAACCACGCTTTCGAAGGGGTCAAAACTAGTTAGCTTTCGAAGGTCTTTGTTTTACTATCCAAAGATATGAACTTGCCTTGTTTTCAAATGGATTGTTTCGAAGGGGTCCAAACCCATTTAAATAGCTTTCGAAAATGCTATCTCCTTTTTGTTTCAAAAGAATAATTTCGAGTGAGTTTCCTTGTTTTAATTCAATGCTTTCGAAATGGGTAGTTTTAACCTAATCGAAACCTTGCCGCCGACCTTATGCCTTTCGAATGGATTGAAGTAATCAACTAGATCGAAAGGTAGCTTTTGTTTTAAATGTAATAAGCCACTTCCTAAAGCTTTCGAAAGGGTTTATTGGTTTTGAAGGCAATTTCTTTGAAAGGGGTTTCGGAGCTATCGTTCAGATGTTTTACTTAAATGATTTAAGCTTTCAAAAGGATGCTTCCAAAACCATCAGTTTTTCCCAAACTCTTTTATATAAAGAATAATGATTTCAAGAGGGGTACTTCCGTTTATATTCACTTTGACCTAAAAGATATTTTTAAGATAAAGCCAATGGTTTCGAAAAGGGTACTTTCAAATGGCTTCGAAGCTATGCTTATAAGAGTTAATAAGTAATGCTTTAATGCTTTCAGAGGTATGTTTTGATGGTTTCGAAAGAGATGGTTTAAAGTGTTTCGAAAGGCATATGCTTAGAGTTTTGAAAAAAAGATTTAAATGCTTTCGAAGGAGGTTATCCAATGGTTTCGAACGTGAAAGTTTAAGGTTTCAAAAGCCTTAGCTTTCAAAACAAAGAGCCCAATCTCATTTTAAAGGAAAACCATGGCATAATAAAGGAGTTTTAAATGGATTTTAAGTATGAAGTTTTTGAAGAAGCTTTCCTTGATAAAATAATAGGTTAAAGGGATTAACTATGTTTCATACTAAAATGTTTTCAAGGATATTAAACTATAGGTGTTGGTTTATTATGTTATTATGGTTGCTTCTTCTAATATACATTTTCACCATAAAATGGACCCCTAACCGTATTTTGGGGAAAAGGGGCAGGATAACCAGCTAGGTTGACCCAGTAGTGAATATAAATTGAGTGAACTCCTAAATGAGTGGAATTGCATCTAGGAGGTCAGATAGGCCATAATGTAGGATGCCTAAATACCAAACAAAGAAGTTGTTAGATAAATAGGTTCATAGTGAACCAATGAAAACTGTGTTTAGAAAGAGTTATTAGTAGGATCCAATAGGTTTGTAGTGAACCAATGAAAACTAAATTCGGATCGATTTATTGACATAAGTCAGTAGGTTCCTAGTCAATCCATGAAAACTAGGAGAAGAGGGAAGTTATTGGAGATACCAATAGGTTCAGGGAGGAGCCATGAAACAATGAAGTTATAGGCAGGGGCCCATAGGTTCTTAGTGATCCCATGAAAACTATAAAATCGGACATGGACTCCATAAGAATTAAACATTTTATTAGTCGGCCCATGAAAACTAATAGGTTAATAGTGACCTTAGAAACTACAACTGAGATAGCTAGTCAATTGAGTGGGGAGGGAAAATCCAGAATTGATTTACTTATTTGTGTATCATCATACTATTTTGAATTGTTTTGTTTTAATCATTATGGATGTAGGAGCACAATATATGGTTATTATAAATTTTTAGAGGATATTAGTGGGGGAAAAACCCGTTCCGCTAAGCGACGTAGTCTCACTTGATATCTAAATGGTTTGAGATGGTAGGTTATTATTCAAACTTGGCTTTATGTCTGACTTAAAGTTTATGTTTTCCCCTTGAACTCCCGGATGCTCAATTGATTTTGAGTAGTTTGAGAGTTGAGGTTTTCAGGTACCTCATTAGACGAATAAGCTTTTGGAGATGTGCAAGAGGCATGATAGCTATTTAGAGTTCTTTTCTATCTTGGTTCGGTTGTATTTTGTTATAAAAGCAAAGTTGTTTAATTTCCTAGATACTCTGATAATCCAATGGGGCATCTTCATATGTCACTCTTGGCGTATGTTGTAATAATTATAATTTCTCAAAACGTGGTTCTCGTATTTGGGATTATGTAATGAATTTGAAATGATTTGAAATGGAAAGCGAAATTTGTTTAATGAATTTAAATTTTCAGTATCCATGTGTTTCTTTTATACCAATGTACCTACCATTACCGTATTTGGTCGTCGAGGATTAATAACTATAGATGACTGCAGCATCCTTAGTCGTTAGTTTTGGGCCTTCAAGTGGGGATGTTACAACTTGGTATCAGAGCATAGGTTTATGAAAACTTAAAATAAATTTAAACCTAAAAGATTGTTTAAAACATAATCCAATAAATCAAGAAATAAGATCGGGGTTTGGGATAACGCTATAGTAGCATACTTGTTTTTGATATATATATATATATGTGTGTGTGTGTGTATAAGTACGTATTCCCCTCTCTCTTAGGTCGTTCTTCTATATCTTACTAATGCTCGTATGTAGATTTACGAGGAAATCTTGGTGGAGGAAGTACCATAACCAACGAAAATTCTCGACCCATAAGGAGAAACCCAGGTCGATAGGCATGCTAATCAGAATGCAGATGCCAATGTAGGTGTTGGAAATCCACTAGTGGATATGGGGACGATGTATCATTTTTTCATCAATCTGGTGCAGGCGGAAGCAGCTGCCGGAGTTGTTGGAAATGTTGGAGGAGCTAATCATGTGGCTCCATTCGGGCATAACTATGCTAAGTTGAGCATGGATTACACCAGCCTTGGTGGGAAGCCATTTGTGGGGATGAAAATGCCATAGAAGTTGAGAATTGGCTATTGCATTGTGAGATAATCTTCGCTGATCTGGGATAGGATGATGAGCAGAAAAGGAGATTAGTCTCTAAGAAGTTGCATGGGGCAGCGCTTCATTGTTGGAATAGTGTTACTACCGGAGTACCTGAGGAACAGTTGACTTGGACAGAGTTTCGAAGGAGATTCAAGCAGAGATTTTTGTCCGAAGTTAATAAGTCAGCATTGTTGAGGAAGTTTGTGGATTTGGTGCAGGAAGAGATGTCGGTAATTGAGCATGCTACTAAGTTTAATGAGTTATCTGGATATGGGAATGCTACCATAGTCACCGTCATAAGGAGGAATGAGAAGTTCATTCGGGGATTAAGACCTGAGATTGCTAGGGTAACCCTACTACATCTTCGTGATCCTTGTAATGTAGTTGTAGAGATCTGTAGCGTCCCCCTACTTAGAGGCCCAAAACTAACGGATATAGATGATGCAGTCATCCATAGTTATTAATCTTCAGCGACCAAATACAGTGGTGTTAGATACATTGATACACAGATCACAGAAATATGGAAAAATTCAACAATTCTAAAACTCATTTCCACCTTCAAATTAAAACATTTCATGTTCATTACATAATCCCAAATTACGTTGACCGCGTTCAGCAAAATACAATTATTACAAATACGTCAAGAGCGACATATGAAGATGCCCCTTGGTTGATCAGAGTATATTGAAAGGCTAATAAATCTGCCTTTACAAACAAAATATATAGCGGAAAGAAAAAATCTAAATATCTATCTGCCTCCTGCACGCCTTCGGAAGCTTTATTCGTCAAAGGAGAAAACCTGAGAACCTTAAATCTCAAACTACTCAAAATAAATTGAGTACTCGAGAGTTTAAGGGGAAAAAAAAAACATTGAGTCGGACATAAAGCCTGGTTTGAATAATAATCTAACATCTCAACCCTTTAGATATCTAGTGAGAACACGCCGCTTAGCGGGATGAGTTTTCCCCTTTCTAGTATCCTAAAACCTTTATAAAGCTATATACTATGCTCCTGCATCCACAATGGTTAAAATATACATTTCATAATATTATGATGATATGCATACTTGAACATAAATAAGATTTTCCCTTTCCCAGTTTAATCTAACACCCTGTCAATATTATAGTTTCTTGGGTCACTACTAACCTTTTAGTTTTCATGGATTTACTAATAACTTTATAGAACTAATAGACACGCTGTCCTATTCATAGTTTTCATGGGATCACTAAGAACCTATAGGCTCCTACCAAATAACTTAATTAATTCATGGATCTCCCTGAACCTATTGGTCATTCCAATAACTAATCACATTATCCTAGTTTTCATGGGTTGACCAAGAACCTATAGACTTATCCAGTAACTCACTACACATTCTAGTTTTCATGGGTTGACTAGGAACCTACTAATACTTCCATTAACCACATTCTAATTCTAGTTTTCATGGATTTACTAGGTACCTGTTAAATGAAGTCAATTGTTAATCCGGATATAGTTTTCATGGGTTCACTACAAACCAATTATCCCCTGCCAATTGTCTTTATGCATAGTTTCCATAGGTTAACTATAAACCTTTATGTATGCTCCAATAACTACCTTATTATAGTTTTCATGGGTTCACTATAAACCTCTTGGTATGCACCGATAACTACCTTATAATAGTTTTCATGGGTTTACTATGAACCTCCTCGTATGCACCAATGACTACAAAGTTTGGGCATCCTATATTTTTGGTCACTCTGACTCCCTGGATGCAAATTTACTCATTCAGGAGTTTAAGTAATTTATATTCACTATTTGAGTTAACCGACTCGTTCTTCTACCCCTTTTCTCCAAAATACAGTCATGGGTTATCATGTGAATATACTCATATTTAAAGAAGTAAAACATTAATTAACAATACCACTCCTGTGGGTTTAAGGTCCTTGAAATACATCTCATAAAACATTGTTAACACCTTTAGATTATAACTTTTCAAGGCAATACTTCTTCAAAATTACATATTTAAAACCATTACAAAACTCCTTTATATAAGTCGTGGGTTTCCCTTTAAAAATTAGAGTATGGGTTATTAAATATTTTAAACCCAAACCTTTCGACCTTGTCGAAATGTCTTCAAAACAACCTTTCGAATCCATACCCCTTGAAACCATTCAGTAATTCAAATCTTAAAATATAAACCTTTCGAAGACTTACTAAGTTCAAGTTAAAATATGCAAAAGGTACTCTTTAAAACCTTTCGACTATAATGGAAGCAACCTTTTGACCTTGTCAGAAGGTTTGCTTCGAAAGCTTTAAAACATTTCATTTAGAACAATAGACCTCTGCCTTTTTAAAGAAACTCCTTCGAATGCTTGGGTTACATTTCAATTATAAAACAAAGCAAAATCATCTTAAGTCGAAGGCTTTTATACCATACGGAAGTAATGGGAGAAGCGGTTGGTTTTTTAAAACAAGCAAACCCTTCGTCTTTGTCGTAATCAATGACTTCGAAAGGTTTGGATGAAGTAGCTATAACCTTTCGACTATGTCGGAAGGCTCAAAATAAAAAAATGCTAAGTGGCAGCGACCTTTCGACTGTGTCAGAAGGTTTAAAAAAATAGAAGTAAAGCAGCACTAACCTTTTGACTTTGTCGAAAGTTTTAAAACCTTTCTTTTAAACATTTGACCAGGTTGAAAGCAACCAAGTCATAAGCTGTAATTCGAAAGCAAAGCAGGTGAAAGCTTTATTTTATAAAACAAACATACTCCAACCTCTTTGGCCATCAACCTTTCGATTATGAACCCTTCGACCTTGTGAAATTCATTACGCACCAAAGTGCTTGATACCATATGCATTGGTTTGACATTGTCAAAAGATATAACCTTTTGACTTAGTCAAGAGGCCTAGATTGGAAGTCTTAATACTGTAAAAAACTGAACATGCTAAAAGTTCGATTTCTTCATTTTTAACTTAAAAAGGTTAACTTTTCAACTAACCTGCCTTGGTTTATCAAATTTTCATTCGTTAATAATTTATTTTTAGAAAATACTGCCATAAATTTTCAGAAATAATTAATAATTCTATTTTATAAAATGTCCCTTCTTCTTAATTAAATATATAAAACATTTAAGTCCCATACCTTAAATAATTTTATATATTCATCAAAACACTTAGGAAAAATCCAGAAAAATCCTACAAAATCTATTTTAATATTTTTCCTACATATAAAAATTCCAAACCCAAATAATCAGTATCTTAGCCGAATTAATTTATAACCCAGTAAATCATTTTCTTCACTAGAAAAGTTATATAAAATCCATATAAATTCATAAAATTATGAAAATTGAAAACCATCTCCATAATCATGTTTTCTATAACTTAACATTTTCCCATGACATTTAAAATTCATTTCATCTCAATTTTACCCTAAAACCGTGTATATCTCTTATTAAACAACCTTGTTTAATCATATATAAATTAAAATCAAGCATATCATCTTTTAACATATCATAAAACAGATTTATCCTAAAATCCAAAACAATATGATGCTTAAAATAAAAATAGAGATGTAGAAATTATTATTTACCTTAGATTGGACAAAGAAATTGAAGTATAATTGAGATTTATTCCTCATAACTTGAATCCTTACATTTAGTTGATTTTCTCTTCTCTTTTAATAGTCGGCCTTGCTTCTCACGGTTATAAATATTTTTGTTTTGGGAAAATGAATGTGTAGAACTAAGAAAGATAGTATAAGGGTGGGAAGTGTGGGCGTCTATTTACCTTAATGCCCTTGTGTTTAATTTCTCAACTATTTCTATAAGTTCATTTGATTTTAAATAAGCATGGCCACCAAGTTTATTAATCAACCTCAATCTCCTTATCTACATTATTCTATTTAATTTATTCTAATTAAATCTCCTGAATAATGTCAATAAAATTAGGGGTGTTACAAGTCAGTAATCCGACATGAGGAAATGCTTGCTATCTGTGGAAAGGAAAAGTCGATTGAAACATAGGGTTCTTATGGAAAAAAGAGGAAGTTCTTTAAGAAGAAGAGAGCCCAAAAGGGAGAGGTTGCCAAGAAGGCAAAGGTTGATCTGGTCTATTTCAAGTGTGATAAGATGGGTCATTATGCTCATGAGTGCCGAACAGGCAAGGGGAAGAAGGCTGCAGAAAAGAAGCGCGTGCAGTGCTTCATCTGTGTCCAGGTTGGGAATTATAAGAATCATTGTCCAGAAATAGTCAGGGCAGACAAAGAAAAGGTCTTTGTTATTGGACCATCATCTACTAGGCTAACTGCAGCTGAAAAAGGGATGACCATGATGGAAAGTACTTTTTTGATTCAGAGTATACCAGTTAGGGCACTATTTGATACTGGTGCATCGAATTCATTTCTATCTTAGTATTTGGTTGATAGGTTATGCTTAGAACCCACATACCTTGTTACTTCCTAAAGGGTTGCGAATCTGATAGGAGGGTTGCAACTCTAGGGATGAAATGTGACCAGTTCGAACTTGATTTGTTAGGCCGTAAGTTTGCATGCAGTATGTATGTTTTTTATTTCATAGATTTTGGGATCATTTTGGGTATGGATTGGTTGGATAAATATGAGGCTAGGATATTTTGCTAGGATAGGGAAATACCACTATGACACCTTAATAGTCATAACCATTATATTCTCAGTGCAAAATTCTGACCAGAGCAGTTGTACTTTGTTAAGTGCTATCGAAGTGGGAGAAGAGTTAAGTCAGTTTCGTGTAGCAAGAGAGTTTGCAGATGTTTTTGAGCCTGTTATAGGATTACCACCAAAATGAGCTGTAGAGTTTCAAATAAATCTTGTACCAGAAGCTGAACCTATCAGTTGACCACCTAGCAGGATGATGTCGACCGAGATGAAGGAATTGAAAGTGCAGCTAGTGGATTTAGAAGGAAGAATTTTTATTAGACCAAGCAGTTCACCTTGGGTAGCGACCATGGTGTTTGTGAAGAAACCAGATGGGTCATTAAGGATGTGTATAGACTATTGTAAGTTGAACGAGAGGACGATCGAGAATAATTATCATTTGCCTAGAATTGATGATCTGTTTGATCAGTTTGTAGAGCTAGAGTATTTTCCTAGTTGGATTTGGCGATAGGTTTCCATCACTTAAGGGTGGTAGAGGACAATATTCCATTAACAGCATTTCAGATTAGGTATGGTTCATATGAATGGTTAGAAATGCCATTTGGGTTAACGAATGAACCTGCTTTCTTTACAGATTTGATGAACCGAGTTTTTCGAGAGTACTTGGATAGGTTCATGTTGGTGTTTATAGATGACATTTTAGTATAATCTAAGGATGAAAAAGAGCATGAAGATCGTCTTAAAGTAGTGCTTGAGACGCTGAGGCAGCATTAGCTAAAAGTGAAGTTTTCCAAGTGTCATTTTTGGAAGAAATATGTTAAATTTCTTAGTCATGTGGTTTCAAAGAAGGGCTTGTCCATCGATCTAGATAAGATCGAAGCTATTAATAATTGGAAGAGACTAGAGACGGTGACTAAGATAAGGAGTTTTCTTGGACATGCTAGCTATTACTGGAGATTCATTAAGAACTTCTTATAGATAGCAGCACCTTTGACTAAGTTAACCAGGAGGGATGTTAAGTTTGTCTGGTCTAACTAATGTGAGGAAGCACTCCTTAAGTTAAAGCATTTGTTGACCAATGCACCTATGTTAGCAGTTCCAGACGGAAATCAAGGGTTGGTGGTGTATACCGATGCATGTGGGACTAGATTTGGAGTCATGTTGATGTATATGGGTAAAGTTATTGCCTACGTTTCACGACAGCTTAGACCACATGAAGTAAGATATACTACTCATGATTTCTAGTTGGCTGCGGTGATCTTCGCATTCAAGATTTGGAGACGTTATCTCTTAGGGGAGAGATTTTAGCAATACACATATCATAAGTCTTTAAGATACTTATTCTTTTAGAAGGATTTGAATATGAGACAGCAGTGGTGGCTGAGTTTTAGTAGCTTATGATTTTGGTATAGAGTATACACCTGGTAAAGGAAATAAGGTAGCGGATGCTCTTAGCAGAAGACATCAGAATATGGTGCTAGCTATGTTGGCAGAATGGAAAGATTTAGAAGCTTTGACTACTTTGTTGTGTGCAGTTAAGCTCGACTGCTAGTTCTAGTCAAATCATAGCGACGTTATACCATTTGGAAGATTGACCAATGTTGATCGAAAGGATTGCTTATAAATATAAAGAGGGTCCAGCACTAGCTGAGAGGATTAGAAGGATCAACGTTGGAACTGAGACTGACGATCAAAATGATTTTAGTCTTGACCAGAGAGGATGGTTGAGAAAGAAGGGATGGTTGTTTGTTCCGAATGTTGAGGACTTAAGGAAAGAAGTTCTTGGAGAATGTCATCGATCCAAGTGTACGATTCATCCTAGAGGAACCAAGATGTATTAAGATATGGAAGGAGCTTCTATTGGGAAGATTTGAAGAGGGATGTTGGCTTGTGGGTTAGATAGTGTGCAAACTGTCAACAAGTTAAGGCCGAACATCAAAAGCCGAGTGGGTTGCTTCAACCATTGGAGATACCAGTTTGGAAAAGTGATTCGATATCCATGGATTTTGTAGACGGGTTTCTAAGGTCGAATATATATGGGTCATAGTGCACAGGTTGACCAAGAGTGCCTATTTCATTCAAATCAAGTCAACCAGGACATCACCTGTTTTAGCTTGGTTGTCTATGAAGAATATAGTTAGACTACATGGAATTTCTAGTAGTATAGTCAGTGACCGAAATGCTTTGTTTACTAGCGAATTTTGGAAGGGTCTACAGGATGTATTAGGTACCAAGATCAAGATGAGTACTGTGTATCACCCTCGGATGGATGGTTAGGTAGAGAGTCAATAAGGTACTCATGGATTTGTTGAGAGCTTGCGTATTGGACTTCTGTGGATCTTAGGAAGATCACCTACACCTAGTGGAGTTTTCCGATAGTAATAGTTATCAGACTAGTATAGGAATGGCGCCTTATGAAGCTTTGTTTGGAAGGCTATGTAAATCACTAGTATGTTGGTTGGAGACTGGAGACAGACTAGTCTTAGGTCCAGAACTGGTTAGAGAGGCGACATAGAAGATTGAGTTGATCCGAGAGAAGATAAAGGAAGCTCAGTCCAGACAGAAGAGTTACGCGGATAAGAAGCGTAAAGACCTAGAATTCTCAGTTAGAGATAAGGTTTTCATCAAAGTATCACGGATGAAAGGTGTGGTGCGATTTGGAAAGTCAGGGAAACTGGCACCGAGATATGTTGGTTTGTTCCTAGTTATGGAGAGGATCAGAAAGCTCGCATACAGAGTAGAGTTGCCGAGCAGTATGGCAGGTGCTCATAATGTGTTTCATGTGTCTCTTCTTAGCAAGTATATGCATGATCCGGAGACTACTATTCCTCCGACGGGGTTGGAAGATTTGATAGTAGAACTGAATTTGACTTTTGTTAGACAACCAGTTCGGGTTGTAGCAAGAGATGAGAAAAAGTTAAGAAACAAGACAGTCAGGTTGTTGAAAGTTCAGTGGAGCAACAATGAGAATGACTGTACTTAGGAGAAAGAAGAATTAATTAGAAATACTTATCCTGGCCTACTGTAAGGGTATGTTCAATATTAGCTTTATATAAACAATTGCTAATCAGGTAGGCTAGTATGGTTGGTAGGAGCTGTTACGGATGATTGTTACGCTTAGTATTTAGTCCTTACTGAATTTCGAGAATGAAATTCTTTAAGGAGGGGAGCATGTAACACCACTAATTTTTAATAACATTATTCAGAAGATTTAATTAGATAAATTAAATAGAATAATGTAAATATTAGAGTGATAAGGGGATTGAGATTTGAAAATCTATTTAGAGGCCGAGCTTAATTAAAATTTTATTTTAAAATAATTGGCTTATGAACGTATTTGCATGCTAACTAGTGAGATTAGAACGCAAGGCTTAATGGGTAATTGCCACACCATAATCTCATTACCCTTAAATATCTTGTTTCCGTTACTTTACTTATTCATTTTGCAAAAGTCAAAAACGTAAATCAAAAGCTCAAAGTCGGCCATTACCTAGGGAAGAAAAGGGGAAAATCAAATTTAGGCTAAGTAATCAAGTAAGGGGAATTAATCAAGGATCAAATCTCCACTTCCTTATCCTAATCAAGGTGAATAATAATCAAAACCATCTCTATTTTTGTTTTAATGACTATTTAGTTTTTGGGTTTAAGTTTAAATCCATTATGATGATTTTTGATGATGATATGCTTGGATTTCATGATATGATATATTCAAATACGTTTGTTTTATAATTTTTTCATACGGTTTTAAGGCTAAAATCATTTATTTTGGATTTCGAATGCCATGAGGAATTTATATGTTATGTAAAACATTAATTTGGAGACGGGTTTTAATTTTTATAATTTTCCAAGTTATGGAAAATTTATTATGAATCTTTAAAGGAAAATATAAACAATTGGATTTAGCAATTAAATTCGGCTACAGAAACAATATTTCTTTTTTGTTTGCTAATATTGTGTAGGTATGGTCCCCACATTTTGACTTTGTACAGAAAATACTATAAGTAATACAATGTTGGCATTTTGATTATAACTTTATCTTTCTACTTATCTATGTTTCATGCACTCATGCTAATTTTGTTTACTGTATTTTATTTTATCCAGTCTTGCGATAACTACCAAAATTCTTAGTTTGGAGTAAAAAAACTGTTAGTACTTGGTTTTTTCTTTTTGAGTGTCGGTGTGCGTGCCCCCAGTTCGCAAGGCTGTATACTTCAAACGCTTGACAAATGACCAGCTGGTCTAAGCGATTTTTGAATGCATGTAACCGAACCCGTTTTGCGGTTCCTATCTTCGAGAACTTGCAACTTAAGCACCTTGATTTCAGAGATATTGCCAGTAAACAATTTGAATTCTCTATCGGTTCATAGTCGTTTGACATTGCTGGATTCATACCCATTTCTCCCGATGGCGGGAGTGGATTGATTCTTGTTATTCCTGCAATAGACGAGTTTCTCGGTATTGCCGGAATAATACTAGTATTTAAGAGTGTGCACGACTTATGGGATGCACGACTTTTTGGATCAATATGACCCGTTGATCCGAAGTGGTTTGGAACTTCTCGATGTTACCAATTTTCAGGTAACGTGAGGTGTTCGTGTTTTGAAAGCGTGGTTCCACGGCTCTAGAAGTAATGCGCGGCTTATGGCGGTGCGCGACTTTGGTAGCCATCCTTGCTAAGATGTGATTCCACAATCCAAGGAGCGATGCATGGCTTACGAAATGTGCAGCTTTTATATGGACCTTCCCGGCATTGTCGGAGCAGCACCGGTACATAGAAGGTAGGGATCGGGTTCCGTTGATCCAACAGGTTGAGTCGGTTTCCTTCCATCGACCCGATGGGTAAGTAGGGAGTACTTGAGCATGGTTCCGCCATCTCAAGCAACAGTCGAATGATTTTGAGTCGATTTGGCCCCTTCTATTCGGTAGGTTACTTTTGTGAACATAGTTTTATTGGTTCAGAAAGCAAATTTTACTTATCAAATTTGGGAAGGTTTTGTTTATTTACAATACCTCCGGTATTCCGGGATGGCTTATTTGCAGGAAATAGGAAATACATAAGATATTCTAAGGTAAAGTAACGACGCCGCAATTCGTTGTTCCATGGTCGGGGAATTTGTATTCTGTTTAGCTTGAATGTGCCATCCCCTAGCTTCTGACCATCACATAGGGTCCTTCCCAGTTTGGTACGGATGCGCCTGTTAGACTTCTTAAGGACAAGGTCTCCCACTTCATAGGTGTGATTATGACTTTGGAGTTGAAGTACCATGCGAGCTATTTTTGGTGAGCGGCAGCTCTTAATTTGGCTTGTTCTCTCTTCTCATTGACTATATCGAGTGAGTCGAGTAGGAGTTGTTTGTTCTACCTTTGATTGAAGTTTCGCCTCCGATGAGAGGAGATTTCTAGCTCAACCAAGATCATTGCTTTTGAACCATATGCTAGCGCGAATGTTTTTCTGGCTTTTGACTCAACAGAATTCAAAGGAAGTCAGGACATCTACATACATTCAAATTAACTCAAGAACTAACCAAAAAGGCTAGAAGAATCAACCGAGAAAGGTTTAGGAAAAGGAAGGCTAAAATATGCTAAGGTGATGGATCACCAGCGATCCATCTTATTCGGATCGCTAGCGATCCGTAAGGATCGATCGTAGATCCTTCAGTCCTCTTGCACCATGACCCAATACATATTCTAGGAATGATTGCTAAGTTTGATGGAATTTCAAGCTAGTTAAATCGAGAAGCGAGCATTCGTCTGATTCAATCAGCATTTCAATGCAACTAGTGTATGAATCATCATCAAAGCAAGGCAACAAGCTACGAAATTGCATAGGAACCACCTACATAAGATAAGAGGTGCAACCCAAAAGAAGGAGTCAGAAAAACCCCTAAGTATATGGATCTCTAACGATCCATATCCTATGGATCGGTAGTGATCCACAGGATCATGTTAGTTTGCTACGAAATTCTCGAAAAGGATGAAGGAGAAGTATACAAAGTAAATGGATCGTTAGCAATCCAGAACCTATGGATCGCTTGCGACCCATCAACTATGGATTGCTAGCGATCCATCAGGTTAGCTCGGGTCATCATGAAACTCTCCAAACTTCTTCGTGGCATCACATGGAGGCATATGAAAAGGCGGCCTAGTCCAATTGTTCTTCAACCCCTATAAATACCCTATTGACCTTGCGGTCGCTCGCTACTCCAAGGACCATGACAGGGCCTACGGCCACCGTGGAACAAGAAAATTCTTCCATTACTAACCTAAACTGGAGAAACGGGAAGTGCATAGAAAGGAGCGATGAAACCATAGGAATCGATATGGAAGGAAACGCAAGCACTCCACCAACTGCGAGGCAACCAGCTACAAACTTGAATCTAGAAACGAAAACCCCATGAGAAGATATAGTCATGGATCTCTCCGATTCAGAAGATGATGAGCGACTTGACGATGACAAGTTGGAAGGAAATACCAATGCATTCAATGACACCAAGGAGATCCAAACTACCCTTATGAGACCAACCATAAGCCAACGGAACCCTGAGGGAGTGGCTCTTCCGAAGTCAGGATAGCCTAGGATTCTTCCAACTCATCAAGATCGTTTGCAAAACCAAACACTTGGTGGTAGTTACCGACAGCCGACCCCCGGATTATCGGACATTTGAGGCATATATCGTGGACCTGGTTAAGTAACCAATGGATGAAAGTAAGGACAGAAGGGATGCTGAATGGGGATCCATTCCAAGTCGGACTCCTTTCAATGGTGAGATTTTGAATGAGCCGAATCTCAAAAATTTCACTACGCCAACCATTCCGTCTTATGACGGAATGAGAGACCCAAAACCCCATAATATAAGTAAAGTTGGTACATGGATGGAGCGAATGCTTCGGATGCCATTTGATGTAGTTGTTTCTTGGTTTTTCTAACGGGAATTGCTTCCATGTGGTTCACTAGGCTTCCGCCGAGATCCATCCCCACGTTCGATAAATTAGCAACAAGATTCCTTAATCAATTTAGACTTCACATGGTACAACCGAAAGACGTGATGTCCTTATTTGGCCTATTCCGGGGGTGGAACAAATCCCTAAAATCTTTCATGAACTGATTCAACCTTATAGCAACCGAAGTAACCAATCCAAATAAAGATATGTTTTCATGACTATGGTCTGCACAGTCCATCCCGAAACTGAATTTGGAAAGTGGATCAAAATGAAACAACCCACTACTGGGAAGGATTTCAGCCGAAAGGCGAGCCAATACTTGAGACTGGAAGAGGCATAATAACTAGAAAGGAAATCTACTAACCTACAACCGGCCAAAGTTGGACAGAGTTGTGTGGCGGCAAACCAAGATATAAACTCCTTCGGGACCACTGAAGGAAATGCGGGAAGAGATGAAATTCAAAAAAGGAAAATTCAAATTTCAAAAAAGCGGAACGGAAGTAATAAGTGGCTCAAAGGCTTTAGGACCAAAAATTACACCCATCTCAATGATACCCCGGAAAACATCTATCTTACAACACATGGGACAGAGGAGTTCAAGAAACCTCTTAAAAAAGCAACCGAATAGCAAAAACGTTTCGAAAAGTACCGTAGCTTCCATTAAATGCATGGCCACAACACGAATATGTGCCATCACTAAAAGAACTTGATTGAGGAGTTTATTTGGGAAAACAAGCTTAAGCAATACATGATAAAGTCATAAAATCTTGACCAACCCGCGGCTCCCCAAGCTCTTAGAGACGAGGAAACCAGGCTGGTACCAACGAAGAGGGATCTAGACGAACTGACCAGAGACTCATCATTGGAACAATATCTGGAGGACCCTATATCATGTAGAAGTTAGTAGAGAACTGGAGTGCTATGCGAGCTCATTGAGGCATGCTTCAGAAGATGCATGCCTTGCAATCAAAGATGGAACCCCCACTAAGCAGTGGAGAACTCTGAATGACGACATAATATTTAGAAATCAAGACACCGAGGGAGTAGAACCTTCAACTCTCAATTCCTTAGTCGCGATAGTAGGAATTGGACCCACTATGGTCCGAAGAGTATTGTTAGACATCGGTAGTTATTTGAATATTCGTTTCAAATCTACCATTGATCATATAAAGATAGCATGAAAGATGTATCCTACAAACCAAAATTCAAGGATTCACAGACTTGCTTGTAGAACTTGGGGAATGCGGCACCCTCATCCAAACTTTCATGATCGTAGATGAAACTTCTGCATAAAATGCCTACTTGGGACAACCCGCACTAGCGGATTTCAGAATTGCCTTATCCCAGTGGTGTCTTTCCATGAAATTTCCAATGGTGAACGGAGTTGGATTTATCAAAGGAGACCAAAATGCTGCCCGAGAATGTTATATCGTAGAACTATGCGAACCTAAAAGAAAGGAAAAGGGGAAGAATGTGGGATAACTCTCCACATTCATGAACCCGCCGAATAGCAACTACAGAGCCGCCCCTAGCTTGGGGACCATAGCTGATTCGATAAGGCTTTGGACCCTAGAAGGAAGAGTTTAGAGGAGGATCGAGTAGCACCAATAGAATTGGTAGTGTCTGTCCCAGTCGACATGGATGACCCAACGTGGGTCTTGAAAATTAGATCGTACCTTGGAAACAAGATGCGAATGGAACTCGCTAAATTTCTTCGTGCCAACTTGGATGTGTTCACTTTGACACATTCTGATATGTGTGGGGTATCATCGGAAACTGCATGCCATGCACTCAACATTAATCCCAAGTATACACCGGTAAAATAGAAGAGGCACAGCCTGGGCCTAGAATGGTCCAAGGCATTGAGAGAAGAAGTAGACAAGCTGATGGCCAATAGTTTTATCCATGATATGACCTACCCTGAATGGGTATCTAACCCGGTTTTGGTCAAGAAATCCAATGGGAAATGGCAAACTTGTATCGACTACTTGGACTTAAAAAAGCCTCCCGAAAGATAGTTTTCCTCTGTGCAGAATTGACAAGCTTATGGACAGGACGGCTAACGGCATCATTTATGGATGCATGCTCGGGATACAACATGATCTTGATGCACGAACCTAATCAGGAAAACACCAGCTTCATCGCCGACCTAGGATTATACTGATACATGGTAATGTCGTTCGGTTGAAAGAATACTGGAGAAACCGACCAAAGATTGGTAAATAACATGCTCAAGCGTCAGATCGAAAACACCATGGAATTCTATGTTGATGGCATATTGGTTAAATCGCGAATAGCTGCCAATCACTTGGATAATCTCTCCTAAATGTTTGAAATACTCCGAAATTATGGAACGAAGCTTAATCCACTCAAACGTCACTTTGGGGTAGCCTCCAAAATGTTCTTGGGATTCATAGTGAGCACTAGAGGCATCGAAGAAAATCCAGAGCAAATTACTGCCCTACAAGAAATTGAAGCCCCAAAGAAAAAGAAAGAGTTACAAAGCCTGAATGGGAAAGTCGCAATGCTAAGCCGATTCATCTCAAAAGCCACCGACAAATGCATACCGTTCTTTGATGCACTAAAGAAAAGAAAGAAGAACTTTGAATGGAATATGGCTTTTCAAACCATGTTTGAAGAGTTGCTGCAACTTATGGAAACCATGCCAATCCTATTAAAACCAGTAGGCAGGGAGGACATGTTTATTTACTTAGCAGTCTCACCTCACACATTAAGTGCTTCTCTTGTACGCGAAAAAACTAGGATCAAGCAACCCATATACTATATTAGTAAACAGTTCACTGGAGCAGAGTATGAAATTGAAAAAGCTAGCATATTGTCTCTTGATCGCATACAAGAAGTTACGATCGTATTTCCAAGCACACTCGATCAATGTATTAACCGCCTAACTCCTAAAGCAAGTATTGTACCGCCTCGAGACTTCCGGGCGGCTCATCAAGTGGAATACTGAATTGGGTCAATATGAAATCACTTACCATCCTAGAAGGGCAATCAACGAGCAAGCATTTGCAGATTTCAGCACCTAATTTACCATACAGGATGATGAAGAAGAAATTACACCGGAAGTGGAAACATGGTGGAAGCTCTTCGTCGATGGCGAATCTAATAATTTGTACTCGAGGGCAAGGGTAGTGCTTCAGACTCCCGTAGGACGAGCCATTTGCTATGCCTTACGATTAGAATTCCTAGTGACAAATAATGTAGCAGAATATGATGCATTGATAGCTGGGCTAAAAATTATGAAAGAGCTGGAGACAAAGTCCATACACATCTATAGCGACTCTCTGTTAATGATCTGTCAGGTGAAAGGCGAAAATTAGGCCAGAGGGGAGAACCTTGCCTCATATCTATCTAAAGTGATAGAGTTGCTAAACGACATCGAACATTACACCATAACTCACATCCCAAGGGAGCAGAACATGAAGTTTGAATACTTAGCTAAACTGGTCAGTTCCGGGGAAGCTCAATCGTTAGGACTAGTCTCACTTGAAACCCTAACCGCTCCAAGTATAAGCGAAATGGTGTTAACTGGATTTTTGAGACCACTATTGAACCATAAACATTGATGACACTATTCAAAGACTACTTGCTTATAGGAACTCTTCTTGCAAATAGGAACCAGCGAGAAAAGCTTCTCCGGAAGGCACCGCGATTCATAATATAGGATGGACTGATGACGAAGCTCAAATGATGCTGAGAGAAGTTCAAGAAGGCGACTGCGGTGACCATACCGGGGGCAAACCTATGCAAACAAAATCCTCCGACACGGGTATTTCTGGCCAACGGTAAACTGCAATGCAGCAGATTACGCCAGACGGTGTAACTGATGCCAATGATTCAGCAATATCAAATGAACTCACTCAACAGAGCTAATGCAGACGGTCAGCCCAAGGCCATTCGCAAAATGGGGAATTGATCTGATTGGCGTATTGCCAATAGCTAAAAGAGGGGGTAAATATGCTATAGTTGTCGTTGGCTATTTCACCAAATGGGCCGAAACAGAACCACTGACCACCATTACCGTAAAGAAAGTCATTAACTTTGTTACTAAAAACATTATTTGCAGGTTTGATGTGCCATAGAAAATCATCATTGATAACCAGATCCAATTTGAAGGCACTGAGTTCAAAGACTTCTGCAAACGCTTCTGAATCGAGAAATGCTTTTCCACGGTCACTTATCCGTAAGAAAACGGGAAAGTGGAAGTAATAAACAAGATCATCAAGTCCTCCATAAAAAAGCGTCTAACTAAATCTAAAGGGAATTGGGTTGATCGACTTCCACTTGCACTATGGGCTTGTAGAACAACACACAAAGCAGCAACCGGCATACCCCCATTCACCTTGGCATATGGTTTATAAGCAATGATCCCCGTCAAACTAGAAGTCCCCTCTCTTCGAAGGCAGAATTTCAATCAGAGGCAAAATGAGAGGCTCCTACTCGAGTCACTTGATATGATCGACGAGAAGAGGAAGGAAGACAAATTAAGGACTGCTGCTCACCAAAAAAGGGTCACAAGGTACTTCAACTTCAAAGTTCACACCGAACCTTTAAAGTGGAAGACCTCATCCTCAAACAAGTTTATCCCGTACCAGGAACCTTTGGACCAAATTGGATAGGGCCATATGTGATCAGTCAAAAGCTAGGGAATGGAACATTCAAACTGACAACTGTTGACGAAATCCAAATTCCTCGAGCATGGAATAGCAAATCACTGCATCATTGCTTTATCTAAAACTATCTTATGCACTTCTTATTTTCAGCAAATAAGCCATCCCGGAATACAGAGGGCATTGTAAGTAGGCAAAACTTAAAAGAAATTTCATAAAAAATTCCTTTACCTTCTGAACCAATAAAATCGTGTTCATAAAAGCAACCTGCTGAGTCATGGTGGTCAAATCGGTTCAAAACCGTCCAATCGCCGCTTGAGGTAGTGGAACCATGCTCAAGTATGTCCCACTTACCCGCTGGGATAATGGAAGCAAATCGACTCAAACCATTGGATCGGCGGAACCCGATCTTTGCTTTCTAAGCAGTGGTGTTGCTCCGGCAATGCCAGGAAGGCCAAAATCGAAGCCGCGCATTCCGTAAACCGCACACCATGTCTTGGATTGTGGAATCACATCCAGGCAAACACAACCTTAAAGCCACGCACTCCCATAAGCCATGCATTACTTTTTGAGCTGTGGAATCACACTCTCGAAGCGTTAACTCCTTATGTTGCCCAAAGATTGGTAACGTCAAGAAGTTCCAAACTGTTTCGGATCGACGGGTCATATAGATCCCAAAAGCCGCGCATCCCATAAGCCGTGCACACTCCTAAAATCCACGCACTTCATAAGCCGCACATATTCCTAAGTAGCGGCAATGTCTCGACAATGCCAGGAAACTTGTCTATTACAGGACTAACAAAAATCAATCCACCCCTACTATCAGGAGTAATGCGTATGAATCTGGCAATGCCAAACGGCTATGGATCGGTAAAAATTTCGATTGTTGACCAACAATATTTTTAGAATTGAGTCATCCAAATCACAAGTTCCTAAAGGTAGGAATAAAATACAAGCCTGATCACAGACATCCAAAAAACTCACTCGGATCAACCGGTCATTCGTCAAGTGTTTGGGATAACCAGCCCCGTGAATTAGGGAGCACACCGATACTCAAAAAACAAGTACTTCACGGTCTTATTACTCCAGAAAGAGAATTATGGTGGTATTTGCAGGACTAGATAAAATAAAATAGCAGTAAATAAAGTTGGCATAAGAGCATGTAATGCAGATAAGTAGACAGATAAACTTAAAATCAAAATTTCAATATTGTATTACTTATACATTTTCTATAAAAAGTAAAAAATGTGGGGGCCTTACCCACATAATATCGGCTAACAAAAGAAAATACAAACACTACAATAATCAAAGTAGTAAGTGCAGACTCTGCACTAGAACAAACACGTATTAAACAAAAAAAAATGTCCAAAAAATGGCTCAACTGTAACCTGAGCCTGTCAATGCCTCTTTCCACCGCTCCACTTTCCACCTGTAGTTGGAAGTTTCTGCTTCCTCTCAGAGTCCCAGCCAGGGGTAGTGTCATTTCCTGTAATATCAACTATCTCCTTGGCACCGGCATCTCCTGCTTGCTCTCCGACCTTCTCGAAAGACTCCTCCTTATCCTTGTGCTTCCTGGATTTGTGGGAGCTCCTTGAAGATTTTAACTCTTTAACCTTTTCCTTCCTAACGATGACCATTGCTACTCAGATTTATGCAGCTAGACGGTCTGGTCCTCCTGCTCTTGAGCTTCGACTACCGTGAAGTAGCCCTCCAAAGATACAGAAGGGTCATCCAGACCATGCAACGCAACAATCTTCTTGGATTCCGAACCTGGCTACAAGCCAGGCATAGGCACAACAATCAATGTGGTTATGGAGATAAGCATCAAGGCCATTGAAATAGCAGCAGGCCTAAACATCGAGGAAACCGATGGGTCGATAGGTAAATAAAATGGACCTATAAGATCAAAAATGAAAGAATTAAGTTTGTCTTGTTCTTACGGCATGATCTGAAAGTTCTCTAACCCGGGGGAAACAAGAAGGTTACCTGCATCAGAGGAATAGCCGAGAATGTCAATCTAGTATTCCTTGCCTTCTCCTTCTTTCGATGGTTGCACGATATTCGAAGATGTTCCAGGGCCACCTTAAGTTTCGGAGACCGCTTTTGGAGGAACAGATGATAAAGTAACATCGTAAAAACTTGCCCACTGATCATAAGGTTGTCTTGATGATCTGTCAGGCCCAAAAACGAAGGGATCCGGCAACTTTTGGCAGTTGAAGTCATTGCAACATCGGCAGCCGCCTGTTCCTTCTCAATTTGAAGGACCTCTCGACCCTTTATCAGTGCTTTCTTCGATTCCTCATTGAGGTAGGCATACCCTCTCTTGCTCGGTATATACATCCTCATTTTCTCGAATACCTACTAGGATTTCTTCCTGAACCACGGCAAGAGAACGTGAAAATTTAGGGCCCAAATAAGCAAGTCTCCCCCGATGCAGCAAGGAATTAACATAGAAATTTAAGATGGTATCATCCATCTTCTCCAAATTTTTTCGAAAGTGTCATGCAAATCCAAGTAATCCACTGTTATGGTGGCCTTCTCAACTTCAACTCAAGTCTTCTTGGCGCTAAGATGTGTAACTCTTTATTGGGGCAAACCAATCATATGTACTTGATTGGAAACGATCTTATCACGGGATTCAAATATTCTCGCATATTCAACAAATGTATTGCTTTATCCTTTAACAACCTATCATGATTAGTAACAATCTTCTTTTAGGCTTCAATAATCATGTCACGGGGTTTGAGCTCCTCTTTTAGCTTAACTTCATCCGCGTGGACCTTGTTGATTTCATCTCGAAACACGATCTCTATTTTTGCATTGGACTCTTTCAGCTCCTTCAGCAAGCTAGCGCTTTTCTTACTCTCCTGGGGTGGTGCGTCCCTCTCTTGTATTGGCCACTCAATTCTATCATCATGTTCCGCTAATGCCCTCCGAAATTGACTTTCTCTAATTCAAAGGAGAGGATCTCTTTATAATTATTGTGGTTCATGTTGGCCAGCTGCTTGCACAACTTTTACCATCACTTAGCTTGATCTAAATTACTTTTAATCACCTGAAAGTAGGGCATATAGGAATCTTTACGGATTAGACGAAGGTCATGGTCAAACTTAACTCCCTTTAGAAACCTCTCGGGAGTGCGCTTCCAGTCTAGGGGGACCGGACGGAAGAATGTAGGCCATCCTCGTATGAGGAGGCAAGGAACAAGAAGCGGGCACCATGTGAGTCGATGGGGCTTGAGATGAAAACGGAGCCTGAACAGAAGAAACTAGAACTTCAAGACTGACAAAAACTAGGCTGGGGGCAAAATCCTGATGTTCAGAGAGAGGAGAACCACGTTCAACCTTCGACTTCTTTGATGGTTCCTCTCAGACGCCAGGGGTTTTTCTCTTCTCGTAACCACTCTTATATGTACGACCCCGTTCTCTGTCATCCTAGTGGCGAGCTTCGGTTTTCGAGTCTTTCCACCTTCTCCACTCTTCCTCGGCTTCAAGGAGCTAGTGGCGGCTTGAAGATCATTTTGACTAACATTGTGAATCCATGAATTGTTCAAGATCGTCATAAAGTCCATGGCCTCTCATGGTACCTGACATGAAGAATAAATAAAGAGCTTTAGCAAAGAGATATAGGCCTAAATAATGCATATGTAAGTGAATGTGACCTTAGTGAAATGTGTAATGTGTCTTAGGGGGCATAAAAGGACATCACAAACTAGATCGGTAAGTCGCCATGGCAGAAATTGGGTTGACTCTAGACACAATATGACAAAGGCAAGGAGATATTCCCTCAAATTTGAAATCTTCCCCCATAAGTTCATCAACACCCATGTAAACGTTGCTCGAATCTCCAAAGTCCACACCGGTATCTTTAATCGAGGAACCCTAACATCGCTCAACTGATGGGGGAGTATCTTTATTGCAAATCTCTCGGTGAGGTAAATCCAAAAGAATGGGACTCATTCCTGGAGTCTAATCACACGATTCGAAGTCTCCATAATCGGAGCCTGCATCAAAATTATCTTCACTAGAGGAGGAATCATAACTACTGTTGCCCTTAACTTCACCCTCCTCATTTTCTATCGCCACTACAACCTTTCCCTTGTGTTGCTTGAATTCTTCTTCCCCTTCCTTCGTAATTGGGGGCATTCTAGCCAGATAGCTGGCTTCAGTCGTGACACCCCTTCCTTCATTAGTTTCTTTGGTTGACTCGCTAGACGGGCCTTCTTTTTCTAGGAAACCACCTTCTTTAGAGCCATGTGATGAAGAAGTGGAGCATGTTCATATTTTGGAAGGAGAAGGTGATGGGACTTTAACGGCTACCGTGAATCTCCCAGGATGCAACAGCCCATACTGGAGCAAATTCTCTTCCGTCAGCAAAAATTTAACCGATCTCTCCTTGGCATCTACAGCCTTTAGAGTATGGAAAATCTGATCGGATGAGGGGTCTTTATTTGTCCTCGAAATAACTGCATGAAACATTTGATCTATCAAAAATCCCACAGCGACGTATCGAAAATCAATAAGTAAAAGAGAGAACTTACCACCCGTCGTCCAAAGGCGGTCAAATCCTTCAGGACACATAACAAAGAAGTATCAAGTCTTGAATTAAGATGGATTTCTTTAAAGCTGCAGCCTGATCTTTGATTCCTTTGGGCTTGGATGATGATAAGGGATGTTCACTTGTTTCTCTTCTTAAATGAGAGAAAATGCCTCAACTCATCGAAACTCTTGGCATGACTAAATGTCCACATAAAATGGACGTGAAGGCAAGTCAAGATTGCATATCCCATAGGATGAATTTGGAATGGAGCAATTCCAAAATTCAGAAGAGTTTTTTTCAAGAAGTTATTGAAGGGGGGGCACTGCTCAATGTAAGCGCATATACAGGTGGCAAGTAGTGTATCCCAAAGGTGGCATATGAGCAAACTCATTCTTCCCCAAAAGACACACATCATCCTCCGAATGCTATGCTGTACGTAAATGTTATGTAAAACCATACAAAGATTATGGAAGAAGCTCTCTCCGAAGGATTAAATAGAACTCTGAAATTCAGAGGAGTTCGGTCTACAACCGGGCCAACCGGAACAAGTTGACTGTATTCAGTCTACGAAACTGGAGAGGAAGGTGCAATGGATGACAATTCAGCTTCTGAACATGCTGGACTTCCTCCACTAGACTTATGGATATAGGACCGATGCTTTATTCTATACAACATAACTTGCATCTAACACGGTCAAGTAATTCTATCTTTAACTAAAAATTCTCCTACAATGTTTGAATTCCGAAGGAATGTCTATTTTCACCGACACATCAGATTTCAAGTATAGACTGGCACAAGTGCTGTGCGTTATCTATGTTGGTTGAGCTCGGTGTCCTAAACACTACAAATGCCCTATCCCGTGTAGATAGTTCGCTCGCAATGAAGGATTAAAAAAGGTTCTCGTATCATTTATTGAAGTTATTTCTTCTTCACCTGCCCGTTATCGATCAACTATCGATAATGGATCCATTATATGAAGCGACGCGGATAGTTCTTCCCAGCTCAGGCACACCGAGTGTGCAATAATGAGATCAATCCAAACTCTCCGGAGGCGTCAACAACATAAGCTGCATGCGAGACACTATCCTAAATTGTTATTCCTCACCAAATGGATTAAAAACAATCTGCGTGACGCCATGTTGTATCAGCAATGTAACTTAGTGCAAATCCATTCTGATTCTATGGACGAAGATAGCAAAACACGTCAAGCACAAAGGTAAATCCTGAGTATCATTCCGTGAGGAACTGAAGAGTCGATTTAAATCTTCTTCCACAAAATCATAATCAACTCCAATTCTCTGCAAAGATCATCATCAATACAACCCCGTTATCAAATTACCAAATGAATGCCAAAATCTACATTTCCCACATAAATCAAGAATAAAAAAGAGTACATAAATGAACTTGGAATGTCGACGGACTATGGTAAGAAGGGTCGGTGGTGATCCGAGAGGGAAGATCAATGGTGGTTTAGAAAGGCAGAGCAGCAGAAAGTATGGCTAGGTCAAGGCAGCGACAAAGACAAGGTTGGTCGAAGGCAAAGAATGGCGGCGATGAATGCAAAGGAGGAGTTAGGTTTTTCAATTTCTAGATCAGGTTGTAAGGAAAAAGAGTTGAATCATGAATGAAACCTTGAATGGGATATGGTTGACTCAAATAGATTAAGTAGGATATTGTAGAAAGAAAAATTCGTTAAGTCCATGGATCGCTAGCAATCGATTTAATTGCGAGAAAATTTTCACCAATTCACCAAGCTTGATCTAAGTTTCTTTTGCAAGCCTCTTGAAAGTTATCGAATTGAAATTGATTCATTGTTATGAGCAATGATGATTCCCATCAGAATTCAGTAGACGGCTGAATGACTAGAACCAAATTCGCATAATGGCCTCACGCGATCACTGGAACTTCACCAATTGGGAATTCAAAAGCAGTAACTTCCAAAGCATGCCTTGTTTCTAACAAAGGAATAATTTGAGCGGCAAATGTTATCTGGGATTTCGACCCAACTTCAAAGGAAGTCAGAACATCTATGTAGAGTTAGAGAAACTCAAGGACCAACCAAAAGGGCTAGAAGAATCAACCAAAAAAGGTTAAAGAAAAGGAAGGCAAAAATACGCAAAGTGATGGACAGTCAGCGGTCCATAAAGATCAATCATAGATCCTTCAATCCTCTTGCAGCATGACCCAATAAGTATTCTTGGAATGATCACTAAGTTTGATGGAATTCCAAGCTTATTAAAATGAGAAGTGAGCATTCATCTGATCCAATTAGCAATTCAATGCAACAATATATAAATCATCATTAAAGCAAGGCGACAAGCTACAAAATTGCATAGGGACCACCTACATAAGACATGGGGGTGCAACCCAAAAGAAGGAGTAAAAAAACCCTAAGTATATGGATCGCCAATGATCCACACCTATGGATCGCCAACGATCCATAGGATCATGTTAGTTTGCTATGAAATTCTTGGAAAGGATGAAGGAGAAGTAACCAAAGTAAATGGATCCATACCCTATGGATCGCTAGCGATCCATACCCTATGGATCGCTAGCGATCCACAGGATCATGTTTGCTATGAAATTCTCGGAAAGGATGAAGGAGAAGTATCCAAAGTAAATGAATTGTTAGTAATCCAGAACCTATGGATTGCTAGCGACCCATCAACTAAGATCGCTAGTGGTCCATCAGATTAGCTCGGGTCATCATGAAACTCTCTGAACTTCTTCATAGGATCAGGTGGAGGCTTCTGAAAAAGCGGCCTAGCCTAATAGTTCTTCAAACCCTATAAATACAATCCTACCTACAACATAAACAGGATCTTCTGGACTGGCTGCTAAAACTCTACAGAAACTACTCTTCTTCTCCCACACCACGGTTGTATGCAGGGTTCACTGTGATTCTCCAATGAAATCTAACACTTGTGACATGATCTAACTTATAAGATTTAATCGCATTATGATCAGATTCTAGTTGTAATTGCAGTCAGCCAACTTTGTTAACAGCCGAACCACTATAAAAATCCCTTGTCTCTTTACTTTATTTACAAGGTACTATCTCTTATTTATATTTTATTTTCCTTGATCAAAAGGCTGGTGCTTTCACACTCAACCTAAGTTGTTGATCCATTTTTTTGGTTAACAACGAATGGAGAGTGCCTAGTTGTAGACTTAGGCATTATCCTGTAGGTCCATAGTGCGAGTGGAAGTTCATCGACCCAATTGCCTTTTGCTTTAGTTACTCATTTTTTGATGGTGGATTTGATGATCCTATTAACTGCTTCCACTTGCCCATTTGCTTGGGGATGTGTGATAGCGGAAAGACTTTTCTTAATTTGGAAGCGTTTGCAAAAGTTTTTAAACTTAGTGCTTTCGAATTGAGTCCATGATGATTTCTGTGCACCCCAAACCTGCAAACGATATTTTTAGTTACAAAGTTAATGACTTTCTTTGTGGTAATGATGGCCAACAGTTCTGTTTCGGTCCATTTGGTGGAGCAGTCTCAACAGAACAATAGCATATTTGGCCCCCCTTTAGCCGTTGGTAATGCGCCAATCAAATCGATTCCCCAGTTTGCGAACAACCATGGTTTGACCATCTGTGTTAGTTCCATTAAGGGGGTGCTTTTGATCTTGCTGAATCTTTGGTATTGATCGCACCGTCTGGCATAGTCTGCTGTATCGCGGTTCATAGTTGACCAAAAGTTCCCATACCAGAGAACCTTCTTTGCAAGGGTTTTCCCCCTGGTTTGATCTTCACAGTCACCTTCATGAACTTCTTTTAGGATACTTCGAGCATCTAAACAAGGGGTCGAGAATCCCCTTCGATAAAGTATCTCATCCTTCATTACAAATCATGGTGCATTTTGGAGAAGCTATTCCACTGGTTTCAGTCTGCGAAGAGAGATCCTATGAGCAGGTAGTCTTTAATCGGCATCATCTACATATATGGTTCCTTGGTTATCGCACAAATCCAGTCGATATCTGTTTCGCTTATACTTGGAGTGGTCAGGGTCTCAATTGAGACTAGCCCCAAAGACCGAGCTTCTTTAGAACTGGCTAATTTGGCCAGATAATCCGCCTTCGTGTTCTACTTCCTTGGGATGTGAGTTACGGTGTAATGCTCGATGTTGTTCAGTAGTTCTTATACTTTAGATAGTTACGGGGTAAGGTTCTCCTACAAGACTGGTATTCGCCTTTCACCTAATAGACGACTAGCTGAGAGTCATTGTAGATGTGCATGGATTTTACGCCAAGTTCCCCCACAATATTTAGCCCAACTATCAATGCTTCATATTTTGCCTCGTTATTTGTAGCAAGAAATTTTAAGCGTAAGGCATAGCAAATGGATCGTCCTTGGGGAATCTTGAGCACTACCTCTGCTCTCGAGAAGAAGTTGTTAGATGCACCATCGATGAACAACTTCCAATGTGTCTCCGCTTCTGGAGTCATTCCTTTCTAGCTATCTCATATTGTAAATTCAGCAAAAAAATCTACCGGCGCCTACCGTTTGATCGATGTTCAAGGATGGTATACGATTTCGTACTGACTTAGTTTGACGTTACATTTGGTAAGCCATCCAAAGTCTCAGGGCGATATAACACTTGCTTCAAGGGTTGATTTGTCAGCACTCTAATAGGGTATGCTTGGAAGTATGGTCATAATTTTCAGGATGCAATTAAGAGACAATATGCCAATTTTTCCAATTTTAGATAGTTCTTTTTTGCTCAAGTGAACCATTTACTATTGTAATACATGGTTCGCTGGATCTTAGCCTCTTCTCGTATGAGCGCGACACTCAATGCATCTGGTAAGACTACTAAAAAGATGTACATATCTTCTTCGTCTACTAGCTTGGACAAGATTGGCAAGGTTTCCATATGTCGTAGCAGCTCTTCGAACGGAGTATGACTAGCTTGATTCCAGTCGAAGTTTTTCTTTCCCTTCTTTTTCACGTCAAACAACGGTATACATTTGTCAGTCGCTTTCGAGATAAACCAGTTTAGTGCTGCAACCTTTCCATTCAGGCTTTGTAACTCTTTCCTGTTCCACGGGGCCTCGAATGCCCGTAAAGGTTCTTGGGATTTGCTTTGATGCTTCTGGCTCATGATAAATCACAAAAACTTTCCCTAGCCTCCCCTGAAATGACACTTAAGCGGATTAAGCTTAATTCTATATTTGCGAAGTATTTCGAACATTTCAGCAAGATCGTCCAAGTGATTTGCAGCTATGCACGATTTAACCAACAAATTGTCTGCATAAAATTCCATTGTCTTCCCAACCTGACGCTTAAACATGGCGTTTACCAGTCACTGGTAAGTTGCCCAGCATTCTTTAAGCCGAACGACATTACATTGTAGTAAAACAGTCTGAGGTTAGTAATGTAACGCGTATTTTCTTGGTTTGGTTCGTGCATCATGATCTGGTCGTACTCTGAGTATGCATCCATATATGATAGTAGTTCATGTCCAGCCATCACATCCACAAGTTGATCGATTTTAGGCAGAGGAAACCTATCCTTTGGGCAAGCTTTTTCAAAACCGAGTAGTCGATACATGTTCACCATTTTCCATTGGACTTCTTGAAGAAGACTGGGTTAGATGCCCATGCAGGGTAAGTTGCCCGGATAATGCCATTTGCCATCAGTTTGTCCATTTCTTCTCTTAGTGCTTTAGACCACTCAGGTCCTAGGCTGCTCCTTTTCTGCTTCACTGGCATATACTTTGGATCGATGTTATGTTTATGGCATGCGACCTCCAGCGACACCCTACATATATGAGAATGTTTCCAAGTGAACACTTCCAGATTAGCATTAATAAATTTGATGAATTCCAACCGCATCCCGTTTTCAAGATGTGATCTAATTTGGAGGACCCGTATTGGGTCATCCATATCAACTGGGCAGGCAACGTCAATTCTGCGGGTGTTGCCCGTTCTTCCCCTAAACTCTTGTTTCAAGGGTCCAAAGCCTTGTTGAATTAGCTATGGTCCCCAAGCCAGGGCATCTCTGTAATTGTTATTCAACAAGTTCACGGACGTGGAGAGTTCTCCCCATATCCTTTCTCTTTTCTTTTCTTTTAGATTCATGTAGTTCCATGACATAACATTCCCTAGTAGCACTTTGGTATCCCTTGATCTCTCCAACTCCATTTTCCATCAAAAATTTCATAGCTAGGCACCATTGAGTTAAAGTAATTATAAAGTCTGCCAAGGTAGGTCACTCCAGGAAGGCATTTTAGGAGGACATCTCATCTACAATCACAAAGCTTTGGATGAGGGTGACCATTTGGTCACCTTCTTCGAGTTCTATGGGTAAGTCATTCGTTCCGACGGGTTGCTTGGATCCACCAGTGAATCCCTGAATCTTTGTTTGGAAGGCGGATACATCTTTCATACTGATCTTCATTCGATCAAAGGTGCATTTAAAAAGGATATTTACAGAACTACCGCTGTCTACCAACACTCAACGGACCATGGCAGGTCCAATTCCTACTATCATGGCCATGGGGTCGAGATTTAGAGCTTCTATTCCCTCAGTGTCTCAATTTCAAAATTCTATTTCGTCGTTCATATTTTTTTGTTGCTTAGTAGGGGTTCCATCTTCGATCGCAAAGCATGCAACTTTAAGAGCGTGTTTTAATGAGCTCGCATACCGCTCCATTTCTCTCCAACTCTTCTGCACAGGATGAGGCCCTCCAGATATCATTCCAATGATGAGTCTCTAGTCAGATCATCAAGGTCCTTCTTTGCTGGTTCTAGCTTGCTTCCTTTGGTCTCTAGGAGCTTGGGGCACTACAGGTTGGTAATGATTTAGTGGTTTTCTCACATACTGCTGAAGCTTGTTTTCCCAAATCAATTCCTCAATCAAGTTCCTTAAGTGACGACACTCGTTCGTGTTGTGGCCATATGCCTCATGGAAGCGGCAATACTTTCCAGAATGCTTCTACTGGTTGGTTGCTTCCTTTATAGGCAACTTCTTGTATTCTTCCATCCACTGTGTCACAAGATAAAAAAAATTTGGAATTTCGTTGAGCGGGGTGTATTCTTTGGGCTGAAAACTTTGAGTCGCTTGCTACTTCCATTTTTCCTGTTAGTACTCTGGTTCTTTCTTTTTTGACTTCCATTTTTTCCTATGTTCCCTTCAATGGTCCTAGATGTGTTTATATCTTGGTTCATTACTATACCATTCTGCCCAATGCCAATCGGTTGAAGGTTAGTAGATTTCCTTCCCTATTCTGGTACCTCTTCCAATCTTAAGTATTGGCTCACCTTTCGGTTATAGTCCTTCCTAGTGCCGGGTTGTTTCATTTTGATCCATTTCCCAAATTTAGTCTTGGGGTAAATTGCATGGACTAAGGCCATGAAAACCATATCCTCATTCGGATTACTTAATTCAGTTACCACAATGTTGAGCCGATTCATGAAAGACTTCAGGAATTCATTTCGTCCCTAGAATAAGCTAGAAAAGTACATCACATTCTCGGGCTATGCCACGTAAAGTCTATGTTGATCAAGGAACCCTGTTACTAGTTGATTAAAGGTGGAGATGGAACTTGTTAGAAGCCTGGTGAACAACATGGAAGCAATTCCCCTCAAAAAATGGGGAAACATCTACATCAACTGGCATCCAAAGCATTAGCTATGTCCACGTACCAACTATACTTATATAAGTGGGGCTTTGGGTCTCTCATTCCGTCATAAGATGGAATAGTTTGCATAGTGAACTTTTCGGGGTACCGTTCGCTCAAAATTTCATCGGTGAAAGGAGTTTGACTTGGAGTGGATCCCCATTCATCACCCCTTCTATCCTTACTTTCATTCATTACTCACTTGACCATGTCTGTGATATACTTTTCTGATGACCGGTAATCTAAGGGTCGGCTGTTAGTAACTACACCAAGTGTTTGGCTTTGCAAACGATCTTGGTGAGTGGGTTTTAGCTTAGGCTCTCCTGTCTTCGAGAGAGCCACTCCCTCGGGGTTCTGTTGGATTGCAGTTGGTCTGATGGGGGCATTTTGGATCTCCTTGGCATTATTGAATGCATTGGATATCCTTCCAACTTGTCGTCGTCAAGTCGCTCACCATCTTCTGAGTTTGAAGGATCCATGATTATATCCTCTTGTGGGGTTTTCGCCCCTAGATTTAAGTTTATAGCCGGTTGCCTCGCATTTGGTGGAGTGCTTATGTTTCCTTACGTATTGATTCCCATGGTTCCATTTATCACTACTTTCTACGGCTACTTCCCGTTTCCCTAGTTTAGGCCACAAGCGGAAGAATTTTTTTTGTTCCATGGCAGCCGCGTGCTCTGTCATGGTTCATAGAGCAGCATAAGACTGCAAGGTCAATAGGGCATTCGGTTTTCCCATTAGATCCCTTTAGTTATTTTCCATTTTCTGATTAATTTCATCAACCATTTTATTTACCTCGTCTCTAGTGACAACTTCACTCTGAATGAAGGATCTTGAAATCTGGTCACTGTAGTTAGTTCCTAACTGCAGATTATTGGGATTGTTAACTTTAATTTGCTAGGAGTTTGTTTCTTCTCCAAAATGGTAGCTCCTATGGATCTTCCAGAAGTTGTTCTCTTTCTTCCTGGTGTCATTGGTTCTCAACAACAAATCTTCTAAACAGAGATTGATGATTTAACTTTTGAATTTATCTGATCCAAAGTAGAAAGCTAGATTTAAGCCTGAGTTTAGCTCTCAATGAAAGCACCAAAATATTGACCCAAAAAATGGATCAACACCCTGGATTTAGTATGAAAGCACCAGCCTTGTTTATTAAGGTAAATAGAATAGAGGCAAGAAATAAGCGTTTGAAGATAAAGTGAAAGGACAAGAGATTTTTATAGTGATTTGGCCGTTAGTTATGCCTACGTCGACTTTATAACTTTTGTTATTGACTTCCTGAAATTACAAGTTGAATCTGATTACAATTTGATTGGATATTATGAGTTAGATCGAGTCACTAGTGTTAGAGTTCACTGGAAAATCACACTGAACCCTTCAGATGACTGTTGTGTGAGAGGAGAAGAGTGAAGAATAGTTTCTGCAGAGTTTCAGCAGCTAGTCCAGAAGATCCTCTTTATGTTGAAGGTAGAATTGTATTTATAGGGGCAGGATAGCACTTGGGCTAAAGTTGCTTTGTCAAAGACTCACATTCAATGGTACGAAGGCGCTTTCAAAATTCAAAAACGATCAACCTGATCTGATGGATCGCTAGCGATGGATAGGGCATGGATCATTAGCGATCCACGGGGTTAGAGTATTTTTGGCTTGTTCCCTTTGTATCATGTTTCCTGCCTTGTGTAGATGCGCTTCATGTAATTTCATGACTAGATGCTTTGCTTTGATGATGATTCATGTAATGATTGCATTGAATTACTAATGGAGTCAGATGAATGCTCACTTCTCGATTTAATACTTGAAATTCCATCAAATTTAGCAGACATTCCTGGAAAACTTATTAGATCATGGTGCAAGAGGACTGGAGGATCCACAAGCAACCCTTATAGATTGCCAACGATCCATATCCATGGGATATTTTTGACTTCTTTTTCTTGGGTCTCTCTTGGTTGATTCTTCTTGTTCTTTCGGTTGATTCATGGGTTGCTCAGACTCGACATAGATGTTCTGACTTCCTTTGAATTCCGTTGGGTCAAGAACCTGAAAACTCTCAAAATACAAAAGTACTGACATAGCTCCACAGTATTGCAAAATGGAATATAAGCAAGGGTAATATCTGGAATATAGATATATGAAAACGCAGCCTCCAGTGTACCCCGTACAAGTCCATATGCTATCCAAACTTACCATGCCTAATCTAATTATTTTGGAGGGCCTAAGATAATTTGGAAGCAAAGCATAAAAATTTGGGTCAGAAAACAATCTGGTGTGAGGGATATGTCATCTTAAAATACTAGAAAAATCATACATAGTTATAAGGATATAGAATATTTAGAACCATACTTGACGTGTCTCTGCATCCAAATAACTAGCATATAACAATTGATATACGCTATCATCATCATGTAAGTGTACTACAATCAAAGTATGGTATTAGGTGTCTAAGTAAGTAGTCATTAATACCTACAGCGTTTGACACCCTATAGTGATAAACAACCATGGAAAACATATTATTAAAGAATCCTCACAATCAATCATGTGTTTTGAAAATACGATAACTCGTATGGCATGATCGTAAGCTAAAGACCAAGTCAAATTTCTGTTTCATAGCAAATGAATCTGTGCCACTTCGTAAGTCTAGGAGCCAGACTCACAATCGTAAAAAGTCCAAGGTAATCCATGGTCGTAAGGTCTAGACGTAGTCATAATCAAGGTAGGCATCCCCATACACCCACTTTGTACGAGCACTTTAGAAACCTTGCAGCTACCAATGATCCCATTACATATGTCTCTGTAATGGGACCTAAATGCTATTTCATATCATTTATCTCTATAGTAGAATGAAGTCGTAATTCTAGTTATAAGTTCCTATCGTTGTACTTGTCCTCATGGATCACCATTGTCACACCCAAAATTCCAAGAATGAATTAATAAAAGAAAAAGCCTTCATATGTTGATTAAAGCCTTTACGTTTTGATTAGAGCCTTTGTGTAGAGTTTTTGTGTGTTAAATAGAAGCCAGCGTGACATAACTCTAGAAGCCATCATGTGACGACATTTAAGGCCATTATGGGCTAAAAGACAGAGTAATCTTTCCTCATGATATACCTCTTATAGCCATCGTGAAGAAAGACATTAGAGCCATAGTGAAGTATTCACTGAAATTGAGAAATGAGATATTCAGAGCCATCATGAAGTATTCCTCGAAGTTATTGAGAGATGAGATATTGAAGATGAAGTGATATACTTCTTATAGCCATCATGAAGTACTCCTTGAAGTCATCATGAAAAGAGACATGGAAGTCATCATAAAACAAGCTATTAAAATAGCCATCGTGGCAGGTTCTTCATAGCCATCGTAATAAATTTCTTAAAGCCTTTATAAAGAGTTCATTAAAGATACCACAACCATAATGAGATAATTATTCTAATCATCAGGCCATCATGAGTTAATTATTCAAGCTAACAAGCCACTGTGAACTAACAATTCAAAATCCATAGTGACTTGGTTATTTTAACCATTGCAAAAGGGAGTTACAAGCCATCACATAATGGTGAAATGCTAGCAATAGTCCTTATAAAGAAGTAGTATATTAACATGAAGGGAATTCTATGTAATAAAGCTCTAAAGCACTCTTATACAACCATGCCATATTTTTAATGCCATATCCAAGATAGTGATCCACATGAATTACTATAGTATTGAGATGACAAATGACACCATCAAGACCATCCATCTTGCCAAGTCATCGATCTACATCTTCATTCAACCCATCCAAGCAAGCTATGCCACTATCCTATCTTTATAAATAGGGACCCACTAGCACTTAAGAAGGGGCTCTTCTTTTCCTTCTCTCTCCTTGCACAAATCATTATATGGGATAGATTTTCTAAACTCCCTTGAAAGCTTAAGATCTCCTTTAATGACCGATGATGAAGAAGACAGATTGAACTTTGGGCTTAAGGACCATTTAGAAATAAGAATTTGCATATTAGCTTTATGTTTAATTTTTTTTGCTAGAAAGAAAGGGATAATTCATATTGTTTGCATATTAAACACTCAATAATGAATATAGCACGTCAACTCGAATTTTAAAATCAATTATAAATGAGGGATGGATGATTTGAACTTTGGGCATTATGCACATTTTAGATCATCTTATTTTTACTATTGGCATATTTTGGATTGATTTGAATTTTGTTTATTTGAAAATATTTTAATGATGTGAAGCCAAAAGTTTAGTTTAACGTTTATGGTTCTTTCCTTGAGATTTGAACTCGCGGATTCCTTTGATTTTCGAAGAATGAAAAAATACCCTTAATTTTAAAAATATTAAATTTGTATAAAATAATACATATTTTTGTGAATATATATGTCGATTTTTTTAAATTGAATATTATTGAAGGAGATATGAATTTTGAAAATTTTAAAGTTCAAAAAGTTTAACCGTTGCAATTCATTAGCATGTGTCACCTCCTCCTTCATCTCACAAAAACAAATTCATATCATAACAAAGAGGACGCCTTTATCTCGCAACAACTATTTTATCTCTCGAGGACTTTATCTCATGAGGCCTCCCTAACTTACGACAACTACTTCATCCCATAAGGACTCCCCATCTCACGACAACTCTTTCACTACATGACAACTTTTAATCTGTCACCTCAAGGTGACTCCTCCTTGTATACCTCATGATGACTCCCCATCCTTTACCATATGACTGTTACCGATCCATCACCGTATGATGACCCAATCTCATCACTAAGGCTTTGTCACTGCATGAAATCTCCTCCAACCCGATAGCATATTCCATCCCTATCAAACCATAATAGCTACTGGGCCATTACAACCCACGATGATGCCTAGTTACAATGGCTGATTTGATAAGTTGCAATAAATATCTATAGTTTAGGAAGTGAAATTTGCAAAGAACAAACAAAAACTCAAAGTTTACCGACAGCCAACTTTTCGACCACCTTTATTTCAGGCAATATACAACAGATGGGTGGCTGAAAAATTACCAAGCTCCAAGATCGAACTCTAACAACATCACTCTATCACCTTTTCCTTGCTAAAATGGTCCAAAGTAGCCAAGAAAATTAATGTGTAGTTAGGGTTTTCATTGGGATCTTAGGGACAGTCGAAGGTGAAATTCTCCATAGTCACAACCGAGATGAGAATATCATGTAAGGAAATTTATGATTTTAAATCATCTTTGGAAATTATTACATTTGAGAAAAATGATTTAGAAATAAAATTGGAAAATCTATATAAAAATATACATAAAAATATCCCTAATTTAATAATGTTCAAAAAAAATTAACAGATTTAATTAAAATTTCCCAACCAGCTTTTAATAAGAACAGACTAGGATTTATAAAGAAAACTATAAAATAGTCTTAAGAAATATAGATTTTTATATACTAAAATTAGGAAACCTATAAATAATAGTAAAAATGAGAATGATGGTAAGGGCATAGAAATATAGGTTCCTAAAATAAATTAATATTTTAATCAAGAAAAGATATAAGGAAAAATTTATGGTAGAAGTTCATAAAAATAACAATTCCATTTTTAAAGGTCTAAACCCCTCATGAGTACAGTTACTTAAAACTCAACCCATGGACCATAACATAGGAAGTGGATGTAAGAAATGCGAATTACGGATCTTAAGGTTAGAATTAACACTAGAGGGGGTGAATAGTGTTTTAAGGAATTACTAAATCTTTTTGAGTTTATGTTAATTTGAACACAAACGTATGCAATAATCAGACACAGATATGATCATAGAATCAAACATAGATGTAGAAATAAAGTAAAAGCAATAAAGGAAAGAACACACCGAATTTTATACTGGTTCGGAGTTACCCTACATCTAGTCCCGCACACAAGTATGGATTTCCTTTCAAAATCAATTTTTACAATTACACCCTCGATTTCAAGGCCACGAGGTACACCACTCTAGATTCACAATCCTCTGGGTAGGGATACTTGATTTTACGGGCAAGAAGTTCACCCAGTTGATTTCCCAGGCTACAATCACACCTTTTCTCGCTTGATTGATTTCACAGGCTACAATCAAACCTTTTCTCACTCAATTAATTGGAAAGAAGCCTATAACTCTGAATAGCACTGAGATCTTGTTGAGATAGTGATAGAGAATCAAACTTGAGATGATCTAGTTAGATTCAATGGTGATTTCAGCAGAGTAATGGTAAAAATATACGTAAAGAAATGTGGAATAAGAAGAGTGAAATCAGAGAAAATATGTATGTAAATTCATTTAAAACTGCTCCTATTATAGTCGAACAACAGTCATGTCCATTCGTGAAAGGATATGACGAATATGCACTTCCTTTGAAATTCAAAATTTTGAAATCTACTGCCACCTTGTCGACAAGGGTAGATTGGGGTTGTCGACAGGCCTTTGTAATTTTTTATTATTTGTTTTTCTTTAAAAATAATTTTCATCTTGTATTAAAACTATTTTTAAACTTTATGAATATACTTAACTATAGTTAAAATACATAAATAAATATAGAGAATAATATTTTGGTATATATAAAATTTTACTATATATTTAAATCTAAGTATGAATATTAAAAGTTAAATATTTTATAATTAAAAGATAGTTTAAAACCAAGGATAATTTGATTTTGAAGATAAAGATCATTTTGAGGCTAAAAGTATTTAAAACCAGGATAGATGTTTTTGATTCTTTTAAAAGGAAGATTTTGAAATCATTTTGAAAACAAGATATAATTTTGTAAAATATTTGAATAAAAGTTAGTGGATACAAACAATATTCCACTAGATTTTTCGTAGATTCCATCCTACTTAGGGTTCCATCCCTTTAACGGCCTCGAAGTGGATTACATTCCATGAATAAATTGGATTTTAAGATGCCAGTGCTTTTCTAGGAGTTTTAACAAAATTTCTAATTAAATGACTTATTATTGAAATCTTGAATTCTTGATAATCTTGATACTCATGAGTCTTCAATCTTGATATCTTCAGTCTTGAATCTCTATACTGTACAGTCTTAATTCTTGGTACCTGCATGGTTAAATCCTGCATATACATATATATCAAAACTATAATGCTAGTATTTATATTTTACAATCTTATTCTAAGGTTGTTGTCATCAAAACCATCTTCCCAGGGACTAACAATCTCCCCCATTTTGATGATGACAACCTTTATTTATAAAATATTACTTCTATCCTAATAACTTCCCCTAAAACTAATAACTCCCCCTTAATCTATGCCTAACTATCCTATTTTATACTTCTCCCCCTTTGTCATCAACAAAAACTAACTCCAAACTATATAACTCCCCCTTATTCTAATACTATATAATATGTGATTATGATGATAGTGTTATCATAAATAATCATCACTTAATTCTAAAACTAAAACTTAGTTCTTAACTACTAACTATCCTAACTAAGAATCCATATATGATAATAGTGATAATGTGAGAAAATATGATAATCATTTATTAATTATATATATTTATATTTGCATAGAAAACATAAGTACGATCATATAACGATAAGAAAGAGAGAAAAGAAACTAATATGTATTTATACATATTATGTATTGCACGCCAATTATAATTCCACACCAAACCAAATCAAATCAAATTAATCCAAGCAATCAATTCAAATCGAACAAAGCAATCAAATAAAATCAAACATTACGAGGAACATCTACCCATCCTTCTGCTCCAAATATAGGGTCTGCTTTAATGGTATCCCAATTTTCATTTTCATTGGTGACAGAGACTGGAGGATGTGCTTCATTATCATCTTTATGCAGGGAGGAAATCATCCATCATATCGTATCGAAATGCTTTTCTTGCTCCTTGATCATCTGCATTTGACTCAACTCTAAGTGTCGCTGATTACGAAGAATGAAAGAGAGAATATTTTTGAAAGAGTTAAGGGTTTCTTCAAGATTCTCGTTCAAACTATGAATTGGATTGGCCATATTTGAATTTGCAAGAAGAAATATAGATAAAGTAGATAAGAAATAATTTAGAGTGATGAATTCTGGAAAGAATATGTATTTATAGGTGTAGAAATTTGTTTGAAATGAATAGACACAAGGTAGTTATTCAAATTTCAAATTTAAAATGAAAAGTCATTTTTGACCAGTACTTGTCGATAGGGTCTAGGGGGGTTGTCGACAGGGGTCAATTAATTATGATGACTCATTTTGATTTTGTGAATAATTGTGTATGTGTGTGTATATATATATATATATATATATATATAATATACTAACATTTATTCTGGAGATAGGATAAGCTTGATAACAGAACAGAAATTCAATTTCATTTCACGGTACAATGATTAAACATTAAGAACTACACGAACATCCAAATCAAAATAAATTAAAACTAATCATGACATGAAAAGGTAGACCTAGTTAGAGGATGACGAAGATAAAGATAATCCAAGCTTCTTGCTGACTTTGGAGAAAAACTTGTTCATCTTGGATGACATTTTATCCAATTTCTTACTAACGGATCGTTTAAGTGTCCGTTGATTCTCAACAATGATCTTTTGATTTTTGAGTAAGGTTTTGTTGGTTGGATTAGAGGGATAGTCAATATTTTCCAAGGATGCTTCACTTTCTTCTTCTTCTTCTATTTCCATTTCATCTCCTTCTTCTTCTTCTTCTTCCTCCTTTTCCATCTCCTCATGAGCCAAACGCTCTTCCTTTTCGGCAAGAGTTTCATATGGTTGAAAAACATATGGAATTTTCATAAGAGAAATGTTGAGTGGTTAAAAACTTTTCTTGAAAAAAATTCTTCTCCTTTGAAATCTACTCTAAAATATAAAAAATTCGAGTGAGTTGATTCCATGATACAAAGTGTTTTCACCCATTTCAAGATTTTTAGGACGAAATTCATCCAAAATAACTTGCGGCCAATTATTATCATAATTTTCAAAAATAGCAAAAAGTGCTTTGCAAATTTTGAATTTGGATTGTTAAAACTCCCCAATTTTGGGGTCAAAGTATGTTGTAAAAGAAGATTAACAATTCTAGCTTTTGGTCAAAAGTTTCGATTTATGAAATCAAAGTTATCTCCTTCGAAAATGTGATGAAATGTCTCACTATCATTTTCATCGATATTAGAACTAGAAAGATCCATTCCCGTGCTCTTGCAATTGAGAATGGGTACCCAAAAGATCACAATTTAAAATGATTCTAGTTCCTTTGACACTACTCCAAATTTCATCATCATTTCCATTATAAAATCCACGGTTGAGATTTGCATAAAATTTCTTAACAAGATTTGGATAACAAACAAAATCATTTTGTGAAGCATCAATAAGACTAGAACTTGGTTGTTTGCAAAAAGAGAATCGATTTCATAAGAAGAGAAATCTTGAAATAGAGCAAACTTCCCGGGATGGACTTTTCCATAGTTAGCATAGTTGATATATGCTTTTATAGCCTCTGGATCATTGTAAAGTTGCTCTTTTTATCTTTTTGGAAATTCTCATTGTGGAAGGGTTGCTTGAAGAAGCCATTAGAGTAGAGAGCAGAGAGTTTGATATTTTGGAATAAGAGTTTGAACTTGAAAATGAAAGTGAAAAGTTGTGATAAGAGATAGTGAATAAATAGATTCTCAAAGGATATGTTCTCTGGTCAAAAGGTGACTTTTCAGAGACTTGAATGAAGTGAAACGATAGAGGAAAATTCAACATTTGAATTCAAATTTTGAATTTCAAATTTCTATACCCTTGTCGACAACATAGTAGGGACCTTGTCGACAGATGTCTCTGAATTTTCATGATTTATTTCTCTTAAGTATTCTAATACACACACACACACACACACACATATATATATATATACATATATATTATTTTTTGATGTCTATATATATCTGGAATATTACTAGAATTATAGTATATTCCATACAATATTATGATACTATTAAAAAATAAAGATAATAGTAAAAAATAAAATTTTAAAATTCAAACATCACACCAATTCAAAATCAACCAATCAAGCATCCAATCCTAAGCATGCAATTTCAACCAATGCATTGTAAATGTGTGCCTTTTTCTGAGTCTGTTTCTCTAAATTCGTCGGAGTCGTGAACAGCCGTGAAACACATATTTGAATTATCTGTCTTCTGATCATCATCGCTTAAGGACGAGTCTGAGTTATCTTGAGTAGCAGTAAATGCACGTTTTCGCTTCTTTGTGGAATCATTGTTTATTGGAAGATTTTGCCTATCTGGATGCGAATAGTCTCTTTCAATATGGCCTGGTTCGTCACAGTTGAAACATTTGATATAGTTTGACACTACATTCTGATTTCCAGAGTTCTTATAGTTGTTTCTCTTGAGATTATTCATCTTTCTGTATTTCAGGAATTTCTGAAAATTCTTGGCCATAAAGGATATATCTTCATCATTATCGTTGTTTGAGTCCGACCCATCGGTCAATGCATTGAATGCCATTGATTTCTTTTCAGATGCTTTGCTTTCTCTTCTCCCAATTTGGACTTCAAACAACGTTAGATTTCCAATTAATTCTTCTATCTCTAAGGCACTGATGTCATTTGCCTCTTCGATCGCAAGGGTCTTTTGATCCCATTCTGGAGTAAGAGAATTTAAAAAATTTCTGACTTGATCTTCTTCTGAAAATTCCTTTCTCAAGGATATTAGAGAATGCACAATATTCTGAAATCTACTATACATATCTGAAATTGTCTCACTAGAATTTATTTTAAATAATTGAAACTGATTTGTGAGCGTGTAAATTTTGGTTTGTTCAACTTTGCTTGTTCCTTCGTGGGTAACTTGCAAAGTTTTCCAGATTTCATATGCATACTTACAAATTGACACTCTATTAAATTCATTCCTATCATGTGAACAAAACAAAATATTCATAGCTTTAGAGTTGTTTTGTGCAACGGTCTTTTGCTCAACAGTCCACTGTGCAAAATCAGTTGTGGGTTCAAAATATTCAGTCTTTGTGATATTCCAAGTGTCTAGTCCTATAGATTGTAAATATATTTTCATCCTACATGCTCAATATGCATACCATTAAAAAGTGGTGGTCTGACAGTAAACTGACCTTCTACAAATGAACTAGTGACAGGGATAATAGAACCAGTGTTGGTAGTAGTAACAGTACCAGTGTTGGTAACCATTTTGAAAAAAATTCAAAATTCAGATTATGAAACTTTGAAAACCTTGCTTTGATACCAAATGTGAGAAATGCGGATTACAGATTTTAAGGCTAGAATCAACACTAGAGGGGGGGTAAATAGTGTTTTAACGAATTACTAAATCTTTTTGAGTTTACGTTAATTTGAACACAAATGTATGCAATATTCAAACACAGATATGATCACAGAATCAAACACAGATGTAGAAATAAAGTAAAAGCAATAAAGGAAAGAGCACACCGGATTTTATACTAGTTTGGAGTTACCCTACATCCAGTCCCGTACACAAGTAGGATTTCCTTTTAAAATAATTTTTTACAATTACACCCTCGATTTCAAGGCCATGAGGTACACCACTCTAGATTCACAATCCTCTGGGTAGAGATACTTGATTTTATGGACAATAAGTTCACCCAATTGATTTTCCAGGCTACAATCACACCTTTTCTCGCTTGATTGATTTCACTGGCTACAATCACACATTTTCTCACTCAATTAATTACAAAGAAGCATATAACTCTGAATAGCACTGAGATCTTGTTGAGATAGTGATAGAGAATCAAACCAGAGATGATCTAGTTAGATTCAATGGTGATTTCAGCAGAGTAATGGTAAAAGTATATGTAAAGAAATGTGGAAGAAGAGGAGTGAAATAAGAGAAAATATGTATGTAAATTCATTTAAAACTGCCCCTATTTATAGTAGAACAACAGCCATGTCCATTCATGAAAGGATATGACGAATAGACACTTCCTTTGAAATTCAAAATTTTGAAATCAACTGCCACCTTGTCGACAAGGGTAGATTGGGGTTGTCGACAGACCTTTATAATTTTTGATAATTTGTTTTTCTTCAAAAATAAATTTCTATTACAATGGCGTCCTTAGCCCATCCCGTCCTCAAGCCAGCACCTCCACAACCTCCCATTGCATTCGTCCCTAAAAAATACAAATCTATGTTCTGCTCCCTGGCCTCCACCTCTCAGCTTCCGCCCATAACATCCTCTCGTACAGCTCCAAGCGGCTATCGTGGTACTGATACCACTAAGCCTCCTGCATCAGAACCCCCTCGTCCATCCCTCCTCCCCTCCTTTCAACACCAAGAAATCTTATGCTCAAGCATTGAGCTCCACCCCCTCCCCCCCCCCCGGTTTCGTCCAACCCTCCTCGCTTCCAGCGTCGTCGTCGTATTCTGCCAGATTTCATAAATGCTCACTCCACTATCGATTTTTTGAAGCGAAAAGGCCGATGTCTCAGGTGTGCTAGTCTGGGACACGTGGCAAGAGATTGCAGGGAGTCAAAGATCTGCTATATATGTGGCTTTTTCGGGCATGCACACTTGCAATGTCCCAAGAAAACAAATAATGACTTTTCAACTCATAAAAATGACCCTGCCACTCCCACTAAAAACAAATTCAAAAGCAGCTCTGAACACAAAGAGAGGACCCCACACTGATCGTACCTTCCCAGGAAACGAAGCACCACCCAGCACACATCACACCAGCAGTTGCCTCGATCCCCTCCCTTATCTCATTCCAAACATTTTTCCCCCCAATCTAAACCTTCTTCCTCACAAATTTTTTCAATGGCTGATTCTTCCCTTTAACTCATTACCACAATCATAGATGGATTCTGGTCCATTGAATCTCTCCACCTCACCCTCTCGAGAAGCTTCCACCACCACGAGTGGCCACTTTGGATCCTTTCTGACAACAGCTTCATTTTTTGTTGCCCCTCCTTCTCGATCTGTGATCAAGCTCTTCGACTGAGAACTTTATCGAAGCCAGGCGGCTCAGTCCTCTTGCAACAATGGTCGGAACTCGATCATCAGTCTCCTGATCTTGAACTGGCTGCATGGGCTCAGGTCTGAGGCTTCCCCAAATTCCTTAGAGATAATCCGCTTGTAGTCAGAGATGCCCTAAGTCCCATGGGTCGCTTCATCGCGTTTGATGACTGCGACTGGGCTAACTTCGACCACCGGTTCCTTTATGTAAAAATGCAATTTTTCAACAGAGTTAGCACCCCCAGCTCTTTTATTATGCATTTGAATAATGAGGATCACCCTCTTTCAGTGGAGAAATGGGAACATGCCTACCCTACTCATAGGCCTGAAACGACATTCTTGGGAGTTGATTATGAAAAAGACTTCAGATGCTATGATGAACCCATCCTCTCAGATGACTCGGATGAAGCTAGATTTGATGCTATGTTTTATGACCCTGCCATATCCCCACCACTCTCACCGACTGCCCAAATCCATGGCACTTCTCCAGGGGTGGCGGGCCCTCAGCACTGGGATGCTTGGCCTGATGAACCGCGTGGCGACTCACTAGGCGATCGTGACCTTTCCTCACCCCCCTGTGCCGACTCCACCCTCAATCCATGGAGCCAACCCCCTAGCAATTGTCCATGTAGCTTCTCCAATTCCACCGTTGCCTCGCCAAAGGTCTCCTCTAATCTCTCCAACTGTTGTTCGCCGAAGCTCCAGAATCAACAGAGCAGCTTCTCTCCCTGGTAGTTTTTGTAAAACTGTTGTCTTTTCCTCAGCCAATAAAAGTCTAAATAAAAAAATGACTCGTTGCAAGGGTGTGAGTTTGTGTGATGATCACTACACTGCCATGCAAGCACAAGAATCGGAGCATTTGTCCCTTTCCCAATGAAACTAATTTCATGGAATGTAAGGGGTTTGGGGGACCCATCTAAAATGCATGCTGTCAGCCTCACTTTATCCCCCCATAAAACAGACATTCTTTTTTTACAAGAATCTAAGTTGATAGACCCACCCCAATCCTTCATTAGACACATGGGGGGCCCACTCTAACGGGTTGGGCTCACATCAATGCTGATGGTTCCAGAGGAGGTATCATCACTGCTTGGAACGTAGCTGTATGGTCCCATTGTCATACCACTGCTCACCCATCCGCCTTACACGTAACACTCCACCATATACAATCTGGTACAATCTACTTTTTCACAAACATCAATGGTCCCCAAAACATTCAAAAGAGGAATGAACTCTGGGGCCAATGGTTTTACCCTTGCCTCCTATCTTAATGGTCCTTGGATAGTTGGAGGAGACTTTAACACCACCAGATCCTTCGAGGAGCAAAATTCCGGCATCAACTCGTTAGATTCAGACTATTTCAACTCCTTCATTAATGTATGCTCCTTCATTGACCCTCCCATCTGTAATCGCCTCTTCACCTGGTCTAACCGTAGAGCTGATCCTGCCTTAGCAAAACTTGACAGATTTCTCTTCAATGCAGCCTGGGATGACCTCCACCCCCTTTCCTCGATCTCTGGACTCGCTTCGACTATCTCCGATCATTGCCCCCTCATTTTGGACACCGGATCTTTGCCCAACATCAAGTGCCCTTTCAGATTTGAGCGCCTATGGCTTCTGGAGCCATCCTTCAACAATTTCATCAAGCAAGTTTGGTCCCAACTGGTGCAAATCCAATCTGCTTCCGCCAGAATTGTCGTCAAACTCCGCTTACTTAGGAAAATTATCAGACCATGGGCCAAATCCATTTGGGGGTCTCTTCGCTCGTGTATCTCATCAACCCAACACGAGATCTTAGATCTTAACATCCTGGAGGAATCTCGCCGCTTTCAGATATGGAATTGTCTCGTCTGAAAGTTCTAGAATCAGAACTGGATAGACTCTCAAAGTAAGAAGAGATAGGCTGGAAACAACAATCTAAAGCTAAATGGTTGGAGGAAGGGGACAAAAAACGCCTCCTACTTCCACCGCCTAGCTAGTGGCCACTGCAGATCCACTTTAATCTTAGAAATATTCCACGATAACACTTCCTACACTGACCTCTCAGATCATCTCCGCCTATTTACAGACTACTACAGAAGCATCCTAGGCAAACAATCCCCTTCTCTCCCTGATATCCATTGGTCCCTTCTTTATCCAACCCCATCCCACATCCCCATTGATCATCCATTCACTGAAGAGGAGATTTGGGCCGCTTTGAAAGACATGTCTGATGACAAAGCACCCGACCCAGATGGTTTCGGCCCACTCTTTTTCAAACATTTATGGGAAACTGTGAAAAACGATATTTTAGAATTGTGTGCTGAATTCCAATCCAATCCTTCAGCCTTATCTAGATTGAACTATGCAAACATCATCCTCCTCCCTAAATCCCTTGGCGCTAACTCCCTCTCCTCCTTCTGTCCCATTAGCCTTCTTAACACAACCTTTAAAATCATTACTAATGTCCTTGCCATCCGCCTTCAAACAGTTATTGCCCCTCGGTCGGGGTTGAGCCGTCAGCCTTTATTCTTGGTAGAAACACCATGGACTGTGTAGCAACAACTCAAGAAATCATTTCCTTCTGCCACCAAACGTTGACCCAGGTGTTCTATTGAAGCTTGATTTTTCTAAAGAATTTGATTTGGTAAATTGGAACTTCATTCTCGATCTCATGAAACATAGAGGCTTTCCCCCCAGATGGTGCAACTGGATCAAGCATATTCTTAACTCAAGTCTCTCTTCTATCTCGGTGTTTTAGGGGGCCACATCAAGTCATCTCGAGGCCTGAGACAAGGTGATCCTCTCTCGCCTCTTATCTTCGTCTTAGTTGCCGACGTTTTCAACAGAATGATCAAACTAGCCATATCCAACAACCTCTTCTCCAGCATTACACTCCCAGATTCCTCCTTAGCGGTTTCCAACTTGCAGTTCGCTGATGACACAATACTTTTTGCCTCACCCCAGATCGGCTACATACACTGCCTGAAAGTGGCTTTCTACTCATTTGAGCTCATATCAGGCCTTTCCATCAACTTTAACAAGAGCTCCATCATCATGTTAGGCAACTCGAATCATCTTGGCCCATCCATTTCATCGTTGCTTAATTGTAACCTTTCGGATTTCCCTCTACCTTACCTTGGCATCCCTCTTCGTCCCACCAAGCTTCATAGATCAGACTGGTCCCCACTTATCTCCAGGATCGAATCCAGACTTCTGAGTTGGAAGGCCTACTCCCTCACCGCAGCCGGTCGCCTCGTCCTTGTCAAATCTGTCTTATCAGCCATCCCATCTTATTGGATGTCCTTCCAAAAACTTCCTTCCTGGGTAATCAACCAAATAGATAAAATCAGAAGTACCTTCCTTTGGAACGGCGGTGGTGTCAAAAGGCTTGTTAATTGGAGTACCGCCTGTTTGCATAAGAATCAGGGTGGTCTTGGTATCACCAATCTCTGTGCCTTTAACTCCGCGCTCCTCACGAAATGGCTTTGGAGACTACTCTCCCCTGGCAATTTTCTATGGAAAGAATGGATTCTCTCGCTTCATTACCGCTCAATCAACCACCTCGTCCTGCACTTCCCACCGCGATGTAGACCTTCTCTGTTCTAGGCTGGAGTGCTCCAAACCCTTCCCCGTGTCAAACCTCTTTTTCATGTAGTCGTAGAAAACGGTAACAACTGTGTTTTTTGGTTAGATACATGGCACAATCAACTTCCCCCTGGCCAAATATTTGCCCCACCTCTTCTCCCACTCGGGTACCCCTTCGATATCGGTTAGTGACTGTGTCAACTTTGGTCCTGACTTCCATTTCCCTCCATCCCTCTTCGGCACTGACACCTTTACCGACCTAATCTCCGCGTCCAATCTGCTTCATTATCTACAATTCACCACCTTGCCGGATCGTATAGTCTGGGACCCCGAGCCTGCTAAGGGCTTCTCCGTCGCCTCCTGTTACTCCTACCTCAATAACCTTGGCCGCTTCTTTTCCTTCCCTAGACTCTGGAAATGCCCTCTTCCGCCACGTATCGCCTTCTTCCAATGGTGTCTTGCTCATGAACGAATCAACATTAAAGAGAGACTTATCCGTCTGCATATCCCGGTTGATCCGTCTTGTGTCTTCTACTCTAATCACATTGAAGATATTCCTCACTTGTTTCGTGAATGTGACTTTACATACTCGATATGGGTTGCAACCAGTGCCCACCTCCTTGGCCATATCCCTGATCCGCCAATCATATTTGATCACTGGTAATACAAGCCCCATAATCTCCTTATGGATATCTTCATCGCTTTCTTCTGTTGGTGTATATGGATTGAACGCAATGCACACGTGTTTAATAAACCAAAATATCATTTCGAAGGCATATGCAGACGTATAACTCATCTATTCTCCACCTTTACAGGTCGAAGCTTATCTGCTCCTTTTAGCCTTCGTCTTCCACAGAGAAGTTCATCCCCAACCGAGTCACAGTAGCAGTTCGGCGTTCCCCCTGGCCATAGTTGCGAACAGTTGGTAGTAACTTGATGCTTTCAGATCTTTATCTTCCCTTTTGTTATTTTGTTATGATACTCTTGTATATATTCTTGTACTGCCTTGTCCTATCTTTGTCGAATGTTTGTGCAGTCTCTGTACTTGCTCTACGGGCCATCGATCAGGCCTGTTGATCGATACAATATTATTTCATATATGCTACTAATCGGCTGTGTAGTGTCACACTACACACCCGTCCTGCTCAAAAAAATAACCTTCATCTTGTATTAGAACTAATTTTAAACTTTATAAATATACTTAACTGTAATTAAAATACATAAATAAATATAGAGAATAATATTTTGGTATATATAAAATTTTACTATATATTTAAATCTAAGTATGAATATTAAATGTTAAATATATTATAATTAAAAGATAGTTTAGAACCAAGGATAATTTGATTTTGAAGATAAAGATCATTTTGAGGCTAAAAGTATTTATAACTAGGATAGATGTTTTTGATTCTTTTAAAAGGAAGATTTTGAAATCATTTTGAAAACAAGATATAATTTTGTAAAACATTTGAATAAAAGTTAGTGGATACAAAACAATGTTCTACTAGATTTTTCATAGTTCCATCCTACTTAGGGTTCCATCCCTTTAATGGGCTCGAAGTGGATTCCATTCCACGAATATATTAGATTTTTAGATGCCAGTGCTTTTCTACGAGTATAACAAAATTCCTAATTAAATTACTTATTATTGAAATCTTGAACTCTTGATAATCTTGATACTCATGAGTCTTCAATCTTGATATCTTCAGTCTTGAATCTCTATACTATACAGTCTTCATTCTTAGTACCTGCATGGTTGAATCCTGCATATACACATATATCTAAACTATAATGTTAGTATTTATATTTTATAATCTTATTCTAAGGTTGTTGTCATCAAAACCATCTTCTAAGGGACTAACAGTGGGTAGCAATAGAATTTAAAAATATTTTTTACGGGTGCCCAAAACATATAGGAATGAGAAGTGGATATTTGATATCGCATGCTCTAAACACATGATGGAGTATTTAGATATGCTCACAAATATACACTGTTTAAGTAAGAAACTGTCAGTTTCGAAGACAACTCTAAAGGATATGTCATCTTAAAAGGAGAAATCAGCATTTTTGGTAACACTTTAATTCCTGATGTTTTATTAGTAGAAATTTTAAAACATTATCTACTTCATGTTAGCCAATTATGCAATAAAGGTTTTACGATCATCAACAAAATAGAAAAATGTATGTTTTTGATAAAGACAAATTTCTAATTTTAGAACATATAAGAAACGAAATATTTACGTATTAAATGAGAAAATTATACATAATAATAGCATGTGACACATTAATTTCAAAAATATTTATAAGTTAGCAATAGATGAAAAAGTATGTGGTTTACCTAAAATGAATTTTTAAAGTTAATAACTTATGTGATGACTGTCAAAAAAGTAAATTATGGATACCATCTTTTAATAATATAAAAGAAATTAAATCTATTCGACTATTAGAATTACTCCACTTAGATTTATTTGATCGTACACAAATAAGATCAATAAACTATAGTAAGTATACATCTATAATTATTGATGATTTTACCCGGTATACTTGGACTATATTTTTAAAACGTAAAAGTACTACTTTTGAGATTTTTAGAACTTTTGCAATGAGAATTAAAAATTTGAAAATTTTAAAACTAAAGAGTATAGGAAGTGATCATGGAGGTGAATTTGATAATCAACTATTTTCATATTTTTGCATTAAAACGGGTATCAGTCATAATTTTTCTTTTGTTAGAACACCATAATAAAATGGTATTGTTGAAAGGAAAAATAGGACCATATAGTAATACACTAGAACATTACTCAACAACGCGATTTTAACTACAGATTTTTAGGCTGAACCTGTTGCTACTACATGCTATGATCTAAATAGTGTTTCTGTAAGGCTCATGACCAATAATACTCCATATGAACTTTTCTATAACAAGAAACCAAAAGTATCATATTTTAAAGTATTTGGCTCAAAATATTTTATATTAAGTACTAAATACAACTTAGGGAAATTTGATCCTAAAGTTGATCAATGTATCTCTGTTGTATATTCTAAAAGGAGCAAAGCCTATAGAATTTTGAGTAAAAGAGCAAACACTATTAAAGAATCTTTACTCGTATCTTTTGGAAAAACTTATACAAATACAAATGATGATTTGGAGTTTAATAGGATTAATCGACCATTTGCTATGGAGAATTCCAATGATGCAATAGATGATATTTGAAATGAAAGCACAACTAACAATGTGGCAGAAATGACGTCAATAATAATGCTACTGTTAGCCCAAAAAATGTATCAACGCCCTTATTTAATGTGAAAGCACCAGCCTTATTTATCAAGGAAAATAAAATAGAAAAAAGGGTAGTAGATCGTAGAAAAGGTAAAGGAACAAGAAGATTTTTATAGTGGTTTGATTGTTAATGAAGCCTACGCCACTTTATAATAACTGACTACTACTATAAGTGAAATCAGATTACAATATGATTGAATCTCCTAAGTTAGAACAAGTCACAAGTGCAAGAGTTACTGAAGAATCATAGTGAGCCCCTAGGTGATTGTTGTGTGGGAGGAAAAGAGTGAAGAATTGTTTCTGTAGAGTTTCAGCTGCCAGTCAAGAAGAAGATCCACTTTATGTTGCAGATAGGTGAGTAGTTATAAATATTGGAGTGCTTTTGGGCTAGGCCGCTATTCCGGAGACCTAAACTAAATGATACGAAGGTGCTCCAAAAATTCACAGTGACCTGGCTAGACATGATGGATCGCTTGCGATCCAAAGGGAATGGATCAGTTAGAATTTGCTTGGATCATTTCACTTGGATTGTATTCCTTATCTTATGTAGTTCCTCTCCATGAATTTGTAACCAGTTTTCTTGTTTTGATGGTGATTCATATACATGTTGCGTTGAAATATGAATGGAATCAGATGAATGCTTACTTTTTCGATCTAGCTTGCTTGGAATAGAATGAAACTAGGCAGACATCCTTAGAAAAGATACAGGATCATGATGCAAGAAGTTTAGAGGGTCCATGAGCAAGCCTTATGAATCGCTAGCGATGCATAGGTGATGGATTGTTAGTGATCCATCACCTTAGCTTATTTTTGCTCCATTCCTTTTGGGCCATTCCTAGTTCTTTCTTCTTGTCCTTTTGGTTGGTTCTTGAGATGTTTCTACTTGTCATAGATGTTCTAATTTCCTTGGAACTCTATTGGGTTAAAACGCTCTTAACGTTTGCCACCCCCCCCCCCAGAATATGCCTTCATTGGAAACAAGGTGTGCTTTGGAAGTAACTGCCTTTGAGTTCCCATTTCATGAAGTTTAATTGATCGTGTTGATCGAATTTAGCTTTGGCTATTCGACCATCTATCGAGTTCTGATGTGAATTGTCATTGCTCGTAATGATAAATAAATTTCAACCCCACGAATTTCCAAATGCTTGCAAACAACACTTAGATCATACTTAGTGAGTTTGAATAAAATCGACTGCAACGTTATGGATCGCTAGCGGTCCATAGTCAATGGGTCGCTAGTGTTGAATGACTAAATTTCTATCGAATTTGAAAATAGTCGATAAAATTTTAATTAAAAATAACCGCAGGCGCATGGAGTGTAATTTTAATATGTGGCGAGTATGGGTCGATCTGCAGGGAATTGAATTGATTTTAAATTTTCTACTTAATCAAATTAAACCAAGAATTTGAGACTGTGTTTAGCTAAAAAAATTTAGAAACTAACAAAAAATAGTGGATAAAAATATGACAGTAGAAGGCAATTTAGAGGCAATTTACTTCTCATGATCACATAAATTAACAAAATGAAATTATGATCTCTCATTTGGTTATTAATGAATTCAGTTTATACGTTTATCATAAGTATGGCCTATTTATGCTATTAATTAGCTCAACGTAAACCATCAAATTTTGACATACCACTAAACCACTTGTTAACTCTCATGAAAATGTCGATGAACTTGAAAATAAAATCTATGCTAAGCATGATCTATTTAATACTGATTAGTAATATAGACCATCAAATTTTGATTTTAAAATTCACTTCATTACCATAATCATATGTAGATGATGAGGTAATTTGTGTTTATGTTTGTTTAAGCATAGCCTATTTTATGTCAACAACATAGGCTATCAAATTCAAATTTTAAACAACAAAAGTTTACCTGTTCAAACATTTCCATTAACCACAAAAAGAGATAAAAAAATTAGCAAAATATTGAATCTACATGATTAAGAGAGCTTCATTACCTGTAAATTGAAGGGGTTTAGCTTCTCATATTTGTTATCATTACAACAAATGTAGAGTTCAACACATACATAAAAAACAAGCAAAGTAAGAAGATAGCTAAAATAAAAAGAGAGCTAAACTACTTGCATAAGAAATAAAACTAAGCTACTAACATAAGAAGAAATAAGCAAGAAAAGAAAAAAAGAATGAAATTAAATTGCTTAAATGAAATTACATTAGAGAAATGGCTAAGAAGCCATGAAAAAGAGAAGAGAGTTTTTGTTTAGTTTTGAGCCTAAAAGAAAACTAACTAAAGAGGAGGCTAAGAGCTTCATTACATGAACATATGGGGTATTCATACATGTTTTGAAACCATAATCATATTTTTGGAGACTACCCAAATTGCCCATGAGGAAGTGTGGCAACCAAGTTATCATTAGCTTGAATTAATCCTCCATTAAGTGCGCATGTAACTTTAATGTCCACTAACATATGCATTAGCTCCTAATTGTAGATCAAGGTAACTGGGTAGGTGGGGTCCTCCATGATGCATGAATTGATTTATTTCCATCTTCATTTTCTTGTCTTCACTTATGCGTGCATGAATACATGAAGACTTCTTCCATTTGAATCCAAATTCCTACAAATAAAAATAAAATGTGCAAATGAATTTTCTAAAACTAATTAACACAAAATTATGACCATTTTGCCCCAATACAAAGATGAATAAATGATGATTTGAAACAATTGGAATTTCATTTTAAACATGTTAAAATACCATATATGCTCACTTATTTAATTAAATTAGATTAAATATGGAAGTAAAAATATACACATTTACGTGCACATCAAATATCTCCAATCATCTTTCTATTTATCCTCGAATAAACTAAAACTAAGATAAATTTGTTCTCATAGGGAGCATGATTGCACTAAGCGTATGAAACAAGTCGTTAAGCCTCTATATGTCCCTAGTACGACGAGTGTTGTCTCGTAAAGATTTTCAGCGGATGTACCCACAAAATCAAAGTGCAACATGAAAATTCCTAAATGCAAGATTTATTTGCAAAGAGATGAATGCTAGTTTTTGAAAATATTTACAAATGAAGAATTTACTTTCAAATTGACACGAATATAAGTTCTGGTCATTATCAAGAATTTTAAGTCCCTTTACTTGCCAAAATTTCTACCAAAAATTAAGTTATCATCATAATTAGACTCTAGTTTAACTAGTTGTTTCGGTTGACAATACAGTGTAACTATGAAATGAAACCTTAGTTGATTATCAAAGTTTTTCAAAGTGGTATTTTCATTTTTTTTTGAACAACAAGTCAAATCATATAAGTAAAAATAGTGCTTGGTTTTAAATTGCTTACTCTCTCTTATTTGAAAATTTTATTGCTATTAACAATATTTACATATGCCTAACCCAGAAAACTGAGGCCAAATATATTACTCATGCACTGCCTGTGGGCTTACGTGAGGGGAATATAGAGCATGGTGATTGTACACACAAGTGTATACAACTATCGAATATAGAATTTCTATATACATACACCTAACTCAAATAAACTAAGGCCAGATATACCGATCGTGCTTTGCCTTTTGGGCTTACGTGAGAAGGATACAGAGAATGGCGAGTGTACACACTTGCATATGAACACATGACTCTAGGTGATTATGAAATATATACATATATACAAAAAAAATCTTTGTTTTCATGCTTTTTTAATAATAGAGTGAGATTTGCAAAATCATCTAAGCACTACTTAACTTAGAAGATTTAAAATGTTACATCCTTTACTTTAAATCCACCATTTTTTTAAACAGAGATTTTCAATTAGGATATACTTCATAATTATCACCTATAAATCTTCCTATGTATTAGTTAAACCATAGCTACTTGTAATCAAACTTTATTTTTATTTTTGTTGAGACAAATAAATTTTCGAAGATTTCAATTTAACAACCAAAAACATATATTATCCCATAGCGTTTCTTCAAAAGTAAATCAATATGCTAAACTTTTGTTTTGTTTTTGTGAATTTTTTGTTTTTTGTTTTTGTTTTTGTTTTTTTTAAGTTTTGAGTTTTGGAAAGAGAATGCAAAAAAAGAAAATAAACCGTGAAAAATTGTAACATTCGTAAATTTTATTGACATTATTAAGGAGAATTAATTAGAATAAATTAAATAGGATAATGTAGATAAGGAGATTGAGGTTGATTAATAAACTAGTTGGTCGTGCTTAATTAAATCAAATGAACTTATATAAATTGGTAGGATATTAAAAATAAGGGAATTAGGGTAGCCCGTATTTCCCACCCTTATATCATCCCCATAGTCATACACGTTCATTTTATCTCAAAACAAATTTTGAACGTAAGAAGCAAGCAAGGCAAGCCGTTAGAAAGGGGAGAAGAGAAAATCAACTAGAAGCTAGGATTCAAGTTAGAAGGAATCAATCTCAATCATGCTTCAATTTCCTTATCCAATCTAAGGTAAATAATAATTTCTACATCTTTATTTTGATTTATACATCATATGGTTTTGGATTTAAGGATAAATCTGTTTTATGTATTGAATGACGATATGCTTATTTATGATTTATATGTGTTTAAACAAGGTTGTTTAATAAAGGATATACATGGTTTTAGGGAAAACCAAGATGAAATTATTTTTAAATGCCATGGGAAAATTTTATGTTATAGAAAACATGATTTTGGAGTTGGATTTCAATGTTCATAATTTTCTGAGTTCATATGGATTTTATATAAATTTTATAGTGAAGAAAATGATTTATTGGGTTATAAATTAATTACGGCTAAAATAAAGATTCTTTGAGTTTGAAATTTTTATATGTTGGAAAACATATTAAAATAGATTTTCTGGGATTTTTTCAGATTTTTCCTAAGTGTGTTGTTGAATATAAAAAATTATTTAAGGTATGTGACTTAAATGTTTTGTATAGTTAATTAAGGAGAAGAGGTATTTTATAAAATGAAATTATTATTTAAATCTGAAAATAGTGGCAGAATTTTCTTAAAATAAATTATTAACCAATGAGAATTTGAAAAATAAAGGCAGGTTAGTTGAAAAGTTAACCTTTTTAAGTTAAAAATAAAGAAATCATACTTTTTGCATGTTTCAGTCTTTTATGGCAGAAAACCTTCTAACCTAGACCATTCGACAAGGTCGAGAGGTTCATAGCTTTCGACAAGGTCAAAACAATGCATATGGTATCAAGTATCTGGCTACGTAATAAATTGGATAGAGCCAAAGGGTTCTTAGTCGAAAGGTTGATGGCCAAAGAGATTGGGGTATGTTTGTTTTATAAACCAAAAGCTTTCACGTGCTTTGCTTTCGAATTGAAGCTTTCGAATTGGTTGCTTTCAAACAGGTTAAATGGTTAAAGCGAAAGGTTTTAAACCTTTCAACAAAGTCGAAAGGTTACTACCGCTTTACCACTATTTTGTTTTGGAACCTTTCAACATAGTCGAAAGGTTACTGCCACTTATCATTGTTTTGTTTTGAACCTTCCGACACAGTCGAAAGTTTGCAGCCGCTTTTCCCAACCTTTCGAAGTCGATGCTTTCGACAAAGACAAAAGGTTTACTTGTTTTAAAACCAGCATGTTTAACGACGAAATTTCTATCGGATTAGAAAATCGCCGATAAATTTCAAATTAAAAATTAACTGCAAGCGCACGGTGTACGATTGTAGCACGTATGCGAGTAACGGGTCGATCCACAGGGATTTGTTTAGATTTTGAAATTCTATTCAATCAAATTAGACTAAAGTCGAGAGGATTATTAACTAACTAAAATAAAATAAAAACAAACTAAAATTAAGGAAAATAAAAACATGAGATTAAAGAGCAATTTAGAGGCAAATCCCCTCTTATGATCACATAAATCAACGTAATGAAATTATGATATCTTTTTGGCCATTTGTGAGTTTAGTTGATGCATTTATCATAAGCATGGCCTAGTTGTGTTATTAATTAACACACTTAAAACCATCAAACTTTAATGCACTCTCTAACCCACTTACTAACTTTAATGAAAATAACATGAAATTAAAAGTAGAATCTATTTTAACATGGCTTATTAACTGTTGAATTAGAAACATAAACTATCAAATTTTTATTCTAAATCCACTTCCATTACCATGATCAAATGTAGATGAAGAGGTAATTGGTGATTCATATGACTAAGCATAGCCTATTTGTTTTGAACAACATAAGCTAGCAAACTCAATATTAAACACGAAATCACACAAACATCTAACTTTCCATTAAGCACAAAAGAGACATAAATGAAAAATTATGTTGCATCTACATGATTCAAGAGAGCTTCATTACCCCTAAATTGAAGGGGTTTAGCCTCTCATATTTGTTAAAATATCAACAAATGTAGAAAGCAACATGAAACAAGAAGAAAAGAAAAATCCAAGCTAGTAAAAGTAAATTGAGAGCTAATCTACTTGCATAAATATGAAGGGCATGAAATAAAAAGACATAAAAGAAAATAGCATAAAAGAAAAGCGGCTAAGAAGCCATTTTTATTTTTACACTAAAGATTACAACTTGCATAGAAATAAAATAAAATTAATTAAAGCCTAACTAAGAAGTAGGTGGAGGCTAAGAGGAAGAGAGCCTAAAAAATAGAAGAGAGAGTAATTACATGAAGATAAGGGGTATTTATACATGTTTGGAAACCCTAACTCGTTTTTTGGGAACTAACCAAACTACCCTCTTAGGAAATGTAACCTCCTAGTAATCATTTGCATTAGCATAACCCTCCATTTAAATGTGCATGTAGCTTTAACCATGTGTATTATCTCTTAAGAAGGGATTATGATAAGTGGGTTGGTGAGGTCCTCCATAATGCATGAAATGAATTATTTCCATCTTCATTTGATTCCTTTCTCTTGTGTGCATGCATGAATACATTAAGTCTCTTCTACTTTCCATTAATTTTCCTATAAATAAAAATAAAATGTGTAAATGAATAGTCTCAAATTAATTAACACATAAAAATGACCATTTTACCTCTAAATGAAGATGAATGAATGTTGATTTGAAAATAATTTTAAGTATGTCAAGTTAAAATACCCAATATGATCATTTATTTAATTTAAATAGATTAAATATGGTGATAAAAATATGGACATTCACGTGCACATCACAGCCACTTCTCCCATTGCTTTTGAAAGGTATCAAAGCCTTCGACATAGATGATTTTCTTTTGTTTTATAATTGAAATGTAACCCAAGTTTTTGAAGGAGTTGTTTAAAAAGGCAGATGTCTATTGTCTTGAATGAAAAGTTTTAAAGTTTTCGAAGCAGACCTTCCGACAAGGTCGAAAGTTTGCTTCCATTATAGTTCGAAAGGTTTTAAAAGTGGACCTTCTGCATATTTTAACTTGAACCCACTAAGTCTTCGAAAGGTTTGTATTAAAGAGTTGAATGCTTTCGAAAGGTTTGAATTGCTGAATGGTTTCAATGGTTTTTAAAGGTTTTTTTTTGAAGACCTTTCGACAAGGTGGAAAGGTTTGGTTCTAAAAAATTTGAAAACCCATACTCTAATTTTTAAAGGAAAACCTATGACTTATATAAAGGAGTTTTATAAGGGTTTTAAGTACGTAATTTTAAATAAGTATTGCCTTGATTAAAATATAAGTTAAAGTTGTTAACTAAGTTTTATGAGATGTATTTCAAGGACCTTATACCCATAGGAGTGGTATTGTTAATTAATGTTTTACTTCTTCAAATATGAGTATATTTGCATGTTAACCCATAACTATATTTTGGAGAAAAAAGGGGTAGAAGAACCAGTCGTTTAACTCAAATGGTGAATATAAATTACTTAAACTCCTGAATGAGTAGAATTGCATCCATGGAATCAGGGTGGCCAGAAATATAGGATGCCTAAACTTTTTAGTTATTGGTGCATACCAATAGGTTCATAGTAAACCATGAAAACTATGATAAGTTAATTATTGGTGCTTACCAAGAGGTTCATAGTAAACCCATGATAAGGTAGTTATTGGTGCATAACTATGCATAAGGATAGTTGGCAGGGGCTAATTGGTTTGTAGTGAACCCATGAAAACTATATTCGAATTAAGAATTGACATCAGTCAATAGGTTACTAGTAAACCCATGAAAACTAATATAAGAATGTGGTTAATGGAAGTATTGGTAGGTTCCTAGTCAACCCATGAAAACTAGGATGTGCGATGAGTTACTGGAAAAGTCCATAGGTTCCTAGTCAACCTATGAAAACTAGGATAATGTGATTACTAACTGGAATGACTAATAGGTTTAGGAGGACTATGAATTAATTAAGTTAACTGGCAGAAGCCTATAGGTTCTTAGTGATCCCATGAAAACTATGAATATGACAGGATGTCTATCAGTTATAATAAGGTTATTAGTAAACCCATGAAAACTAAAAAGGTTAATAGTGATGCTAGAAACTATAATAATGATAGGGTGTTAAATTAAATTGGGAATAGGAAAATCGTATTTATTTTCAATTATGCATATCTTCATAAGGTTTTGACATGTATGTTTTACATTGTGGATGCAGGAGCATAGAATTTGGTTTTATAAAGGTTTTAGGATACTAGCGAGGGGAAAACCCGTTCCCTTAAGCGGCGTGATCTCACTAGATATCTAAAAGGATTGAGATGTTAGATTATTATTTATATCAGGCTTTATGTCTAACTTGAAGTTTTTGTTTTCCTCTTAAACTTTTGGGTACTCAATTTATTTTGAGTAGTTTGAGATTTAAGGTTCTCAGGTTTTCTCCTCGGACGAATAAAGCTGCCGGAGGTGTGTAGGAGGCAGATAGTTATTTAGAGTTTTCTTTTCCACTATGTATTTGGTTTGTAAAGGCAGATTTATTAGCCTTATTATATTTTCTGATCAACCAAGGGGGGTCTACATATGTCGCTCTTGGTGTATTTGTAATAATTATATTTTGCTGAACGTGGTTAATGTAATTTGGAGATTATATAATGAGCAAGAAATGTTTTGACTTGAATATGGAAATGTGTTTTGAATTGTTAATTTTTTTACATATTTCTGTGATCTGTGTATCAATGTATCTACGCCTATTTGGTCGTTGAAAATTAATAACTATGGATGACTTCAGCATCTATAGCCGTTAGTTTTGGGCCTCCAAGTATGGGGATGTTGCAAAAATTAAAAATAAAGACGAGAGTCCCCCACACTTGATTTTGACTATGTCCCCACAGTCAACCCAAGTGAAAGGAGAAAAATAAACTAAAAATAAAAATATGACTTATATTTATATGAAAATAAAATGATTCTTATTTACATGACATCAGAAATATACCGTTAAAGAATAAATGAAATAGTCTTTCGAAGACTAATTCATTTGTCTTGTCAAGTATGAGAGATACAGCTTAAGCACAAAAAACCAAACCATAAAAGATTTCAAGGTTGGATGTTGATTTGGAAAAACGAATGTCGTTTTATTAAAAATCATATGAGTTCTTTTATTTTCATTGTTTTTTGGGATAGATAAAACAATTGGTTGAAATTCAAGTTTAATTTCACCAAATTTAAATCCAAACTCATCAATGACAAATTCTTCAAATTATTGATTTCAAAATCAAAATGGTGATTTAAATCTACCCCTCTAGAATTCAACAACTCATCTTCGAAAAGTCCAAAGAATCTTTGTTCACTAAATTCGTCTTCCTTTGTTAGATTATCAACAACTTAATTGCATGTACTAATTTAAAAGTCTAAATTTGTTGCATTCAATTTTTCAAAATTGGAGAAAGCAAGATCGAATTCTAAAATGGGTCCACACACTCAAAAGAATTGAAATCCAACTCAATTATCGTATTTTCAACGACTTCATTAAGATTCTCATTTTAAATTTCAAAAATTGCTATTTGCAAATCATCAATTTTGGTAAAAGGTGGATTTCTATTTGACTCGTCATATGTTGGTATTTGATTTTGTTTCTAACGTTGTCTCATATATGTTTCAAACAACAAATCTGTGCGATCTTCGTGAATTTCATCCATTTGCTCAACAAAATCAAATTTATAATTACTAATTTGAAAATTTTAAATTGTTAAAAACAAATATTATCCGCAGAACCATAGCCGAGATTATTCTCATTGCCAAAATTATTTGAAAAGTGGTTCACATTTCCATTTTGACTCTGAAATTCATTTTAGAGTTCGAAGTTGTATTGGAATGAGTTATAATCGAAATCATTTGAATTTTAAAGTGAATTCAAATTTTGAGTACTTTGAAAACTTTGACTTGAGTTATTGCACAAATTACTCAAGTGATTTATCATTTGATTTTTTTGTTCAAGTATAGACCAAATCGTTCTAATATTATTTTCAGGAGTCAAGGGTTACTCATCATTTTGAAAACTTTGTGGTTCAAAATTCGAATTGTTTACATAATAGTTGTCATTAAAATATCCATAAGAATTCGATGTGATATTATATGGATCATATTGATTTCCACAAATATTGTAAAATTCATGTAAGTAAGAAAATTTGGATATTTTCAAAAGTGTTTTATTTATAAAGGAATAAAGAATATTTACCAAAAAAGATTTATTTGTCAAAGGTAAATTTGATTTTTTTTTTTTGAAAAGATTTTTTTGTTTTTTTATAAAAAATCAACTTAATTTTTTTTTTGAATTTTTGGTTTTGATTGAAAAATATTTCAAAGGAAAAGATTTTAGAAAAACCAATCTAAGGAAAATTTATATTTTTTTAGTTTTGGATTTTGAATTTTTTTTTTAAATATGCACGAACTAATGTAACTAAATGAATGCAAAGGATTTAATTACAAATTTTTTGTCCTAAGTAGCTCCAAATTAAAATTGTATAATCACACTTTGACTTAATCCAACAAAATGTTTCATAGCCAGGTAATGGGCAGGAGTTATCGGTGCACCACGAATCACCGTAGCAATGCAGCCGTAGGTTTAAGTACCTTCAAAGAAACAACCACTATAATATTTACAAATCACCGTAATATTTATAAATGGTTATTACTCTGCCTTACCTTAGACATCAAGAAATTAAATTGTCGAATAAGAATAACTTGTCAATATACAATTAAGCCCTAGGTGAACTCGCGACGCCCTTAATCTGATGTTTAAATGTAACGACCCGCCTTTTCGGACAGTTTAAGTCGATAATAAACCACACATGTCCAACTCAAACTATTCAAAAGACAGATTATTAATGGGACTATTCAAATGAAATAAGATTCAAAGAAAAAATACATAATCTCTTAGCAGAAGGATGAAATATAATACACAAAATAAATACATAAACATTTCATTAAACTATTTTCAACAAAATCAGAATTTACTTTTTTTCAGGAAGAATAAACAATTCCTATAATAGTAGAAGATACAATCCTCGACTCCATCTTCATCTTTAGAAATAAGTATCTTCGCTAAACTGAAATACTCAGTCTGACCCGAGCATAAAGTAAAATAGAAACACCCGAGTCGGGACTAACATTCTTATGTAAGTAAGTCAACATAAGAGAAATGTACATATAACTCAATAAGTGAAATGCTTAGGTTTAAATACATATCATCTTTCACACTATAAATAGGTTCAGTTCAAATACCGACTTTATGTTCATTTCCAATCAATTCATTATTAAATCCAACTTCAGATTTCAATTTTCTCTTAAAGCTAATAAGTTATAATCAAACAATTTAAAATCTAAAAATCCAATTAAAACATCCATTAACCGATTAAATTTCAATTTCATAATTTCAAGTTCAAACATAAATTTAAACTTACTATATTCCAATTTTACTTCTAAATCAATTTATTTAAACCCAAAGTGGTTTTATATCGGGTATACATCATTTCAATCCAAAGTGATTTTGCTAACTATCAGGGAACTTAGAGTGTGAGAATAATAATAACATACATAACATAACATGTCACTGACCAACATGCGTGCATAATTAACAATTTAATATATACATATGCATAACTAACATATCACATGTGTCACATATCGTAAACAACATAAGTGAATATTTCAAATTATGACATGTCATACACTAACAAAACATATAAACATATAAAATAACATATATACAAGAAACTTGCAAGGTGATTTACAATAAAATAACATGACACATCATTTCTACCAAACGTAACACATTATTTCCACATAGCATAGGTGACATATTATTAACATAGCATGTGCAACATATGATTTTATTAACTAACACATTTTTTTAACATAGCATATGCGACGTATTTCAACATGGCATATAAAAACAATTTCTAACATAACACATTTATTTACATATCATATGTGACATATTTAACATACATATGTGACAATTAATCAAATCAATATAATATACTATTTGTGACATATAAAACAACATGTGCGTGTGAATGTTATAACACAAAATATAGCAACATATATCACCTATTCCTATCTAAAACAAACATTTCTCATAACATTTCAATCAATGTTTATTTACCTAACAATAAACTATTTATCATGTGTGATTGCTCAACTTCCGAGGTTAGAGAGTTTTTGGCAACATAAATAGATAGATCCTAGTTGAAATCCAAACACGACAAGCTAACCAATCCTATCCATAGCAAAATCCAGTAACAAAGCAAAGCACGACAACGCAAATTGAACGAACTGAGTTTTCCTTTTTTTATAGAGATGAAGCAAGAGAGGAGGGATGGAGTTTGGAGTTTGAAGAGAGAAGGGATGGAGTTTGGAGTTTGGGAATTTGTGGATCTAGGAATTTTGGAGTTTCTGCGGTTTTAAGGAAGAAGGAGAAAGTGTGAGCAGAAAGCTTCAGATAGAGTAATGTGAAACAATTTGTACGTGCTTTAGTTTTGTTCTCTAGTGGGAAATTGAAAAGTCAACAAGTGGGAAAGAGAGAAGGTATCAAAAGAATACAAAAATACAGTAAGATTTTCAAAGAAATGATGTGGTTATGTTTATAACAAATATGAACATGAACAGGCTAGCATGAATGATGCACGTTCATTAAATATGAATTGTTAATAGATGAATTAGAGCAAGCAGAAGTTATGAAAAAGAATGAATACTAAAAGTTGTAAAGTGTAGAAATAAATGCTTAGATGCAAATACAAGAGGTATATAAGAATTAGGATGAATAAAAGTAGGTGAGAGAATGTATGGCTAATAACAAGAATGGAAAATGAATATACAGAGAATAAATGAATGTTTTATGAAATAAAGAAAGAGGTTTTGTTTTTTGAATACTTAAATGCGAAAGTGAACAAGGTAGAAAAATATAAATGAGATTGTAGTTAGAAAAAAGCAATAGAATATGAAACGTGCATGAATATGAATTCGTGATGAACGTCACATTTCATACGTCAAAATGAATATAATGCCACATTATCTAATATGGAAATGTATTTCAATTCAATTAATTTTGTTAACCCCAAATCAACTCAAATTTATGCCTATTTAAAAGTTTTATAAACATACAATAAATAAAATTAGAACACACTAACCAAGATAACGGGGACCACCGCTACATAAAATAAAAGGTAAACCATGATTGCAAATTCAAATCAATGTCAGCATTTTTCTCAGCGCACAATCATGAACATAAAATATTTTATTTATTCTAAATTTTACGATTAGCATTAAAATTACCTCTATACTGCCAAAGACTACTATTTAACGACCGTAAAATATTGCTTCAATATTCAATTTCTCTTTTTATAAAATTACACTTACTTTAAAAATAATAACATTCATTTTGTTTTCATTAAAACATCCTTTTTATTTTAACAATAACGTACGTTTCGTTCGTTAAATCCACTAGTTACAATTAATGTATTTTTTGCCTCTCTAATATTGAAAGATTCTAAATCGATATAATTGTAATTAATTTCAAAATTACACTTTAAACTGGATCCTAACAAACGTACATTTCTTTCTTTAAACGTCATCAATTTCAGTTAAATTCTCTTTCCCTTTTATTGAAAGATTCCAAGTCAAATTGATGGTAATAAATTTCAACATTAAAATTCAAAACGGAACATAATTAATGGATAGATAATTAAAATAGTTGAAATCTTTTCAGTAACTTAAATACATTTATAGAATTGTTGTTTACATATAAGATAATTAAAACACTTGGATTCTTTTTACAGTAAATTAAATACACTTATAGAATTCTTTTTTACGTATAAGATAATTAAAACAATTGAAGTCTTTTTTACAGTAACTTAAATACATTTATAGAATTGTTGTTTACATATAAGAGTTATAACTTAACTTTCTTAAATAGTTATCAATGACATAAAACAACAAAATTTTAATTTATCATAATTATTTTCTCATTAATAAATCAATTTTTTTCTCACAATATTTGAATTCTAAAATCTTATTAAATTTAATAGTTTTTAATTATCAAAATTTATGAGTTGTTACACTAAAAGTTATTATTAGCCAAATTCTAAGATGAAATGACATTTGTAGGCCAAAGAAGGGGAGATGAAATCTCCCACCTTATGTGAATTAGGATGTCGCCCTTAGAAAATAAAAACAAGATGATAAGGATGCAAAACTAAAAATAAACATGAATTAACTATGCAACTACAAATGAATTTTTTTTAACTTTTTTATTAAAATGCAAATTCAAGCAACCAACAATGCAATTAAAACAAAATTGAACATTAGAACACGATATCGAAGCATGCAGAATTATTTGAAAATTATTTTAAAGAGGCAAATTTTTGTTAAGCAAGCAATTGGAGCAGTTTTAGCAAGCAATTCTTCCTTTTGAAATACTGCTTTTGCAACCTGAAAATTTGATCAACATTTGAAAATTGAAAACAACCAAAGAAAATTGAAAACAAAGCAAATTCATTAAAAGAAATTAGGTTTGAGCTAAAAAAATTAAACAAAACAAATTAAAAGTAAACAAAATTAATTCATAAAGGAAATTTCGAAATGAAATTAAAAAAACCAAATAAACCCGGCCTAAAACCCTTAATAACCAATTCCTACTACTAAAACATAGAGACAAATAATCACTTACTGAAAGAAAAAAATTAAGTTGAATCGATCTCCAGCTCAATTGATCAAAATTAATTTCCCAAAACCGAAGTTAATTTCCATAATTTTCAAAACCAAAATCACTTACCCAAAACCAAAATTCCAAATCAAATTCTGAAAGCGTGATATTTTTAATTCAATTACGGGTTGATTCGGCGATGAGGTTGGCAATTTGGTGGTTCGATTCGTAACATGATCGGCAATGTTGGTGTTTCGGGTTGTGGTGATTAAAGTCGCGGTGAGGTGGAGGTGATTGGGAAATTATCGTGGGTGGTTCAGGTTAGCATTGAGCAGTGATATGTTTTGGAGATTGGTGGTTGCTTGGGGGTCAAATGGCATGGAGAGGTTGATGAACTCATGTGGGTATTTCAGGTGGCAGCAATGGTAGAAGTAAGCTATTGTTTCAGGGATATGTGTAGTTATGTATGCAGTAAGGTGGGTATTGTTGAATATGCTAGTATATGATTTTTGTTTGATGATAATAAACGTATATATATTCATTTAAATGTATTTTTTAATGTACTATTATATTTTTGACATAATTAAATTAGTATTTGCTGAATAAAATAAATAACACATAATTTAAATTCAAACAAATAATTTATTCAAACTTTATTACAATTTTTGAATAGTACAAATTTGAGCTCTCACTATATATATACACACACACACACAATTTTTGATTACAATACAATTTTGATTACATCACATTTTTCACTATACATTAGCACCTCACTATATATCATTCATTCACTCGTATTTTATCTTCAACTCTATTCTAGATCGAATCAAGCATCCAAGAAATCTGCAAAATAAACATTAAAACAGTAAAATTGAAAAGAAAATATTTTGCAGTGGAAAATAAAATGTGATTCTGAAAATTTTATTTGCCTTAGTTATTTGGGTTGTTTATCATCATTTAATTTTGAATTCATCAAATACGAACAACTTGTGACATGCACAGTGTATCACTGTACATGCCATAAGGCCGTGCACATCGATATACACTTGATAAAATTACAGGGACGTGTGAACACAAGGTCAAACCCAATTAAAAGTCAGGCTCAACTCAAGTGAAATACAAATAAAGTCATGATATTCGCACAAGGTCAAACACAAGCTATAAGCTGGATTCAATACCGGTGTAATCCAAATGTACATGAACACATGTCAACAGTCAATGGTGAAGCCTCAACAATAATGGCCAAAAATTTAAACCAGTAAACATAACAGGAATGCAAAGCTTCCACCAGACCAGATTTAAGAATTTAGAACATATACATATATGGTGATAACACAAGTATAAACTTATCAAAGCATTCAAGGTGAATCAGATCATCCAAAACCAGACTTGTATACCACACATGACAGTAAAGAAAGAATGCAGCAAAACCCAAATGAATAAAATATACATGTACATCTAACCATACCAGGTAGGATACAAGTGTTGTCTCAAAAGTGCAGTGCACCATGTATATACATAAACAACTCGAAGTGAATAGAGCAAGTTGACAGTGCAACCATAATGCACAAGAATCAATATACAAAGAATCAAGCTTCAAAAGGTATCATACTCGTTCTAGCATATCAGGTATATGGAAATGTACTTGATGCAATCCAGAAACTTAAAGTCAACCAAACTGGAGTACATATAGCAGTGATAACCAGAATACATGGAGAGCACGAATGCATATAGACCAGAGGACTAATATACATACATATATATATATATATATATATATATATATGAACATGAATGAAACCGCAACAAGCCTCAAATGGTAAAATATACACATTTATGGTGGACAACAATCACTAAACTTCAACATGCTCATATAACCGAGTAGTGAACCAGATCAACATACATCTGTGGACTAACTGGCCAGAGCAAATTATATGATATGCAATCATACACACACACACATAATAACTATGCTAATAGTACAGTGAATGAAACAGTAGCTCGAAAGAGAAAATGCAAAACAACCACCAATGACCAGAGGCATTTTACTGAAGTTTAGACCAGACTTCAACATGTACAAAGAGTAATGCCAGGAAGACACACTTGAATAACAATATGAGATAAACCAAGATAGCAGTTCAAATAACAAACTGTCAACAGTTTTCATAAAGCCGAGAGTCAAACAATTTCAAAAAGAGGCATGTATACAGTAAATCGAGCAAAGTCCAAATCGTCACCGAAGTCAGCAGAAGGTTTTACAAAAACCAAAAAAGATTCAAAGCCAAAGTGATAAAAGGAATTGATTAAGCCGAAGAAGTCAACATAAAAATGGTAACAGTGTCATAATATACAAGTGATTGTAACAATAGTTTCAAATCAGCAAATTCAAAGCCGTGATAACCAAGAAACATCACAAGCAATTCAAATCCGTGTTAATCAAGCTAACAAAAATATACGAAATGAAAAAGTCAAAATAATCACAAACATTCAAGTTAAATTGAACAGCTAAGCATATAAATTGACGAATTCAAACCAGATGTATATGAACGAAGAAACAGGAATATGAATCCTATATAAACGATTAACATCATCGGCCTAAATCATCGAGTTTAAGGAAATTGACCAAAAAAGCAAAGTGCATTAAATTTCATACCAATCAAAATCTAACACGATTGGGAAGCAGCCGTGTGCAAATCAACAAGATGGTCGATCGACAAGGCAAGGGAAGCAAAATCACTTACACAATCGATCATCTACAGTCGGCTGCTTCAATAAAGTCGAATCCTAATTTCTCAGAGAGGAACGAACGAGAACAAAGGAAGCAGCCATTTTTTAAAAGCAAAGGAAAGAGGGCCGACAATATAAAAATCAAAAGAGGGGTACTCTTATTTAATTTGAGCCATCTATAATTAGGGTTTTGTCTTTTAATTTTTTTTTATTTGTATTTTCTCTTATAAACTTTTGTAAATTCTAGTCGTGTGACTAGGGGAAGAATTACGGTAGTGTAGTTCAAGAATTCGCAACTCAGTAGCTGAGTTGAGGCAAGGTTTTGAATGTAGAGTTAAGTTAGTCGATAGCGGGTGTCGCCATTTTACGTGTGTAAGCGTTTGACTATTTAATTTCAAGTAGAATCCTTGGAGGCAGCATGTAGGCAGGGTTTTGCCAAAGATGGGTAAATCTGTGTGTTCTGTTTTCTGCTCTTAATATTCTGCAATTATCTATGCTGTTATTATTCTATTATTTTTGTGTTGCGATTATTTTATATTTACTTTCACACTAAATTTTTATAATTGATAGTATCACCCTATTCACCACCCCTCTAGGGTGAAATCGATCCTACAAGTGGTATCGAAGCTAGCAACAGAAGTCAATTTTTGTTTTAAAAATTTGATTATTCAAAAACCAATATTTGTTTTAAAATTTTGAATTTTTAAAATGGCTTCTTTTAATAATGCTTTTGCTGAGGGTCAGTCCATGGTTAGACCACCGATGTTCGATAGTGAATATGCTTACTGGAAAAATAGGATGAATTTTTTTTTGAAAACCATTGATGCTTGAAATATTGTTGAGACAGGTTATAGAGCACCGACTATAGTTGTAAATAATCATGAAATAGATAAACCGATGGATCAATGGACACATCTTTAAAATAGACTACAGAGTGCTAATGCTAAAGCTATGAATTCTATTATTTGTTCATTGGATCAAATTGAATTAAATTGTGTCTCATATTGTCTAAATGCGTAGGAAATCTGGCACACACTAGAAGTGACTCATGAAGGAACATCTCAAGTCAAGGAATCTCGCCTTGCCATGCTGAGGTAGCGAATATGAGAATTTCACAATGGCCAAAGAAGAAAATGTGAAAAAGATGTACGGACGACTTTCCAATATCGTATACAAATCAAAAGCTCTCGAAAAATCATACACGGAGTTGGAAATAGTCCAAAAAATGCTAAGAGTTCTTCCACGAAATTTTGAAGCCAAAGTCACTGCTATTCAAGAATCAAAGGATTTGAAACAAATCAAAGTTGAAGAGCTTATTGGAATCTCACCACTTACGAGCTAGAAATGAACGCGAAGGAGGTGATACTTGAATGAAATCGATAGCTCTTAAAGGAACAACTGAATGTGAAGATGACGATGATGAGGATGGAGCAGCTGTACTGACACTGATAATAAAGAAATTCAAAAGGTGGAATCACAATACGGAAATCCAGCTCTAAATCAACAATTAAAAACAGAATAGCCAAAGCACTGGACAACTCGAAAGAACAGGAAATCATCTGTCACAAGTGTAATAAACCCACAGTAAGCCCAATTGTCCTCAGAATTGACATGGTCAAGAAAAGAAATAAAAAAGGAGAAGTTTTGCAGCCACGTGGAATAAAATTGATGATGATAATAAAAGCACTAGCAGTGAGAGTGAAAAAGGAGATTTGCGCCTTCGAGGTGATATAACTGATAGTGATGATGACGAGCCAAGCGTGGTATCAAAATTTACTCACTCAGAATTACTTATATATTTCTACGAAGTAAATGGCTGTTTTGATTGACTTAGGGAGAAATACACTAAAATTGAATCACAAAGAGATACTTTGATAGAATTAAATAAACAACTTGATCAAGTGGTTAAAAACTATCAAAGCAAAAGCCCTAAGTATGACAAGTGTCCATCATTTAAAGAAGAGATTAAAAATTCGGAAATTAAAATTAAATCGCTTGAAAATGAAATTTTGATTTTGAAAGAAAGTGAAAACACGAGGAGAAAAAATTATATTAAAAAGTGCACACAATTATTGAACGAAAACGAATCACTCAAAATACAAGTCCAACAACTATCAACGACTTTAAGAAAATTCTCCAGAGGAGAAAAATCACTAAATATGCTAATTGGAAAATAGACAGCCAATATTGATAGACAGGGACTTGGGTATATTCACTCTGAACATGTTAGAAACGAAATTAATCAAGTCAAATCTGAGTGCACAATTTGTAGAAAAACTGGACACAATCGGAATATTTGCTGGTACAGATCCAAATATGTGAAAATAATTCCAATTTGGGTTCCAAAAGGCACAAATATAAAATCCCTTAAAGTTAAACAAATCTAGGTGCCGAAAGGAACAAATATAAATAGTTTTGGGTCTCCACAAACTTATTTTTCAAAATATGTTTCCACTAACACCATGGACCTATAAAAATAAATAGGTCACAAAAATCATTTATCGTGTAGGTGTGGTGGCAGGCTAAGGAATATCAACTGTGTTACTTGGATTCTAGCCATTTCAGGAACACAACGGGCGACAAATCACAGTTCCTTGGCCTAGTACGAAGGTGAAAAAATCACAATGGGCAACAACGAAAACTATCATAAAGGTAAAACAGGTAACGGTATATTTATCTTGAACGATTTATTAAATGTGATAATCTGCACCATAACCTGAGATAAATAAACCAGATATGTGATAATAAAATAAATGTTGATTTTCATTCCGACTCATTTGATATGTTCTTATTTGACTTGTTCTTATTTTTTCTGGTCTGTGCAAAAATGTTAACCAATCATCGTTTCATTCTTGAACTAGTTCATATAGTTTTGTTTGAATTAATGATGGTGTTGATGATTACTCATGATACACATGCATATATTTGTTTCTGGATTTGACACTATGTTCAGTATTTGTTTATTTACACGGCTTCAATTCAATGTTGTAAAATGATTTTAAGGAAATTTGTCGCAACTTCGCTGTCTGGTTTTGTAACAACCCGGGGTTTCGTATCGATTGATTATCGTCATTTGACAATTAAATCGGTTAGCTAATTATTTTTGGGAGTTTTTAATCATTTGAAAATTCTTTTAAATATTAGTCAAGCGGTTATTCGGGCTTTAAAATTTATGGTAGCCCACGTTTTTATTTTAGAGCTGCCTTATCTAAAGAGAATAATCGTTCCACTTTTTCCCATCTATCATTTTCGAAAATCCTAAACATAAACATACGAAAGAAAAAGAACGGCGGCTCGTCTTTCGTTCTTTCCTCTTTATCAAAAATCTAGGGTTTCTAATAAAATTGAGGCTACCGACCAGGGTTGTTCGATCGATTTGCTTTGTCTATCGATTAGGGTTGCTCACGGCCTCTTCTAGTTTGGTCGTGTTCTGGAAAGCAAGGTGAGTGACCCTCACATCTAGTTCAATATAGTAGCTTCAGCAGTTTGATTTTGTTTTCGATGATTGATGATTTTTCTGGCTTTGATTTGTACTAGTTCGAACTTGAGGTTTTCCATGGTTTTGATATTTGTCTCCGAGCCTGGTTCATGTAGTCTGGGTTCTTCACTGATGTGTACATGTTGTTTGGTCTCGTTGACTTTGCCTTTGTTTATTTTTGTTGCATTTGGTCTGGATTGTGCTTTTGTGAATACTATACTTGATTGCTGAACAGGTTTTGATGCCAATCTCTACTTTGTTTCATTTATCTGGTTTGAATTGTTCGGCTTTGGCATTGTCCTGACATTGATACTGCCATTCCATGATTTGCTTGTATCAGTTCTTGGCCACACTATTTCCTTTGTTATGCCTTGAACTTGACTGTTGGTTTGAGCTTTGCCTCCGTGTGCTTTGCATTTGTCAATTTTGCATTTCATATATATATTTTCTTATCCTGAGTTCATTTGCATGTTGTACTAGAGTCTGCATCTCTGATCAGGTCACTATTTTTGGGTCTTGAGCTCTTTGATTGTGTGATGTTACATCACTTGTTGTGGCCTCTGTTCATCCACTTGCATTCTGGTTTTGGTTTCTTCATTGTTGAGGCCGTGTTGCCACTGTACTTGCACCTGTTTGCTTGTGCAGTCCCACAAGAGCCCATGTTGTCTGGTCATCATGTAACATGCATTGTTTATATTATTTCTCTGATGCAGTTTACTTTGAATCTCCATGTGCACTCGAGCTAGCCTGTAGCACGCAGTGTTCATGTCATTTCTCTGACGCAGTTTATTTCGCATCTTCATTTGTACTCCAGTATTTCTATTGCATTGAGAAATGAGTCGCATTCATTTGTGTTGAGTCATTTTGTTTGACTGTTGCATTACTTTGATGATGATGCTTCTCGGTTGACATGTATTTTACTCTTGATTCGACCACGACATTGTCATGGTTCGAACTGCTGCTGTTAGTCCATTGTTGTTTCACTATTCATTGGTAGTTGAAGTATTCCTCGAGTATGTGTCATTTGATTCATTGGGTGGTCAGTTCCACTTATTGTTCTGGTTTCACTCGAGTTTTGTTAAAGATCTTCAGTGCACTATGAACTGCTTAATGGGTGTCTGGTTCATTTGATTTGGGCTGATGCCATTTGATTTTGGTTCGTTGATCTTTTGGGTACATCATCACTGTAGTGGCAAGGCAGTGCATGCAAATGTGTACTGCAGCCACACGGCATTGCTTTTATTGATATTCTATTTGCTTTTGATTTATTGATCTTTTGCGTATTTCGTATGCTGTAGTGGCGAGGCAGTACACGCGTGCGTGTACTGCAACCCTACTCGAATTGATGTCTTATTGATATTTCTTTCGCATTTTTGATTCACTGAACTTTTGTGAAATTCATCACTGTAGTGGCGAGGCAGTGCATGGAAGTGTGCACTGCAGCCCTATCGGATTTGAAGTTTTAATTGATAGTTCAATTGTTTAAATTGTTTCGTGTGTCCAATTCAATATTTTGAATCGTATTTTGATTTGGTTTAATTTGATGATTTGTTGTTATCTAATTATCTTTTTGATAATTAGATTATGAGATTCTAATTATTTATTTAATAATTACATTTTGTTTTTAATTGTCGTTTAGGAAATTCTGTTGTTTTCTAAATTATCTTCACTAATAACCCTTTTATTTATCTTCGTTGATAAAATTAAATTTACTGGTTTGTTGTTTAACACTGTTACGTGTTATATTTACCGTTATCCGATTTCTTATATTAAGGATTGGATAGATGAATTTATTTTGACTGTCGTCTAATTGTTATTTAATTATTATTGCTTCTGTGCATTAATAACTGAGTTTGAATTAGACTGACCCGTGTATTATTTTCTTTTGAATTTAATACTCGGGTCAGACCGAGTTATTACAGGTTGTAGATATCCTGCTTTGGATTGCTGCTAGAGCTATGAAGTCTTTTCGTATCTTTTGGAGTAGTCGTTGTCGTTTTTAGTAGTCGGTGTATCTGATATAGGATGATATGTATTCATGTATATTATTCACGATAATGTACTTGTATATGTAACTTCCAGAGTCGACAGTTGTAGTTGTATCATATGTACTGTATCGCATGTATTATAACTGACATCAGTTATATATATAAGGCATTTTGTTATCTGTGTTCTGCATTTATAGTATCTGAGTTATTATTATATTTATTGTCCTAAACTATTATGAACCATCGTAGTTCGTTTTATACTGGAATTGGATATGTCGATGAGAGTAAATAATTAAGAGATGAAAAATAAAAATATATACCACTCCTATCGAGGTAACCAATACTAGTGTAAGGCCTAACTACGGATGGCTGCTCCTATCCAGCCTTATTCTCCGTGCTAGTTGACGGCGTTACACCATAGTGTCCTTGGCTAACATGGGTATAGAGGTGGGGCGTGATAGCTTGGTATTAGAGCATGGGGTTTATGGACATAATATAAAATATAACTTAGATGGAACAAGTGTTACAACTATTTGTCGATGTTTTATTGTGCCTTGAGTGGAAACTAAAGTTTTGAAAGTATGATGGAATTTTTAAATATCTTTATTTAAAAATAAAAGTGAAAACTATGTTTTGATGATTAAGTAATTTGTGTCGGTTTATCAGAGTGCGCAGCGGAAACAGTGACTGTCTTCGATGAGTACAGCTGATAACCTTTTTGATTTAAAAAAAAATCAAAATATGAAATTGAAATAAATTTCATTTGTTGTTCACATAGCTGTGTTTATTTTGTTTTCTTTGAAAATTTCGAATCCGATTTGAGGATTCGAAGCGATTGCAGTTATGTGCTTTTGTTGATATTTTTGCTGTTTTGAATTATCTTCGTAGAAGATATATTTGAATGATTTCTTTGTTCATTTTGTGGTATACGTGCAAATTTATGTTGCATGTTACTGCATTAATTTTACGTTGAACCGGTGTTTGGTTTTAAACGTATTTTGTTGCCGTTATTTTTATAACGGGGTTTTCACACTGGTGCTAAGTTTTTGAAGCACGGTGTTTTGTTGACCTTTTTAATGAATGAAAATTCACTGATATTATATTTTGATGCAAATTATTTTGATGAGATTTTGACGTATAAAAATTACTGTCGCTTTGACTTCAGTAACCGTCAATTTTAAAGTGGATTTTCAAGCGGTTATCCCGCAATGCTGATTTTGTTGTCCGTTTTTACGGTATTTTGAGAAGTGCAATTTTCTTGTCGAAGTTGCTACTAATGTTGCTGTTTTAATCACGTGTTTTAAAAAATTGTTTCAAAATAAAATTGTTTTCGAAATTTTTACAATTTACGCTTTCAAAAGAATGAGGAAGCGATTTAAACGTTTCAGCAAAATCGAAGACTATGACCCCTTTCTTTTACTGATTCGCTTAATTCCGGACCTGTCTGTTTGAGAACGTAAATTATTACTTTTATAAAATAAATGAAATTGTTTTCAGAAGTTTTGCAGTTTGCGCTTTCAAAAGATTGAGGAAGCGATTTAAACGTTTCAGCAAAATCGAGAACTATGACCCCTTTCTTTTACTGATTCGCTTAATTCCGGACTTGTCCGTTTGAGAATGTGAAATGTTATTTTTGGAATACACAATTTTGCACTTTCAAGGAAACGATGAAGAGAATTAAACGATTTAGTAAAACTCATGGTTATGGGACATGTGTGTTTGCTATTTCGATTAATTCCGGACTCGTTAATTGAAATATTTGCTGTTTTGATGATTTTCGTGTGCTTTCGAGCCACTGTGTTGGACCTTCGGGTCATATGTTGGAGCTTCAGGTCAATACCAGTACTAGACCTTTGGGTCATTTGTTGGACCTCCGGGTCATTTGTTGGGCGCCAAAATTATGTTGATAGTACTTGGTAGGCTTCGGCCATTTGTTGATGCACATGCGGCGTAGCTAAAAACTCTCCATCTGATGGGATCGATCAAACCTTTTATGCTGATTTTCTAGATTATCTTAATTGATTTCTAGATATTTGATGTTCCAATTATCTGCAGGTAATTGGATATTTGTTGATATGAGTACTAATTATCTTTATTGATAATTAAATATTTGTTGATTTGAGATTTCTGATTATCGTTTTGATAATTAGATATTTGTTCTTTCTGATTATCGTTTTTGATAATTAGATATTTGTTGATTTGAGATTTTTGGTTATCGTTTTTGATAATTAATATTTGTTGATTTGAGATTTCTGATTATCGTTTTTGATAATTAGATATTTATTGATTCTGATTATCGTTTTTGATAATTAGATATTTATTGATTCTAATTATCGTTTTTGGTAATTAGATATTTGTTGTTTCTGATTATCGTTTTGATAGTTAGATATTTGTTGTTTCTGATTATCGTTTTTGATAATTGGATATTTTTTGATTTGAGATTTCGGATTATCGTTTTGATAATTAGATATTTGTTGTTTCTGATTATTGTTTTTGATAATTAGATATTTGTTGATTTGAGATTTCTGGTTATCGTTTTTGATAATTAGATATTTGTTGATTTGAGATTTCTAATTATCGTTTTTGATATTTAGATATTTGTTGATTTGAGATTTCTGATTATTGTTTTGATAATTAGATATTTGTTGTTTCTGATTATCGTTTTTGATAATTAGATATTTGTTGATTTGAGATTTCTGGTTATCGTTTTTGATAATTAGATATTTGTTGATTTGAGATTTCTGATTATCATTTTGATAATTAGATATTTGTTGTTCCTGATTATCGTTTTTGATAATTAGATATTTGTTGATTTGAGATTTCTGGTTATCGTTTTTGATAATTAGATATTTTTTGATTTGAGATTTCTGATTATCGTTTTTGATAATTAGATATTTGTTGATTCTGATTATCGTTTTTGATAATTAGATATTTGTTGTTTCTGATTATCGTTTTGATAATTAGATATTTGTTGTTTCTGATTATCATTTTTGATAATTGGATATTTGTTGATTTGAGATTTCAGATTATCGTTTTGATAATTAGATATTTGTTGTTTCTGATTATTGATATTGATAATTAGATATTTGTTGATTTGAGATTTCTGGTTATCGTTTTTGATAATTAGATATTTGTTGATTTGAGATTTCTGATTATCGTTTTTGATATTTAGATATTTGTTGATTTGAGATTTCTGATTATCGTTTTGATAATTAGATATTTGTTGTTTCTGATTATCGTTTTTGATAATTAGATATTTGTTGATATGAGATTTCTGGTTATCGTTTTTGATAATTAGATATTTGTTGATTTGAGATTTCTGATTATCATTTTGATAATTAGATAATTGTTGTTTCTGATTATCGTTTTTGATAATTAGATATTTGTTGATTTGAGATTTCTGGTTATCGTTTTTGATAATTAGATATTTGTTGATTTGAGATTTCTGATTATCGTTTTTGATAATTAGATATTTGTTGATTCTGATTATCGTTTTTGATAATTAGATATTTGTTGATTCTGATTATCGTTTTTGATAATTATATATTTGTTGTTTCTGATTATCGTTTTTGATAATTGGATATTTGTTGATTTGAGATTTCAGATTTTCATTTTGATAATTAGTTATTTGTTGTTTCTGATTATCATTTTTGATAATTAGATATTTGTTGATTTGAGATTTCTGGTTATCATTTTTGATAATTAGATATTTATTGATTTAAGATTTCTGGTTATCGTTTTTGATGATTGGATAACTGCTAATTTTTTTTGATTATGAGATTTTTCTAGTCCCTAATTGATTCTAGATTATGTTGATTATATTAAATTGTTGTTTTCTATCTATCTCTGTTGTAACAACCCGATATTTTCAACCATTCGCATCCGCACATGTCGGACTTGAATTGCTCAAAATACCGCATTGTAAATAAAATTTGGCAAATCTCAGAATATACAGTAAATACATAATCACAGATCACAGACACAGAGTAAATAATAATGCAGCGGAAATAAAAGAGATAGTAGTTCATGAAGCTACTATATAAAAATAAGATACATCAGAGTTAAACAAGATACAACAGAAGAGTAACAAGATACATCAGGTACAAATCAGAATACATCACTAAAATCACTTGATACAGAAAGCAAAATAGATGGCTGCATCTTCAAGAAAAGCTCCAACTCCGAAGGTGAATCTTGAATGCTAACTCACTCAATCTGACTCGAGCGTAAAGCAAAACACAAAACACTCGAGTCAGGACATAAAACTTATGAACTGTAAATCAACTCAAGTGAATAGTAACAAAAATGCATCAATAACTTAAAGGATGCTTGGGATCACCCATCCTTTAAGGATCCGTTAAACTATTTACTATGTAGTAATATTGCGCTATTATAATAATGTCTAGAGTAAAATAAACTTACTTTTAAATAGCGTTCCGGGCTACCCATATCACCCTTCATACATAATAGTCCCAGTAGTCCATCCAATATCATGCCATCTCCACTCCGGGTGACTGTCAGAGGATACCAAACAGGCTACGGGAGAAAAACAAACTCGTAGTAAAGGCTCGGTATAGTAGGTGACACGGCACACAAGGCAATGCCAGGGTAGATATACCAATTACGCACACGGGCTGGTGGTAACGCAGCAGCCACATACGCCCACCTCGGAACACACTCCCAATCAAAATCGGAGGATGGCCATCTAATCAATCACCAGTAAGAGTATAGTATCGAAGGAATGTGTCCGACTAGAGGTGCTACCTCCTTTGGCCCGAGATCGCTCCTGGTTTAGCCACCTTATGCCAACTCACGGGAGTTGGGTCCACGTAATATACCTCAAGAACGTCGCCACCATCCTACTTCATTCCGGAATCTCCACCGCGTACACGGTTGTTAAAGCGGTTTTCGAAGTTGGCAGAGAATATGACAATTTCCGATCCCGGTCTCTTTAACAACCAAACGTTATTATAACGCCGTGGTCATTTTAAAATAGTTTATACTTCAAAAAGATCAAATCATTTCATTTCAAACTATATTTCTTTCAAAATAGTTTATACTTCGAAACCAAAACCATTTTTATTTCAAAATTATTTATTCAATCAAAATAGTTTATACTTCGAAACCAAAATCATTTTTATTTCAAAAATACTTATTCAATCAAAATAGTTAATACTTCGAAACCAAAATCATTTTTATTTCAAAACTATTTATTCAAATCAAATAGTTTATCATTTCCATTTCAAACATATATTCACCTTTAAAAAAATTCATAATACTTTCAAAGTATAACTTTTCCGAAACCAAAATACTTGAAATCATTACACTTTGAAAATCATAACATTCCGAAATCGTACATTTGAAATCAATCTTTTAATTCTTTACACTTTACAAATTTATTCCATTAAACCAAAATTTCAAATTTCCAATTTAATTCAATTCAAACCGTCAGTTTCAATTCATTTTAGTTTTCTAACAAAACATTTCAAATCTTACAAATTTCAAATATAGATTTGATCTACAAAATAAACAATCTAATTTTAATATATTTCCAAACTTTAATATCCCACATTTCAAAACTAAACTTTATAATTCCCTATATTCATATCTCAAATCTAATTCCATTATTATTTAATTTTGAAATATTCATTCATTTCATAAATCCAATATTATTTAACTAAACTTAAATTACAATTAAACCAAATACTTTTTTCATACAAATATAAACTTCAAATATTCCTTTATTAAATAGATCAAAATCAAATATTATTTCACATTCATATTCTTTATTAAAATAAAGATCAAATCATTTCCAAACCATTTCAAAATCATTAAAATATTACATCCTTTCAAAACTTCATAATCAAATCATTATTTGAATTCAAATCTAAATATTCAAATTTAAATATCATTTGAAAATCAAATATGACATTCATTTATTATTTCAAACATTATTACAAAATTACATTTCAAAATTCCATTCAAAATTCATTTATCTCATTACATCTCATTCCGTTTAACACATAACTAAGTAAACTTTATTTAAATTCAAATTCAATTTAAGTTCCTTAAAAATTCAAATTTAAATATTCAAAACTTCTAAAATTTTACAAATAATCCATTTCAAAAGTTAAATTATTTAACACTATAAAATATAGCCCAAACAGTGTTAAAATCTATAACATTTCAAAACATTGTCAAATTATAGCAAAGACAGCATTTATAAAGTGCTATCGTAGCTTATATTTTCCAAAATGGTTTATTTCAAGAATAGCGACATTTATAAAATGTCGTAATAGATATTTAGTTATTTCAAACATTGTTAGATTCAAAACAATAGCATTAAAATGCTGTCAAAAGACTAAAGCATTTTGAAAATGCTATAAAATTCCAGGTTTCATTTTAGCTTTTCAAAATAATAATAAAAATCCAAATTTTTATTATAACTTAAAAATCATATTTCTAGACTTCAAAATTTCACATTTAAAATCATTTTAACATATGATTTAACACAACAAAATTTTTAGATCAAATATTCAATTTAAAAACTCCATTCATTTATTAAGTCAAAATTTACTGTTTATTAACATATAAATTAAATAAAACTTAAAATTTTACTTCAAATACAATTTCAAAACTTTAAATTTAATTTCCATTATTTATTTACATTTTAAAATAAAATTTAAAGTCTAAAATCACATTTACTCCAAATTTACATACTTGAATTCACTTAAATTCACAATTTCAAGATTTAATATTTAACTTTCTTAAAACCATAATATATATATTTTTGAATCAAAATTTCATACTTTTGAAAATACATATTTTTAATAAAAATCATTTAAAAATATACCACGGGGTCTGTATATAATTTTCTAACCTAAGTCAAGTGATACGGATATATATCATTTCAATCCGCATTTTACAAAGAAAACCCGGGTTCTATCATTTCAAACCCGCAATCCCAAGTCAAATAAAATACAATAAAAATCGCTCAGGCCTATCATTTCAGCCCATAACAATTTTTCCCTATTCTAAATTCCGTTCGGGTATGTATCATTTCAACCCATAATGATTCTATTCTAACAGGGAACTTGCAGTGTGAATATACGCATAAACAATATAAACAATGTCAATGTCACAATATAATGTCATATATCAGATGTCAGGTGATAATTAACAGTTTTAACATGGTAATAACATGGCATAGCATATCATATGATTATCATTAACTTACATAACATTTTATATTACTAAACACTTGTCATCAATTCACTATTTCATAAGTATAAATGTCAGAGTGAGAAAGACTCACCTTTTACGAAGCTAGAGACAAACAACACACACAAAAGCGATTCCAAAGGCACGAAAAGCACGATTTTATTTGAATGGATGGAGAGCCTTGTAAACAATACACAAAATATAACATACATAAGTGCAAAATATAAATATTTTACATACAAATATAATCAACAACTTAAGTTTGCAAAACAATGGCAAAACATGAAAGATAATCGAACCTTAGAAGCAACAGACTTGCACAAGACACATAGGCTTGGCCTAAATGCAAAAGGGCTTGATCTCATCACACCTAGGCTCGGCCTAGGTCATGTATGCTCAGCCATGAGTCATGAGATATGGTTATGTACATGAAAATGGAAGGCAAAGGCATGGAGAGGCAAAGGTAAGCGAAGGGTCAATGGATGGAAGGTTTTGGAGCAACATAGACTCGAACTATGTCAATATTTGGCTCGGCCATGCATTGTTTCAGGTCAGGTCAGTGGAATGGCTGATGGTCAAAGGTGATGTAGGCAGGTGGTGGTGGATGTAGGGGTGGCCAAGGCAAGATATGGAGGAGATAATGAAGATAGGCTTGGCTAGGCAATGTTTTCAAGGAGTGTTGCAATGTTTTGTGGAGTTTTGTGGTTATGGCTTCATCCAATGGTCACGGCCTGATCTGGAGGAGGGGATAGGTGGTGGTTTTTGCTGCTGGTGATGGTGGAGAGTATGGTGGTGATGGTGGGTGGTAGAGGCCAAGCAAAGTTAGGTAGAGATCTAGGCAAAACAATGAAAAGAAGAAGGAAAAGTAGAAGAAGAAGACCATGAACTTGCCATTTTTTTCTCAAATTGAAATGCCGTGATTTTTTGATGGTGGGAAGAATATTTTCATGTGAATTTCTGGAGAAAATACATGGCTATAGGTAAGTAGTGTACGGCCAAAAGAAAGGAGAGTAAAAGCCAAAAGAAAATGAAGAGACAAGGAGATGAAAAGACTAGAAAATGAAAGGTCTAGTCTCTTTGAATTTCTAATTTCTTTTAAAAATTTAAATACATGTAAAATATGTATAAATACAGATAAAACACGAAAATATAGTAAATAAACAAAAATAAATAAATAAATATTAATTAAATATAATTAAATTAAGAAAATTGCAAAGAAAATGTAAACTAGGCTTGAAAATTTGAAAATAAATGAAATGAACTTTGGAAAAATTGTATGTACATGAAACATATTTATAAATAAAGATAAAAACATAAAAATAAAATGCATACATAAAAATGAATAAATAAATTTTAATTAAATATAATTTAAATAAAGAAAATAACAGAAAAATGGAAACTAACCTTTAAAAATAGAAAATAAATTCAATGAGCTTTGGAAAAATTCAAACACCACTTTAAAAATATTAAAAAGGTAAAAATATATGTAACATAACATATAATACAATATAGAATAAGATATGACAAATAAAAATTATTTATATAATTTAAAATAAACAATATTGTTATATAAAACAATTTACACCCAATTTTGTAAAAGCATAACTTTCACAGTATTACTCGGATTTCAACGAAACGAAAAGCATTGTTTTTGAAATTTTATTTACTTTCATAACAAAAGGTAAAATTAAAATTTTAAAACTTTTAAAATTTAAATTTAAAAGTCAAAGTTTGACCGATTGACCAAAATTCACTTTTCTGGAAATATTCAATTTATGCATGATTGAAATTCTAATCCACATCAAAATCAACATTTATATTTCAATTAACAAAATATATTCATTTTAATAAATAAAATAAAGTTTTTAAATTAGGAATTTAAATTAAAAATAATTAAAATATACAATTACAATAATCAGAAAATACAGGGTTGTTACACTCTCCCCCACTCAAAACTTTTCGTCCCCGAAAAGGAATGAGGTACGGGAAAGCACAGAAAAAGATAGAATGAAATAGTATTAAGACAAGATGACAAGAATATTAAAATCATACCTGATAACTATTGCTATAGGTAAGTTTAACAATGTGGAGATGATCTTTCCAAGATCTTCCAGAATTCAAGAACACAAGCATGGAAAAAAAAATCTTTTAGAATCTGATTCACCCTTCCCGTTTGACCGACGGTCTGTGGATGGCAAGCAGTGCTTAGATTCAAAGATGAGTACCAAATATTATTAAAGATTATAGAAAGATTTCTAAACAGACTGGTATATGCAATAGCCTCCCATTCTGTAGTAAGATAAGGGAAATTAGGACAACCAAAAGATAGTTTGAAAAAAAATAAAATAAATAAATTTGAAACCATAAAATTTCAACTTAAACTGAAAATTAATTTTACATAAGTCAAATAAATCTTAAGCATCTCTAATTTCATTATCTTATCATCCAATTATCTTAAATTAACAAATCCCTAAAATCATGTATTTGAAAAAATCTTTTATTATACTCAAAATGTACCAAATAAAATTTAATTCTTCTTCATTTCTAATTAAAATTAAGTTTATTTCTCTCAATATATCTTATCACCCATGTTAAATATATTTATACTAATTATAACTGCTTTAATTTATTCTCAGTTTCTTTAACATCATTTTATATTGTAAATTATTCCACTACCCTTTTCTTTATTTACCTCTGTCAATCTCTTTTATAACTAAAATTTAAGTATATAACATTTATAATAACCACTCAAATTTTATTTATAAAATCTTTTTTTTATATTGTACATTATCCAATTACATATTCAACTTCTGAAAATTTAGGTAAGTTATATTAGAATGAAATTGTGTATTATACAAATAAACTTTCCAATTCAATCATTTCAAACTTGAACATTTATCCAAATCTTGAAATTATACTTAAAATTATCCTTCACGATAAAATTTAGGAACTAAATTTCCAATAAATTCCAAACTATTTAGAGATAACTAAATGCACATATACTATATATATAAATATTCATTCAAATTTAAATCATATATCAGCATATGTTATAAATCCATTCTTATTTTAGAAATTAAAATCAACTAAATTTTCCCAAATCAAAACTGTAGCAAGACTACAGAATGGTCACTTCACTTCGAAACTCGAAAATGAATGTCGGTGATGCTGCAGTCATCACCGAAGTTATTTTCCAGCGACAAAGAGAAGAGCACTAAATTTAAATTTAAAATTCTTTGAAAACAAATTTCTATTCGAAAATACTTTAAATAGCATATCCTTTTTAAAACTTTAAACACAAAGTTTGAAATCCATTGGAAATTAAATTCTCAAATTCTTGTTTTACATTCAATTTAAATTTCCAAATAAATTTATAACCATGTTTTATAGTTCGATTAGATATATGAAACAATAGAAAATGATATATAAAATCAAATATTATTTCTTAACAACCAATTCAAATAAAATCCAGATAAAGATTTATAATACAGTTACAAAATTTATTTCATTACTAAATTTGAAAAAACAACATATTGTGTCAGTTTGTTCTGTTCAAGTGTTTTGGAAATCTTATCGATAGCGTTGATCAGATGAATCGATCAGAAACCCAAATCAACATCAACAACTCAAAAACACAATATATTAAACATTTTAAATATTAGTTTAAAATTACACTTCAAGAATGATTTGAAGATAAGTTGGAAACAAAGATGAGATAATTAAATAACAAAATAGAAAGATGGATAAGCTTATATAAATCGCGGGCAACCTTAACCGGGTCAACCGTGATTTAAAGAATAAGATCGATGTGGATTTCTTGGGTAAATCGACATTCGATCTCAAGATGTAAAGTTCGAAATTATAAGAGATACTAGCATCTAAACCGAAGATATAGAATCTCTGGTGAATCGATGTTGTTGTAAAGGAGTTTTCCCCCTTTACAAATAAATTTGAGGTTGGCGAGACCGCCGACTCATTATAAAGATCATTCAAAGTGGAGTTATGGGATACTCCAGAATCAAATGAAGATGAATAGTGAGGGATACGAAATGGATTTTGAAACCGCAGGGAATGTTCCAAAATTCAAAGGAATCGAGTCAAAAAAGGAAGAGGTTTAAACTCGAATGAAAGTGATTTTATAAATACATTTACCATATATGCTGAGTTTTGCCTAGAGCTACCAAAGCTCTGATACCAACTGTAACAACCCGATATTTTCAACCATTCGCATCCGCACATGACGGACTTGAATTGCTCAAAATACCGCATTGTAAATAAAATTTGGCAAATCTCAGAATATACAGTAAATACATAATCATGTATCACAGACACAGAGTAAATAATAATGCAGCGGAAATAAAAGAGATAGTAGTTCATGAAGCTACTATATAAAAATAAGATACATCAGAGTTAAACAAGATACAACAGAAGAGTAACAAGATACATCAGGTACAAATCAGAATACATCACTAAAATCACTTGATACAAAAAGCAAAATATATGGCTGCATCTTCAAGAAAAGCTCCAACTCCGAAGGTGAATCTTGAATGCTAACTCACTCAATCTGACTCGAGCGTAAAGCAAAACACAAAACACTCGAGTCAGGACATAAATACTTATGAACTGTAAATCAACTCAAGTGAATAGTAACAAAAATGTCAGTAACTTAAAGGATGCTTGGGATCGCCTATCCTTTAAGGATCCGTTAAACTATTTACTATGTAGTAATATTGCGCTATTATAATAATGTCTAGAGTAAAATAAACTTACTTTTAAATAGCGTTCCGGGCTACCCATATCACCCTTCACACATAATAGTCCCAATAGTCCATCCAATATCATGCCATCTCCACTCCGGGTGACTGTCAAAGGATACCACACGGGCTACGGGAGAAAAACAAACTCGTAGTAAAGGCTCGGTATGGTAGGTGACACGGCACACAAGGCAATGCCAGGGTAGATATACCAATTACGCACACGGGCTGGTGGTAACGCAGCAGCCACATACGCCCACCTCGGAACACACTCCCAATCAAAATCGGAGGATGGCCATCTAATCAATCACCAGTAAGAGTATAGTATCGAAGGAATGTGTCCGACCAGAGGTGCTACCTCCTTTGGCCCGAGATCGCTCCTGTTTTAGCCACCTTATGCCAACTCACGGGAGTTGGGTCCACGTAATATACCCCAAGAACGTCGCCACCATCCTACTTCATTCCGGAATCTCCACCGCGTACACGATTGTTAAAGTGGTTTTCGGAGTTGGCAGAGAGTATGACAATTTCCGATCCCGGTCTCTTTAACAACCAAACGTTATTATAACGCCGTGGTCATTTCAAAATAGTTTATACTTCAAAAAGATCAAATCATTTCATTTCAAACTATATTTCTTTCAAAATAGTTTATACTTCGAAACCAAAACCATTTTTATTTCAAAACTATTTATTCAATCAAAATAGTTTATACTTCGAAACCAAAATCATTTTTATTTCAAAAATACTTATTCAATCAAAATAGTTTATACTTTGAAACCAAAATCATTTTTATTTCAAAACTATTTATTCAAATCAAATAGTTTATCATTTCCATTTCAAACATATATTCACCTTTAAAAAAATTCATAATACTTTCAAAGTATAACTTTTCCGAAACCAAAATACTTGAAATCATTACACTTTGAAAATCATAACATTCCGAAATCATACATTTGAAATCAATCTTTTAATTCTTTACACTTTACAAATTTATTCCATTAAACCAAAATTTCAAATTTCCAATTTAATTCAATTCAAACCGTCAGTTTCAATTCATTTTAGTTTTCTAACAAAACATTTCAAATCTTACAAATTTCAAATATAGATTTGATCTACAAAATAAACAATCTAATTTTAATATATTTCCAAACTTTAATATCCCACATTTCAAAACTAAACTTTATAATTCCCTATATTCATATCTCAAATCTAATTTCATTATTATTTAATTTTGAAATATTCGTTCATTTCATAAATCCAATATTATTTAACTAAACTTAAATTACAATTAAACCAAATACTTTTTTCATACAAATATAAACTTCAAATATTCCTTTATTAAATAGATCAAAATCAAATATTATTTCACATTCATATTCTTTATTAAAATAAAGATCAAATCATTTCCAAACCATTTCAAAATCATTAAAATATTACATCCTTTCAAAACTTCATAGTCAAATCATTATTTGAATTCAAATCTAAATATTCAAATTTAAATATCATTTGAAAATCAAATATGTCATTCATTTATTATTTCAAACATTATTACAAAATTACATTTCAAAATTCCATTCAAAATTCATTTATCTCATTACATCTCATTCCGTTTAACACATAACTAAGTAAACTTTATTTAAATTCAAATTCAATTTAAGTTCCTTAAAAATTCAAATTTAAATATTCAAAACTTCTAAAATTTTACAAATAATCCATTTCAAAAGTTAAATTATTTAACACTATAAAATATAGCCCAAACAGTGTTAAAATCTATAACATTTCAAAACATTGTCAAATTATAGCAACGACAGCATTTATAAAGTGCTATCGTAGCTTATATTTTCCAAAATGGTTTATTTCAAGAATAGCGACATTTATAAAATGTCGTAATAGATATTTAGTTATTTCAAACATTGTTAGATTCAAAACAATAGCATTAAAATGCTGTCAAAAGACTAAAGCATTTTGAAAATGCTATAAAATTCCAGGTTTCATTTTAGCTTTTCAAAATAATAATAAAACTCCAAATTTTTATTATAACTTAAAAATCATATTTCTATACTTCAAAATTTCACATTTAAAATCATTTTAACATATGATTTAACACAACAAAATTTTTAGATCAAATATTCAATTTAAAAACTCCATTCACTTATTAAGTCAAAATTTACTGTTTATTAACATATAAATTAAATAAAACTTAAAATTTTACTCCAAATACAATTTCAAAACTTTAAATTTAATTTCCATTATTTATTTACATTTTAAAATAAAATTTAAAGTCTAAAATCACATTTACTCCAAATTTACATACTTGAATTCACTTAAATTCACAATTTCAAGATTTAATATTTAACTTTCTTAAAACCATAATATATATGTATATTTTTAAATCAAAATTTCATACTTTTGAAAATACATATTTTTAATAAAAATCATTTAAAAATATACCACGGGGTCTGTATATAATTTTCTAACCTAAGTCAAGTGATACGGATATATATCATTTCAATCCGCAGTTTACAAAGAAAACCCGGGTTCTATCATTTCAAACCCGCAATCCCAAGTCAAATAAAATACAATAAAAATCGCTCAGGCCTATCATTTCAGCCCATAACGATTTTTCCCTATTCTAAAGTCCGTTCGGGTATGTATCATTTCAACCCATAGTGATTCTATTCTAACAGGGAACTTGTAGTGTGAATATATGCATAAACAATATAAACAATGTCAATGTCACAATATAATGTCATATATCAGATGTCAGGTGATAATTAACAGTTTTAACATGGTAATAACATGGCATAGCATATCATATGATCATCATTAACTTGCATAACATTTTATATTACTAAACACTTGTCATCAATTCACTATTTCATAAGTATAAATGTCAAAGTGAGAAAGACTCACCTTTTACGAAGCTAGAGACAAACAACACACACAAGAGCGATTCCAAAGGCACGAAAAGCACGATTTTATTTGAATGGATGGAGAGCCTTGTAAAAAATACACAAAATATAACATACATAAGTGCAAAATATAAATATTTTACATACAAATATAATCAACAACTTAAGTTTGCAAAACAATGGCAAAACATGAAAGATAATCGAACCTTAGAAGCAACAGACTTGCACAAGACACATAGGCTTGGCCTAAATGCAAAAGGGCTTGATCTCATCACACCTAGGCTCGGCCTAGGTCATGTGTGCTCAGCCATGAGTCATGAGATATGGTTATGTACATGAAAATGGAAGGCAAAGGCATGGAGAGGCAAAGGTAAGCAAAGGGTCAATGGATGGAAGGTTTTGGAGCAACATAGACTCGACCTATGTCAATATTTGGCTCGGCCATGCATTGTTTCAGGTCAGGTCAGTGGAATGGCTGATGGTCAGAGGTGATGTAGGCAGGTGGTGGTGGATGTAGGGGTGGCCAAGGCAAGATATGGAGGAGATAATGAAGATAGGCTTGGCTAGGCAATGTTTTCAAGGAGTGTTGCAATGTTTTGTGGAGTTTTGTGGTTATGGCTTCATCCAATGGTCACAGCCTGATCTGGAGGAGGGGATAGGTGGTGGTTTCTGCTGCTGGTGATGGTGGAGAGTATGGTGGTGATGGTGGGTGGTAGAGGCCAAGCAAAGTTAGGTAAAGATCTAGACAAAACAATGAAAAGAAGAAGGAAAAGTAGAAGAAGAAGACCGTGAACTTGCCATTTTTTTCTCAAATTGAAATGCCGTGAGTTTTTGATGGTGGGAAGAATATTGTCATGTGAATTTCTGGAGAAAATACATGGCTATAGGTAAGTAGTGTACGGCCAAAAGAAAGGAGAGTAAAAGCCAAAAGAAAATGAAGAGACAAGGAGATGAAAAGACTAGAAAATGAAAGGTCTAGTCTCTTTGAATTTCTAATTTCTTTTAAAATTTTAAATTCATGTAAAATATGTATAAATACAGATAAAACACGAAAATATAGTAAATAAACAAAAATAAATAAATAAATATTAATTAAATATAATTAAATTAAGAAAATTGCAAAGAAAATGTAAACTAGGCTTGAAAATTTGAAAATAAATGAAATGAACTTTGGAAAAATTGTATGTACATATAAATAAAGATAAAAACATAAAAATAAAATGCATACATAAAAATGAATAAATAAATTTTAATTAAATATAATTTAAATAAAGAAAATAACAGAAAAACGGAAACTAACCTTTAAAAATAGAAAATAAATTCAATGAGCTTTGGAAAAATTCAAACACCACTTTAAAAATATTAAAAAGGTAAAAATATATGTAACATAACATATAATACAATTTAGAATAAGATATGACAAACAAAAATTATTTATATAATTTAAAATAAACAATGTTGTTAAATAAAACAATTTACACCCAATTTTGTAAAAGCATAACTTTCACAGTATTATTCGGATTTCAACGAAACGAAAAGCATTGTTCTTGAAATTTTATTTACTTTCATAACAAAAGGTAAAATTAAAATTTTAAAAATTTTAAAATTTAAATTTAAAAGTCAAAGTTTGACCAGATTGACCAAAATTCACTTTTCTGGAAATATTCAATTTATGCATGATTGAAATTCTAATCCACATCAAAATCAACATTTATATTTCAATTAACAAAATATGCTCATTTTAATAAATAAAATAAAGTTTTTAAATTAGGAATTTAAATTAAAAATAATTAAAATATACAATTACAATAATCAGAAAATACAGGGTTGTTACATCTGTTGATGATTAGAGTTTGCTGATTATGGAGTTCGTGTTTTTCTGATTTTCTGGTTGATAACTAGATGTTTGCGGTTTTGCGATCTGTGATTGGGTGTTTTCTAGTTGTCTTTGTTGATAATTAGATTTTGCTGTTTTCTAATTGTCGTATCGATAATTAGATATCATTGTTTTGTGATTTCTGTATTTTAATTATCTAATTGATAATTAAATGTTGCTGATAATCGTATTTACTCAGTTTTGCTATTTTCTGAATTATCTATTGATAATTAGATTTTGTGGAGAATTTGTGAATTTCTTTTATGAAATTAAAAGATTTCTTTGGTGTTTGTGTTCTTGACCTTTATTTTTCTAGCTTAACCAGTTTATGTTAGAAAAATAATTGTTATTGACACCTTTAATTATGAAAATTGCGGGGACGTAATTTTTATAAGGAGGGGAGTCTGTAACAACCCGGGGTTTCGTATCGATTGATTATCGTCATTTGACGATTAAATCGGTTAGCTAATTACTTTCGGGAGTTTTTAATCAGTTGAAAATTCTTTTAAATATTAGTCAAGCGGTTATTCGGGCCTTAAAATTTATGGTAGCCCACGTTTTTATTTTAGAGCTGCCTTATCTAAAATTCATCACTGTAGTGGCGAGGCAGTGCATGCAAGCGTGCACTGCAGCCCTATCGGATTTGAAGTTTTAATTGATAGTTCAATTGTTTAAATTGTTTCGTGTGTCCAATTCAATTTTGAATCGTGTTTTGATTTGGTTTAATTTGATGATTCGTTATTATCTAATTATCTTTTTGATAATTAGATTATGAGATTCTAATTATTTATTTAATAATTAGATTTTTTAAATTGTCGTTTAGGCAATTCTGTTGATTTCTAAATTATCTTCACTAATAACCCTTTTATTTATCTTCGTTGATAAAATTAAATTTATTGGTTTGTTGTTTAACACTGTTACATGTTATATTTACCGTTATCCGATTCCTTATATTAAGGATTGGATAGGTGAATTTATTTTTACTGTCGTCTAATTGTTATTTAATTATTATTGCTTCTGTGCATTAATAACTGAGTTTGAATTAGACTGACCCATGTATTATTTTCTTTTGAATTTAATACTCGGGTCAGACCGAGTTATTACAGGTTGTAGATATCCTGCTTTGGATTGCTGCTAGAGCTATGAAGTCTTTTCATATCTTTTGGAGTAGTCATTGTCATTTTTAGTAGTCAGTGTATCTGATATAGGATGATATGTATTCATGTATATTATTCACGATAATGTACTTGTATATGTAACTTCCAGAGTCGACAGTAGTAGTTGTATCATATGTACTGTATCACATGTATTATAACTGACATCAGTTATATATATATATATATATGAGGCATTTTGTTATCTGTGTTCCGCATTTATAGTATCTGTGTTATTATTATATTTATTGTCCTAAACTATTATGAACCATCGTAGTTCGTTTTATACTGGAATTGGATACGTCGATGGGAGTAAATAATTAAGAGATGAAAACTAAAAATATATACCACTCCTATCGAGGTAACCAATACTAGTGTAAGGCCTAACTACGGATCGCCGCTCCTATCCAGCCTTATTCTCCGTGCTAGTTGACGGCGTTACACGGCAGTGTCCTTGGCTAGCATGGGTACAGAGGTGGGACGTCATAGGTTTATAACATCCAACTAATGATAATCTTGAATCAAAGAGAAATTCGAATTTAGATAACACTGGTAATCTAGTTGATGGAAAAATTACTTGTGAAACGTGATTTATGTTGAGACATTCGGTAGTTGCATCATTTTCAAAGAAAAAAATATATGCATATTTTTCAAATAATTTTCAATTAGCAGACATTTTTCTTTTATAAAACCCCTTCCAAAGAATCGTTTTTGTTGACCTTGTTTTAGATTAGTCATTTTTTAAAAATTTGATATTTTTTTAGTTGATCTTAAATGACTACATTAATTAATCTGACTCCTTACTAATTATCGAAAAGATAAATAATGATTGAAAAAGTGACTAGTGTTGATATTGATCATATATTATAACTTGAGGCGGTATATTTAGTAAATTTCTTTTGAAATTTAAACAAGAGTTATAAAGACTTTTTGTTGGTAAAAATTCCATGACCATTTCTATTTCTATCATATTTCTATCAACCATTACTTATCAAAATTCAATATAGTTTGTCAATATGTGGTATTTTAAATAGGAAATCATTCGTTTTTCATTTTATTATATTTTTTAAGAAATAATAACATCCAAGGTATTCACTCTTATTTAAAAGTCCTCACGGTTATGCATGGATGAATTACTTGGAATTTTTGATTTTTTGCTTTCATGCTCGTTTAAAAGTCCTCATGGTTATGCATGCATGGAACGTATATCAAAATTGATTAATTAAATAAATAAGTTGATTTTATTCCCATTTAAAAGTCCTACCGGTTATGCGTGGTTAGAAGATACTTGAATTCATTTTTTTTTAAACTTGGAAATACTACTAATCTCATTTATAAGTCCTAATGGTTATGCATGGATAGTAGATATTCAAATTTCTGATATAAATATACCACAAATAGACACGGCTATATGGTTTTGACATCATCCCTATCACTATAAAGTGGAATATACGCCTAATAGGGTATTTTTTATTTTTGTTTGATTTTTTATTGAAATTTATTATTTATACTCGATTGAGTTTTAATGTTGTACTAATGTCTATCACTTTATCTCTATTTTCTAACACTGTTACTCTTTTGTTGAAAACAAAAGAGGGAGAGAAAAGTTAAAATTTTAGCAAATAAATGTCAAATATTTTATTTTCTATTTGCATCTAGGTTCATTTGCATATTTTTATTTATGCATATATGAAGAGGGAGTTTCGTATAGAGAGGAAGCATTCAAATAGGGGGAGCAAATAGAGTCTATCAATGATCAAATACATTTAGAATACTCAAAATCTTAAATATATGTTTGTTATCATCAAAATGGGAAGATTGTTGAATATGCTAGTATATGAATTTTGTTTGATGATAATAAACATATGTATATTCATTTAAATGTATTTGTTAATGTACTATTTTATTTTTCACATAATTAAATAAATATTTGCTGAATAAAATAAATAACATGGAATTTAAATTCAAACGGATATTTTATTCAAATAATTATTTATTACAATTTTTGAGTACTACAAATTTGAGCTTTCGCTATATATATATATATATATATATATATATATATATATATATTGATTATAATACAATTTTGATTACATCACATTTTTCACTATACATTAGCACCTTACTACATATCGCTCATTCACTCGTATTTTATCTTCAACTCTATACCAGATTAAATCCAGCATCCGAGCAATCTGCAAAATACACACTAACGTGGTAAAATGGAAAAGAAAATATTTTACAGTGTAAAATAAAATATGATTTTGAAAATTTTATTTGCCTCAGTCATTTGGGTTGTTCGTCATCATGTAATTTTGAATTCATCAAACATGAACAACTTATGACATGCACAGTTTATCACTGTACATGCTACAAGGCTGTGCATACCGATATACACTTGATAAAATTACAGCGACATGTAAGCATAAGGTCAAACACAATTAAAAGCCGGGTTCAACTCAAGTGAAATCAAATAAAGTCATGATATTAGCACAAGGTCGAACCCGAGCTATAAGATAGGTGCAATCCAAATGTACATGAACACATGTCAACAGTCAATGGTGAAGCCTCGATAGTCAATGGTGAAGCCTCAACAATGTAGGCGAAAAATTTAAACCAGTCAGCATAACATGAATGCAAAGCTTCCACTAAACCAGACTTAAGAATTCAGAACATGTACATATATGGTGATAACACAAGTATAAACTTATCAAAAACATTCAAGGTGAATCAGATCATCCAAAACCAGACTTGTATACCACACATGACATTAAAGAAAGAATGCAGCAAAACCAAAATGAACAAAATATACATGTGCATCTAACCAAACCAGGTAGGACACAAGTGTAGTCTCAACAGCATAGTGCACCATGTATATACATAAACAACTTGAAGTGAACAGAGCAAGTTGACAGTGCAGCCATAAGTGCATAAGAATCAATATATAGGGAATCAAGCTTCAAAAGTTATCTAACTCGATCTAGCATATCAGGCATATGGACATGTACTTGATGTAAGCCAGAAACTCAAAGGCAACCAAACCTGAGTACACACAAAAGTGACAACCAGACTACATGGATGAGCACTAATGCATATAGACCAGAGGACTAATATACATATATATGAACATGAATGAAACTGCAATAAGCCTCAACAAGTAAAATGTACACATTTATGGTGGACAACCGTAACGATCCAGAATTTCAGTCATTTGAAATTCGTACATGTAATTGATTTTAAATATTCAAAAGTCAATTTTATAAGCTGAGTAAATTATATTTTGAATATAAGGATTTAATTGGATAATTAAATTGTAAATTTAATATTTGAAATCCTGTAATTAATTGGAAATTGAATTTAATGTGGATAAAAATGATTTATAAAGTTGAATTAAATTCTACTTGAATTAGAATAATGTTAGAGAACTTTTATAATCGAATTAAAAGTTAATTTGTAAAAATTGAATATTTTAATATTTGATTAACATGTAAAAATAGCCATTTTTCATACGGTCTCGGATTTTGACTAAATCAATTTTATAGGATCCGTAATGTTTTATTATTGTAGGATTTCAAATTTCGTGTCAATCGAATTTACGATTTGTCCGTGGCAAGCTAAAATGCGTAGAAAATTCGTTTAAGTGAATTTTAAATCTAAATAGTCGATTCGAAAACCTATCTTTCAAATATGATCGAGTTGAATTCCGATATATATTCCATTGTGCTGAGAATAGGGGTAAAACATTATAAACCTCAGGTAGCGCTCTTCGTTTTAAGTTCGAAAAAAATTTGGGTGAATAGTGTCGCGAAATTTTCTTTAAAAGGACCTATTTTTCTTCATTTTTACAAAAACCTAAATAAACTAGGGCAGGCCGCCATGATTTATCATCAATGGCCGAAAATGCTTTCATCTTTCTCCTTTAATATCTCACGATCCGCTCACTTTCATCGAAATCTCTTGACTATAAAAATATAGAGGGCGACGAGATCGACAAATCCAACGGTGATGATCGTTTTTAGAGGCGTGGATTGACGGCAAATTGATCGTGAACGTCACACGTTCGAGCTAAAAAATCAAGTCCAAGGGACGACCAGATTTGATGTCCTTTAGGTGTTGGTGGAGCGGTGCTCGAGCTTTCAAACGGTGGTCTTCGATCGTTGTCTAGATCGTCGTAGGAGGCGCGATAATTCATTGATAAACAGCGGCTTCGGGTTGTTTTGATCGTGCATGAAGAAACTTTAGGGGGCAGAAGAAGATAAAACCAACGGCTCAGATGCAAAGATGCAGATCGAACGGCTGAGATGCGACGTAGGGTTTTAAAATAAAATAGAAATTGAAAATTATATAATCTAAATTCGTACAAACTTCTTAATTACATAACTTTGTCATATAAGGTCCGTTTTTGACGAAACAAATTGCGCTGGGTCCGTATTGACGAGCACTACATTTTAGATCTAGCTTGGAGTTGATTAAATCTAGTATATATCTTGGATAAAATTAAACGGCTGCTTAATTTTATTTGGAACAAAACACTGCAACTGCTATTGGAAGATGTGAGTATAACTCACTCTTTCTGACTCACTGATATTTTTATATAAGTGAGAATAAATTTATTTACGATGATTGATGATTGTTTGGATGATATACGATATATTGTATATATATTAATTGGTATTTGGAGATATTCCTGCCTATTGGAGCAGATGAGACCCTATACATTCCCATGTATGAGCGAATGACCCTTTGTATGCATGTCTGCCTCGATGCGGACAATGTACATATATTTCTAATATGTATATTTGTTGCGGGTGATAGGTTGGAGGGATCCAACTGGATTCCTCACCAGCATTAATTTATTTACAAATATTGTGATATATAATGTTATCATATGATATATGATGTTTTGGATGTCGTGATTGATGTATTTAGTACGGTTGCAACATTGGGCCTATTTTTGATAATTTAAAAATATTAAAGTGATGATTTTCAAATTTAAAAATATTTTCAAGTGATTTTGAAAATAGATGTTTTTTTGAATTTTGAATTGTTATAAGAAATGAATTTATGTTAAATAAATACATGTTTTAATTTTTATATTATAAAAATTATGATTTTTAAAAAATATAATTGAAATGTGATTTTTGAAATATGGAGATAACTATTTGGTAAATAGTTTAAATTGGGATTTTTGACTTATTATAAATGGAAGATTTATAAAATTGATATTTTTATAAATCAAAGTGATGGAATTATAAAGGGATTTTATAAGTGTTTAAAAGAAGTTATAAATGGATTTTATAAATAAGATGATTTATAGATTTATAATGTGTGAAGTTATAAAAGAATGATTTTGTAAATAAAGATGATTTATAAGTAATTAACATATAAATTGGATTTTGACATGTAAATGAGATTTATATAGAATTGGTAAATAAAGGGATTTTATAAATTGAAGTTTTGATAAAATATAAATGGGATTTATAAACATTGTTTTATAAATCCGAAATCAATTGAATTTGATAAGCTAAATATGTAAGTATATTAAAGGAATTTCATACATGATTTTGGACAGTGGATAATCCTTTAATTAAATGTGCAATAGTAATGAATGTAGTTAGAGAATTATATCCACGATTTTGAACAGTGGATTATCCTTTAATAAATATGTAGAAGTATTGAATTTGGCAAATGGACTATATTCACGATTTTGGACAGTGAATAATATATTAAATAAAATGGATATGTTTTGGAAAGTGATCTTTTAAATTTAAAGACAGGTTTTGAAAAGTGATATTTTAAATGAAGTAAAATGGTTTAAAATGATTTTAAATATGTTAAGTATCGAATATATAGATTTCAACGTTCATTGTTGAAATAGACGTTTCGAGAAATGAGGAAATGATAGACTATAACACTATTGTTATAGTAAATGATTTTCAAAAGAAAATGTTTGTAAAGTATATGGGATTCATATATCTACCTAATTTTCGAATCCCTATACTAGTGATTTTGGGTTGTCGTAACGATGTTTTACGCAACATTCGTTTTGACTCAAATAAGTATGTTTTAAGAGAATGTTTTCCTTAAAGAATAAAATATATACTTAATCATGATTAAATATATGGAATATTTTCTAAGTGTTGAAAATAAAGTGAATTGTGAATTACTTATTATTAAATAAGTATATGGAAATGTTTTGCAATGTTGAAATGTTTTAATGGTTTGGAAATATATCTTTTTAAAGATAATTTGAAGTGAATATTTGGCAAGTATTTTAATTAATAAAAGATTAATTAAAATGGCCTAGTGATTATTTATGGTGCTAAATATTTGTTTGTTTGCTTTGATAGTTAAATAACCGACTATCAAAATTTGGTCATTTTAGTTCCTCGACTTGATGTGGGAACTATTTAGCCGTACACTTAGTATATAGCCTTTTGTGTAGGCTTGATTATTGTTTGTGTTGAGGATGTTGATTCGCATGGTGCGGAGTATCATTCTAATCTATCGAGCTTCCTTCTTGGCCCGAAGGATAGCATGTTGAAAGTTGAAGACGTGATAAGTCAATGAGACTTAGTTTCTGGGTGAGGTTGAGAAACGCTTTTGCGTTGTTGGTGAGAAGTGACCGGGATCGGTTTATTCGAAAACCACTTCAGACCAACATATATGCGTTTGATTTATGCTGGTTGCTAGTGATGATATTGATATTCTGGATTTTCATAGTGGGGAAATTCTTGTTGATCGTTTGGGGTTAAAATCCCAATATATATATATATATATATATATATATAATAGCAGTGGTCTCTTCGTTATGAAATATTCAATGCAAGGACTATTCGCTACTAATCCTAGGAATTTTCCGACAAGATGTGGTAGGAAAGTACCTTCGGTTTGTCCTATTCCTAAACAACTTGTATGGATATTTGTCTGACATTGCATTTCTAAAGATTACGAACATTGGTTTATATAAACGTACATCAGTGATGGCGGAGAATGCAAATTCTCTTAGCTTAACACCCTCCTTGAGACGTATGAGCTTAAGTGTTGTATTTTTGTGGAAGGCAATTAGTATTCAATGAAAACGGCCGTGTGGCATTCTAAGTGATGTGATTGTAATTTGTGAAAGGTAATCGTTACCTCAGGCATCATCACAGAAATGACATAAACAAGGTTAGATGCAGCAGAGCTAAGTGGGTCGCTCCCAAGTAGGGTATGATCATCCTCTTTTAGATATATCTTTATACGCTATGACGTCGTGTATCTGATTATTATTTTTGTATGCTACAGGGCCCTCGGTAAAGGTCGGTAACGACCGGAGGATGACATTTTCGGTACCATCTAGTTATAGAGGTGGGTCGGTCTTATGTTGGTAGAGGGTAGATGTTCTGTGCCTCAGGACATCCATCTAGAGGTGTACCCATTCGAAAGGTGGTCCCGTCACCTGGTCATTTATATGGAAAACCAAACTCCATTGTGTACCTACCATTTTGATTGTATTACCTATTTTGGGCTATATGCTGGAATTTAATCAATGTAACAATTTCAGCTATGATTAATACTATTTGTATATACTAGACACTAGTAAATATAAGAGTATTTGATATAAAATATTTTAGTTATCGTAAGGTAAAAACATGTCCATGTTTATTTATAGATATGTCTTATGAGGTACTTTTGTTTTGATAAAGGAAAAGTTTGGTAAATTAATAAATTCAGTTGAGTGTGTTTCTCACGCTGGTTTACCAGAATGATCCGGGTGTTCTTCTCTTTCAATACTCGGGTCAGGCCGAGTATATATACAGGTTTAGATTTGGTGCTTTTGGAGCTTTCATAGGAGAGCTGGAGATCTTCATTTTCGTATACACATATCGGTTTTGATTATTGATTATCCGCTGTGCTTAGTTTTTGTTCATATTATTGGCAATGGAGAGGACAGGTTATTATAACTGTCTAGGCTGATCACTATTGATTGATTCTTGAACTCTGATTGATATATGTATATACAGTTTCTGTTTTGTAAAGATCATTGATATGATATTATATGTTTCCACTGCAGTGTGAGATTCTGTATTGTTCTATTTGGTTCTATCTGCTCTCTTTCTTCTCTTCACTTCTTCTCTCTTCTTTTCTTTCTCTTGACTTTCGGTCAGTCAGTGCTTTTTGGATCGGACATATATGGATTATTATTGATTCAAAGGGTACGGATTTGCGGGTCGTCACAACAACAATCGCTCAACTTCAACATGCTCACATAACCGAGTAGTGAATCGGATACAACACACATCATGGACTAACTGGCCAGAGAACCTTATATGATATTCATATATGCAATCATACACACACAATAACTCTTCTAATAGTATAGTGAATTAAACAATAGCTCGAATGAGCAAATGCAAAAAAAACCAATGACCAGAGGCATTTTAATGAAGTGCAGACCAAACTTCAATAGGTATAAAGAGTAATGCCAGGAAGACACACTTGAATAACAATATGAGATAAACCAAGATAGGAGTTCAAATAACAAATTGTCAACAGTTTTCATAAAGCCGAGAGTCAAACAATTTCAAAAAGAGGCATGTATACAGTAAATCGAACAAAGTCTAGATCATCGCTGAAGTCAGCAGCAGGTTTACAAAAGCTAGGCCAAAGTGATAACAGGAATTGATCAAGCTGAAGAAGTCAACACAAAAATGGTAACAATGTCATAATGTACAAGTTATTGTAATAGCATTTTCAAATCAGCAAATTCAAAGCCATGATGACCAAGAAACATCACAAGCAATTCAAAGCCGTGTTAATCAAGCTAAAAAAATACGAAGTGAAAAGGTTAGAAAAATCTCAAACATTCAAGTTAAACCGAACGACCAAGCATATAAATTGACGAATTCAAACCAAATGTATACGAACGAAGAAATAGGAATTCGAATCCTATATAAACGATCAACATCATCGGCCTAAATCATCAAGTTCAAGAAAATTAGCCAGAAAAGCAAAGAGCGTAAAATTACATACCAATCAAAATCGAACTCGATTGAGAAGCAGACGTGTGCAAATCAACAAGACGGTCGATCGACAAGGCAAGGGAAGCAAAATTTCTTATTGAATCAATCAACTACAGTCGGCGGCTTCAGCAAAGTTGAACCCTAATTTCTCAAAGAGGAACGAACGAGGACAAAGGAACCAGCCATTTTTTAAAAGCAAAGGAAAAAGGGCCGACAGTATAAAAATCAAAAGAGGGATACTTTTATTTAATTTGGGCCATCTTCTTTAACTTTATAATTGGGCTTTTATCTTTTAAATAAGGGTTTTGTCTTTTAATTTTTTTTAAATTTATATTTTCTCTTTTAAACTTTTGTAAATTCTAGTCGTGTGACTAGGAGACGAACTACGGTGGTGTAGTTCGAGAATTCGCAACTCGGTAGCAGAGTTTTGGTAGGATTTTGAGCGTAGAGTTAGGTTGGTCGATAACGGGTATCGTAAGTTTGCGTGTGTAAGCGTTTGACTACTTAATTTCTAGTAGAAACCTTGGAGGCAGCACGTAGGCAGAGTTTTGCCGAAGTTTGACAAATTTATGTGTTCTGTTTTTTGCTTTTAATATTCTTCTATTATCCGTGCTGCTATTATTCTACTATTTATGTGTTGCAATTATTTTATATATACTTCCACACTAAATTTTTATAATTGATAGTATCACCCTATTCACCCTCCTCTAGGTTGAAATCAATCCTACAAGTATGTATGGGGGAATTAGGCTGCTTGCGTAGAGATATGTGTGTGATAAATTTTGGGTTTGATGGCATCGATTCAGGGGTGGCTTTTAACAGTAGTAATGTAATAGGGTATTTGATGATGGTGCACGGGGTAGTGATCGGGTACATGGAATCTTGAATGTAGCAGCAGTTTGTATTGAGATAGCAGTGGGTGTGGTTAAGTTTGAATGAATAGGAAGGGAGGATGGATCAAGGAAGAAGTCCGGTGGCATAGTGTCATCATTATCGTTACTGAAGGTAGTGGCAGTAACAGTTTTTGATAATGAAGTTTGTGGTGACAGTGGGGAGTGACTCTCTGGCAGCTTGCAAATGACAGTAATGGCGAAGGTTGTAGCGGGGATGAACTTGCAAGTAAAGTCAGTGTTGAAGGTAGTAGAGAATTTGCATGAAGGACTTTGTGGTCAGGGATGGTCAGTGTGATAGAAGATGGTGGTGCATAGTACTGTGGTTTGGATATGCTGAAATGATGGTGTGCAACTGTCAGTAATTAGGTTGTATAGGAGTAAGTTGGTAATGATGTTAGTAATATGGTGCTTGGTTTTCTAGTTTTCAAGAGATGCTGGAAGTTGACAATGGTTTATGTTGATGGGTTGTGGTATGTAGTTCAGGGTTGTGTGAATATGGTTGTTATGGTATATGGAGGCAGTGGTTTGGGCATTGCACTGTGCAGTAGGAGTTTTGCAGAGGGTATGGTATGCAGGGAATGGTAGCCGAGGATGTAAGAGTGATAATAGAACAGAGGCTGAAGTGTGGTTTGGTGGACGTGACAGAGGGAAGTTCAGGGAGATGTTATGTGCACTGTGCATAGAAGAGGTCTTGGCAGAACTGGATAATGCTGATTGTTGACAGACGCAGAAATGCAGGAAGAGGCAGATGCAAATGTAAAAACAAAATGAAATGTAAATGCAATTGAAAATTTGTAAATGCAAATATGAAATGTAAAAATATATAAGAAATAATGTTGTTTTCTTTTTCAAATGAAATTGTGCATATTTTTTTAAAATATGGAAATGCAAATGGAAAAACAACAATCAAACAACAAAATTCACACAACAAACACACAACAATAATAATTTTTTTAAATGGCAATTAACACACAAAAATCAAATAAAAAAACTATATTTCAAAGAGAAGAAATAAAATCAAATTAATTTTTCGGCAACGGTGCCAAGATCTTGTTGAATGACTAACTTTCTATCAAATTAGAAAATAGCCAATAATTTTTCAATTAAAAATAGCCGCAAGCGTACGGCGTAGTACGTGGTGAGTACGGGTCGATCTGCAGGAAATTGTATTGATTTTAAATTTTCTACTCAATCTAATTAAAACAAGAATTTGAGATTGTCTTTAGCTCAAAATGTCTAGAAACTAACAAAAATAAAAGTGGATAAAAATGTGAGAGGAGAAAGAGATTTAGAGGTAATCTATTTTCTCATGATCACATAAATTAACAAAATGAAATTATGATCTCTCATTTGGTCATGAGTGAATTTAGTTGATACGTTTATCATAGGTATGGATTATTTGTGCTGCTAATTAGCCCAACATAAACCATCAAATTTTAACATACTCACTAAACCACCAGAATTTAACATACCCACTAAATCACTTGTTAACTCTCATGACAATGTTAATGAACTTGAAAATTAGATCTATTCTAAGCATAATCTATTTACTATTGGTTAGTAATATAGACCGTCAAATTTTGGTTTTAAAATTCACTTCATTACCATAATTATATGTACATGAAGAGGTAATTTGTTTTTAAGTTTGTTTAGGCATATCCTATCTGGTTTCAACAACATAAGCTATCAAATTCAAAGTTAAAGCAATAAAAGTTTACACATTCAAACATCTCCATTAAGCACAAAAAGAGGTCAACAATTGGCAAAATGTTGAATCTACATGATTAAAAAAGCTTCATTACCCCTAAGTTGAAGTGATTTAGCTTTTCATATTTGTTATCATTTCAACAAATGTAGAGTTCAACACAGACATAAATAACAAGCAAAGTAAGAAGAGAGCCAAAATAAAAAGAGAGCTAAAGTACTTACATAAGAAATAAAACTAAGCTACTAACATAAGAAGAAGAAAACAAGAAAAGAAAAAAGGCATGAAATTAAATTGCATAAATGAAATTACATAAGAGAAATGGCTAAGAAGCCATGAAAAGGAAAAGTGAAGACTTCTTCCATTTTGAATACAAATTCCTACAAATAAAAAATAAAATGTGCGAGTGAATTTTCTCAAATTAATTAACATATGAAAAATAACATTTTTGCCCCTATTTGATGATGAATAAATGATGATTTGAAAACAATTGAAATTATGGTTTAAACAAGTTAAAATATCCTATATGCTCGTTTATTTAATTAAGTTAGATTAAATATGAAAGTAAAAATATGCACATTTACGTACACATTAAATATCCTCACACTTATTTTTTTATTCGTCCTCGAAGCACAATTGCATTGAGCGTATGCAATAAACCGTTAAACCTCTAGGTTCGCTAGTAGGATGAGTGTTGTTTTGTGAGGGTTTTTAGAGAATACTGCTCACAAAATCCAAATGCAACATGAAAATTCCTAAATGCAAGATTTATTTACAAAGAGATGAATGAAAATTTTTGAAAATATTTACAAATGAAGAATTTACTTTCAAATTGGCACAAACAAGTTAAATATAAGTTCTGATTCACTACAAGAAAGTTTATCACTAATTGCATTAGAATATAGCGCTAGAACGTTCTTGCAGTCGTTAGCCGGTCTAAAACAAAAAAATTAATATGCGCACACTATAGAATAGACAGGACGATGAATTATTTCAACAGTTGCTCTTTTTCTAATCTATTTCATTCTCTCCCACCATTCAATTTCTGGCCACAATCATCAAACCTTGAAAATCGAAAAGTTCATCCCTTTGCCTCTAACGTCTCCATATCTTACCCCTTTCTAGCCTAGGGTTTCACCTCTGCCTTCGCTTTCCACCAGAAGCATGGCCACAACAAAGATGTCTAACATGAAACCGCAGCCCACTATCCTCTTTTACCATCACCCGGCATGCCTCCTCTCGAGCACCTCATCAGTCGGCCTAGCGCTTCACAACATCACACATAGGTGAGTCGTCTGAAGTAACCCTAGCAGATTATTTATTAAGAAGATTTGAACTATGTAGTTGCTTATTTTCTTAACGTGAATTGTTCCTTAGTCCAAATTCATTTCTAGCTTGATTGAACTTTAATTTGGCTGGTTTGATTTGCATGATTTGTTGTAAGATTCATCAAGATTGATTTTCTATAAACATCAATTAGGCCTTTTTATCATCTTATTATATTCATATGTTTTTCCATAATACAGTAGATAGGAGGAAATCTTGGATATTACCTTGCTGTTGGTATGTAAATTGAATGAGATTTGGTGAAGATTGTACATTCTTACCTCCATTCACATTATTGATTTGATGTTGGTATATAAAGTGTATGAACAAATTATTTGTTTCATTAGGAAATTAATAAACAAAATTGTAAAATTGCAAGCACAATTTGTATCATAGGTCAACACTAAATTTTGTTATTTTTCGATTTGATTTTAATTAGATGGTGGATTGAAAAGGTGTAACGACCCGAAATTTTCTAACCCGAAATGTCCAGAGAGTTATGAAAAAGAAGAAAGAGATAGGAGAAGAAGAACAGAAACACCAAACATCTCACATTCGCAGCGGATAAAATATAATAATAAATAATAATAACTTACAAAAGAATACCTTATCTGTCGATTACATTTAATATACATTAGAGTTTCACATTTATATACAGTCACTGAATATTTACAATTATCATGTCTCATATTATCAATAATATAAATACAGCGAAAATACTCTATACGATATTGCCATCCAGCTCGCCTCCTGAGCTCCAGAACGTCCTAATCTGAAAATCTGTAATACTCGGTCTGACCCGAGCATTACATCCACAGTAACACCTGGGTCAGGCTGGAAACCAACGTGAGTAAACCCAACTAACATGGAATACTAAATAAATCAACTTATATAAACCCGGGGTAACATATGTCATTCACAATTTGCTATAGACAACTCTTATTTCACATATCAACCCTAAATACCAAGCTCCGATAAAATCTCCAGCCCTTGATTTCACATATCAATTTACAAAGTCACACTTGTCATAGTCATAACTTATTTTCGAAATAAAAATTCTATGTGCTAAAATTTTGATTAAATAATCCAATTCATTTTAATCCATTCATCCAAACCTATCAATTCCTCATATCAATTTATAAGAAATTCGAAGTGGTGTCGGGTATCTTCCCAATACCCGACTCCAGCCTCTTCGAGTCTCATGTCATCCTAATCCAAGCTATCCAAATGAAATACACAACATTTCATACCAAAGATATTAACTTATTCAAATCAACCAATACAAATCTATCATCCATAAGCAAAGTTTAATCACAAACAAATCAACTCAGTTGATTCTAATTTATTTTCAATCCTCAATCGTTTAGGTTCTTTTATTCATTAGTTCCAAACAATTAATTGATCAATCATTGCTTTCATCTTTACTCATCTTAATTAAAAACCCTGGATTAATTATCTTTCTATTCCATCCAAGAAATTTTCTTTAATTAAATTCACGATATTAATTATTCTTACCAAAACAATGAGTAATCTTTAATTTTTCACAAATTAATTAACTATATTCAATTACACTAATTCTTAATCACTTATATTAATTTTCTTCTCAAAAGTCACTTATTATGAATTTAGTAATCTCAATTAAACAAATCTTTAATTACTTCATCAATTATATGCATTACTGATTTCTAATTATATTTTAGTTTATCTTAATCTAAATTAATTACATTAATTTGAATACCATATTAATCGTACTTGATTTATTTTATTAACTTCATGAAGTAATTACTTGTTAAACCATCCAATGATTATTCTGAACTACTTTCACTTAATTAATTAACATAAACTTAATTAATTAATTCAAACACTTCACCACTAAATTAGTTAAGCCAAAACATTAATTAATTAAATCAATCAATTATTCATTTCAAATTCCCTACTAATTTAATGAATCACAACACATCAAGCCCTTACTAAATCTAAAATGGAATCATTTTCTTATTTATGATTTAAGTTTAAAACAATTTAAAACCCCATATACTTCGAGCCAATCCACAATTAACTCGAGAATCAATCAAGACCAAAATCACATCATCATCAGTATATATCCAATCAACTTAAACGTTCAACCAATTATTTAAATTTAACCATATAAATTTAAATAAGAACCAGACAGAGTGAGATTTACTCACCTTAAATTCTGCCGTTTGAAAACCCTTCCAAATAGGCTTGTTTCCATGATTTTTAACCTTGAACAAACATCATACAATTTATTAATATTATAATTAACCAAAAACTTAATTTTTCCTTAAATAAATTTAATTAACCCAATTTTTCCTGTCCATAAATAAAATTTAAGTTCCAAAAATAAATCGAATAGGTTAACCTCCTAAATACTATATTTATATAGAGGATGTTTATATGGTTATACTATATATATATATATATATATATATATAACTATCCACTGTAATAGTTATCTGTAGGATGTTAATCTACAAATTTACAGAGGATGTACATTTGCAAATTTTTGTGCATATAGGATAGTTGTCAAGATTAAATGTGTACAGAGGATGTTATATTATTTACAGTTATGAAATACTAACTCTGTACATTTAATAAAATATAACTTGCTAACTATCCTATAATTTAGGTAATGTGCCTAAAAAACTAATTTTGAGTATTTACCTAATTTGGGAAAATTACCTAAACTGTTATTACGCTATCTAGAATAGTGTTACTCAATTTCTAATACAACTTGAGTTGAATTAATCGTACGAAGGAGACAAGAAAACGCTCACCTCTCATGCTGTCGCCGCCACAGCCACCACAACTGCATCCCACCAATCGCTCGAACTCGAACAGTCGCGCAGCCAACCCTCGTCGCAGCAAACCTAACTCGAAAACGCGACTACTCCACGCCGCCCTCTTCGTACGATCGCGACCCAAATCGCGAATCCCAACAAGCCTCGCCATCACCTTGCAGCCTCGGATCTTCGAACTCGACTCGATTCGAGTTGATTTTGAAATGCGCGACCAACAACCCATGAAAGAACAGTCGCGACGTCCCGAAGCCGTGATCCCCTTTTTGTTTCGAAAGGAAGGCTACCTCGACTCGAATAGCGGTGAGAGGAAGTAAATTGATTTCGCGCAGAACAAATGAGGCTGCGGCCATTAATTTGATTTGTATATATTTTTTTTTTCTTGAGCGATACTATAAACTATTCCTTTATTTGGGGAAGACAGGTAAAAGAAATAAGTGGACGAGGCTTTTCATGTACGATTCAAAGAAAATATATGTTGACCAATTCGATTTTTTAAATTTATAATATTATAAAATGCTCCAAACGTCTCGTAAAATGCCAATAAAAATTTCGAACTCCTCCTAAGGAATGTCGCAGATGATTATAAGGTTTTACCCGTGCTCCGAACACAATGGGACGTGTTTCGAAAGCTGATTTGAACGTATGTGCGAGTTACGGAATTAAACGATCCATTTTAAATTAAATCGATTAAACAATTCTAAGCGTTTCGAGCTGCCAGGGTCAATTGACAACTCCGATTGTTACGAAAATTGAAATCCGATAATAACTAACTATTACGGATCCAATGGAACTGGTTTCGTCGAATCCTAAGACTGTGCCTCGAAAGGCTAATTTTAGGTTCAATTTTAAACAATAAAATTTCAAAACTGAACAGATTATCTTTAAATTAAATTCCAATCATTCTATTATCTCCAGTATTATCAACATAAGTTTTATAAGCCTTCAAATTACTTAAACAGGCTTAGAAATATCAGATTCAACAATTTACCCAATTTTTCAATTATTAAAATCAATATTTAAACTATACAATTCAATTATTTCATTATCAAGTAAGTATTGATATCTTGAATTTAATGTTAAAATTAACTTTAAATATTTTAAAATCGATTAATTATTCCAATTTAATTTGTTAAAATTTCCGGGTCATCACAAAAGGAGTATAAGAAATTCATTCTTTATCAATCTATGCATTGTACCTGAATATCACACATTAGACGAAGTTAAAGTTTGATTTTCTGACCTATTTATCAGGACTAAAGAGTTTGTATTTTCCTTATTCAAACCCAATTTATTTTTTCTATTTGTAAGAGAATAATTCTACTTAAAAATTCTCTTGATTTGCAATGCATTTAATTCAATGAATAATGTGTAACAGGATTACAAGCAAATGGGGCCAAAAGCGATCGTCATATTTGATGGATCTATAAACAAACCAAAGGGAAAAACTGAACATCACATACACATTGATTTACATGCTCTGCCACCATTATCTATTAGAAGCCAGCGTTCCTTGCATATTGGTAAGCTTTTTCTAAATTTGTGATCATTTTTCTCAAGATAGGGGTTTAATTGGACTGCTACATAAATGCTTTAGATTAAAAGTTTATTATTATTGAATTTTTCAACATAATATGCATTTACAAACATGAAGAAGAGCATCGTAGAAACTTTTGGCAGACCAATGTCGTAACTATTTTTGGCTGCAACTTTATTTTTATAATATAGTTTCACATGTTATGTTTCTTGCCATCTACTTCTTTCTATCAAATTTAGAGCTTAGGTGGGTGTTTAGGTTCACATAGTTTTTGTTTTTTATCTATTATTTTGAAAGATATTTTTAAATTGATGGACATTCTCAAGAAAAATAATGAATATAATTGGCATATTGTTTGCTTACGTGATGTAGATTGTACAAATTATGATGAGAAATCCTCTATAACTTGATGTTTCCTAACTGATACCTTTTTAGAAGTATGTTTTTTTCGAAAAAAAGATCATTGCTAATTAATCTGAGTATTATTTGCTTAGCTAATTCCGGAGCATTGCTATTTAACTTCATATATTCCTCTTCTTTAAAAATGTTAGCTACAAGTTTACTACCATATTTATTTACACAAAGCTTAAAAACTGAAATAAGAGATGACTATAAATAATTGCAAAATCCATGGACTCTATAACAATATTTTCAAAAAAATAATCTGCAATCTAGGAAAATAAAACAACGGTGATTGTTCGAACCACACTAGTAGAGTCGAAAGCGAGTTGACATAAAGCGTTAGCAAAATGGGCATATATGCAGTTTCTGTCCACACTTCCGGCAAGACTGCAGTTAGAAAATTATCGGCGTAAAAGATCAAATAAGAATTTTAATTTTATTTTAAATTTAATTATAAATTTCAATTTTAATTTTATTTTGGATTGTTTTGCCTGATGCCCAAATCCGAAAGCATAATCTTTTGCTTTGTAAAGACATATAGGACACAGCTGTCATGAAATCGATATATGGAAAATATAAAATGGTTTAACTCATATGCAGATACTATGAACATGTATAAGGGGGTAGTAACTTCTACAATAGGCTTGAATAAGAGAGTAAGAAAATAGTAAATACACATTTTATAATTTAATATATAAGTTCTTTAAGAAGACATTTTAACTATTTAGATCACTTCGAAAAACATAGTCCATAATTGAATTAATTTGAAATGTATGTATCTGAGCTTAGATGTACATGTATGTGTATGTACATATGTATATGTGTATGTGTGTGTGTATATGAGTTTCTACTTATAGGTCAAAATTTGATAGTATTTTTTATTTTGTTTATTATGGCACTATCCAAATAGCATCAGTACATTTATTCATTAAAAAAAGCAGTGGTGCTTAGGGATGAAGCTTGGATTCAAGAAGTGTAACCAAATGAACTACGTAGTTTATGAGTCTACCATTGTAAAAAATAGTGTTATATGTTGATCAAATACTGTATTCAAATTAAAGATCGAGTGAGTTCTAATGTCCTCTGCTTCTGCTTTTCTTCAATGAGTTTTGGCAAAATCTGAGAGAGTGTGTGGAGGCTAGGATGAAGCAGGAATAATAAGTTACTTGTTTTATTAAATGAAGAGGAGTTTGTTTTATTAGACTAGATCACTAAATGCTTATTATACAATTCCAACTTGGACTACATCACAGAATGACATAAATAGTTTTGTTCTTTATGGCACTGTTTGAAAAACCTAAATGTCATTTCTGACATGTAAGCATAAAATGTTATGTTTCTATAAATAGTTTTGGTAGTAGTGTATATGTGTAACTTGTTCCAACAACAAGGGGTTTAAATGGGTTTCCTATAGGAACTTACCATTGCAGAGCAATACATAATTAAGTCACTTGCTTTATTTTTTCTTTCTATTTTCTATAGATAAATAGATAACCGGGGAAGGGTAAAACATTACTGCATACCACTTTATATTCAAGTGAGGATTCTGATTGTCACGACACTGTTGTAGTAAATGGAGAAGCGGCATAGGAAAAGCTGCTTGATGTCGAGTATGAACGAGTATTAAACGCATGATCTCTGTTTCTTATTAAAGGTGGAAGACATGCTATGACAATAGAGGATCTTCTTCGACTAGAAAAGAGAGGAGAAAAAAGAAATTATTGATCAACATATCATATAACAGTATGTTATAATAACATCATTGAACTAGATCACTCCGAATGTCGACAATGAATATTAAGATGATTTTTATACATAGACTATAGCTTTGAGCAATCAACCTACATTGTAATGTTAGCATTATAGTTTTGTAATATAATGAATTAACATACTTTTGCAGCACATGTTTCTAGCCTTTTCAACTTGTTGCTGTGAACTCATAAGCAGATGGGAAACACTGGTTGGTCCGAAAGGAGGGTGTGAAATAGATGTTTGGCCCCGAACTCCAAAATTTTACTGAAGATGTAATCTCTCGTACAACATCTGGTAACAGCTTTGAAGAAGTAAGACGTATATTTCAAGTCCGAGGGGAGCAAGATGAGCTACTTATGCAATCGTTTCAGTATTTGCAAATCCTAGGTTACAGATCTGTTTCTTTGTACCTTATTTGTGCGAGAAACTCGTGTTTCAAATTAGCTAAGCATCTTATCCCTCATTTTTACTTTAGAGTAGGAAGTTGTTTAAAAATTCCTCCTCTCCTTTCAATTACTTAAAAAAATTTACATGATTGTTTCTTTAAGTACCAGTAGTCCTTTTGTCTTTATATTCACTGGTAGTTATAGTTTATTTTTTTTACAGTACAGATAGTTGACTTGTCAAGTGTCTTTATGGAGTTACGACAAAATAACCAAATATGATAGCTTGAATACTGAAATTTCAAAATCCATCATTATCAACGTATATTTCAAATTCAAAATACTTCTTTACAAATATGTAAATCTTAATATCACTTGAAAATAAATAAGAATATTTTTTTGATTGATTTAAACATATACAACTTATAAGGAAAACAATTCATGCATGAAACGCATGCCATAACACTTGTATAAAAAAGTAGGAACCATTGTAACATCCAACAACACCATCTGTCTCAATTTCATCGTGCAATGGTCCTGAGGAACACAAATTACAAATGGGTCCGCAGTACATAGCTGTACTTTGCACCATCATTCGTTCATAATCATATGGAAAGCATATGGTGCAATAAATACTTTTTACAGTTGATGGAAAGGATGCATTGCCAGCAATTTGTACTTTTGTACTACTGATGGTATCTTCGATTGATGTGAACTGCACAACAACACAGATATCACAATTGCCTAGTTTTTTTGAATTACCTAGATAACCAAGCTTCGCTTGTAAACTCTAGGGAAGTATGTGCCTGCCAAACACATACTTCGGGTACTTGTTACAGGGTTGTCAGTTTCGGGGCTCGAACTCGTGACCTTCGATCACGCAGTCCAGACCATCAACCAACTGCGTCAACCCTGTTGGCCCACTAGTTTTATAGCTAATCACTTCATACAACAATTTATCAACAACCCCAGGCTTTCAGGGAAACGGAGATTGTTGTATCATAAAAGCTTGCGTTAAGCTGCGTTCAAACCCACATTATATGGACAAAAAGTGAACAAACTATAAACTATCAAACTGCTAAATTTTGTCCATGTTTCACTAGAAGGAACCATGCTATGTTCCCTACAGTTGTATTTTCTTCCATATCGATGTATCTGTGTATGCGGGTGGGGTGTTTAACTTCATAAATCATTTTTATTTGACAGGCTCAGCATGATTTGTGATATTTATTCAAGGGCAAAAGGTTGAAGATAATATGGTGGTTGACAATGGTTGAAGAGATGTTGTCATACTTGATGAGGTGCGTTCTATTGTTGTCATTATACTTTTGCATTATACTGTTTTGTTCATACTCTCAGTCCATCGATTATATTAATGGTTTAGTGCGCTAAGTTTCTGAGCCTACAAAGTTAACGTCATGTATGCTAAAGTTATAAATACAGCAACTGTTATTTTATGGCTTGTTTTGATCTTTTTACGAGTTGTAAAGAGATTTAAAGCATTCATCCTCCATCTTTGTGCTGTTATGTAGTGACGCAGACTTATCCACGTCAATTACACTATCATTTGAGATAATTACATTACTTTTTCTTTACATGTAGATAGATGATTGTGATGCAAAAAAAGGTTGCAACTAGTTATGGGTCGAAGTTATTTTTGCTCCTGGAACTATTTTTTGATTTTAACGTATGTACTACTTGCCTTTGTTTTGCTATTGCTACTTGTTCTATATTTTGTTTATGAACTATTGATGACGAACTATTTATGTTTGGTGTAAGAATATTGTGTATTTTGATTATGAAATTTCATATGTTGGTTATCAAATATGTGTCCAAAATGTGGCATTGATACAATATGTTGATTTTGAAATGTGATATTGATATAATATTGCTAATTTTGAAATATGGTATATATACACATTGTGACTGATGTTTACTGAAATGGAATTTACAGAAAAGTAGAAAAAGTCTAATTGACTTAGCTTTGTATAGAATTTAATGGCATTTTTAAAACGCTGTTAAAACATTCCACGGCGTTTTTGAAACGTCGCTGAATGTTTTAACAGAGTTTTTAAAACGTCGTTAAATTGTATCATAAAACATAACCAAATAAAATTTAAGTGCGTTTTTAAAACGCTGTTAAAACATTCAACGGCGTTTTTAAAACGCTGTTAAAACATTCCACGGCTTTTTTAAAACGCCGTTGAATGTTTTAACAGCATTTTAAAAATGTCGTTGAATTTTTTAACAACCTTTTTTAAAAATGCCGTTAAATTAGACCAAACGCTGTTAAATGATTTCATGACATCAGAGAAACACTGTAAAAAAGGACTTTAACAGCGTTTATTCCTTGTCATTGTATATCTATGACATATACCTGCATGTCGATATATAGCGTATGTAAAAACGTTGTTAATAGCTTTTAACAGCGTTTTTGAAGCGCTGTTAAAGGTCCTGTTTGTTATGGTGATTATCATGAATTTTAAGTCCTTTTACTTGCCAAAATTTCCAGCACAAATTAAGTTATCATCACAATTAGACTTTAGTTTGACTATTGTTTCGGTTGATAACATAGTGTAACTATGAAATGGATCCTTAGTTGATTATTAATTTTTTTTTCAAAGTGGTATTTTCATTTCTTTTGAAAAACAGGTCAAATTATATAAGTAAAAATAGTGCTTGGATTTCAATTGCTTACTCTCTCTTATTTTAAAATTTTACAATACTTACATATGCCTACCTCAGAAAACTGAGGCCAGATATATTACCCACGCACTGCCTTGCGGGCTTAAGTGAGAGGAATATAGAGCATGACGAGTGTATAAGGAAATGCGTACATCTATCGACTGTAGACGTTATTAATAAAAGAATTTTTATATATATACAGCTAACTCAGATAAACTGAGGCCAGATATACCGATCGCACTGCCTTTCGAGCTTAAGTAAGAATGGTACGGAGTATGGCGAGTGTACACACTTGCATGTGAACACATGGCTCAAGGTGATTATGAGATATATACATATGTACAAAAAATATCTTTGTTTTTTATGCTTTTTTTCTAATAATAGAAAGAGTTTTGCAAAATCATCTTAGCAACACTTAACTTAGAAGATTTAAAATGTTTTATCCTTCACTTTAAATCCACCACTTTTTTTAAACAAAGATTTTCAATTAGGATATACTTAATAATTATCACCTATGAATATTTCTATATCTATTTAAACCATAGTTACTTATAATCAAACTTTATTTTTATTTTTGTTAAGACAAATAAATTTTCAAAGATTTCAATTTAACAACCAAAAACATATATTTATCATATAATGTTTCTTCAAAAATAAGCCAATATGATTAAAAAAATTGTTTTCGGGATTTTCTTTTAGGTTTTTGAGTTTTGGAAAGAGAATGCAAAAAACCACGAAAAATTAAAAATGAAGATGAGACTCCCCCCGCACTTGATTTTGACTGTCTCCTCACAGTCAACCAAGTGAAAGGAGAAAAATAAAATAAAAATAAAAATCTATATTTACATGAAAATAAAAAGATTATTATTTACACGACATCAGAAATATACCGTTAAAGAGTAAATAAAACGGACTTTCAAAGACCAGTTCATTTGTTTCGTCAAGTATGAGAGACACATGTTAAGCACAAAAAACCTAACCATAAAAGATTTCAAAGTTGAATTTTGATTTGGAAAAACGAATGCCGTTTTATTAAAAATCGTATAAGTTGTTTTGTTTTCGTTGATTTTTGGGGTATATAAAACAATTGGTTGAAATTAAATTTTATTTTCACCAAATTTCAATTCAAACTCATCATTGACAAATTATTCAAAATTATTGACTTCAAAATCAAAATGGTGATTTAGATCTAACCCTTTCGAATTGAACAACACATCTTCAAAAAGTACAAAGAATTTTTGTTCACTAAATTTGTCATCCTTTGTTAGATTATCAACAACTTCATTGCATGTATTAATTTAAAAGTCTAAAGTTGTTGTATTTAATTTTTCAAAATCGAAGAAAGGAAGATCGAATTTTAAAATTGGTTCCACACTCTCAAAAGAATTGAAATCTAACTCAATTACCGTATTTTTAATGACTTCATTAAAATTGTCATTTTCAATTTGAAAAGTTGTTATTTGAAAATCTTCAATTTTGGTAAAAGGTGGATTACTATTTGACTCGTCATATGTGGGGATTTGATTTTGTTTCTCACGTTGTCTCATGTATGGTTCAAACAACAAATCTGTGTGATCTTTGTGAATTTCGTCCATTTGCTCAACAAAATCAAATTTATAATTATTAATTTTGGAATTTTCAATTTGAAATTGTTGAGAACAAAAATTGTCCATTGAACCTAGTTGAGATTATTCTCATTACTAAAATCATTTGAAAAGTGGTTCGCATTTCCATTTTGACTTTGAAATTCCTTTTGGAGTTCGAAGTTGTATAGGCATGAGTTATAATCGAAACCATTTTACTTTTGAAATGAATTAAAAGTTTGATTACTTTGAAAACTTTGACTTGAGTTATCGCACATATTACTCAAATTATTTATTATTTGATTTTGTAGTTTAAGTAAAGACCAAATCGTTCCAATACTATTTTCAAGAGTAGAGGGTTGCTCATAATTTTGAAAATTTTGTGGTTCAAATTCGAATTATTTACACAATAGTTGTCATTAAATTATCCATAAGAATTTGATGTGAAATTATATGGATTATAATGATTTCCACAACTATTATAAAATTCATATGAGTAAGAAAATTTGGACATTTTCAAAAGTGTTTTTTTATTAAGAAAAAAAGAATATTTACCAAGAAGGACTTATATGTCAAAAGGGAAAAAGATTTTTTTTATATGTTTTTTTGTTTTTGAAAAGATTTTATAATTTTTTTTGAATTTTTTTTGTTTTTTCTAAAAAACTAACTTATAATTTGTTTTTGATTGAAAAATATTTTGAAGGAAAAGATTTTAAAAAAACTAAGCTAAGGAAAATTTAATTTTTTTTTTGTTTTGGATTTTGAATATTTTTCTAAAATATGCATAAACTAATGCAACTAAATGAATGCAAATGACTTAATTACAAATTTGCTGTCCTAAATAGCTCCTAACCCAAATTTGTATAATCACACTTTATCTTAGTCTAACAAAATACTTTTTGGCCACGTAACGAGCAGGAGTTATCAGTAAATCATGAATCACCGTAATAATACAGCCGAAGGTTAAAGCACCTTTAGAGAAACAAGCACTATAATATTTATGAATCACTACAATATTTATAAATTGTTATTCCTCTGCCATAGCCTAGACACCAAGAAATTAAATTGTCAAAAGAGGACAACTTTTCAATATATAATTAAGCCCTAGCTGAGCTCGTGATGCCCTTAAATCTGATGTCTAACAGTTATTATTAGCCAAATTCCAAAATGAAATGTAATTTGTGGGCCAAAGAAGAGGAGATAAAATTCCCCACCTTATGTGAATTGAGGTGTTGCGCTTAGAAAATAAAAATAAGATTACATGAATGCAAAACTAAAAATAAACGATGCAGCTACAAATTATATTTGTCTTTTTTTTGTGAATTTTTTTTTTGAAGTTTTTTATATAAACTCAAATGCAAGTAACCAACAATGCAATTAAAATAAAACTGCAGATTAGAACACGATATCAGAGCGTGTAGAATTACTAGCAAATTATTTTAATGCGGCGGTTTTTTTTAAGTAAGCAAGCGGAGCAATTTTAACAAGCAATTCTTCCCTTTGAAGTTCTGCTTTTGCAACCCGAAAATTTGATTAACACTTGAAAATTAAAAATAACCAAAGAAAATTGAAAACAAAGAAAATCCCTTTTTTTTTTAAAAAAAAATAGGTTTGAGCTAAAAACAAATTAAAATTAAACAAAATTAATTTGCAAATGATATTTCAAAATGAAATTCACAAAACCAAACAAATCCGGCCCAAAACCCTTAATAACCAATTCTCACTACTAAAACGCAGAGACAAATAATCACTTCCCGAAAGAAAAAAAATTAAGTTGAATCGTTCTCCAGTTCAATTGCTCAAAACTAATTTCCTAGAACCACAATCGATTTCCACAATTTCCAAAACCAAAATCACTTTCCCAAAACCAAATCAAAATCCGAAAGACTGATTTGTTGAGTTCAATTACGGGTTGATTCGGCGATGAGGTTGGCAATATGGTGGTTCAATTCGTATCGTAGTTTGCGACGTTGGTGTTTCAAGTTGTGGTGATTGAAGTAGCGGTGAGGTGGAGGAGACCGAGGAATGATCGCGAGTGGTATTGGTTGGCGATGAGCAGTGATATGTTTTGGAGATTGGTGGCTGCTAGGTGGTCAGATGGTATGGGGAGGTTGATGAACTGATGTGGGTATTTCAGATGGCAACAATGGTAGAAGTAAGCTGTTGTTTCAGGGATATGTGTAGTTATGTCTGCAGTAAGGTAGGTATGTATGGGGGTATTAGGCTGCTTGTGTTGAGATATGTGTGTGATGATATTTGGGTTTGACGGTAGTGATTAAGAGGTGGATTTTAACAGTGGTAGTGTAACAGGGGTATGTGACAGAGCAAGGTTGAGATGATGTGTGATGATGGTGCACAGGGTAGTGATGGTGCACATGGAATCTTGAATGTAGCGGCAGTTTGTATTGAGATAGCAGTAGGTGTGGTTAAGTTTGGATGAATAAGCAGGGAGGGTGGATCAGGGAGGAAAATGGTGGCACAATGTTATGGTTGTTGTTGCCGAAGATGGTGGTAATAACTGTTTTGATAATGATGTTTGTGGTGACAGTGGGGAGTGAGTCTCTGGCAGTTTGCAATGATAGTAATGGTCAGGGTTGTAAGGATGATGAACTTGCAAGTAAAGTCAGTGATGAAGGTAGTAGAGTATTTGCAATGAAGGACTTTATGGTCAGGGATAGTCAGTGTGATAGGAGATGGTGGTGCACAGTACTGTGGTTTGGATATGTTGAAATGATGGTGTGCAACTGTCAGTAGTTAGGTTGTATAGGAGTAAGTTGGTAATGATGTTGGTAATATGGTGCCTGGTTTTCTAGTTTCCAAGAGATGCTGGAAGTTGGCAATAGCTTATGTTGATGCAATGGGATGTGATATGTAGTTCAGTGTTGTAATTCAGGGTTGTGTGAATATGGTTGTTATGGTATGTGGAGGCAGTGGTTTGGGTATTGCACTGTGCAGTGGGAGTTTTGCAGATTGGTATGGTTTGCAAGGAATGCTAGTGTGAAATGTACAGTGCACAGAGGATGGTAGCTGAGGATGTAACGGTGAAGATAGAATAGAGGCTAGCATTTGAAGTGTGGTATGGTGGAGGAGTGGTTTGGTGCACTGTGCACAGAAGAGGTCTTGGCAGAAGTGGATATTGCTGATTGTTGACAGAGGCAAAAATGCAGGAAGAGGCAGATGCAAATGCAAATACAAAATGAAATTTAAATGTAATTGAAAATTTGTAAATGCAAATATGAAATGTAGAAATATATATGAAATAATTTTCTTTTCATTTTCGAATGAAACTGTGTATATAATATTTTAAATATGAAAATCCATATGGAAAAACAACAAGCACACAACAAAATGAAAGAAAAATTCACACAACAAAAATGATTTTTTTAAAATGAAAATTGACACACTAAATGAAAACACACAAAAATCAAACAAAAAAATAATAATTCGAAAAGTACAAATAAAATCAAATTAATTCTTCGGCAACGGCGCCAAAAACTTGTTGAACGACTAACTTTCTATCGAATTAGAAAATAGTCAATAAAATTTTAATTAACAATAAGCGCAAGCGTACGGCACACAATTTTAGTACGTGGCAAGTACGGGTTGAGCCGTAAGGAATTGTATTGATTTTAAATTTTCTACTCAATCAAATTAAACCAAGAATTTGAGATTATGTTTAGCTAAAAACTTCTAGAAACTAACGAAAAATAAAAGTGGATAAAAATATGAGAGTAAAAGGCAATTTAGATGTATTTTCCTTCTCATGATCATATAAATTAACAAAATGAAATTATGATATCTCTTTTAGTCATTAGTGAATTTAGTTGATATGTTTATCATAAGTATGACCTATTTGTGTTATTAATTAGTCCAATATAAACATCAAATTTTAATATATCCACTAAACTACTTGTTAACTCTCATGAAAATGTTAATGAACTTGAAAATAAAATCTATTCTAAGCATGATCTATTTACTATTGATTAGTAATATAGACCATCAAATTTTAATTTTAAAATTCACTCCATTACCACAATCATACGTAGATGAAGAAGTAATTTGTATTTATGTTTGCTTAAGCATAGTTTATTTGGTGTCAACAACATAGGCTATCAAATTCAAAGTTAAAACAACAAAAGTTTACCCATTCAAACAATTTCCATTAAGCAAAAAAAGAAATAAAAAATTAGCAAAATATTTAAACTACATGATTAAGAGAGCTTCATTACCCCTAAATTAAAGCAGTTTATCTTCCCATGTTTGCTATCATTTGAACAAATATAGAGTTCAACATAGACATAAAAATAAGCAAAGTAAGAAGAGTGCTAAACTACTTGCATAAGAAATAAAATTAAGCTACTAACATAAGAAAAAATAAACAAGAAAAGAAAAACATAAAATTAAATTGCATAAATGAGATTACATAAGAGAAATGGCTAAGAAGCCATGAAAAGAAAAGAGTTTTTGAGCTTAAACTAAACTAACTAAAGAGAATGCTAAAAGCTTCATCACATGAACAAATGGTGTATTTACACATGTTTTGAAACCCTAATCATATTTTTGGGGACTGTCCGAATTTCCCTTGAGGAAGTATAGCCACAAAGTTATCATTAGCATGGATTAATCTGTACGATCGATTTCACCCTAAAGGGGGGGTGAATATGGTGATAGTGTTAATTATAAAAATTAATCGCGGAAGCTTATAAAATATTCAATTCAAATCACAGAATAGCAGCACAGATATCGCAGAATATTAACAGAAAAAACAGAACAACGCAGAATTTACCCAGCTTCGGCAAAACCCTGTCTACGTGCTGCCCCCAAGGTTTCTACTAGAAATTAGATAGTCTCTCGCTTACACACGTAAACTCGCTATACCCGCTATTGACTAATCTAACTCTACGCTCAAAACCTTGTCACAACTCAACCACCGAGTTGCGAATTCTCAAGCTACGCCACGTAGCTTGTCCCCAGTCACACGACTAGAAATAACAACGGTTTAAAGTTTTAAAAACAAATTTAAACAGAAATTTAAAAATAAAAACCCTAATTAAAATTAAACTAAAGCCTTTTATAATAAGGCCGGCCCCTTTTTTAATTCTATGACCCGTAGCCTTCTTCTTTTGCTTGGCCCGTTCCTTTGCTTGTGAAAATATGGCCGATCCTCTTTCGTTCCTCTTTGCGAATTTAAGGCTTCGTCTTCTTCAATCCAAACTAGGGTTTTGAAGCTGCGCCTTTTCGTGTGCTTCGTTCTCGTTCGTTCGCTCTTGGCCGCTTCTGTTTGATCGAGTTTACTGTTGCGATTTCGGTACGTAATTTATCCCTTTTGCTTTACTGGTTGATCCTTGAACTCGATGGATTTGCCGATGATGATCCTAGGGTTTATATAGGATTCAAAACCCTATTTTTGCGTTCGTATAAATTTTTTTTGAATTCATCTTCACTGTGCTTTGGCCGCTCGATTTTGTTTTGATGATTGAGATGTCACTGACTTTTTCATATACGTATAATTTGGGTTACTTGGTTGACACGGTTTAAAATCATCGGCTTTGATTTTGACTTGTTCATATGCGTGTATATTCTTGCTATCCACGGCTTTGACTCCGATCATTTTACTGTTGACTTTGGCTTGATTAGTATTATACTTCGGTCATCTCTGCAATGTTTGTGTTCATCCTTGTAGTATATGCTACTGATTGGTTCATGTTGCGCCATTGACTTGTTTCTGCGTTCGACATGGTCTTTGTAGTGCTTGAGATTGGTTTCTGTTGTATTTTTGTATACTATTGACAATCATGTTGGGTAGCTTCATCAAGGCTTGTTATTGGCTACTGGTCGTCTGCACCTCTGCATTCATTGTAGTGTATCCTCAGTTGTTTGTAGTTGCATTGAGCTTTTTACTTGAACCTGCTTTTGAGGATGATGCATCCTGGCTTGGTTTTGGGTTTGTATATGGTCTTCTCTGGTCATTGCTGTCATTTGGATTTCACTGTGACCTGTTGCACTCGATCATTTTGACTTGACTTGTATTTGCTTTGAGATGCTTACAGGCTTAGTCTATACTCTGTTGCATTTTAGTTGCTTCCCTGACCTTGTAGTTGTACACTTTATCTTGCTGTGGCACTGAATTTGATCTCTGTTGTATTCATCTTTACTGTATCTCACTGTGTTGCATTGCAGTTGATTCATTTGCTTTGGCTTCTCTCTTAGTATACTTCACATGCACAGTTTTTAACTTAAGTTGCATCTGTGGTTTGTTGTATCTTTGAGCACTTGATCATTCAAGCCTTTGTGGTCTTGATTTTGGTGCCTGTCTGAACTGTGCACATTGTTGCACTTTGGTTGTTTATCATGTTGCATTCACTCCATTTAACATTGGTGCATTGCTGTCATGTTGGTTCGAATTGCACTTGTCACTGCTGCAGTCGCTATGCAGTTGCTATGCCTTCGGTCATATTGCCTTGTGTTGAATCCAGTTTCAAAACTCGGGTTTGACCTTGTGCTCGTGTCGTAATTTTGAATATATTGCACGTGAGTTGAACCCGGCTTTGCATTTGGGTTTGACCTGTACTCACCTGTCCCTGTAGCATTATCAAGTGTATATCGGTGTGCACGGCCTTGTGGCATATACAGTAATACACTGTGTATGTCACAAGTTGTTCGTGTATGATGAATTCAAATTTAAATTATGACGAACAACCCAAATAACTGAGGCAAATCATATTTTCAAAAATTACCTTTTATTTTTGAATTGCAAAAATATTTCTTTTTCAATTTTACTACGTTAGTTTATATTTTTGCAGATTGCTCAGTTGCTGGATTCAAACTGGAATGCAGTTGAAGTTAAATACGAGTGTGAGTGATATGTAGTGAGGTGAACTGTAAATATGAAATGTGATGTAATTGTAATCAAAGTTGTATAGTTATAGTGAGAGCTTGAACTTGTACTATTCAAAAATGTAATAAATATTTATTTGAATAAAATATCTGTTTGAATTCAAATTCTGTGTAATTTATTTTATTCAACAAATATTTATTTAAACTGTGAAAAATAGAATAGTATATTAACAAATACATTTAAATGAATGTATATATGTTTATTATCATCAAACGAAAATCATATAAGCGCATATTCAACATAATCCTCCACTAAGTGTGCGTGTAACTTTAATATTCACTAACATGTGCATTAACTTCTAATTGTAGATCAAAATAAGTGGGTAGGTGGAGTCCTCCATCATCCATGAATTGATTTATTTCCGTCTACATTTGCTTGTCTTCACTTGTGCATGCATGAATACATGAAGACTTCTTTCATTTTGAATCCAAATTCCTACAAATAAAAATAAAATGTGCAATGAATTTTCCCAAATTAATTAACACACAAAAAATGATCATTTTGCCCTTATATGAAGATGAATAAATCATGATTTGAAAAAATGGAATTTTGGTTTAAACATGTTATAATACCCTATATGCTTATTTATTTAATTAAATTAGATTAAATATAGAAGTAAAAATATGCACATTAGTTAACGATCCAAGGACTTAGCGGAATTTTTCATGAAATCTCTTGCTTAACTTTGTTCGAACCGACCCTTCGCCATTCCACGTTTCATTCGCAAACCGAGCCATTCGCCTTGTGACTCAATCCAAATACCTCCAAATCCTAAACTTGCTCCTCCATTGCCGTCGTCGATCTCCACCACCAAAGCTCTTGCAACCGAGCCCATTTGACTTCGTTGTCATATCGAGCCAGCCCTTAGTGCCTTAAACATCACCTACCTGGGTCACCACCGACCTTGCCTACTTTAGATCGCCAACAACTTGAGATTGACTATACTCGACTTCTGATTTGAGGTTGATGATGTGGATTTTGGCGTTTATTTAGAGATTTGGTGATGAAGTCGTGTTGGTGACGAATGCAATGTAGAATTCGAGTTGATTGTCACTTTATGGATGAAGATAGTTGTAACAACCATGTACTTTCAACCATTCGCACCTGCACATGTCAGACTTGAATTGCTCAAAATACCGCGTTGTAAATAAAATTTGGCAAATCTCAGAATATACAGTAAATAATAATCACATATCACAGACGTAGAGTATTCAATAATGCAGCGAAAGTAAAAGAAATAGTAGCTCATGAAGCTACTATATAAATATCAGCGTTAGATAAGATACAACAGAATAAATAAAGTACAACAGAAGTCTCAAGATGATAACCAAGTACAAGCTGAATAGAACAACAGAACTGGGATAGATAAAACTAGATAAGCAGATGATCTCCAGCGATTCCAATCTCCAAAAAGTGGAATCCAAATCTGTGAATAACTTAGGCTGGCCCGAGAGTAAATAAAATACAAACACTCAAGTCAGGACAATATATACTTATATAATGTAAACCAACTCAAGTGAACTGTAATAAAGTACAGGTAACTTAAAGGATGCCTGGGACCGTCCATCCTCTAAGGATCCGTTAAACTATTTACTATGTAGTAATATTGCGCTATTATAATAATGTCTACAGTAAAATAAACTTATTTTAAATAGCGTTCCGGGCTACCCATATCACCCTTCACACATAATAGTCCCAGCAGTCCATCTAATATCATGACATCTCCACACCGGGTGACTGTCAGAGGATACCACACGGGCTACGGGAGAAAAACAAACTCGTAGTAAAGGCTCGGTATGGTAGGTGACACGGCACACAAGGCAATGCCAGGGTAGATATACCAATTACGCACACGGGCTGGTGGTAACGCAACAGCCACATACGCCCACCTCGGAACACACTCCCATATCAAAATCGGAGGATGGCCATCTAATCATCACAAGTAAGAGTATTATCGAAGGAATATGTCCGATCGGAGGAATGACCTCACTTGGCCCGAGATCGCTCCTGTTTTAGCCACCTTATCCAACTCACGGGAGTTGGGTTCACGTAATATACCTCAAGAGCGTCGCCACCGTTCTACTTCATTCTGAAATCTCCACCGCGTACACAGTTGTCAACGTGGTTTTCGGTATCGACAGAGAGTATGCCAGATATCCGATCTCGGTCTCTTTGCCAACCAATCGTTATTATAAGCCGTAGTTACAATTTAAAATGGTATTTATACTTCAAAACAGAATATCATTTCAAATCCAAATCTTTATCAAAATAAAGATTAAATTAATTCCAAACCATTTCAAAAACATCATATCTTTCCAAAACCTCATGTCAAATCATTTCAATATATTAAAATATGATATCTTTACAAAACTTCATTTCCAATCATTTTATATATCAAAATATCATATCTTTACAAAACTTCATTTCAAATCATTTCAATATATTAAAATATCATAACTTTACAAACTTCCTTTCCAATCATTTTAATATATTAAATATCATATCTTTACAAACTTCCTTTCAAATCATTTCAATATATTAAAATATCATATCTTTACAAAACTACATTCATTTCAAATCATTTCAATATATCAAAATATCATATCTTTTCAAAACCACATTCATTTCAAATCATTTTAATATATCAAAATATCATATCTTTTTAAAACCACATTCATTTCAAATCATTATTCATTTTTTTCAATTTAAAATACCATTTCAATTCACATTTCAAAACAGTTTATATTGCAAATCAAATTACTTCATTTAAATCAAAAAATGAAGTTATTACATTTTATAATTAGATTATTACATTTCCAAAATTTATTAAATTAAACCCAAATTTCAATTTCACTTTAATTTAATTCAAACCATCATTTTCAATTCAAATTCAGTTTACTAACAAACCATTTCGAATCTTATCAAATTCAAATATAGGTTCAATCCATAAAATACAATATTCAATCTTTAGTATATTTCAAGGTTTGTATATCCCACCTTTCATAAATCCAATATCATTTAAATAAACTCAAATAATATATACTTTAAATATTCATTTATCAAATAAATTAAATAAATCAGAAATCAAATATCCTTTCAAAATATCAAAATGTCAAAATATTATTCAAAACATCATTCATTTTTATTCATTTAAATAACTTTTAAATCCCTTCATTTTATTTAGGAATTAATTACCATTTCAAACTTACGTTTCAAAAGAATTTATATCAAAAATTAAATCTTTCCATTTAAATCATTTAAAGTCAATTCCTTATATTTATTAATTAAATATTAAATTTCCAAAACTTAAATCCTTCCATTTAAAGCCATATAAATGTCTCTTCATTAACTTTAGAAATTTAACATTTAATTTTCAAAATTTTATCATTTTTCCAAAGATTATTTTTTTCCATAAAAGTTATTAAAAAAACAAAAATATAGTTTTCGTAGCACTTAAAAATGCTACGTAAAGTTATAGTTTAAAACAATTCATTTGACAAAAGACAGCGTTTAAGTGCTGTAATAGATTTCCTTTAAATTTCAAATAAACTTAAATGTTAAGTTTAACCACTATAACATTTACAAAGTGCTATAATAGCCTTTTTTCAATTTAACTTTTTAGTTCATTTAAAACAACTACAGCATTTACAAAATGCTGTAATACTCTTACATTACATTTCAAAAATGCTGTTAAATCAAATTCAAGGCTTCAATACAAATTTCACCAACAGTTAATTTTGATTTAAACCATTTAACTTATAAAATCATAAAATGTCACATTTTAAAATCATCATTTCAATACTCTTTTTTTTATGATTTTTATGAAGTTAAATTTCATCCAAAAATCAAATTTTAACATAATTTCTTATTTAAATTAAAGTATTAAATCCCATTTATTTAATTATTACTTAACCATTAAGTTTTAAATTACCAAATTATAACTTATTTTAATTTATTTTACTTAATAAAATGTCATTTTAACAAAAGTTCAAAATTTCCCACAATAAGTTATATTTCAAAATTTTGACTTAAAACATTCATTTATTCACATTTTCATTTATTAAAAAATCACTTTTATTTTTACAAAATCATTTTATTCATTTTAATTAAAAATATTATACTTTTACTTTTAAAAATAATTTCAAAACATTTCAGAAAATAATTTATAACCCACGGGTCCGTATATAGTTTTCTAGCCTAGGTCAAGTGATACGGATGTATATCATTTCAATCCATAGTTTATAAAGAAAACCCGGGTTCTATCATTTCAAACCCGCAGTCCCAAGTAAAATGAATGATTTTGAAAACCGCTCAGGCCTATCATTTCAGCCCATAACGATTTTCTCTTATTCTAAAGTCCGTTCGGGTATGTATCATTTCAACCCATAGTGATTCTAGTCTACAGGGAACTTGCAATGGTGATAACTGATATAAATAACTGAAATAGCATGAAATAACAGTAACATATGATATAACAGGTGTAATAACAGGTGTGAGCATCATGTGATAATAATATAGCAGTTATAATAAGATGATATAAGTTACAGATTCAAATGATGTCCGTTTATCAACTATATAAGTACATATTAGTCTGGTGAGATTTACTCACTTGTATAAGCTGGAGACAACGATCAAAAGCACAAACTGAGATCTTCAAAAGCACTATGGAACGACAACACAGATACGACAAGAGAATGGAGAGCCAAAGCTAATAGCCTTGTTCAAACATTTACACAAAACAATACAAATATATGTAAGTTTCAACACGATTTAAACATCAAATAACATTAGAATTCAAAGCCCAAAACAACATCGAATGAATTTCACATGTTCTCAACCTCATGTACTTCAGTTAGGCACTAATTAGGCTCAGCTAACACAGGCATTGGGTTTGGTTTGGGTGTGCAAGAGGTCGGCCTACATGGTGTTAAATGGTGAAGAGGTATAGGTGCATCAATCTACCACTACAAAGCAAAGTTCATCATTTTCTAGGCTACAACTAGGTTCGACCATGAGTTATGTGGCCCAACCAGAGGTGCAAGTGGTTGTGGGTGATGTGGCAGGGGGTGGAGATCAGGTCAGAGGTGGTGGTGGTGGCGGCAAAAGGTGGAGGAAGAAGGAGATGGCAATCCTAGACTAGGTTTGTTACACGTGATGGCTAGTGTTAGTTTAGATGGATTTTTGTGATGATCTTCACCATGGATTGGCTTGGCCTGAGGGGGAGAGGTGTTAGGATGTGTGATGGTCAGAAAAAGTGGTGGTGGTGGTCGGCCACATCTTGGAGGAGGGGGAATACAGCTATGAAGGTGGAGAGCATGTGCAAATTCAAGTAGAAAATCAATAAAAAGACAAGAAGAAGATAGAATTTTTTACCAAAGCTTCATAAGGGGAATGTAACGACCCAGAATTTTATTTAATTAAAATTTGGATATTTAATTAATTTTAAATATTAATAAGTGAATTTATAAGTCAAATAAATTTTTATTTGAATAATTGGATTTAATTGAATAATTAAATCGATAATTTAATACGTTAAATTATGGAAATAGTTGAAAATTGGGTTAAATATGATTGTAAATGATTTGTAAAATTTTATTTTATCATATTGAAGTTAGAATGATATTTTAGAACTTTTAAAATCGATTTAAAAGTTTATTTGTGAAAATTGAATATTTTAATATTAAAATCGACTAGTGAAAATAGTCAATTTTTGAACAGTCTCAGAATTGAACGAAACCAGTTCCATTGGATCCATAATAGTTAGTTATTACCGGATTTCAATTTTCGTGTCAATCGGAGTTATCGTTTGATCGTAGCAGCTCGAAACGCATCGAATTATTTTTAATTTTAATTTGGCGAGTTAAAATAGCCATTTTTCAAACAGTCTCGGATTTCGACGAAACCAGTTTCATCGGATCCGTAATGTGATATTATTGTAAGGTTTCAAATTTCGTGTCAATTGGATTTACCGTTTGTCCGGTACAAATTAAAACGCCTAGAAAATCGTTTAAATCGGTTTAATTTAAATTGAACGTTTATTGCCATAACTCGTACAGATGTCCGAATTAGCTTCCGAAACCTGTTCCATTGTGTCCGGAACGCGGGGTAAACCCTAGAAACGCTGGTTACGGCGCGTAAATCGGAGTTCGGAATTTCCGGATGAATAGTGTTCGATTTTTTTCCTATAAATACACCATAATTTCACAAAAAAATAAGAAATTTATTAAACCCTAAACCTAATTCTTCTAGCCGCCAGTTGCTTCACCAATGGCCAGAAATGTCCCAACTTCTCCTTCATTTATCTTTCAATCCGTAGACAATTATGCAAATTCTTCAACTACAATATTGAAGAGGAGAGTGAGATCTTGTAGTTCAACGGCTGTGATGGGTTTTGGAGCAACGTAGAGGGAGCAGGAGGGGGCCGACGCACGTATGTTGCACACGCATTTCGTGATGAAATAGGGGGCCGAGCTCATGGTGGTTGGGGCCGAGAGTAGAGGAGGCTAGGAGCTTCGAGGTGGTGTTCCCTGATCGCGTTCAAGTTCGTCGATGAGGCTCGAATTTCTAACCCTAATTGTTGATGATGGGTTCGGCATCATACTGGAGGCACGCGTGAACATGATGAAGAAGATGGGAGTGGGAACACACGCCACGATTTTTGCTTCAGAAATCCTACGGCCCTGGATAAAAAGTTAGGTTTTAAAAGAAATTAAATGTTGTAATTTAAAAATAAAAATTCGTAAAACTTCAAAAATACATATCTTTTTCATATGAGGTTGAAAACGCGCGAAACCAGTTGCGTTGGAATCGTATGGACGAGCACTACGCAATGAAATTGGATTGGAGTCGTTTGGAGTTAGTAATAATTTCGGGTAAAATTAAACGCGCGTTTAATTTTATTCGAAATAAATCGCTAAAACGAAAATGAAATCAAGGTGAGAACTTCTCACTCAATCGAATCGGTTTCGATTTCATTTTAAATAGTTAGATTTAAAATATTTGAATGCATGTTTGAATGATGATTGATATTTATTGATTGTTAAAATAGACATTATGCGCCGTTAGTAAGCGGATGTTATTTATTAAAAACATATACCGCGAATATTTCATAAACAGTGAAATTGGTATTATATATAATAGCAATATATATATATTGGCATATGTATATATTGGAGTTATTGATTTCCCGCATTTGTTTAGCGGATGAGACCCTATTGCGCCGTCTATTAAACAGATAATATTTTAAATCCCATATACCGCGATAATTTCGTACTGGAGCGGAATTGGTATTGTGCTAATGTTTGTGGATGCAGGAAAACAGGTTGGAGGGATCCAACTGGATTCCTCAACAGTATTTATTTGAATTCAGATATTTTGATATTTGATGGATTATCATATCGATATATGATATCGTTGTAGTCGTGATTGACTATTTGGTGTGTAGCATCATTGGACCCAGATTTTGGGATTTTAAAATGATTTTAAAGTGATTTTTGAAAGTATACGTTATAAAAGATTTTTGAAATTGATTCATTTTAAATAAATAAACGTTATACTTTTAAAAGTTATAAAATTATGGTTTTTGAGAAATATAGTTAAAAAACTGATTTTTGAAAATATGATGCTAATGATTTTATAAAATAGTTAAATCGGAATTTTTGAATTTATTGTGAAAAGTTTAAATATAGGATTTATAAAATGTGATTATTTTATAAATCAAAATGGTGAAATTATAAAGGAGATTAAAGATGTTTTAAAATAATAGTATAAATTGATTTTATAAAGGATTTATAAATTGATATTTATAAATTAAAATATTTGAATTATAAAACGAGTTTTTATAAGTGTTAGAATGAATTGTGAATGAATTTCATAAATGAATGAAATTCGTAGAATTATAAACGGTGAAGTTAGAAATGGAATTTTATAAGCAGTAGGTTTATAAAATTTATAAAGTTATTGAAAGAATATATTTGGATAAATAATTGAATCTTATAAGTTATAAGATTTATAATTATGAAGTTTAAAGGAACGATTGTGCAAACAAATAAATTATAGGTGTTTAACTTATAATATGAATTTTGTTTTATAATTGAGTTATAAATTGAATAGGTTAATAAAGGAATTTATAAACGTTGTTTTATAAATTCGCAAACGACTTATTTTAAGAAGTAAATTGTTGAAACCTATTAATGGAGTTATATTCACATTTTTGACTGTGAATAATCCTTTAAAATGAAATATATAGAAATGATGAAATTGATTAACGTAGTATATTCACGTTTTTGAATAGTAAATAATACGTTAAAGAAAATGTTTAGATTTGATGTTTTAAATAGAATTAAAACGATCTAACGATGTTTTAAAAGGTGTTGAGATTCGAAACCCTAGATTTCAACATTTATTGTTGAAATAGACGTTTTCGAGGAATAAAAGGAAATAGTGGACTATAACACTGTTGTTATAGTAAATGATTTCCGAAAGGAAATGTTTTGTATAGTATTGGGATTTATATATCTATTTTAATTTCGAATCCCTATACTAGTGATTTTGGGTTGTCGTAACGATGTTTTACGAAACATTCGTTTTGACCCAAATAAATATGTTTAAGAGCATGTTTACCTTAAAGAATGAAATATATACTTAATTTCGATTTAAGTATATTGAATATTTTCCAAGTGTTGAAAATAAATGGATTGAAAATTACTTAATAAGTAAGTATGGAAATGTTTTCCAATATAAAGTGAATATTTTGAGAATTTATCTTTTTGAAGATAAATTGAAATGGATAGTTGAAATCGTATATGCATGGATATTTTGGGATATAAATTCACTATGGAATTTATAAAAGAAAGTGGAATTTGTTTAAAAATAAATGTTGATTTATTTTTAAAGAATTGGAAATTATATATCTTGTAAAGATATTTTATTTTGGAAAATAAATAATTTGGAAAATTATTTGGAATCTGGTGATGTGTGCATATCCATTGATAGTTCAATAACCGACTATCAATATTTCCCTTTGAATGGGTAATTGATGTGATTTGTTTGAATTTAAATGCCACAGTTATTTTTGAATAAGCGCTCACTTTTCGGGTTAACCGGGAAAGGACCATGGGGTCGTATAACCCATTCCGAATATGTGATACGTCGTTATGAATTGCATTTGAAGATCGGTGTTGAAGACCCGGTATTTGCGAAAGCTATAGGATGACCTGTCGATTGTCTCTGCACTGAGTTGCAACGGTATAGAGACTCCCTAAGTGATGGGAAATCCGATCAGGGTTGTAAATATCCGGATTGCAAGGACTTCTTTGTAAGTGCCTTCGGTTTTGTTCGAGCCCGGAACAGACTTGTATGGATTGTATGTCTGACGTTACATATTGAGATATAAAGCAGATTTCTTTCAAATATATTTCTGTTGGTGGCGGAGAATTTATTCTTTTAGCTTAACACCCTTCTCTGAGACGTACGAGCTCAGAGGTTATATAGTTGAAGTTATCAGCAATATATTCCCAATTTGGTAATGTGACATACTGAGTGTTGCTGTGAAATGATCATTTTGTTGATTATTTGTGATAGGATCATTTGTTTGATCGTCTATCTTGGTGATCATTTCTATGATCATTTGTTGACCCAAAGCATGGCTTTTGTATAAAGTATGTTTTTGTGGACGTGACGTCGTCGAGCCTCACACCCTGTGAATGGTCAAAACAGGAAAGATGCGGCAAGGTTATGAGGGGTAGCGCCCTTTAGGATGTGTGCATTTCCTTCTGGAAAAGGGTGGTATCATGGTATGGAGCCCAGATACTTACTCATGTTGAAAACACTTTGTTATGATTGTGTGAATTGATTGCGAGTGCTCGGTTGAAAGGTCCCAAAGGACGGGGGGATGGCATATTCGGTCAGTTGTTACTCAGTTAGGGGTAACCCGGCCTTGTGTTGGTAGAGATCCGGTTTGGTTCTCGGGGATGTCCATCCAGAGGCATTCTCATGTGGCAATGGGAAGTTCCTTGGCCTGATCATTCGTTGGAAATCCAAAGAAACAATACGAGACTTGTACGGTTTTAGTTGTATAACCTGCTATGGAATGTGGCGGTAACCTGCTATTGAACATGGTAGCTATAGTAGGCATAAGTGCGGAATGTCTATGTTGGCTAAGATTTATATCTTTATTTTCGAAATGAATTTTTCCTACACTATGCACTAGTAATAATATAAAATGTTCTTTTAAATGCGTATCAAGCATCTTTGACTAACATAAGAAGAAATCTCCTCCAAGTCTGCGTTTGCATTGTGTGTGTGTGGTGGGAGGTCTTATGGTAGTCTCATTTTTAAAAGCATTACGAATTGACTTTAAAAATATTCCTCTATTTTGATTTCAAAGATAAATAAACTGTTTTGAGTTCTCACACCAGTCACATGACTGACTCGGAGTTTATTGCTTTCCTTCCTAAACTCTGGGTGCCCACCAATTTCCACACGGGCAGTCGAGAGTTAGGTTTATCAGGATATTCTGGAGTTGCTGGAGGCAAGCTGGATGGCATGGCGTATTACTAGTTTATATAGTATTTCTTTTTCCGCTGTTTGATGTTGTTTGTTGTTGTAGTTGTACACTCTGATGATATGATGTAATAAAATGTAATGTATAAAATGTAATAACTGATATAGTTCTTTGTTTAAAGATTATTCATTTATTATTATATGTTGTTCCGCTGCGAATTGTGAGATTCTGATGTTGTTCTGTTGTTTTCTGTTCCGTTTCTACGTTCTATCTTCTTTTTCCCTCTATTATCTTCTTTTCTTCTCTTCTTTTCTACGTTTTCTTTTTCTTAAACCCTAACTATTCGGTTTTCGACAACGAAAAATCGAAAACGTTACATTTGGTATCAACCTGTGAAGACCCGCAAATCCGTACCCCTTGAATATACACTAATCTCCATAGATTAACTCAAGATGAACAGAAATACGAATTATCAATGTTTTAAGAAAAAGAAAGAGAGATAAGAAGAGAGACAAAGGAGAGAAAATAGAGAAAAGATAAGAAGATGGAGAAATAGAGAGGAAAGAAAATAGAAAATAGAACGGAAAGAACACAACAGAACAACATCAGAATCTCACAATTCGCAGCGGAACAACATATAATAATAAATGAATAATCTTTAAACAAAGAACTATATAAGTTATGACATTTTATTCATTACATTTCATTACATCATATCATCAGAGTGTACAACTACAACAACAAACAACATCAAACAGCGGAAAAAGAAATACTATATAAACTAGTAATACGCCATGCCATCCAGCTTGCCTCCAGCAACTCCAGAATATCCTGATAAACCTAACTCTCGACTGCCCGTGTGGAAATTGGTGGGCACCCAGAGTTTAGGAAGGAAAGCAATAAACTCCGAGTCAGTCATGTAACTGGTGTGAGAACTCAAAACAGTTTATTTATCTTTGAAATCAAAATAGAGGAATATTTTTAAAGTCAATTCGCAATGCTTTTAAAAATGAGACTACCATAAGACCTCCCACCACACACACAATGCAAACGCAGACTTGGAGGAGATTTCTTCTTATGTTAGTCAAAGATGCTTGATACGCATTTAAAAGAACATTTTATATTATTACTAGTGCATAGTGTAGGAAAAATTCATTTCGAAAATAAAGATATAAATCTTAGCCAACATAGACATTCCGCACTTATGCCTACTATAGCTACCATGTTCAATAGCAGGTTACCGCCACATTCCATAGCAGGTTATACAACTAAAACCGTACAAGTCTCGTATTGTTTCTTTGGATTTCCAACGAATGATCAGGCCAAGGAACTTCCCATTGCCACATGAGAATGCCTCTGGATGGACATCCCCGAGAACCAAACCGGATCTCTACCAACACAAGGCCGGGTTACCCCTAACTGAGTAACAACTGACCGAATATGCCATCCCCCGGTCCTTTGGGACCTTTCAACCGAGCGCTCGCAATCAATTCACACAATCATAACAAAGTGTTTTCAACATGAGTAAGTATCTGGGCTCCATACCATGATACCACCCTTTTCCAGAAGGAAATGCACACATCCTAAAGGGCGCTACCTCTCATAACCTTGCCGCATCTTTCCTATTTTGACCATTCACGGGGTGTGAGGCTCGACGACGTCACGTCCACAAAAACATACTTTATACAAAAGCCATGCTTTGGGTCAACAAATGATCATAGAAATGATCACCAAGATAGACGATCAAACAAATGATCCTATCACAAATAATCAACACAATGATCATTTCACAGCAACACTCAGTATGTCACATTACCAAATTGGGAATATATTGCTGATAACTTCAACTATATAACCTCTGAGCTCGTACGTCTCAGAGAAGGGTATTAAGCTAAAAGAATAAATTCTCCGCCACCAACAGAAATATATTTGAAAGAAATCTGCTTTATATCTCAATTTGTAACGTCAGACATACAATCCATACAAGTCTGTTCCGGGCTCGAACAAAACCGAAGGCACTTACAAAGAAGTCCTTGCAATCCGGATATTTACAACCCTGATCGGATTTCCCATCACTTAGGGAGTCTCTATACCGTTGCAACTCAGTGCAGAGACAATCGACAGGTCATCCTATCGCTTTCGCAAATACCGGGTCTTCAACACCGATCTTCAAATGCAATTCATAACGACGTATCACATATTCGGAATGGGTTATACGACCCCATGGTCCTTTCCCGGTTAACCTGAATAGTGAGCGCTTATTCAAAATTAAGTGTGGCATTTAAATTCAAACAAATCACATCAATTACCCATTCAAAGGGAAATATTGATAGTCGGTTATTGAACTATCAATGGATATGCACACATCACCAGATTCTAAATAATTTTCCAAATTATTTATTTTCCAAAATAAAATATCTTTACAAGATATATAATTTCCAATTCTTTAAAAATAAATCAACATTTATTTTTAAACAAATTCCACTTTCTTTTATAAATTCCATAGTGAATTTATATTCCAAAATATCCATGCATATATGATTTCAACTATCCATTTCAATTTATCTTCAAAAAGATAAATTCTCAAAATATTCACTTTATATTGGAAAGCATTTCCATACTTACTTATTAAGTAATTTTCAGTCCATTTATTTTCAACACTTGGAAAATATTCAATATACTTAAATCGAAATTAAGTATATATTTCATTCTTTAAGGTAAACATGCTCTTAAACATATTTATTTGGGTCAAAACGAATGTTTCGTAAAACATCGTTACGACAACCCAAAATCACTAGTATAGGGATTCGAAATTAAAATAGATATATAAATCCCAATACTATACAAAACATTTCCTTTAGGAAATCATTTACTATAACAACAGTGTTATAGTCCACTATTTCCTTTTATTTCTCGAAAACGTCTATTTCAACAATAAATGTTGAAATCTAGGGTTTCGAATCTCAACACCTTTTAAAACATCGTTAGATCGTTTTAATTCTATTTAAAACATCAAATCTAAACATTTTCTTTAACGTATTATTTACTATTCAAAAACGTGAATATACTACGTTAATCAATTTCATCATTTCTATATATTTCATTTTAAAGGATTATTCACAGTCAAAAATGTGAATATAACTCCATTAATAGGTTTCAACAATTTACTTCTTAAAATAAGTCGTTTGCGAATTTATAAAACAACGTTTATAAATTCCTTTATTAACCTATTCAATTTATAACTCAATTATAAAACAAAATTCATATTATAAGTTAAACACCTATAATTTATTTGTTTGCACAATCGTTCCTTTAAACTTCATAATTATAAATCTTATAACTTATAAGATTCAGTTATTTATCCAAATATATTCTTTCAATAACTTTATAAATTTTATAAATCTACTGCTTATAAAATTCCATTTCTAACTTCACCGTTTATAATTTTATGAATTTCATTCATTTATGAAATTCATTCACAATTCATTCTAACACTTATAAAAACTCGTTTTATAATTCAAATATTTTAATTTATAAATATCAATTTATAAATCCTTTATAAAATCAATTTATACTATTATTTTAAAACATCTTTAATCTCCTTTATAATTTCACCATTTTGATTTATAAAATAATCACATTTTATAAATCCTATATTTAAACTTTTCACAATAAATTCAAAAATTCCGATTTAACTATTTTATAAAATCATTAGCATCATATTTTCAAAAATCAGTTTTTTAACTATATTTCTCAAAAACCATAATTTTATAACTTTTAAAAGTATAACGTTTATTTATTTAAAATGAATCAATTCCAAAAATCTTTTATAACGTATACTTTCAAAAATCACTTTAAAATCATTTTAAAATCCCAAAATCTGGGTCCAATGATGCTACACACCAAATAGTCAATCACGACTACAACGATATCATATATCGATATGATAATCCATCAAATATCAAAATATCTGAATTCAAATAAATACTGTTGAGGAATTCAGTTGGATCCCTCCAACCTGTTTTCCTGCATCCACAAACATTAGCACAATACCAATTCCGCTCCAGTACGAAATTATCGCGGTATATGGGATTTAAAATATTATCCGCTTAATAGACGGCGCAATAGGGTCTCATCCGCTAAACAAATGCGGGAAATCAATAACTCCAATATATACATATGCCAATATATATATATTGCTATTATATATAATACCAATTTCACTGTTTATGAAATATTCGCGGTATATGTTTTTAATAAATAACATCCGCTTACTAACGGCGCATAATGTCTATTTTAACAATCAATAAATATCAATCATCATTCAAACATGCATTCAAATATTTTAAATCTAACTATTTAAAATAAAATCGAAACCGATTCGATTGAGTGAGAAGTTCTCACCTTGATTTCATTTTCGTTTTAGCGATTTATTTCGAATAAAATTAAACGCGCGTTTAATTTTACCCGAAATTCTTACTAACTCCAAACGACTCCAATCCAATTTCATCGCGTAGTGCTCGTCCATACGATTCCAACGCAACTGGTTTCGCGCGTTTTCGACCTCGTATGAAAAAGATATGTATTTTTGAAGTTTTACGAATTTTTATTTTTAAATTACAACATTTAATTTCTTTTAAAACCTAACTTTTTATCCAGGGCCGTAGGATTTCTGTAACGACCCAACTTCCATACTCCAGGAAATTGCATCGCTAAAAAGAAAGAAAGGGATAGAAAAGAGAAAAAGAAGAGAAGAAAGAAACAACATTAGAATCTAACACAGCGGAACGAATAAATTATATATATTAATAACATAATACTTTACATAGTATCATATACATCAGAGATACACAGCATAATCAACTCATACTAGACAGTTATAGACACCTGTCTAGTTATACAACTCAATACAACAACTCAGAGAACTACACACAGCGGAAAACTAGATATATATCTACTCGCAGAAGCCTCCTGCTCCATTGCTCCTCCATAAATCGTCAAAGCTAATCCAGAATCCTAACCTGAATCCCTTGACTACTCATAAAAATTTGAGTACCCAAGAGTTTATGAAAAACAAAAATAAACTTCGGGTCAGACATGGGTCTGGTGTGAGTAACAGGTTAAAGTTGCTTAACTTTCAAAAACCTTTAAAAGAAAGGTATCACGTAAGACTTCCCACACATAAACATGGAAAAGTTTTTACCTTACGCTAACCAAAACATTTGATAGGAAATCCGATGATATTATAATAGTGTCTAGGGTTTTCAAATAAATATGAAATAGCCGAAATTGTTACATCTATTAAATTCCAGCTACTAGCCACAAAAGTGGGTAATACAATCAAAACCGTTGGCACTTATTGGATTTTGGATTCCATACAATGGCAGGGCTACTGGGGTACCGCCCGTCACAGTACGTGGCCTAGATCAACGTACCGAGGAGCCACCCTAACTCCCCTGCAACACAAGGCCGGACCCATTCCTTACTGAATAGTTCCGAACAAGACAACCCCGCAGTTGGTGCGCACTAACAACTGCCCACTAAGCCGAATAAAAAGGGACCTCTAGACAGGGATCAATCTTGCTCTCAAGTGGGTGCTACCCACGAAGCCTTGCTGCACCTCCCCTGTTTTAGCCATTCCCGGTTGATGAGGCTTGAGGCTACGATTACCTTTAAAGGACATATCACTTAGAATGCTCATCGTCCACCTGACGATGTTCTGAAAGCATTCATTCCATACAAGTTCGTTCCGGGTTCGAACGAAACCGAAGGCATTATCTCGTTACACTCATATTGGAATCACCCTCAGAGTTAACGACAATAACCCTTGCACTCTGATTCACCATCTCGAATCTATAAGATCTATTCCGTCAAACTCATTACGGAATCACCCACAGAGTTATACTGACGTATAGCCCTTATACCTCGAGTCTTCACTCGCTCCACTTGGATTAACGACCTAACGTTATTTGGAATCGATGTGGTTTTCGGATGTCCAAATATGGAAACCCGATCCCGGTCTCATCGAAAACCAAAGCGTGTCTTTTAAGGTCCAAGTTGTTTTAAAGGTTTAAAACAATTCAATTACAGTATCTATATACACACAGATAGATAACTTAAAACATAACTGATAATCAACATTATCACATAACAGGTGATCCACATCATCAATACCAAATAGATATACCACATATCAACATCACAATAGATAACCTATATCACCATACAATCAACATCCATACCACACAATATTATTTATCTCAATACTGAGATCACAAAGCATCCAAGACAATCAAGTTCAACCATTCATCCATAAGCAAAGATTTACTCATCACCATATAATTAATTTAAAATGAATTAAATTAATTATCTATATCTCGAATTAATTTAAAATGAATTAAGTTAATTCCTTCATCTATAATTAATTTAAAATAAATTAAATTAATTACCTCACCAAATTATCTTGCTTACTCAATTGATTACAATCAATTAATCAATCATAAATTACTTTAATTAATCACTCTTGATTAATTATACTTAATTACATCATGTAATTATCCTCAACTAAACAGTAATTAACCCTTAATTATTTTAATTAAATTAATTAATCATAATTAATTATCTTAATCCTTAATTAATTATATTTATTAATTACCTATTATTGATTAATTAATCCTAATTAATCATCCTTAATTACATCATTAATTAAATAATTAATGATCCTTAATTATTTCTTAAATTAATTACTCATAGTAATTAACTAACTCAATTACTATAATAATCCAAATTAATTATCCTAAATTAATTTCTTAATTAATATCCCGATTAATTATTAAATAATTAATCCAAATTACTCATTATTAAACATCTCCACTTAATTACAATCATGTAATTATTAAACAATTACTTAACTAGGTAATTTCCAAATCCTTAATTACATAAGGTAATTATTTATAAAACCCAAGTGTTTATAATTAATTAAACTTAATTAATTAAATTAAACAATCTCATTCAATTAAATTAATTACGTTAAGTAATTAATTTCTTAATTACTTTATCAAGTAATTACCCAAACCATTTACAATTGATTATTATTAAATTAATTAATCTAATTAATTATAAAAATTAACTACATTAATTAATTGTTAAATAATCATGGTTAATGACCTTCATTAACCATCCTCAAATTATTTTATAAGGTAATTAACTTAAATTAATTACTATTTAAACTATCTTTATTCATTTATAAATTAAAGTTAATTATAAGATTAATTAACCTTAATTAAAAAACTTAATTACATAATTATCATTCATTTATCATTAATTAATAACTTAATTAATGATCTTAATTCCAAATTGATTAATCCTTAATCAATTATTAATTCCAAATTTAATTAATTTATTAAATTAATTAATTAATCTTAATTACCTGTTAATAAATTTTAAAACATAATTCTTTATCAAATTTTCCAAAATAAAACATAACTTAATTATGTTTAAAACAATTTGATTCAAACAAAGTATTTTTGAAATTACCTTTAAATTTCAATTCAAATTCAAGTTTAAAATAGAATAATTTTAAACTTATCAAAGTTTTAAATAAATTTAAAACTTTTTAAATTGCAAATCAACTAATGCTATGGAAATTTTAAAGGTTAAAGTCTTTTCAAAACCTTCAGTAATTTAAATTTCCTTTTTAATTTGAAACTTCAAATTTTAAATCTTCTTTAAAATTTAAACTGCATTTCAAATTTTAATTTTAAATTTCCAGATTTAAATAACTTTAAATCTACTCACATTTTTTTAAAAACCTTATTATCAAAATGTTTAAACTATCCTTTCAACATGATATAGTTAATAAAGTTAAATTTTTAAACTTAAGTTTCTGTTTTAAAAACTGGAATTTAAAATCAGATGAGAATTTTAAACTTACATTTAAATTTGAATTTAAATTTTACTCAAAAGATAACTGCAGATTTAAAAAGATTTAAATCCTGATTTGCAGAAAACAGAAAATACACAGGTTTCAAATTCAAACCTGGATTTTAAATTTAAATTAGTAGTTCAAACTTAAATTAAATTTAAACTTAAGCCTTATTTAAAATCTATAACTACAGATTTTAAACTTCAAAAATCCAGATTTTTAAAAAGTTAAAAACCCAGATTTTAAAACAAAACACAGTACTGTGTTTTGTGGAAACTACAGGTTAACCCCATACAAAACTTTACTTCGGGTTTTCTGCAACCTTGCTTCGAGTCTACAGATGCCTTACTTCGGGTTTCACAAGCTACTACTTCGAGTCATTATACAACTCTCCCCACATCTCCCCTGAATCACCCCCAAACCCAAAAGTTCACCAGAAATCATGTCGCACCACCTCTAGCGACCTCCAGTGGTGATCCATCAACTACCAAAAACTCATCCATACCCTAACTACAACACCAGGTCGATTAAAAGTCTAAGCATTTAAAAGATCACCAAATTCCAAAAACCTGTAAACTTCATACAGGTTTAAACTGTAAACCTGTCAACGGCCTTTACGAGTTGCTCCGACCACTTCCAGATCCACCCCTCCGGCCACAAGTTCCTACACCCTTCAACTACACAACCACCAAGTATCACATCACTCGGTCAATCCATCCTTCCTTACTGGCCAAATCCTTACCCCTTATTTCAAACAAGGGTTCAATACAAAAACTCAAGACTGCAACCATTACAGGAATCATGATACTCATTTCAGATTTTTATATGTATCTAAGATCCTTACCCTATAACTCAAAAGAGTTTTAAGTTTTCTTAATCTACAGATTTCAAGAATTTGCACAAAATCATATTTTTGCTCCTGACCAAACTGTATATGAACATTCACTAGAAAAACTGATACTTGATTTTAAGACCAAGTTTTGTTAATGCATTAAGTTTATGAAGCTGGATTTAAGTATTAATATGTTTTAATTTTGATCAATATTAAACATGCAGAGGAGTTACTCAGAGACAAATTTCCAGTATTTCCATTTTCCCAATGGTTTTTAAATCTAGACTTAAGAAAAAGAAACACATTACCTTATAAGTTTTGAAACTAATATAAAATAACAAACTCTTTTAATCATCCTAAACCCAGTTACTATCTCAACATAATCCAATTGCAGATGATTTTTAAGTAAGATGTAAAATGGAATCACTGCATAGCAACTCAACAGGCATATAAAAATCATAACAGACCTACATACATAATTTATCTCAAAGACTTAATTAAACAACCTAATATAGTTTAAGGTTTAATTGTTACTCACCTTTATTTGAATTTGCAGAGCACCAAAAAAATGCAGGCTTTATGAAAAAAAAATGCAGGTGCTTTCTCTGTTATTCCTTTTCAAGACCAAGATGCTTGCATGCAGGTAAAGATGAACTTGTATATGCAGGTATGCTAACTCCTCTCTGTTGTTCATGCTTTCCAAGATCAAGATGCTTGCATGGAAATGTTCATCTATGCAGAACCAAGCATGTGCAGGCTCTTCTTTGAATTTGAATATGAAATGCAGTATTCTGATCTTAGTTTTGGATATGCAGAGGTTGGATTTTTAAGAGGAGGAACATGCAGTTTTGTATATGGTTTAGGTGAATTTGTATATGAAAATTTGTAGATTTTTGAGTAATATGCATATGAATTTTTATGAAGAGGAACCTGCAGGATCATTTGAATTTTGATTTATCTTTTGATGAGGAGGTTTCAGGGATATGAATATGCAGATATTGGAATAGATCTTGGGTGAATAGATGCAGATTTGAGTTTGTTTATGATTATGCAGATTTGAGTTTGTTTATGATTAAAGAAGAATGAAAATTATATGCATGAATGAGGATGTAAACTATGCAAATGTATTCTCAGATTTTAGGAAATAAAAGAAAGATTAAAACTAATTTTACACTTGTCATGAATGAGACACTTGTCTATATGAATACATATTAATTTAACACATGTTATCTCTTTTAAAATGATTAGTTTTTAATTACAAATTAATGTTATATTAACTTAAATTAAGTTACTAGTTTATATGTATAAATTTATAAATGAAAACAAAAACAAATCATGTTTATAAACTTATACAACTAAAAATTAAAACAAATTTAGATTTTATACCTTTGAATTTAAATTCAAACTAGATTCAAAACCAAACAATTTTCAAATTAAGTTATAAATAGAAATTCAATTTGAACTAAAAATTACAAATGTTATTTAAAACTTATTTAAAAATTCAATACAGTATTAATATTATTTTTATAAATCTCTTTTTATTAAATTAAAATCATTTTTCAAGAAATTATATTTTTAACAATAAAATGTCCATTTTATTAAACCATAAAACATTTTATTGAATTTATTCTAAATTTAAAACAATACCAATCTATTTAAAATATAAACCAAATATTCATATTGAAAATAGAAATCAATTTATATCATTTAAAAGATAAAATAACCAATTTAAATAATTATTGAAGAAGATTATTAAATTTATCTGAATATTATTAACAGATTATCAATATCAATTTAATTTTAACTACAGATTATTAAATTGATATTGTCAAAAATTCCGGGATGTTACAATCCTTCCCCCTTAAAAGAATTTCGTCCTCGAAATTTAAAACAAAGGTAATTTAATAATCTTATTATATTTTAATTTTAAACACATGCATATATCAAACCTATGCTAACAACCAAACAACCAATTCAATCAATCAAACAAATCTAATTATTCAGACAAATTCTGGATAAATAACATCGAGTTTCCCCAGGTGTATATATATATCCACCGGGATACTCGCCCTAGAGAACCCAAACAAACAATACCATGAAGCTACTAAGCTCCTATACAACTATATCTATAACACTAGACAAAATATCAGACTACAAACGAGTCTGACTTAACTATCAAAACTCCAAAACTGCTGGTTCTACAACTAGAGACAGATCATACACGTACTTCCTCAGAGATACGTGAAACTCATCGAATCCCAGTTATCCAACTGGCAATTCAATCCTGTAGATCCATCATCTTCTCCAAGAATACAGAAAAGATCCAAAACACATCAGAGCAACTCCTCAGACTTACCCAAACTTATAGCTCACTTCTGATCGGAGAAAACTTATCAAAATTAATCTCCGTCTTCAGAGTCCAAATCCCTCCGACTCTTATCCACATAATTCTTCAGACGATCCTGGGCTACCTACAGCCTATTCGATCAGCTCAACCTACGCCGATGCTTCTAGAAACAAACCAGACCAATCAACTCAACAAAATGATCTCCTCAAGATCAACCAAACCAAGAACTCAAACTCAACTCCTCAACATCAGAAAACAACAACTTACTTCTCCTGTCCAGAAAGAAAAGCAGATACACTCCCCAACTGCTTCCGCTGCTCAACTCTGATCCGAAGAAGAGAATTGTTGAAGAAGAACACAAGCACAACTCAACAACATATCCCAAAGATATGGTTTAACAAATCCATAAGAACCATTCAGGAGTTCCTCCAAAAACTCCAAGCTGCTACACCAACTCAATCTCCTAGAACCATTCTACTATTAGGCTGAACCACCCGAACCACTTCTGGAATCCCAGCCGATAAGGAAGCTCAATCTCCAGATGCAAACCAAACTCTGACTTCTTGAAGACATTCAGGAAAACTCAGATAACCCAAGAGAACACTTCATCAATCGCAAGTCACTTTTGCGATCAACCCAAATCAAATCCAAGGAAAACTGTTCTCTCTTAACCAAACATAACAACCTAAACTTAATTAGTCAACCCATCGAAGTAACGGGTCTACTAAACTGCTCCTGAACTCTACTTCAGAAAAACTGCTAAATCAGAAGATCTCTTGCCAATGCCGAGAACACCCCAAACTACACTGCTGCCACAGATGCCAAAGAATTCCAAAACAAAGCTCTCCGAGAAACTCGGACTTCAAAGCAAACAGAAACTCCGGCTGAACACAGCCACAATACTGAAGCAGACTCACCTCCTTAAACTTGTTTCAACGAAAACATCTTTGGGAACATCCATAGTCACTGCATCTCATCACGCAGCTACTACTTCCCGAGGTATCAAAATACCATTACTTGCTTCAGCTCAACCAAACAGATCCAAACACTACTCATCAACTTCAGAAATAAACTCTGAACCTTAACAGGTTTCCTTCAGAGATTAATGAAGTTCTTCATCACTACAGGACTCACTCGAGACGGTATTAGGTCTACAGTCCCAACAAAACACCTCCAACCTCAAACATTCAAACTCCAACCAATGGTAGTAATCGTGTAACACACAATACTACCTCATCTACCTTCATAACTTATATTGGAAAACCTGAACGGGTAACCCAACAGATAGGTAGAAATATATATATATATATTAAAAATACAAATACGCTCTCTCAAGATAGACACCACTACAGAGCCTAGGTATTCACTCAACCTAATGCTCCCTAAAGAAAGATTCATTCCAGAGCCTAGGTATTCGCTCAACCTAAAGCTCTGATACCACTGTAACGACCCAACTTCCATACTCCAGGAAATTGCATCGCTAAAAAGAAAGAAAGGGATAGAAAAGAGAAAAAGAAGAGAAGAAAGAAACAACATCAGAATCTAACACAGCGGAACGAATAAATTATATATATTAATAACATAATACTTTACATAGTATCATATACATCAGAGATACACAGCATAATCAACTCATACTAGACAGTTATAGACACCTGTCTAGTTATACAACTCAATACAACAACTCAGAGAACTACACACAGCGGAAAACTAGATATATATCTACTCGCAGAAGCCTCCTGCTCCATTGCTCCTCCATAAATCGTCAAAGCTAATCCAGAATCCTAACCTGAATCCCTTGACTACTCATAAAAATTTGAGTACCCAAGAGTTTATGAAAAACAAAAATAAACTTCGGGTCAGACATGGGTCTGGTGTGAGTAACAGGTTAAAGTTGCTTAACTTTCAAAAACCTTTAAAAGAAAGGTATCACGTAAGACTTCCCACACATAAACATGGAAAAGTTTTTACCTTACGCTAACCAAAACATTTGATAGGAAATCCGATGATATTATAATAGTGTCTAGGGTTTTCAAATAAATATGAAATAGCCGAAATTGTTACATCTATTAAATTCCAGCTACTAGCCACAAAAGTGGGTAATACAATCAAAACCGTTGGCACTTATTGGATTTTGGATTCCATACAATGGCAGGGCTACTGGGGTACCGCCCGTCACAGTACGTGGCCTAGATCAACGTACCGAGGAGCCACCCTAACTCCCCTGCAACACAAGGCCGGACCCATTCCTTACTGAATAGTTCCGAACAAGACAACCCCGCAGTTGGTGCGCACTAACAACTGCCCACTAAGCCGAATAAAAAGGGACCTCTAGACAGGGATCAATCTTTCTCTCAAGTGGGTGCTACCCACGAAGCCTTGCTGCACCTCCCCTGTTTTAGCCATTCCCGGTTGATGAGGCTTGAGGCTACGATTACCTTTAAAGGACATATCACTTAGAATGCTCATCGTCCACCTGACGATGTTCTGAAAGCATTCATTCCATACAAGTTCGTTCCGGGTTCGAACGAAACCGAAGGCATTATCTCGTTACACTCATATTGGAATCACCCTCAGAGTTAACGACAATAACCCTTGCACTCTGATTCACCATCTCGAATCTATAAGATCTATTCCGTCAAACTCATTACGGAATCACCCACAGAGTTATACTGACGTATAGCCCTTATACCTCGAGTCTTCACTCGCTCCACTTGGATTAACGACCTAACGTTATTTGGAATCGATGTGGTTTTCGGATGTCCAAATATGGAAACCCGATCCCGGTCTCATCGAAAACCAAAGCGTGTCTTTTAAGGTCCAAGTTGTTTTAAAGGTTTAAAACAATTCAATTACAGTATCTATATACACACAGATAGATAACTTAAAACATAACTGATAATCAACATTATCACATAACAGGTGATCCACATCATCAATACCAAATAGATATACCACATATCAACATCACAATAGATAACCTATATCACCATACAATCAACATCCATACCACACAATATTATTTATCTCAATACTGAGATCACAAAGCATCCAAGACAATCAAGTTCAACCATTCATCCATAAGCAAAGATTTACTCATCACCATATAATTAATTTAAAATGAATTAAATTAATTATCTATATCTCGAATTAATTTAAAATGAATTAAGTTAATTCCTTCATCTATAATTAATTTAAAATAAATTAAATTAATTACCTCACCAAATTATCTTGCTTACTCAATTGATTACAATCAATTAATCAATCATAAATTACTTTAATTAATCACTCTTGATTAATTATACTTAATTACATCATGTAATTATCCTCAACTAAACAGTAATTAACCCTTAATTATTTTAATTAAATTAATTAATCATAATTAATTATCTTAATCCTTAATTAATTATATTTATTAATTACCTATTATTGATTAATTAATCCTAATTAATCATCCTTAATTACATCATTAATTAAATAATTAATGATCCTTAATTATTTCTTAAATTAATTACTCATAGTAATTAACTAACTCAATTACTATAATAATCCAAATTAATTATCCTAAATTAATTTCTTAATTAATATCCCGATTAATTATTAAATAATTAATCCAAATTACTCATTATTAAACATCTCCACTTAATTACAATCATGTAATTATTAAACAATTACTTAACTAGGTAATTTCCAAATCCTTAATTACATAAGGTAATTATTTATAAAACCCAAGTGTTTATAATTAATTAAACTTAATTAATTAAATTAAACAATCTCATTCAATTAAATTAATTACGTTAAGTAATTAATTTCTTAATTACTTTATCAAGTAATTACCCAAACCATTTACAATTGATTATTATTAAATTAATTAATCTAATTAATTATAAAAATTAACTACATTAATTAATTGTTAAATAATCATGGTTAATGACCTTCATTAACCATCCTCAAATTATTTTATAAGGTAATTAACTTAAATTAATTACTATTTAAACTATCTTTATTCATTTATAAATTAAAGTTAATTATAAGATTAATTAACCTTAATTAAAAAACTTAATTACATAATTATCATTCATTTATCATTAATTAATAACTTAATTAATGATCTTAATTCCAAATTGATTAATCCTTAATCAATTATTAATTCCAAATTTAATTAATTTATTAAATTAATTAATTAATCTTAATTACCTGTTAATAAATTTTAAAACATAATTCTTTATCAAATTTTCCAAAATAAAACATAACTTAATTATGTTTAAAACAATTTGATTCAAACAAAGTATTTTTGAAATTACCTTTAAATTTCAATTCAAATTCAAGTTTAAAATAGAATAATTTTAAACTTATCAAAGTTTTAAATAAATTTAAAACTTTTTAAATTGCAAATCAACTAATGCTATGGAAATTTTAAAGGTTAAAGTCTTTTCAAAACCTTCAGTAATTTAAATTTCCTTTTTAATTTGAAACTTCAAATTTTAAATCTTCTTTAAAATTTAAACTGCATTTCAAATTTTAATTTTAAATTTCCAGATTTAAATAACTTTAAATCTACTCACATTTTTTTAAAAACCTTATTATCAAAATGTTTAAACTATCCTTTCAACATGATATAGTTAATAAAGTTAAATTTTTAAACTTAAGTTTCTGTTTTAAAAACTGGAATTTAAAATCAGATGAGAATTTTAAACTTACATTTAAATTTGAATTTAAATTTTACTCAAAAGATAACTGCAGATTTAAAAAGATTTAAATCCTGATTTGCAGAAAACAGAAAATACACAGGTTTCAAATTCAAACCTGGATTTTAAATTTAAATTAGTAGTTCAAACTTAAATTAAATTTAAACTTAAGCCTTATTTAAAATCTATAACTACAGATTTTAAACTTCAAAAATCCAGATTTTTAAAAAGTTAAAAACCCAGATTTTAAAACAAAACACAGTACTGTGTTTTGTGGAAACTACAGGTTAACCCCATACAAAACTTTACTTCGGGTTTTCTGCAACCTTGCTTCGAGTCTACAGATGCCTTACTTCGGGTTTCACAAGCTACTACTTCGAGTCATTATACAACTCTCCCCACATCTCCCCTGAATCACCCCCAAACCCAAAAGTTCACCAGAAATCATGTCGCACCACCTCTAGCGACCTCCAGTGGTGATCCATCAACTACCAAAAACTCATCCATACCCTAACTACAACACCAGGTCGATTAAAAGTCTAAGCATTTAAAAGATCACCAAATTCCAAAAACCTGTAAACTTCATACAGGTTTAAACTGTAAACCTGTCAACGGCCTTTACGAGTTGCTCCGACCACTTCCAGATCCACCCCTCCGGCCACAAGTTCCTACACCCTTCAACTACACAACCACCAAGTATCACATCACTCGGTCAATCCATCCTTCCTTACTGGCCAAATCCTTACCCCTTATTTCAAACAAGGGTTCAATACAAAAACTCAAGACTGCAACCATTACAGGAATCATGATACTCATTTCAGATTTTTATATGTATCTAAGATCCTTACCCTATAACTCAAAAGAGTTTTAAGTTTTCTTAATCTACAGATTTCAAGAATTTGCACAAAATCATATTTTTGCTCCTGACCAAACTGTATATGAACATTCACTAGAAAAACTGATACTTGATTTTAAGACCAAGTTTTGTTAATGCATTAAGTTTATGAAGCTGGATTTAAGTATTAATATGTTTTAATTTTGATCAATATTAAACATGCAGAGGAGTTACTCAGAGACAAATTTCCAGTATTTCCATTTTCCCAATGGTTTTTAAATCTAGACTTAAGAAAAAGAAACACATTACCTTATAAGTTTTGAAACTAATATAAAATAACAAACTCTTTTAATCATCCTAAACCCAGTTACTATCTCAACATAATCCAATTGCAGATGATTTTTAAGTAAGATGTAAAATGGAATCACTGCATAGCAACTCAACAGGCATATAAAAATCATAACAGACCTACATACATAATTTATCTCAAAGACTTAATTAAACAACCTAATATAGTTTAAGGTTTAATTGTTACTCACCTTTATTTGAATTTGCAGAGCACCAAAAAAATGCAGGCTTTATGAAAAAAAAATGCAGGTGCTTTCTCTGTTATTCCTTTTCAAGACCAAGATGCTTGCATGCAGGTAAAGATGAACTTGTATATGCAGGTATGCTAACTCCTCTCTGTTGTTCATGCTTTCCAAGATCAAGATGCTTGCATGGAAATGTTCATCTATGCAGAACCAAGCATGTGCAGGCTCTTCTTTGAATTTGAATATGAAATGCAGTATTCTGATCTTAGTTTTGGATATGCAGAGGTTGGATTTTTAAGAGGAGGAACATGCAGTTTTGTATATGGTTTAGGTGAATTTGTATATGAAAATTTGTAGATTTTTGAGTAATATGCATATGAATTTTTATGAAGAGGAACCTGCAGGATCATTTGAATTTTGATTTATCTTTTGATGAGGAGGTTTCAGGGATATGAATATGCAGATATTGGAATAGATCTTGGGTGAATAGATGCAGATTTGAGTTTGTTTATGATTATGCAGATTTGAGTTTGTTTATGATTAAAGAAGAATGAAAATTATATGCATGAATGAGGATGTAAACTATGCAAATGTATTCTCAGATTTTAGGAAATAAAAGAAAGATTAAAACTAATTTTACACTTGTCATGAATGAGACACTTGTCTATATGAATACATATTAATTTAACACATGTTATCTCTTTTAAAATGATTAGTTTTTAATTACAAATTAATGTTATATTAACTTAAATTAAGTTACTAGTTTATATGTATAAATTTATAAATGAAAACAAAAACAAATCATGTTTATAAACTTATACAACTAAAAATTAAAACAAATTTAGATTTTATACCTTTGAATTTAAATTCAAACTAGATTCAAAACCAAACAATTTTCAAATTAAGTTATAAATAGAAATTCAATTTGAACTAAAAATTACAAATGTTATTTAAAACTTATTTAAAAATTCAATACAGTATTAATATTATTTTTATAAATCTCTTTTTATTAAATTAAAATCATTTTTCAAGAAATTATATTTTTAACAATAAAATGTCCATTTTATTAAACCATAAAACATTTTATTGAATTTATTCTAAATTTAAAACAATACCAATCTATTTAAAATATAAACCAAATATTCATATTGAAAATAGAAATCAATTTATATCATTTAAAAGATAAAATAACCAATTTAAATAATTATTGAAGAAGATTATTAAATTTATCTGAATATTATTAACAGATTATCAATATCAATTTAATTTTAACTACAGATTATTAAATTGATATTGTCAAAAATTCCGGGATGTTACAATTTCTGAAGCAAAAATCATGGCTGTGTGTTCCCACTCCCATCTTCTTCATCATGTTCACGCATGCCTCCAGTATGATGCCGAACCCATCATCAACAATTAGGGTTAGAAATTCGAGGCTCATCGACGAACTTGAACGCGATCAGGGAACACCACCTCGAAGCTCCTAGCCTCCTCTACTCTCGGCCCCAACCACCATGAGCTCGGCCCCCTATTTCATCACGAAATGCGTGTGCAACATACGTGCGTCGGCCCCCTCCTGCTCCCTCTACGTTGCTCCAAAACCCATCACAGCCGTTGAACTACAAGATCTCACTCTCCTCTTCAATATTGTAGTTGAAGAATTTGCATAATTGTCTACGGATTGAAAGATAAATGAAGGAGAAGTTGGGACATTTCTGGCCATTGGTGAAGCAACTGGCGGCTAGAAGAATTAGGTTTAGGGTTTAATAAATTTCTTATTTTTTTGTGAAATTATGGTGTATTTATAGGAAAAAAATCGAACACTATTCATCCGGAAATTCCGAACTCCGATTTACGCGCCGTAACCAGCGTTTCTAGGGTTTACCCCGCGTTCCGGACACAATGGAACAGGTTTCGGAAGCTAATTCGGACATCTGTGCGAGTTATGGCAATAAACGTTCAATTTAAATTAAACCGATTTAAACGATTTTCTAGGCGTTTTAATTTGTACCGGACAAACGGTAAATCCAATTGACACGAAATTTGAAACCTTACAATAATATCACATTATGGATCCGATGAAACTGGTTTCGTTAAAATCCGAGACTGTTTGAAAAATGGCTATTTTAACTCGCCAAATTAAAATTAAAAATAATTCGATGCGTTTCGAGCTGCTACGATCAAACGATAACTCCGATTGACACGAAAATTGAAATCCGGTAATAACTAACTATTACGGATCCAATGAAACTGGTTTCGTTCAATTCTGAGACTGTTCAAAAATTGACTATTTTCACCAGTCGATTTTAAAATTAAAATATTCAATTTTCACAAATAAACTTTTAAATCGATTTTAAAAGTTCTAAAATATCATTCTAACTTCAATATGATAAAATAAAATTTTACAAATCATTTACAATCATATTTAACCCAATTTTCAACTATTTCCATAATTTAACGTATTAAATTATCGATTTAATTATTCAATTAAATCCAATTATTCAAATAAAAATTTATTTGACTTATAAATTCACTTATTAATATTTAAAATTAATTAAATATCCAAATTTTAATTAAATAAAATTCTGGGTCGTTACAGGGAATAGCCATGATTTTTTTGTGAGAGAAAGAGAAATGATTTTCGTAAAAGTGAAAAAAATGCAGCTGAAATGAGTAGATTACACGGCCAAAACAATTAAGAGAAGAGTTGGGAAAATGAAAGGTCGGAAATGCAAAGAGATATAGGAATTTCAAAAGTTTAAAACTCTTCGAATTTCCTATATTATTTTTATTTTTATCTTTTATATATCAATGGCTGAAAACAAAGATGAAAGATCTCAAAAAATAAAATAAATAAGAAAAGAAAATAAATAAATTTAAACAATATCAATTAAATAAAGAAAATGCAGTAAATAACAAACTAGGCTTTATAAATTTGAATAAATTCAAGTGTACTTTAGAAAATTTATATTATTATTCTAAAAATATTAAAATATGAAAATATACCCAAAATAACACATTAACACAAATTAAAATAAAATAAGGTAAAGAAAATATAATTTATATAATTTAAAATAGAAAAAATTGCAAAATAAAACAAATTATACTCAAAATTGAAATATACATAACTTTTGCAGTTTAACTCCGTTTTCAACGAAACGAAAAGCAATGTTCAATTTATTTCATCTATTTTCATAATAAATGATAAAATTTAAGATTTAAAATAATTTAAGTTTGAATTTTAAAAGTCAAAGTTTGAACAGTTTGACCAGAAATTCACTTTACAGTGAAATATTCAAATCATACTAGTTTGAACTATAAATCACTTAATAATCAACATTTATATTTAAAAATGAAATGTTTGAAATAAAACAAATTTAAAATAATTTAAAAATAAAAGAAAGTCCAATTTAAATAATATACAAAAATCTAGGGTTGTTACAATAGTAATTGAATCTTAAGTTCTTCACGGAACAAAGCCTGAGTTTGTCTTGTTGCTTGACATGTTTTGTTATATTCGTCCCAAAGTCAGAATTAACTTGCACCAAGTTACACCGTTAATCTGGCACGACGTCTTGCGGATTGATTTTGGTTTTTCTGGAAGGTGGTAATAGCTTAGGGTAGCATCTCGTATGCACCTCATCTTGTTATCACTTTCCAAAGAACTGAAATCGACTTATGCTGAGAATTCTCTACTTGATTCGAAACCATTGATTTATAGTTGCTCATTTTGGATTGGTTCTGTCATTACACAGTCGTGTACCTAAATAGGAAGAGCTTTCTATGTCACTTCAGACTGCGGATCCGTTATCGATCGTTGATCAGTAACAGGTAAGTGTAGGAGAAATAACTTTAATGAATGATACGAAAAGCTTTCTTCTTTCTTTGCTGGAAGTGAACTATCTACATAGGATAGAGCATTTGTATTGTTCAGGACACTGAGCCCATCCCACATAGATAACACACTGCACTTGCCTCAATCAACGCTTGAAATCCGATGAGTCGGCATAAATCGGTATTTTTTTGGAATTCAAGTGTCAATCATAGGGAGAATTTTAGTTATAAATAGAATTACCTAACCACGTTAATACAAGTTCAGTTGTATAGAATAAAGCATCTGTCATCCCATCGTAAATCCAGTGGAGGAAGTTCGACACTTTCGAAAGCCGAATTGACATTAGTTATTGTAACATCTCGTATCCGGAGGCCAAAAGCTTTGCAGTCATCTATTGTAACGATCCATAATTTTCGAAAATTAAATTTCTTAATTAAATAAGTTTTGGAATTTAATATTGTGAAAAAAATTAATATTTATTAATGAGAAAAATAACTAGAATGAAATGTAATAATGTTAATTTAAGGTAATTGATAATCACTTTAATGTAATTCCAATTAATTGAAATTATTGTAAAGTTATAATTAGTTATAAAGTGTAAATAAGGAAATAAACCAAATGTTGTATTACACAATGAAATTTTATGTAATTAATTGAATTTGGTTAATATAGAATAATTAATCAGTATGTGAATTTATTAGTTTTGTTTAACAATAAATATAGAAATGCGTTTGAAATTGTAAGTTGTAACAATTGTTTAATTATCATTTCACTATTTAATCCGTAGAAATTTAATTGAAAATCAGTTGTAATTAATATATTTAAATATTGCAGTTAATATGAATTAAAAAGATAACCATAGAATATTGATGTAATAAATGGCAAACCGATATTAATTTTATCCATAAAGTAATAATGAATTGAATAATAAGATGAAAAATCAAATAAATGGAATTATTGGAATTTAAGATAATAATCAATGAATTTATTCAATTGTACTTAAACACCGTAATATGTGCAATATTTAACAAGGGATTTGACATGGACATTTATTTTAAAAGATTATAAATTACTAGGTAATCAAAAATGATAAATTTTGTTCATTATAAAATTGAATTTGAAAAGTGATAAAATCAATCTAATAATAATTGATTTAATTAATGTGAAAATAGCCATTTGGCCACTGTCTCGAATTTTGACGGAACCAGTTCCGTCGGATCCGTAACGCTGAATTATAGTAGATTTCAAGTTTCGTAGCGAATGGACTTGTCGTTTGATCGTGCGAGCTCGAAACACGTAGAAATCAATTTAATGAAATCAATTTAAGTAAACTGATTTAAAAGCTAACTTCTTAAAACCATGGAATTAGAACTTGAGACCTATTCTATTGAATTTAAAAATATCAAAAACATCTATTTCGATATATTGAATGACCTACTTTCGTTTAGAAAACAGAACGGGCTTTTCGGGTCGTTATTTTTGTTTCAAACCAATTTGATATGTTGTTATTTCTTATCGGGCTTTGTTCATATAAATAGCTTTGTTTCTCAAACCTTTGCACTCTTTCAGTTTTCATTATACGTACATCAACTTCTATCTGTTCCTTTCTTCAGTGATAGAAACATATTCCAATTACAAAATCCTATTTCAATTCCAAATTCAAGTCGAAAATCACTCCTCAAAACCATATGAAATTATATATCATTGGAAAGCTCTTGATGAGTGCAATCCACTACTGCTGCTCGTTTTTCGATTCAAATCACCGTTTGTCCATAACTCGTCGATCATTCCCGGCCGTTCATATTAGGTTTTGGGGATTGAACGGTGGATCTTCATCCTAGGAGCGATCGGGAGGCGGTGTTAGGAAGAGGGAGGCGAGTAGGTCATGGATCTATGCTTCATTCGTCGTAAGGTGGCATAGATTTGCGTGGGTGGCTGTCAAAGGCATGGCGGCGGCTGAATGGTAGGTTGAGGCCTCGACGCTAGCATAGGGGAGTTGGCTCGGAGAGGGGGAGGTTTTGGCGTTGGTCGATCGAGGCAGAAGCTGGTGTAGGTGGCATGTTATCATGATGACGGTGGCAGCCGGTCATCGTTTCAACGTGGCCGCGATTTGTTGCAGACTAGGGTTTCTATGCACGTGACAGGGTAGGCGCATGTTTTCTTTATTTATTTTAAATATATCGTATAGCTTCTAATCGTCGTATCTTTTACGAGATTAGATTCACGCGCGGTTTTCTCCGCTGCGACCGTATCGAAATTCTGGACATAATGGAACTAGTTTGGACTAATTAAGACAGTTAGATTTTGGGCCTTTATTTGGATTTCAAATCGATTTGAAACCAAAGGTGAGTGTTTTAACCCCACTCACGACTATTAAATTATCTTATGTTAGTTAAATTTTATGTATGATGTGATTAGAAATTGATTTGTTGATGTCGGTAGATTTAACTCCATTCCAGTTAAATCTGACTATTATTGAATATAATCGCCATTTAATGTAATATTGAAATTTAAATTGCTAGTTAATACATGTTAATGATAATCAGTTAATTGTCGTCGTTGTTTATTGGTTGATTTAAATGGTGATTGTGATGGATGTTTAACTGTTTATATTGGATGACTTGATGTTATGTTATATATCACCCTATAATAGTTTATTATTAGTAAATCATTATGGATTGAAATGATACATACCCGAATGATCTATAGATTAGAGAAAAATTGTTATGGATCGAAATGATAAACTCAAGCGATTTCATGGATTTTGAATTTTGATCCGGAATTGCAGGTTGAAATGATATATATCCGTAAATTTTAAATTATTGTGGGTTGAAATGATACATATCCATATAACTTGACCATAGGGTAGAAAATTATATACGGATACCGGATTGGTTAAATTAAATGATTTTTTTAAATCCATAAATTTTGAATTCTGTTAAATGGTAGTTTGAAATAAAATTTGATTTATATATACTAAATTAATTTCGAAAATCCAAGCTTTAAATGTTGAAATTGGAATTGGTTTAAACGAATTGTTTTAAGGATTTAAATTGAAATTTTAAAGCTGAATTTGAAATATAAATGAAATTTATCGAAATGGAGTTATTGAAATGTTTGAATACCTAAACTTTGAAATCTATGAGTTGAAGTGCTTTAAAATTGTAGTTCAAACATGAATTTGAAATCGATATAAACTGAAATGATTTTTCGGAATTTGTATTGAAAGAAAATTTAGTTTTGTTGAAATCTAGATACAGTCCAGATTTGTTGAAATAGAAAAAATGGTTTAATTTGATATTATTTTCAATTTAATTATTTTAGTTTAAACTGTTAAAAATATATTATTTCAAAAAAATCCTGATTATTAAGATTTTGAAACTATTAAACTATTTAAACTATGTTAACCTATTTTAAAACTATTAAACTTTTTTAATCTATTTTAAACTATTTTAATCTCTTTTAATCTATTTTAAACTATTTAATCTATTTTAAACTATTTTAATCTATCTTAAACTATTTAAACCATTTTAATTTAATTTAAGTTATTTCAATATAATTAAACTATTTTAAACCATTTAAACTATTTTAAAGTATTTTAACTATTTTAAACTATTTTTAAAACTATTTATGACCATCTAAGCTATTTTCTAAATTTCAGAATGTGTAAAGCTGAAGTGTTTATATTTAAATCCTTGATTTAAAAGCGAATATGGTTAAATGACGTTATAAACTGAGTTGGGATTTGAAACGATTTCTTATAGTAAATTGACAAACTTGAGTAAATATGATGATTTTGAAATGAGGATTTAACCTATCTTGTCGATATGATTTCAAAAGTGAATATGATTTTCGAAAGCGATACGATTTGAATTGAATATGATATTTGATATCAATTATGAATTGGTTTTGAAAATGTAAAAGAACTACCCGGTGTGAAATAAGCGTTTGGTTGTTAAAGGGACCAAGATCGGATATTGTCATTCTCTCTCCCAATACCGAAAACCACTTTAACAACAGTGTACGTAGTGGAGATTATAGAATGAAGTAGGATGATTTAGAGAATGATTCTGTATGAGGTATTGATATAGCCATGACTCTCTTGAGTCTGCTTGATGTGACTAAAGTAGAAGCGACGCTGGGCCAAAGTAGGTCGCACCTCTGATCGGGCATGTTTCTTCGATGCCATATTATGACTTTGTGATTGATTTGGTGGTCACCCCTCGATTTGATTATGGGAGTGTGTTTCGAGGTGAGCGGTAGTAGCTACTATGCTTTACCACCAGTCCGAATCCGTAAAATGGTAGTATCCTACCCTAGGCGTTGCCTTGTCACATGCCTTATCGTACCCATTACAAGTTTGTTTTGTACCGTACCTATGGAGTGCTCCCTGAGTATTCCATCAGTTTGATGGGGCTTACAGTATCTATATAGACCATGGGAGTATATAAAAATGTGGGGATATGGGTAATGCCTTAATGCTATTTTAATACTTTACTTCATTGGAGACACTCTACTATGTATTAGTTTAACGGATCTTTGGAGATGGAATCCCGAACATCTCTTAAGTTATTGCACTCACGTTAGACGTTGGATAGGAGATGTCAACCCCCGTAAACATCTCTGATGTCGTTGCACTCATATTTAGTTATTGTTGATTTAACTTACATAAGATCTTTTATTCCTGACTCGAGTGTTTTGTCTTTTCATTACACTCGGTTCAGTCTGAGCTTTTCAGAGTATCAAAGACTGCTTTTTTGAAGAACAAAGATGGAGATTTGTATACTATATTATTTCATATATGTTCTACCGCATCATGTTAGTTCCGCTACATTATTTATTTATTCCTGATGTATGCAATTCTAATCTGTACTGTAAAAGTGTTATCAAATGTTATTTGTATAGCTGCTTCATGAACTGTTTATTTGATTATCATATTTTGTCATTCTACTGTGAGTTTCTATGTTTTGTTTTTCTTTCTATCTTTTCTTTTTCTTATTTACCCCATAACAATTCTTCCTTTTGAATGGTTTGAGTTTGACATGTGTGTCTGCTTATGCATTATTGATTTGTACCGTCCAAAAAGTTGGATCCTAACATTTGGTATCAGAGCTTTGGTTAGCGATAACCTTAGATTTGTAGGGTCTGACTCATTAGTGATAGGGCAGTAATACTCTAGAATGAGTCGTTGAGTGTATATATGAGAGAGCGTACTTGTTAGTGTTATAAAAATGTTTTTATATTGTGTTAATTTGTTTTGTTCAGTTTATAAATTTTGGTTGGTAAATAGGATGCTATGGCATCAGTAGAGATTTCTAAACACTTAATAGGGCAGATCAACACAATATTCTTTGGAATATGGGTAAATGAAATAATTTCACCTAGTATTATATTTTGTATATAAAAAAATCATTTTTATAAATGATAGAGTTGGATGTGATATGTTTGATGTTAAGAAGTGAAATTTGATAAATATGGATTACAAATAGAATTTACAAATGGAATAAATATGTATTGGAATTTGAGGACTAAATTTCCCAAGGTTTGAAATTGGGTTTCAAAAGGATTTTGGAATATAATATTAGTATTATTTGGAAGTGTTTTCGGATATAAATATTTTCAAAGTGAATTGAAAGAAATGTTTTAAAGGAAATTTTAAAGGAAACAAGTTTTGTACTCCCTTCTCTATCGTAGGAAAATAATTTCGGTGATGAGCACACGCATCATCGACGTCCATTTTCGAGTTTCAAAGTGGGAAGGTCACTGTAGTAGTTTTACTACACATTTGTTTGATAAACAAATCTTAACTTTGAATTTCTATACATGATTTGATCTATAATGGATATGAATATATATATATATATATATATATATATATATATATATATATATTATTTTAGAATGATTTGAAAGGAAACCCGATATTCAGTTCTTAAGTTTCTGTAAATTAGAAATTTTAATTATTATAATGAATGAAATTTTGACTATTTTAATAACTGGAATCTTCTAAAAAAGGAAATAAGAAACTGGATGTTAAGTGATTAGTGAAATATATAAGAAAGTGGAAATTTCTAACTTGTAAATCAAAATATATGAAAAATTTAAAAGTTGTAATTATTGAACATCTTGTTAATTTAAAATGAACAAGATAAACTTGTGTAATATTCAATGACATTCAAAAAGACATATGTATAACTTACCAAAATGTTAAAAGTTGTATTATTAAATAAAAATATGCGATAAAATATTATACAAATGAAACTTAAAGTAGTGAAAGTGTTCAATAGAATTATTTCTATAAATAATAATTTTAATGTTATAAAAATGTTATGAACTTAAGTTAATAATTTGAATACTAGTAATTGAATATAACAGAAATACCGTAAGTAATTGATTATAAACTTAAGTTAACATTTTAAGCTATTTATAATCAGATTAAATAATAAAGGTGAATTCTATATTAAGTAAATGATTATAACTTCTGAAAATATTGAATTGATTAAGAAATAGACTTAATATTCAATTGACATTATAAAAGGAAAAAGTAAATGTAAATTTAAGATAGAAATACCTAAGTATGAAATGTTTTATTTATTGGAAATCAAGTATATCATTAAATAATAAATGTGAATTAAACTATACTGAAAAGTATGTAATACTTAAATAATGAATTCATTGATTATAAAAAAAATGAATGGAAAGAACATATGTAAGCAAAAGAAAACTAATTTATGGAAAATGGCATTGTACGAATGACTGCGAAATGAATTTTTGTAAGTAATGAAAGTAAATTAAAGAAAATAATCGTTGTATGAATGAAAAAAAATTGAACAGTAAATGATGTGAAACGAGATTAATTAGAATAAACTTAAATAACATTTGGAATTCTTGGTTGTCAGGCTTACAGGATGTTTAGGGATGGATACTTCTAACTATATAAGGATGTATAAATAATCTATTAAGTTTTATCAAATAATGTTGAATGTATGGTACATTTAGTAGTTTATTTATCATTTTATACAATTAAAGGTTTCTGAACCTGAACAAACCATTAGTTTTGGTTGCTATGGATGTATGGTTGATTTCTTTGATTGCATGTGATGATTGTATTATCTGTCTGCAAGTGACTATTGGTAAGTTGTGTTGATTTGTTTTGTTATTAATCGAAAAAATTAAAATATTTCTCTTGTACATAATTATCAACCTCTTTGGATTACATAAGTGAAATATAGATTTATGGAAGCAATAGCTACTACTTTTGGTTTCATAAATAAAGCGTTGTTTGCTCGACAAATAGGTACGTTCTCGAATTATGGCTTTATAGTGATATTATATTGTTTTTCCCATAGTTTAGGATATTTTATTTTGAAATATGATATATATATATAGTTATTATTGATGTTATTATTTCTTCCGGACCTCTCTGTACAAAGGAGACTCTACCGAAAGTTTCCTTAGAATTTTTTTTCTAAAAGTGGAAATGTTTTTCAAACTTTTATTGAACTTGAATATGAAAGGATTTATTGTTTATAAATTGAAACATTTTATTTAAATTATTTAATTATGTAAATTAATTCTTTTTAAATTGAATACTTTGAATAAAATATATTAATTCCTTCTTTTTCCTTTTCGATGACGAAAAGTTTTGAGTGAGTGAGAGTGTAATGACCTATAATTTTCGATAAATTTGGAATTTAATGTTGTGAATTTTTTTAGAAATTAAGATTTATTAATGAGAAAAATAGTTAGAATGAAATGTAATAGTGTTAATTTAAGATAATTGATAACTACTTTAATATAATTCCAATTAACTGAACAGGAAATTATTGTAAAGGAAAAAATTTCACAGCTTTTTAGCCTCAAGGACAGACCTTCAATATTTTATCCTAAAAGACAACTTTCTGTAGGTATCAGTTTTTAGTTATTGATAGCAGTTTTTAGGTATCAGTTTATAGTTATCGGTAGCAGTTTTTAGGTATCAGTTTTTAGCTCGGTATCAGTTTTGTTGTCCTTATGAATAATTTTGGAAAATGTTTGTCCTTATGAATAACTTTTAAAAGAATGTTTGTCCTTGTGGTAAAAATATTAAGGTCATGTCCTTGAGGCAAAAAATATACAAATCTTTGTTCTTTAAATTAATTCAAATGTTTGTAAAATTATAATTGGTTATAAAGTGTAAATAAGGAAATAAACTAAATGTTGTATTAAATGGTGAAATTGTATGTAATTAATTGAAATCGGTTAATATAGAATAATTAATCAGTATGTGATTTTATTAGCTTTGTTTATTAAAAATAAACATAGAAATGTGTTTGAAATTGTAAGTTGTAATAATTATTTAATTATCATTTCACTATTTAATCCGTGGAAATTTAATTGGAAATTAATTGCAATTAATCTATTTAAATATTGCAGTTAATATGAATTAAAAAGGTAACCGTATAATATTGATGTAATAAATGGCAAACCAATATTAATTATGTCCATAAAGTAATAATGAATTGACTAATAAGACGGAAAATCAAATAAATGGATTTATTGGAATTTAAAATAATAATCAGCGAATTTATTCAATTGAACTTGAACGCTGTAATTTGTGCAATATTTAACAATGGATTTGACATGGAAATTATTTTAAAAGACTATAAATTACTAGGTATTCAAAAATGATAAATTTTATTAGTTATAAAATTTGAATTTGAAAGTGATAAAATCATTTTAATAATAATCTATTTAATTAACGTGGAAATAGTCATTTTGGACACTGTCTCGGATTTTGATGCAATCGGTTCCATCGAATCCGTAACGGTGAATTATTGTATGATTTCAAGTTTCGTAGCGATCAAACTTATCGTTTGATCGTGCGAGCTCGAAACGCGTAGAAATCAATTTAAATAAGCTGATTTTAAAAGCTAACCTCTTCATACAATGGAATTAGGACTTGAGACCAGTTCCGTTGAATTTATCGAAAACATCTATTTCGATATATTAGATGACCTACTTTCGTTTTGGAAACAGCAAGGGCTTTTCGGGTCGTCGTTGTCATTTCGGACCAATTTAATATGTTGTTTGTAATAACCTATATTTTTAGCCATTTAAAAATATTTAATTTAATTTAATTATCGAATAAAGATAGTTAGAAAGAAAAATTTATGTTGTTGTTAATGAAAATATATCGAATGGAAGTGATAATCTAAACTGAATCTATAAATGACAAACTTGCAATAAGGGAAAAGTTTTAATTAGTATCTGAATTGAAACAAACAATATTCAATTGTATTAAATTAATAACTGAAGTATGAACAATAAATGTCATTTAAATAAAGAAATTGAATAAATGTGCAATAAGATAAAAAAAATTCAATACAACCTTTTGATATTGATTGTAAGGAATAAATAATAGAATTCGAATTAACAAATATTTTTCTTACATACGATATTGATTGGTTGTTAATAAAAGAAGAACATAAGTCGAATAAATAAATTTTTTGATATTGGAAAATATCTAGAGGTATATTTCTGGGAGCTATATTAAATTTTCAAAACACTAATTTTTGAATAAGAAAAATATATATAAGTATGTATATAGGTATATATGTGTATATGTAAATACACACACACATACATGTATAAACTTCATAATGGTAAATTTCAAACTTATGACTATATATATATATGGGTAAATGTTTATAAAAATATTGCATATGGAAATATAAATATCTATATATGTGTGTGTGTGTGTGTGTAAACATGTGTATATCTAAATGTATATATAAATATGTAAATATGTAAATGTGTGTGTGTGTGTAAATATGAAAAATGAGTATGTATATATCTAAAGGTAATAGGTAAAAATGTAAATATGAATATGATGGCAAAACCTCAAGTCAAGCACGCCAAAACTTCACCTCAAGCACATATTACATCAAATCACAGACAAAAGATCAAACCAATGCGTAAGAAATCAAATTAGCAAAAATCAAATGAAAAGAAAATAAACCCTGTAATATGAAAAGTAGCAGCCACCTATATGTATGTTTCAGCCTCCTAGATTTGCACTGTACACTTTCCTTTCCTATACACACACACAGACATCTTGTTCACTTTCTTATAAAAAAATATAACAAAGAGCTGCCATTAAATCAAAAAGGAATCAAGTTGCTAAAAGCTGGAAGAAGGAAATAAATTATAGTGTTCATCATCTTTTAAAAACTGCGAGTAAAACATCCAACTCTTGTTTACTGTTATATATGCAACTATGATCTTTGTTGAATTATTGATACATATCAGGTATATATATGTTGTGATGTGAAAATGAATACGAGTTTGTGTAATAGACATGGATAAATCTTACCTGAACATCAAAATCACTGTATATTTTCCTTATAGGCTTCATGTTCTTGCCTTGTTGTATAAAACAGTTAACCTTTCCACTTGGAAAATCTATAACTCATCATCCCTTCAGTTTTATAACATGATTCCAAAACAAATAGTGTTTGTTTTTAAATGGAAAATTTTTAAAATTTATTTTATTTAAATTCATGGTGCCTAGAGGAAGAAAACTTCCATTTGCACTAAGTAAATCATTTGTGGCCGAAATTCAAACATCACAATTAAATCATTAAATGATATGGTGTTGATCATCAGAGAAAAACATGATTTTTAAGGGTAAATCAAGGATTTTTAAGCTTGTGAGGAAGGTTAAATTTGAAGACGAACGATTTTAGGGGAAATGTCAAATTATGACGAGACGGTTGATGTTGAGGCGAATGGTTGGTCGTGAAGGAGTTGCAGGTGATGGTACACACGAGAAAAATGGAATGGCGATTTTATGTGGCGTGGGTAGGTCATTCGAGGTCACTTTAGGGTTTGGACGGGTTGTGTTATGGGTTTTGGGTTCGAAGCAATGGCGTGGTGAGGGAAGAGGAAGAGGGCTGTGCACTGGGGGAAGGGGGAGAGGGGATGTTGGCGAACCTCTGGCTGGAGTTTGGTGGGAAATGGCGGTTGTGGGAGGCAAGACAAGGTGATTGGAAAGCATGGTGTTGTTCCAGGTTTTGGATTGAAGTTCGAAGTTGAAAACTGGGGTTGGGTCGTGGATTCCAGGTATGTAGGCAGGTTGTGGTGGACATCGGTGGTTTGAATGGAGAGTCGGCGGCGAGGGACGTCAATTGGAGTGGATGTATACGTGCATGGATTTGTGCACGTCTTCGTGCAAATGAAATAGAGAGGGAAGAAGGAACTAGAGAGAAGGGGAAAGAAGGTGTTAGCTGTGTGTATTGGGTTGATGGGCCGGGTTTTTTTGTTTTAGTGGGCTGATAAGTTGGTTAAAACAAAATGGAACTTATTTCTTTATATTTGATAACCTAAATTTTAGAACTCTATTTCTACTTGATTTAAAACCCAATCAACATTAAAAATTTTACATCGGGATCCTAATGCTGTGTATTTTTATCTGAGCTAAGATAGTCATGTTTTTATGCAATGTACAAATTGAATGATTTAAATAATTAAAGTGAACAAATAAAGAATCTTTTATTTGATTTATTATCTGATAATTAATCAATAAATTTTTAAATGGATCGCCTAATTTTAACAAATTTTCAATAAATCGTTTTATTTAATTTCTTTGGTTAACGAGTAATTTGGATTAAAAGTATAACTCGTCTTAGTAAATTGAAACCAATTCAATTCTGAGTTGTGAACCAAATTCAATATAAATCGTTGGGTGATATTAAGAACTTATGCTTTGACTTTTATTTCTATTTAAATTGATCTCAATTATCTATTGTCTGTGCCATTAAGTAGCCAAACAAATCTAGAGTAAATAGAATAAAACGTTGACATGTTTTATTGAGAGTAAATCGACTTGTACTGATCACTATTCCGATTTTGGAAAATGGGATGATTACAAGCAAATAAATTTCGATGGACCGTTTGTGATAAGAAACATATGGAATGAATTTCCATATGTGATTATTGGCACCCTGATTGTTAAATTGTTATTTAAACGACTTGGCCTTTTAAAATTTATCGTTTGGATATGAAGAGACCGGGATCGGATATCTGCATTATCCGAAACCACTTCGATCCAATATCCACCGCAAACCTTTACGGTTTTGATTCTAGGGCCCAGCATGCTGGAATTAAATTAATGTAACAATTTTGGTCATTTTAATAAGTAATTGTACTTAGACACTGTTATAATATCATCGGATTTTCTATAAAAAATATTAGTTATCGTAAGTGAAAAACTCATCGTGTTTATGTGTGATGCGGTCTTACGAGATACCTTTATTTTTCAAAGGATTTTGATAACCTAAATAATTCAAATTGGGTGTGTTTTCTCACGCTGGTTTTCCAGACTGACTCGGGTGTTATTTTATTATAATGCTCGGGTCAGACCGAGTATTACATATTCAAGTAAGGATGCTATGAAGCTTAGGAGAAGAACTGGAAGACAGAGACGTATTTCACATAATTGATTATATGCCGCTGTGTATTGTAGGCTGTATATTCAGCACTTTTGAGGATAAATATTATAACTGTCTAGATTGATTTGTTGATTGTTGTACTCTGATGATTGTATATATTAATTGATACAAATTCTTTTGTATAAAAATCTGTTATTATATTTTATTCTGCTGCGATTGCAAGATTCTATGTCGTTGATTCTGTTTCCTTCTATCTTTTCTTCTTCACCCCAAATGATCTGGTATTTTCGGCACTTGACTATTTGACATGTTATACAGTGAACGTATGGATGTCGATTTTCGAAGATCGAAAATTCGGGTCCATTACATTTGATATCAGAGCTGAAAGTTAAGCGAGAGCCTTGGCTTTGGTGAGGATTACTCATCAGAGATAGGGTCAGTAGTACCCTAGAATGAGTCTGACTGTATATATGTATAAGAGAGAGCGTATTTGTTAGTGACATAAAAATATTTTGATATTAATAAATGAAATGATTTTAACTTGGGTTTTATATAGAATATAAAAGAATGAACCCTATCAACCGATAAAATCAATCGTGACTATTAATGATGATTGGATGTTATCTCTTTGTTGATTGACTGTTTTATTAATATGGATGTGCATATTATCGCTTATTGATTGTCATGCTCGGCCAGTATATGAGCATCAATTATTGGCTGTTAATTTGAGCATTTGACTATGGTTGGAAAATTTTGGTTTTTGAAAAATATCTAACCAACTGAGAAGCTGCATGATTAACATGGATTTTGAAGTGAATATATATATAAATTTCCCCCTGTATCATTTTAAAGAGTAATGGATACAATTTGAAAGTGATATATGAAATATGGTTTATCTAGACATGGTTAACAAATAAACAAAAAGTTATTCAAACTGAAAATTCGAGAGTTTGGATTTTAGGATTTTTTTTTTTGAAATCGTTTTAAAATTCGAAAAATATATAATTGCATAATTTAAAATTATTTTCCAAATAGAACTTTAATAAATGATTTCAAAGTGATTTGAAAAGGGGATTTTCAAAAGACTTAAAAGAAATGAAGTCCAGAACTCATTTATGTCGCAGGAAAATAAATTTTGGTGATGATTACAGCATCATCGGCATTCATTTTCGAGTTTCAAAGTGGGGGAGGCCACTTTAGTAGCTTTGCTACTCGTTTGTTTAATGAAACTGATTTGATTAAGATCCCGAAGTATGATTTGATATTCGTTAAAAAAACATGTATATATTTATTTCAAACGATTTGGAACCCGGTGTTCAATTCTCGAATTTTGGATTGAATTATATTACAAACACATGTATCCTATGCATTAGGATTGATTAATTGATTGATTGTGCATCTTGTTGAGATGATTCGTTGCCGATTTTCTATTTTGAATTGGAATTTGATTTTCCAACTACTCTGAATGGATGAACACTTCCAAATTGAGAATTAATTTTCAAAGATGATTTTTTTGGAAAGTATATAAAGTTATGGCCCTTGGTCTAATTCCACGACGGAGAGTTTAGCTTTGAAAATTTTAAAATAAAGACTAATGGAAGTTGAATAATTTTAAAAAGCTAAATAGTTTGGTAAGCAAAATGAATAAGAATATATTATATCATTTAAATATGAAATTTGTTTGGAATGTTTTAAATGAAATTTTGTTTTAAGAAATATTTCAGAATAATGTAGAGATTTTTTTTAAAAAAAGAATACAAAGTATGAAGTTAATTTGAAAACTATTGATTTGAAAGGTACTCGATCTTGAAAGTGATACTCTTGTATATAATGGAATTCATATAAGTGTGATATTTGAAGTCATGATTTTGAAAGGGCACTATGTATAGTATGATATATTTGTAAAAGGTATGGAGAGGTACCCTCCACGAAGATGTATAGTATGATATGCTTCGACCCAGATGGACTTGGGGAATCTTGGAATGGGTTCGACCGAAAAACCCTAATATACTTGGGTGAATTCAGAAATGGATTCGAACCGATATGGTTGTCTGGACTTAAACTCATGAGCTCCTCGATTTTTTCAAGGGTAGATGTTCTTTAGTTTACCAATGGAGGCGCTTTCGATCCTGGGATCTGTTGTTTATGGATCATTTAGGAAGGAAGTGCATCCATTGCGTAAATCATTGAATCGGTAGTGTACCACTACAGCAAGGGTCGATGGTCCCTTGTTTATGAAATAGCTACGATATTTTTCTGGAATTCGGAAGGTGGAAGGATCTTCTGGAAGGTTTTGTGTCCATTGCGTAAAGAATGGATCGACAGCGGGCCACTGCGATCGTAACATCATCATTTGACATCAGATTTTGAGCGGTACTTTTCATATCCATTTTTAAGCATTTTTCACTGGGTGTTGAAACAGGTTTACTAAGTACTTAGAGATTTCTAGTCTTGCGCCTGATTAATGTATTACTAGATTCTGTAAGAACGAGGATAAACCTGCTGAAACATCAAGTTATCAAAAGTATTTTAGATATAAAAGTATTTTGTTACATAAGAATTTTATGTCTTTTTGTTTATGTTTCTATTCTCTTATTCTGCTCTTTTCGAGGAAGAAAAGTTCTAAGTAGAAGAGATTGCAACGACCCATATTTTTAACCATTTAAAAATATTTAATTTAATTTAATTATCGAATAAAGATGGTTAGAAACAAAAATTAATATTGTTATTAATGAAAATATATCGAATGGAAGTGATTGTCTAAATCGAATGTGTAAATGACAAAATTGCAATAAGAGAAAAGTTTTAATTAGTATCTGAATTGAAACAAACAATATTTAATTGTATTAAATTAATAGCTGAAGTATAAACAATAAATGTCGTTTAAATAAAGAAATTGAATAAATGTGCAATAAAATAAAAGATGACAACAAATTTCAGTATAACCTTTTAATATTGATTTTAAGGAATTAATAATAGAATTCGAATAAACAAATGTTTATTCTTAAATACGAGATTGATTGGTTGTTAATAAAAGAAGAACATAAGGTGAATAAATAAATTTTTTGGTATTGGAAAATATCTTGAGATATATTTCTGGGAGCTATATTAAATTTTCAAAACGCTAATTTCCAAATAAGAAATATATATATATATAAGTATGTATATAGGTATATATATGTATATGTAAATATATATACATATATAATGTATAAACTTCATAATGGAAAATTTCAAACTTGTGACTATATATATATATATATATATATATATAAATGTTTATAAAAATAGTGCATGTGATATATATGTAAATATGTGTATATCTAAATGTATAGATGAATACGTAATTAGATATCTATATATATGTAAATATGATAAAGTGAATGTGTATATATCTAAAGGTAATAGGTAAATATGTAAATATGTATATGTAAATAGTGAATATGAAAATATATATATGGTAAAAATAGTGTATATGTAAGTCTATATATATATATGTAGGGTATGTATACACAAGAAGCTTCTCAAGTCAAGCACACAAAAACTTCACATCAAGCACATATTGAATCAAGTCACACACAAAAGATCAAATCAATGCAGAGGAAATCAAATCAGCAAAAATTAAATGAAAAGAAAATGGAGACTGCAATATGAAAAGTAGCAGCCACCCTATATGTATGTTTCAACCTCCTAGACTTGCACTGTACACTTTCCTTTCCTATATATACACAAAGCCACCTTTTTCACTTGCTTATAAAAGAAAAAACAATAAAGAGCTGCCATTAAATCCAAAAGGAATCAGGTTGCTAAAAGCTGGAAGCAGGAAATAAATTACAGTATTCATCATCTTTTAAAAACTGTGAGTAAAACATCTAACTCTTGTTTACTGGTCTATATGCAACTATGATCTTTGTTGAATCATTAACATATATCAGGTATATATGTGCTGTGAATATGTATATGAATGTGTGTAATAGACATGGATAAATCCTACCCGAATATCAAAATCACTGTATAGCTTTCTTATAGGCTTCCTGTTCTTGCCTCGTTGTACAAAACAGCTAACCTTTCCATTTGGAAAATCTATAACTCATCATCCCTTTAGTTTTATAACATGATTCCAAAAAAAATAGTGTTTTTTAAATGGAAAACATTTTAAAATTTATTTATTTAAATTCATGGTGCCTAGAGGGAGAAAACTTCCATTTACAGTAAGTAAGTCATTTGTGGCCGAAATTCAAACACCGCAATTAAATCAATAAATGATATGGTGTTGATCATCGGAGAAAAACATGAATATTAATGGTGAATTGAAATTTTTTAATGTTGTGAGGAAGGATGAATTTGAAGATGAATGATATTAGAGGAAATGTCAAATTACGGCGAGATAGTTGATTTCGAGGTGAATGGTTGGTTATGAAGGAGGTGCAGGTGATGGCACACACGAGAAAAATGAATGGAGATTTTACGCGGCGTAGGTGGTGGGTCAGCCGACGTCAATTTAGGGTTTGGATGGGCTGTGTTGTGGACTTCAGGTTCGAAGCAATGCGCGTGGTGAGGGAAGAGGAGGAAGGCTGCGCATCGGGGGAAAGGGGAGAGGAGATGTTGGCGAACCTCTAGGGGAGTTTGGTGGGAAATGGCGGTCGTGGGAGGCGAGACGAGGTGATTGGAAAGCATGGTGTTGTTCCAGGTTTTGGATTGAAGTTTGAAATTGCGAACTGGGGTTGAGTGGGTTCCAGGTATGTAGGCAGATTGTGGTGGACGTGGGTGGTTTGGGTGGAGAGTCGACGACGAGGGACGTCAACCGGAGTGGATGTACACGTGCATGGGTTTGTGCACGGTTGTATATTCAGCACTTTTGAGGACAAGTTATTATAACTGTCCGGATTGATTTGTTGATTGTTGTACTCTGATGATTTCTTGTGTATTAACTGATACAGGTTCTTTTGTATAAAAATCTATTATTATATATTATATTTTATTCCGCTGCGATTGTGAGATTCTGTGTTTTTGATTCTGTTTTCTTCTATCTTATCTTCTTCACCCCTAATGATTTGGTATTCCCGGCACTTGACTATTTTGCTTGTTATACAGTAAACGTAGGATGTCGATTTTCAAGGGTCGAAAATTCTGGTCCGTTACATTATTCTTTCTTATTGGGCTTTGTTCATATAAATAGCTTTGTTTCTCAAACCCTAGCAGTCTTTCAGTTTCCACTGTATGTAAATCTACTTCTATCTGTTCCTTTCTTTAATGGCAGAAACATATGTCAATTATAAAACCCTATTTCAATTCAAATCAAAAATCAGACTCCTTAAAACCATATCGAATTATATATCATTGGAAAGCTCTTGACGAGCGCAATCCACCACTATTGCTCTTTTTTTGATTCGAGACACCATTTGGCCAGAATTCATCGATCATTCTCGGCAGTTCGTATTAGGTTTTGGGGATTGAACGCTTGATCTTCGTGCTGGGTCGGGAGGTGACGTTAGGAAGAGGAAGGCGAGTAGGCCATGAATCTGTGCTTCACTCAAATGTGGTCTGGATTTGTCGTGAGTGGCTATCATAGGCATGGTGGCGGCTGAATGGTAGGCTATGGAGGAGGCCTCGGCGCTAGCATTGGGGAGGTTGGCTCGAAGAGGGGGAGGTTTTGGCATTGGTCGATCGAGGTGGAAGCTGGTGTAGGTGGATCGATATCACGATGAAGGTGGTGGCCGGTCATCATTTCGACGTGATTACGATTTGCTGTTGACTAGGATTTCTGTGCACATGAGAGGGTAGGTGCTTGTTTTCTTTATTTTATTTTATTTATTTGAAATATATTGTAGAACTTCTAATCATCGTATCTTTTTCATACGAGATCGGATTTATGCGTGGTTTTCTCCACTGCGATCGTATCGAAATTCTCGACATTATGAAACTAGTTTGGACTAATTCTGAGATTGTTAGATTTTAGACCTTTATTTGGATTTCAAATTGTTTTGAAATCAAAGGTGAGTGTTTTAACCCACTCACGACTACTAAATTATCTTATGTTAGTTAAATTTAATGTATGATGTGATTAGAAATTGACTAGTCAATGTTGGTAGATTTAAATTGTCATTCCAGTTAAATCTGACTTTTATTGAATTTAATCACCATTTAATGTAATAATGCAGTTTAAATTAATAGTTAATACCTATTAATTTGTTTATTGGTTGATTTGAATGGTGGTTGTGATGGATGTTTAACTGTTGTTATTGGATGACTGGATGTTATGTCCTATAACACCTTGCAACTTTCCGTAGTTTATTATTTGTAAATCATTGTGTTTTGAAATGATACATACCCGAACGATAGTTAGGAAAAAATCTTTGTGGGTTGAAATGATAGACTCGAGCGATTTTATGGATTTTGAATTTTAACTCGGGATTGCGGGTTGAAATGATATATACCCGTAAATTTTAAATTATTGAGGGTTGAAATAATATATATCCGTATCACTTGACCACATGGTAGAAAATTATATACGAACACCGGATTGGTTAAATTAAATAATTATTTTAAATCCTTAAATTTTGAATTCAATTAAATGGTAATTTGAAATAAAATTTGATTTATATAAATTGAATTAATTTCGAAAATCCAAGCTTTAAATGTTGAAATTAAATTTGTTTAAATAATTGTTTAAAGGATTTAAATTGAAATTTTAATGCTGAATTTGAAATATAAATGAAATTTATCGAATTGGAGTTATTCAAATGTTTGAATATCTAAACTTTGAAATCTATGAATTTGAAGTGCTTTAAAATTGTAGTTCAAACATGTATTTGAAATCGATATAAATTGAAATGATTTTTGAGAATTTGCATTGAAAGAAAATTTAGTTTCGTTGAAATCTGGATACGGTCCAGATTTGTTGAAATGGAAGAAATGGTTCAATTTGAGATTAATTTCAAATTAATTATTTTAATGTAAATTGTTAAAGATATATTATTTTAAAAAATCTTGATTATTAAGATTTTCAAACTATTAAACCATTTAACATATTTTAACCTATTTTAAAACTATCAATTTTTTTTAATCTATTTTAAACTATTTTAATCTATTTTAAAATGTTTTAATATATTTTAAACTACTTTAATCTATTGTAAACTATTTAAACCATTTTAATTTAAGTTATTTTAATATAATTCAAACAATTTTCAATAATTGGATTTTATACTGGTTTTATACCGGATTTTATACTGGTTCGGAGTTACCCTACATCCAGTCCTATACCAAGGCAAACCACCTCATACGGATTTTTATTATACCAATGTCGAGATTACAATCCTCAGTTTCTAAAGGCCTTGAGGTACCCTCATGTCTCACGAGTCTGAGGCAAACTCTCTTAATTTAAGGGACTCAAGATCACCCAATTGATTTCCAAGCACAACCACACCTTATAGAGAAACTCGATAAACTTTTGATTATAAATTGATCCTATAACTCTGAATATCACTTTGATCTTCGAGAGTGGGCATAGAATCAAACAAAAATGAGATTCTAATTTAATTCACTTGAGAATTCGGTAGAATTTCGGCACGATCTTTAAAATATGAAAATTATAGAATATGGATTTATGGAGAAGAAGAAGTGAGGAAAATATGAAATTAATTATTAATAAATTTGTTTGTGAATGCTATTTATAAAGCACCAACGGTCATAACCATTCGTGAAGAGATTTAAACGAATAGACACTTCTTTTGAAAATTGAAACTTTTGAACTCAATGGCCAGCATGTCGACATGGGGTATCCCATGATGTCGACATTCCTATGTTAAAAACAATGTAAAATTTGTTTTGAAAACGAAGTTTAAAACAAGATTTTATTTTAAAACAAAAACAAAAAATATTTTAAGGCTAAAACATCTTTTTGAAAATCATTCGAAAAGATAATTTTATGGCTAAAATATTTTGAAAAGCAGTTTTGAAAACTTTTGAAAAACCATTATGAAGTAGTTTTGCAAGCTTCTTTCTGCAGAATATCTCATCACATCAGAACTCGAGAACTTATACAAAACCAAGATGTTCGTGGGTTTGTAAGCCACTTGTTGTTGGGCGAATTCTCACCCAGAAGATCTCGAGACCAAGAAGTCACAGTTTCACCCGGGCTTACAACCTCCACTTCGTTCGACAAACGCCAGGCTCAACACAAGCATAGAAGTCTATCCAGCCCAGAGCCCATTCGGCATTTCCATATATGAAGCCTCGTTCGGCAATACAAGAACATGGCCGTTCGGTGAGACTCATCCGGTCCTCCTTCCACCGAACCAACTCCCCTACCGGTCCAGTCACTACCGGTCCACCAACCTTCACACCCCTATGCCGGACCAAAAGGCCTACCGGACCATCTCCACAACCGGTCCAAACAAGCACCGAACCACCTCACTGCCGGTCCACATCCACACTCACTGCCACCGGTCCACACATACCACCGGTCCATACCTACCACCGGTCCAAACTCAATGCCGAATGAAGCTCCGCCGAACCAGATGATTGCCAGTCCAGATTGCTTCAGCCCGGGCCCACCAGCAGCTATATACTTCCAAGACCCCTGCCCCCTACCTCATTCTATAAATAGAGGGGCAGGGGTACAGCAATGGCAGACAAGTTTGAGAGCTCAAGCACGGAAGGAACTTTCAAACTACTTTTATATACTTTCATACAAAGCATTGTACTTGTAATCTGAAACAAAGAGGATAATAACATATAAAGTGGACGTAGGCACGTTCTGGCCGAACCACTATAAATCTGTGTGTCTCTTACATTTCAGCCCCTGCTTTTTTCATATTTACATAACTCATCTGAATCATTAAGAATCACATAAAATCAACTAAATCACACGACTCGGAGGTGTTTGCCCATTTTTCGCGCAAACATTTTTGGTGCTTTCACTGAGAACTTCGAACTCGAAGCTTCAGCTTCCCTCATTCAACCTTCTTTCCCAATAGCACCCTTCATTGCCTAGGAAACATGACTTCCAGGCCAAGAAAAGACGCCAACAAGGGAAAGAACGTTGCAACTAGCAGCGCTCCAAATCCAGTGGATCCAGATCAAGAGAACCATCCCACTACAGCAGCGGTGCCACATGTAGATCACGCAATTCCAGCAGCCCCTGCCACGGAACAACCGGCAGTAATCACTAGAGCAGACCTAGACAGAGTTGTGGTGGAAGTGACTAACCGCTTCGCATCCCAACAAGAAGCTTTGGTGAACCAACTCATGTCACGCTTAAGGGATGTCGAAGAATCCAACCGCAACACTGAATCATGGGATGAATCTCAATCTGGAGGATCTCGGAGACAGCAAAGGTACTCCCTCTTCGAGGAAGCCATCAACAGGAACAACAATGATAGGGGCCGCGCCCGGACTCAGCCCGAACTCCGACTCGAGGAAGCGCTTGGAACCGAACCCAGTGGGGGAGGCGCCAGGCAAGGGTCGGATGTAGCTGAGCCAGTCATGCCACCTAATCATAGAAACCCCGCTGAACGGAGCCGAGCTAGAACCCAGCCCGAAGTTGACCCCATGCAAATGCTCGAAACAGAACCCCACAGGGGAAGATCAAGGCATGGGGCAACTGTAGCTGGTCCTAGCATGCATCCGAGCAGCCAGAGGCAACCACTGGATAACGTCAGAAGTGATAGACTATACCATCCCTACAGGTCATCTGGACGAGATCGATCCCGCAGGGAAGAACCAAGTTCATTTCTATCCGCTCCAAATTCTGACGAAAGAATGGCACGATTATTTAGAGAATGCGTCCAACGGGAGCTAAGGGACCGAGGAATAGGCGCTAGGGTCACCAGCCCCTTCACCCGCAATATCGAAACTGTCATCACCCCCCGGGAATGGAAAATGCCAACCATGGAACCTTACAAGGGAACTTCCAACCCATCGTACACTTACAAAGATACACCCAGCATATGCTCATGAGCGGAGCAACAGAAGGGGTGCTGTGTAAATGCTTTCCGCTATTCCTAGCAGATCTAGCTACCTCCTGGTTCTGCCATCTACCCCAAGGATCTATCAGCTCATGGGAGATGTTGAAAGAAAGGTTCATTAGCCAGTTCCGCATCCATGTAGAACAACCCAAGGATGCTTATTCTCTATCCAATGTCAAACAGAAATCCGGAGAGACACTGCAACAATATCTAACCCGGTTCAACGCCGCAGCGGCCGCAGTCCAAGACGCCGATGAGAAGCTCACCCTAATGGCCCTCTGTAGTGGTGTACACCCAGATACCAAGTTCGCTAGAAGACTAACTAAGGAAAAACCAGCTACTTTACCTGATTTCTTCCATGAAGCTGGAAAGTATATGAGACTTGAAGACGCTGCCACTGAGAGGCAGTCAGGGCAACAAGGTAAGACAACTTCGGACAAGGTTCCCGCTGCAGCTAAGGACACTCGAAGAAATGAATCTAGAGACAATGCTGGGGGCAGGAAGGTTGAAAAACGCCAATATCGACCAGGACCAAGATTTGACTCCTACACTCCTTTGAATGAAACAATCGAAAACATCTTTCTAGCCACTCAGGGCGAACTCGGATACAAGCGCCCCCCACACAAGAAAGAATTTGATAACGCACTCAAGTCTGGAAAGTTCTGCCGCTTCCACGAATCCCACGGACATGACACCAATGAATGCCACCATCTCCGGGACTTGATCGAAGAACACATCAGAAGAAGAAGGCTGGAACGCTATGTGAAAGGTCAGAACAGGACTCCAACTCCTGCCAATGAGAACTCAAAGCGACCCGTCCCAGAAGTAGGCGGAGGGAATCGCAACACCAGTGGCTCTAGTCAAGAGAAGATAGTGGTCCATACCATCTCAGGAGGACCACACATCGCCGACAGAAGCTGGGCAGAGATGGAAAGATACGGCAAGTCACTTAGAAATGCTGAAGGCTATGTTAACTCCATTATGGAAGAACACCACCCGAAACGGAAAGAGAGTGACGACATCGTATTTAGTAGGCGTGATTTAGAAGGAAGACAGTATCCGCATATGGATCCCATGGTCATCTCTGCCTGGTTCGGTCCAGCTAAAGTTTTCCGAATTCTAATAGACACAGGAAGCTCCGTAAATATCCTATCAAGCATGCCTTCGACAAAATGAACCTGTCAATGAAGGATGTGTCTCCCTGCAACAAACCCCTGCACGGTTTCACTGGAGATGCGAAAATGCCACTCGGGCAACTTGACCTCTTCGTCGAAATAGGAAGTCATCCCCGCTCCGTTGTGCGAAAACAAACGTTCGTACTAATAGAAAACCACTCGGCCTACAACGCCTTCTTGGGAAGACCAGCCTTGTCTGACTTCCAAATTGTCCTAGCCCCGTGGTGCCTAAAGATGAAATTCCCAACAGATAACGGAATAGGAGAAGTTGAAGGAGATCAAGACGCCGCTCGAGATTGCTATGTAACTGAACTTCGCAATAACCGTAGAAAGAATAAAGGGAAAGATGCAGAGACTACTCTCTGCATGAAAAGCTTGGAAGCATAGCAACTAAAGAAAGCCCCTCCTCTTCGATACACCAGCGATCCTTTCAATGAACTAGACCCCAGGGATAAGGAGGAGGAGGCTACCGCTGAGCCTGCGGAGGCCATGGAATTCGTATCTGTAAACAAACATGATTCAAGTAGACTATTAAAAATAGGATCTCAGCTAAAAACAGAATTGAAGGATCAACTCATTGACTTTCTCCGCCACAACTTAGATGTATTTGCGTGGACACACGCCGATATGACAGGAATCTCCCCAGACATAGCATGCCACATGCTGAACGTCGATCCCACCAAGGTACCGATAAAGCAGAAAAAGAGAAGCATGAGAGCTGAACGATCAGCAGCCCTCGATGAGGAAGTAAAGAACCTACTTGCTAATGACTTCATACGAGAAGCCATCTACCCAGAATGGATCGCTAACCCAGTACTAGTAAAGAAAGCTAATGGGAAGTGGCGAACATGCATTGATTTCTCCAACTTAAATGACGCTTGCCCGAAAGACTGCTTCCCGCTCCCCCGAATCGATCAGCTTGTGGACAGCACTGCCGGGCACGAACTTTTATCTTTTATGGATGCATACTCCGGATACAACCAGATTCCCATGCACGCTCCCGATCAAGACCACACTAGCTTCATCACTGACCGGGGATTATATTGTTACAAAGTCATGCCTTTTGGACTCAAAAATGCCGGAGCTACCTATCAGCGCCTCGTCAACAAGATGTTCGCGGAATTAATAGGACGAACTATGGAAGTATATGTGGATGACATGTTGGTAAAGTCCAGGAGAGCCGACGATCATGTAAGCCACCTGAGCGAGATGTTTCAGGTACTTCGCCGATATGGAATGAAGCTGAATCCTCTAAAGTGCTCCTTCGGAGTGTCGTCGGGAAAATTCTTAGGATTCATCGTCCATGCCAGAGGAATTGAAGCAAACCCTGAACAAATCCGGGCTCTAAAAGAAATAAGGATACCTTCCACTCGAAAAGAAATGCAGAGCCTAAACGGAAAGGTGGCCGCCCTAAGCAGATTCATTTCCAAAGCAACTGACAAGTGCGTCCCTTTCTTCGAAGCTCTCAAGAAAGACAAAGGAAAGTTCGAGTGGACCGATGAATGCTTAAAAGCCTTCCTCAACCTGATCGAACACCTTCAGAAACCACCAGTACTCTCAACTCCAAACGAAGGCGAAGAGCTATACCTATACCTCGCTGTATCATCTCATGCTCTAAGCGCTGCCCTGGTAAGAGAAGAAGACCGCACACAACGCCCGGTATACTTTATAAGTAAGAAATTTACAGGGGCAGAAGCCAGATATCCTAAACTTGAGAAATTGGCATATTGTTTATTGATCGCGTCACGAAAACTGCGACACTACTTCCAATCTCACTCCATCAGAGTTCTAACCGATCAGCCACTAAGACAGGTGCTCCATCGTCCCGACACTTCTGGACGACTCCTCAAATGGTGCATTAAACTAGGTCAGTATGACGTCACCTACCATCCTCGCACCGCTATCAAGGGGCAAGCCATGGCCGATTTCATTGCCGAATTCACTACCAACGAAGGCAAGGATCAGTTTGAAATAGCAAAAAACATCAAGTGGAACCTCTTTGTAGATGGAGCTTCGAACGAACAAGGCTCGGGGGCAGGTATTGTGATAATCACCCCCAGGGGAAGAAAGCTGTACTATGCATTAAGGTTGGAATTCGCGGCCACTAACAACGATGCGGAGTATGAGGCAGTAATAGCGGGATTGGAGCTTGCCTTAGAAATTGGAGTCAATTCTTTATGTCTTCATAGTGATTCTCAACTTATCGTAAACCAAGTACTAGGAGAATTCCAGACACGAGCAGAACGACTCACAGCATATCTAAAGAAAACCAAACTGCTACTCGATCAATTGGACCATTATCTAATCAAACACATTCCTCGAGAAGATAACCAAGAGGCCGATGAACTAGCAAAGCAAGCTAGTATGAAGAATAGCACCATTTCCGGAGCACTAGCCATCTCAAGGCAGCTAGCCCCAAGTTTCGAACAAGTGAATCTGATAACTGCAATCGAAGAAGGAACTTGGATGACTCCTATCCGGAAATATTTGCAGGACGGCACGCTACCAGACAAACGTGATGAAGTAAGGAGAATTTTGAGGAAAGCTCCCCACTACACAATACAAGAAGGCATCCTCTATCGGCGTGGCTTCTCTAGCCCCTTATTCAGATGCGTCGCTGGAAGGGAAACCAAGGAAATCTTATTCAACATCCATCAAGGAAGTTGCGGAGATCACACTGGAGGGCAGACTCTGGCGAAAAAGATACTCCGATATGGATATTACTGGCCCACACTAAACAAGGACGCCTTAGACTTCGTCAAGAGATGCGACAGATGTCAGAAATTTGCCAAGATTCCTCGACTACCCACAAATGAGATTACTCAAATGACCAGCCCTTGGCCCTTTGCTGTATGGGGAATTGATTTAATTGGCGAACTGCCAACGGGCCGAGGCGGAGCCAAATATGCTATAGTGGCAGTCGATTATTTCACCAAATGGGTGGAAGCGGAACCCCTAAATAAAATATCTTCAGCAAAAGTTATCAACTTCTTGATCAAAAATATTCTGTGCAGGTACGGAGTACCACTCAAGATCATATCAGACAACGAACTCCAATTTGACAGCGAAGAATTCGCTGACTGGTGCCAAGAGCATGGAATTCATAAAAGCTTCTCATCAGTAGCTTATCCTCAGGAAAACGGACAAGTCGAACCTGTCAACAAAATTCTTAAAACCCTAATCAAGAAGAAACTTGAAAAGTCAAAAGGCGCTTGGGTGGACGAACTTCCTACGGCACTTTGGGCCTACCGCACATCTTTCAGAACATCAACGGGACATACTCCTTTCTCTTTGGCATACGGATCGGAGGCAATGCTCCCTGTTGAGACTATTGTTCCTTCCCACCGTAGGATCCACTACAATCCAGAAGAAAATGAAGAACTCCTCCTCATGTCTTTGGATCTGATTGAGGAAAGGAGAAATGATGCAGCACTTAAAGTAGCGGCTCACAAACAAAAAGTGGCAGCACTATACAACTCCAAAGTCAAGCATCACATCTTACAAGAAGGAGATCTTGTCCTCAGGCGAATCTTTCCGCGTCCCGGGGCACTGGACCCCATCTGGGACGGACCATATGTAATTCATAAAGATCTCCACAACGGAGCTTATATTTTGTCAACAGTGGACGGAGAGGTGTTCCAGAGGTCATGGAACATCCGACACCTCCGTCGATACTTTTCTTAACTTGTACTGCCCATATGAAGTGAATTAACAAAGAGAATCAGTGGACGTAGGCATTTTCATGCCGAACCACTTTAAAAAATCTTGTCTCTTTTTAACTTGTTCCTTTATATCTTGGCTGCTTGTTAAGCTTTATCCTTTTCTGTTGAACAAAATCTTATGGCATCTCCACTCAAGACGCACCACGGCCTCATCTGGACAAGGCCTAACAGGTACGCTACGATTCTATGCACTCGCCAATGAGACTCTTTTGCTCCAGCATCCCTCTGCTGCGGGTTAACTCATTGCTCACGCCTGCCCTCAAAGCCAACTGTAATGAGCCGATTATAAGTCATCATAAAGGCCGACTATAGCCGATGGCAGCTCATTACGGCGTTCGGCTCGCCGGCGACTGTGAACCTACTTTAAGCCCCAACGTAAGGTGTGGCCAGCCAGGGGTAGTCCACGGCCAACGGCACCCACGCTAGCCGGCCACGGTAAATCGAATAATACCCACGATTACGGACCATAATGGTTCGGGTAGTTACCGTGCGCGATCTCGGCTCCGATGTGTCTTAAGTGCGGCTGTGGTAAAAAAGAAAACTCTCCGCGGAGGCGTAAGATGGGTGACAAATATCTCCAAGACCCACAGCTAGGGAAAGTGACTACAAAACCCGTTTGCCACGAACTTAAGCACATCGACGGCCTTCCGTGACTGGAAGTTTTACTTTTTCTATATTTCCATTTCATTTAAATACTTTTCTCCTATCCTGTATAACAAACTCTAAAGTACAGGAAACCAAATAGGGAGCATTCGCTCATGAGAATCTAAGCCTGCGTACTGGGTGGAAAGGTACTCAGATATATCCATGATCAGTTACACAAGACGCTCAAAGCTACCGCCTGCAAATAAAACATGAAGGGCGGTACTCTCTTCTCTTTTACATAAATACATAACTATAGCTTATTCATACGTCACACTAACATTGCAAAACATGAAATTATATTTCAAGCAAAGGCTTAACATCAAACACAACTAAAATCACAGGCATATACATAGTTATACTTCTCACGCAGCACATCAAAATGACAACAACATTTACACATAACAAAATCAGCTTATATTATAAAATCACACAAAGTTATTCTCTGCAAATAATATTATTACAGTCACATCAATGTTTTGGACTAACGTAAACAACGATAAAAAGAAATAAAAAAGCGGCCGAATCCGGACAAGTAACCAGCTGCGTCCACACTCCATCACCAACTTCCCAAGCCTACTTGGCCGCAGGGCCGGAGCCCCAAGCATGTTGATCGGAAGTTCCACTTGTCCAATTCAGAAGAGAAATCCATTAAACAAACGATAAACGATCAAGTTATGGAAACCCAGAAAGAAAAGGAAAAGAGAAGAATAACTCACCAGCGTCCGCCGCTTGATCCTCATCCTCCAGTTGCACACCCGCTTCCTCCGCAGCAAGCAACCGCATCCCCTCCTTCACCGCCGCTTGCTCCTCTTTCGAGAACTGAGCAGTGACCACATCCAGACTAAAAGCCACTCCACCTTCCTTACCCGCATTGACCCTGGCCTCCTCTAAAGCCCGAAGATATATCTTGGCCATGACCCGGGGATAGTCATCCATCCAAGACAAGCTGCCCTCCTTCCAAGTGCGGAAGTACATGTCCTGCAGCATCTCGTCCATCATCCCCTCATTCTCCTCAAACTCCTTCACTCGGGCCTCGGAAGCCTGCAACTTGGCGACAGCGACATCCCTCTCTGATCGGTATCTCAAGCAGTCAGCCTGGAGAGACCTCCTCATCTCCTCCATCTCCTCCTTTAACTTGACTTGAGCCATCTCCGCAGCCTCAAGCCTTCCAGACAACTCCTCTACCTGCTCGAGATCCGCATTCCGAACCTCATCCACTGTCGCAATGGCCATGTCGATCCGCTCCTTACAGGCGGCCTCCATCTTTCGTAATTCTGCCCTAGTAGCCTTTTCCATGGTCTTTTTCAGCCGCCTGGAGGCTTCCTCGTGCTGAGAAATCTGAACGGCTTGACCGGCAAGCTGTTCGGCCTGATCGGCAACCTTCAGCCGCAACCGAATATTAGTACTCCCAATCTCCTCCCCGGCCTTGACCAATTGAGCATGATACTTCGTTAACTTCTTGGTCTCTTCAGCCACCCGATCGATATTAGCTTTGGCTTCGTCTCCCATGGTAACTACCCGAGTGGTAAGCAGATCAAGATCTAGGGACTTAGCCTCGTCTAACACTCGTACCATGGGGTTGCGGGGAAGGAGGTGCTCACCCGTGGCCTCATCAAATGAAATATCCCGAGAGCTTGGATCTAAATCAGGATGACCGGCAAAGGGGTCACGAGGCACGTCAGGACGCCTTATACGGATAACAGTGGGATTCTTGGAAGGAGGTGGAGGGGGGATAAACTCCGTGCTCTCCTCCATGGTATCACGAGGAGGCTGAACAGGAAGCTGCGGACCAGGGGAAGGCTCAAATAAGGAACGACTCCTCTTCTTTTTCTGAATGCTCTCTTCAATGACCCCAAGAAGAGGACGGTATTTGACCACGTCCCCAGGACGACCAGTAAGAGGCTTCGGCTTATCAGAAGCTCTCATCAACTTGAATTGTTCAAGGCGGTGTCGAACGTCTGACGTTTTAACCACCTGGCCTGCCCCTGGAATAAAAGATAAGTGTTACGAACATACAATGGTCCACAATTCAAGAAACATGTTAAGTTAAAAAGAAAGAAAAGTGAGAAGGCACGTCTATTATACAAACCCTGCGGAGGAGTGGGGTACTGCAATAAGTCCTGAATCTCATTCCAGGACGGAAGTGAACCATAAAATATTCCTAAGTCCTTATCGAAAATGGAATCGGCGGAAGTCAAAAGTTCACCTTGCACCGCCGAAGTTACCCTAGCTGAGGAGCCTTTAGGGGATGGATCGGCACCAGCCACAGCCTTGCCCGCCTCCTTTGCCTTTTCCGCTTCCGATTCTTCCTCCGATTCCCCGAAGGCCTGACGGAGAGCCTCATCCAGTTCAGGGTCTTGCCCAGAGGTTAAGGCACCAGCATCACCATCACCATCTCCATCGCCATCTCCTCCGCCTTCTGACTCTCCTCCCATATCGCCTCCTTCGCCCTCTTCCACACCTTCCTCCTCCGGGATGATCGGGCGAGTACTAGGAGAGGGGCCATCAGACTCCTTAAGCTTCTTACCTCCCACGACTGGGTGTTGTGCAAAGGGCTTCCTCTTGCCACTCTTCACCGTGGCCCCCTCCTTAGCTTTAACGGCCTTCTCCACAGCCGTGTCCCTCTGCTTAACCACGGACTGGTGCGGCTGGATCAAGTTGTACTCCAGGAGGGTAGCGTTCCTGATCAGGAACGAAGCCGACCTGTCCCGTGCGGGAATGGCCTTTATTTCAGCAGCCATCCACGTCAAGGAATCATCTTCCACGACTGCAATGCCACCTATCGCTAGCAAGAAATAGAAGCGTGTCAGAAGAAGCACTACAGTCAGAACATGGAAAATATAAATGAAATTTATCTTACAGCCGGAAGTGAAAAGGCGGAAAGAAACAGAATCGTCCTTGATAAAAAACCATTCTTTCTTGAACATGGTAAACTTTGAATATAAGTCCAAGACCGGTTTGAAGGGCACGGCCGCTTCTAGACTAATATATGGAGACCCCTTCTTGTAGCCTCTCAGGTTATACAAATATCGAATTTCCCGGTTAGAAGGAGGGCGCCCGTACCTCCTCTGGAAGATAACGAAAAGGCTCACCAGAATGGCATAAGAGTTCGGCTGAAGCTGGAATGGAGCCACCTTCAAGTATGTGGTAAAGCTAACTATCCAGGCATTGATAGGAGGGATAGCACCACACATGCAATGATATCTGCTGTAAGCAAAGTAGCCTTCGGGGGGATTATACGGCAACACTCCATCTCCCGGCGGCAGCATGCGAGCCCTGTCTATCCCGAAGGAACGGGATATAGCATCAAGTTGCTCCTCCTTGAGGGAGCTAGGAAAGCAATCGGGAGGGGAGACCAGAAGTTCCTGTGGACCATATCCGTCCACTAACGACCTCGGAACAGGTCGATGCTGCCCGGATCCTGGTTGGGCTGGGGGCACGGAAGAAGACTCTCCTCCATCCTTGGATTTCCGTCTGTCTGATCGTGTTTCCGCCTTGCGAGATATTTATCTACATACACAAAAGTGAAAAGACAGGTTGTTAGAACAAAGAATACAAAGATGTAAGCAAAAAAGAATGCATAAGTCCGGAAGTCCACTAAAATATCAAGCTCATTTGGCAGTATAAGTTAATCTCGTTCGGTAGTGGAATGATAGGTTCATTCGGCACCAGAGTACCAAGGTCGTTCGGCGCTAGTTCATTCGGCAATCCAATACACTTCGTGTACATTCGACAAACAGGTTCATCCGGTGATAAGAGATCATTCGGCAAAAAATATATATATACCTGATTCGGTATAAACTGGTTCGGCAGAAGGATGGTTCGGTCAAGAATTGGTTCGGCTCTCTGGTTCGGTAAAAAAAAACTAAGGGGGTGTAGCTCTATATATAGGCGCGCTCAGATCTGCCGAACCATCTGGTCCGGCTACCGGACCAACATATACCGGACCAACGAAGTGCCGAATGAAACTATCCATACCGGACCAGCCTCCAACCGAATGAAAACCTATACCTACTCGAAACCGAATGAAGCTGCCTCTACCAGCAGAAACCAGAAACAGGGGGCACGCAAGGCGCCTCGCTCAGATAAGTACTGAACTCTAGGACCTACTAATAAAGTAGAGAATATGATAACAATGAATGAGTCGTAAATCTCTCACCAACGTGGGTTAATCATTTACACGTGTACGCGACCACGAACGGTCCATAGGCACGCTCTGAACGGCTATTAACCCTATCGTCGTGAGAATTTGCACTTTGACATCCTTTTTAAGCTCATCGGTTAAATGGGAATTTTATTCTGATAATTATGAAATGGCTAAGCTACTTACACATGTACGGGGTCGCGAACGATCCCTAGGCATGCTCTGAGCTGGCGATAAACCACCTTGACGAACGATCCAGGGATCCACTCTAACGTGAACCTGGCATCGATAATGCTAAACCCCCTCGGGGCACACTCTCTCGCCTCGAACGGCACGATTCACTTCATCTCGAATATTTCGATCCCGAACGGTCGTTATTTGAAATCACACTAAAGCTATAAATTCCTTCGCAGGACATCAACAAGATATGAACATCCGGCCCATGGCATTACAAAACAAGCCTTTCCACCACAGGGAAACAAAGCGCGACACATGCAGGCACGTGCCCCACTTTGGGGGGCAAATGTTGGGCGAATTCTCACCTAGAAGATCTCGAGACCGAGAAGTCACAGTTTCACCCGGGCTTACAACCTCCACTTCGTTCGACAAACGCCAGGCTCAACACAAGCATAGAAGTCTATCCAGCCCAGAGCCCATTCGACATTTCCATATATGAAGCCTCATTCGGCAATACAAGAACATGGTCGTTCGGTGAGACTCATCCGGTCCTCCTTCCACCGAACCAACTACCCACCGAACCAACTCCCCTACCGGTCCAGTCACTACCGGTCCACCAACCTTCACACCCCTATGCCGGACCAAAAGGCCTACCGGACCATCTCCACAACCGGTCCAAACAAGCACCGAACCACCTCACTGCCGGTCCACATCCACACTCACTGCCACCGGTCCACACATACCACCGGTCCATACCTACCACCGGTCCAAACTCAATGCCGAATGAAGCTCCGCCGAACCAGATGATTGCCAGTCCAGATTGCTTCAGCCCGGGCCCACCAGCAGCTATATACTTCCAAGACCCCTGCCCCCTACCTCATTCTATAAATAGAGGGGCAGGGGTACAACAATGGCAGACAAGTTTGAGAGCTCAAGCACGGAAGGAACTTTCAAACTACTTTTATATACTTGCATACAAAGCATTGTACTTGTAATCTGAAACAAAGAGGATAATAACATATAAAGTGGACGTAGGCACGTTCTGGTCGAACCACTATAAATCTGTGTGTCTTTTACATTTCAGCCCCTGCTTTTTTCATATTTACATAACTCATCTGAATCATTAAGAATCACATAAAATCAACTAAATCACACGACTCGGAGGTGTTTGCCCATTTTTCGCGCAAACACTTGTCATAGGTTTTTAAGCTACTTGTCGTGGGTTTGTAAGCCACTAAGAAGGTAGAAATGGGTTCCATCCCAAATGAAATTCGTAATGAAGATTTCCATGCTATTATGAAGTTTTAACAAAAATTAGACATATATCTTGAAATCTTAATCTTGTTACTCTAGTCTTCAATCTTGAGTCTTGAGTCTTTATACTGATCAGTCTTCAGTAATCAATACCTGCATGTATATATATCCTACATATACATATCTATCTAGACAATAATATAGTATATATTTTATAATAAGATAGGTTAAAAAGGTTGTTGCCATTAAAACCAACATCTCAGTTCCTAACAATCCCCTCCTTTTTGATGACGACAACATGTACTTATAAAATATATTTACCATACCATAACTCCTATCACAACTCCTCTTTACTCCATGACTCCCCCTTACTCCAAGCCAATTACTATTTTACAACTTCTCCCCCTTTGTCATCAATAAAAACTGCTAACGAATAAATTCCCAGAACTTGATATAGGATAATCAACCATAATAAAATAGAGTAATCCATATATAAGCTTAATAAGTGCTAAGTGTGATCATAAGCATTAAATGTAATCATAAGTGTAATTCATAAAGTAAATCAATCATTAAGCAATCATATTTACAGTACTTATTCACTCCAAACATATATACAAACCATACCAAATAAGTTAAGTCAATCAAGTTTAAAACACACTAATCAAATCAAAAATTATCATACAGAATGACTAGACATTCCTTGGTACTTCCACCCATCCATCTTCTCCAAAGATAGGGACTGCTTTGATGGCATCCCATTCTTTTTTATCTTTTTCGATAATGACTGGTGGATTTCATTCGAGATCGTCCTTGTTAAGGGCTGAGATCATCCAACGAAGGGCGTCGAAATGTCTCACTTGCCCCTTGATCGTCTGTATTTGACTCAATTTTAAGTGACGCTAATTACGAAGTATGAATGTAAGAATATTCTTGAAAGAAGTTAGAGTTTCTTCAAGATTATCATTTATATTCTTAATCGGAGAAGCCATAATTCAAGAAATAGAAAGTTATGAAAGGGAGTGATTAAAGATGAAGTTTGACAATTTATTCTGGAAGAAACAGATATAAATAGGGGTAGAAAGTCGTTTGAAATGAATAGACACAAGTTAGTCACATGAAATTAAAATTTGAAAGTGTAACTATTTTCTACCTGTTGTATGTCGACATGGGGGGATGTTGTATGCCGACATCCCTCTGCCTAAAGTGACATTTTGTTTTGAATATTATGAACAAATCTATTAGACTAAAATTTGTATAATATAAAAACAAGCAATTACAGAGACAAGTGAAGTTGAATAACAGGAAATGAAAGATTTGATTAATAGTTCTAGTCAACATTACATAAGATAATATAATATTAACTAAAGCAAAGAAAATAAAAGGATAGAACTTAAGATAACATGGATTAAAACTAGTTAGATGAAGATGAAGAAGATGATAGTCCAAGCTTTTTACTAATTTTCCCAAAGAACTTGTCAATTTTAGTGGAAATCTTATCCATTTTCCTACTTATTGATTTTTTAAGTGTCTTTTGATTTTCCTCTATAATTCTTTGATTATTGAGAATGGTTTTGTTGGATGGATTAGCAGGATTAGTAGGATATTCAATGCACTCTAAGGAAGTTTCTTGATCTTCCTCTTCCTCCTCTGCAGTTTCCTTAACTTCCTCTTCCTCTTCTTCTTCTTCCTTCATTTCTTTCATCTCTTCATGAGCAAGCCTTTCTTCCTTTTCCATAAGCATTTCATATGGTTGAAACACTAATGGAATTTGCATAAGGAAAATGTTTCCATGGTTGAACAATTTTTTAGTTATAAATTCTTTCCTTTTGAAATCAACTCCAAAGTAGTTAAAAATTCGAGTGAAATAAACTCTATGATATAATGTGTTTTCACCCACAATAAAATTCTTGGGACTTAGCTCGTCCAAAAGCTGTACCTATTCAATAATTAATTACAAATTAATTAACTAAACATCACTTAGTTATCCACTTTGAATTAATCATCCTTGATTAATTATCTCTTAATTGCTTTAAGTAATTATTCCTTAATTACAAATTTAATTAATCATCTTGATTAATTACTTCCTAATTATACCAAATAATTATCTCTGAATTACCCTTTAATTAATCACGCTTGATTAATTATTATTTAATTATTCTGATAATTATTCCTTAATTATCCTTTAATTAATTACACGTGATTAATCACCTTTTAATTAATCACACTAGATTAATTATTTTTAATTAAACACTCTTGATTAATTACTTTTAATTAATCATACTTGATTAATTTCTTTAATTAATCACATTTGACTAATTACTTTTTAATTACATTTAGTAATTAAAACTTAATTATAGATTAATTATCCTTTAATTATTAATTAATAATTAATTATTTATTTCCATTAATTAATGATTACTTCATTAATTAAATTACTTTTTAACTAATTACTTTATCAACTAATTAATCAGTTAATTAATTACTCTTAATTTTTTCATTAATTAATTAACTAAATTTAAACCTTTAATTAATTATATTAATTAATTCTTTAATTAATAACTCAAGTGATTAACTCTTAATCACTTCCACCTAATTACTTTCATAAGTAAATAAACTCTAATTACTTTGTTAAATAATTACTCTTTACTTAATTACCTCCAGTAATTAAGTACCTAATTACTTCACCAAGTAATTACACTTAATTAACTCCAAAGTGATTATCTTTAATTAATCACTAATTAATTACTTAATTAATTAATAACTTGAGCCCAATTAATATCATAATTTCTAAAAATTACAAAAAAGAGCTTTGCACACTTTCAAAGTCGGGTTGTTGTAGTTTTCTGATCTTGGTATAAGAGTGTGTTGGATAAGAAGATTAACAATTCTTGCTTTTGGACGAAAATAGCGATTTTTGAATTCAAAATCGTTCATCCCCTTCAAAGATGTGACGAAATGTCTCTCAATCATTTTCATTGATTTGAAATTCCGATAGATTCATTCCGGTAAACTTGCATCTCAAAATATTTTCCAAAATTTCACAATCCAAAACAGTTTGTGTTCCTTTAACATTACTCCCAATTTGTCCTTCTTCCCCATCGTAAAAACCACGATTCAAATTCGCATAAAACATCTTAACAAGATTTGGATAACATACAAAATCATTTTGTTTGTTATCAACTAAACTAAGAATAGGACATTGTTGAAAAAGATTTTCAATTTTATAAGAAGGAAAATCTTTAAAAATAGCAAATTTTCCCATATGAATTTTACCGAAGTTTACATAGTTGATGTAAGCTTTGATAGCTTCTGTGTCATTAAAAAGAAAGTTTTTGACAAATTTTGGAAGTCTAATAGTGTTAGGAGTGCTTCAAGAGGCCATTGAAGAAGTTTGAGAGGAGTAGAAGATAATGAAGATAAATTTGAAATTTGAAATAAAAGTGAAAAGTGTTGATAAAGAGAGTGGGAAAAATAGAGATTCTATAGACATGTTCTCTGGTCAAGAGGCATCTTTCCAGATAATTGAAGTTGTGAAATGATGGAGGGAAATTCAAAAGTTTGAATTCAAGTTTTGAACTCAAATTATGAGGGGCATGTTGACCTAGGGTATCCGGGTATGTCGACATGTGCCTATTGAATCGAAGGACAAGTTTCTATTCCTAATTTCTAATATATATATATATATATGTATGTATGTATGTATGTATGTATGTATGTATGTATGTATGTATGTATTATATCCTATATTCTAATTACATAATTCCTGTAATAACATTAAATATAATAATACTTAAATATTAATAATTTAATAATTAAAATATTATTAAAATAATATATTTTTTGAATTTAAAATTCAAATTTCAAGCGATCAATTTGAATTTAAAATTCAAGGAATTTAAGAGAATCAAGCAAACAAACAAGCATCCATTCAAACAAATTTTTTTAAAATAATGTAAGTGCGTACCTATTTTTAGATCCATACTCCTATCTTCATCTGATTCATGAATAGCAGTGAAACACATATTTGAATTATCCGTCTTCTTTTCATCATCACTGGATGATGAGTCTGAGTCATCAAGAGTTGTTGTGTATGCTTTCTTTCTTTTCCTTGATGAATCATTATTTGGAGAGAACAACTATTTATCTGGATACGGACAATCTTTCCTATGATGTCCGACTTTATTGCAATTGTAGCATCAATCATTATTTACATTCTCTGTATTATTTTTGAAATTCCTTTGATCATTTCTTTTGTAATTATTCATTTTTCTATATTTTAGGAATTTCCAGAAGTTTCTTGTCATGAAAGCAATCTTCTCATCACTGTCTCGTTTCGAATCTTCAGTTATTGCATTGAATGCTAATGACTTCTTTTCTGTAGCCTAGTTTTCTCTTCTTCCTTGCAGTTGAACTTCATAAGACATAAGATTCCCAATCAATTCTTTTATTTTCATTAGACTGATATCATTTGCTTCTTCGACTGCAAGTGTCTTTTGATCCCATTTTGGAGTGAGTGAATTTAGAATTTTTCTGACTTTGTCTTCCTCCAAAAATCTTTTTTCCAGTACAATTAGTGAATGAACAATATCTTGAAATTGATAATACATGTCGAAAATGGACTCATTTGCATGCATTTTAAACAATTGAAACCGATTAGTTAATATAGAAATTATAGTCTATTTAATTTTGCTTGTTCCTTCATGAGTAACTTGCAAAGATTTTTAGATTTCAAATGCAGACTTACAAACAGACACTCTATTAAACTCATTCCTATCTAATGAACAAAATAATATATTCATGGCCTTTCAGTTATTTTGTTCAATGTCTTTTTTCTCAACAGTCCACTGGGAAAAATTGGTAGTTGGTTCAATATACATAGTTTGTGTGATATTCTAAGTGTCTAATCGTACATATTATAAATAAATTTTCATTTCACAAGCCCAATATGCATAATTACTGCCATTGAAAAACGGTGATCTGATAATAGACTGACCTTCTATAAATGAATTAGTGTGAGGGATAACAGGATTAGTGCCACAGTTGACATTACCAGTGTTGGTAGCCATTAAAACAATTTTCAAGTTTTAGATTATGAAAACTATGAAAACCTCACTCTCATACCAATAGAAAGTGAGTGCAGATTAAGGATCTTAAGGCTAACTTAACACTAGAGGGGGGTGAATAGTGTTTAATGGATTCTAAGACATATATGGACTAAATTAAAATTATAGCACAAACAAATGCAAAACTTAATCACAGAACAATCACAGAATCAAATACAGATGCAGAAAGTAAATAAAAAGCAATAAAAGGAAAGAACATACCGAATTTAATACTGGCTCGGAGTTACCGTACATCCAGTCCTGTACCAAGGCAAACCACCTCATACAGGATTTTATTATACCAATGTCGAAATTACAATCCTCAATTTCTAAAAGCCTTGAGGTACCCTCTTGTCTCACGAGTCCGGGTCAAACTTTCTTGATTTACGGGACTCAAGACCACCTAATTGATTTCCAGGCACAACAATACCTTATAGAGAAACTTGATAAACTTTTAATTACAAATTGATCCTATAACTCTGAATAGCACATTGATCTTGGAGAGAGGGCATAGAATCAAACAAGAATGAGATTCTAATTTGACTCACTTGAGAATTTGGTAGAATTTCGACACGATCTTAAAAATATGAAAATTACAGATATGGATTTGTGGAGAAGAAGAAGTGAATAAAATATGAAATTAGTTTATTAAAAAAATTATTTGTGAAGGCTCTTTATAGGGCACCAACGGTCATAACCATTCGTGAAGAGATTTAAACGAATAGACATTTCTTATGAAAACAGAAACTTTTGAATTCAACGGCCACCATGTCGACATGGGGTATCTTATGACGTCGACATCCCTATGTTAAAAACAATGAAAAATTGTTTTTAAAATGAAGTTTAAAACAAGAATTTATTTTAAAACAAAAACAAATAATATTTTAAGGCTAAAACATCTTTTTGAAAACCATTTGAGATAATTTTAAGGCTAAAATATTTTGAAAAGCAGTTTTGAAAAATCATTTCGAAGTAGTTTTGCAAGCTTCTTCCTACAGAATATCTCATCACATCAGGACTCGAGAATTTGTACAAAATCAGGATGTTCATGGGTTTGTAAGCCACTTTCGTAGGTTTGTAAGCTACTTGTTGTGGGTTTGTAAGCCACTAAGAAAGTAGAAATGGGTTTCATCCGAAATGAAATTCGGAATGAAGATTTCCATGTTATTATGAAGTTTTAACAAAAACTAGTCACATATCTTGAAATCTTGATCTTGATACTCTAGAGTCTTCAATCTTGAGTCATGAGTCTTTATACTGATCAGTCTTCGGTAATCAATACCTACACACACACACACACATATATATCTTGCATATACATATCTATCTAGACAACAGTGTTAGTATATATTTTATAATAAGATAAGTTAAAAAGGTTGTTGTCATCAAAACCAACATCTCAGTTCCTAACAGATACTTCCTCTCATTCAAGAAGATAGACAAATGTCCATCTTTTTTATTTCGATGCCCAAAGAAATTGCAAAATTGTACTGCAACTTCAAAGTAATTTATCCCGGTTCAAGACCCAATATGTTTTCGTTAGGCGTACTGAGAGATTTAATCGCCTTTATACGACAAGGGGTAAGTCTTCCCTTTTACTTATTGTGGTTTAATGCGATGGTGCATGATTTTTAATAGACTGAATACTCCTTGCAGTTATTCCAAAGCCAAAAAAGGATCCATCACTTGATCCTCTCTTCCATACTCTAAAGGCCATAGACGCTAAAGAGAGACCGGTCAAGTTTTTGCTAACATATGAGAATTTGCTTCAGTACCGGTTGTTGCATCCTGGGAGATCTACCATTGTCGTTGAAGTTCCAACTCCTTCGCGTTTCAGGATTCGAACACACTACACTTATTCATCGCACGAGTCTCAAGAGGGCGATCTACCAGAAGGAGAAAGTCCATTGAGTAGGTCAACTAAATAAATTCATGAAGGAAAAGGTGCTACGACTGGAGCCAGTTACTCGATTAGGATGCCTCCTATCCCGGAGGAGGGAGAAGAGGAGTTCCAGTAGTGTGAGGGCAAAGCTGCAGTGATCACGGAAATGGAGGAGGGTGAAATTGAGAGTAGTAATAGCTATAGTACCTCTTTTAATGACGAGGAATTTGATGCAAGTTCCAATGAAGGAAACTTCAATTTGATGAAACCCGTGGAACGAGTCCCATTCTCCCGGATTCGCCTCACTAAGAGATTATTACTAAAGATGCTCCTCCAGTAGTTGAACGACTTCATGGTTCTCCATCTTAGGAAACCGGTATCAAATTTGGGGACTTAGGCAACATTTATGTAAACATCGATGAACTCATGGAAGATTATTTTGAGTTTGAGGGATTTTCTTCTCAACCTGGTCATGTTGTGTCGACAGTTTGCTTAATTCCCATTGCAGTGGCTTCCCGATCTGGTTGGTGAAATCCTTTCAACCTGCCTACGACACATTACACTTTTCATTAGGGTCACGTGCACTTACACAAGCATTATTTGGGTTTATTTTATGTCGCTAAAGTTCTTCATTTATTTTTTATATTAGATGCTACGAGAGGTAGTGGATATTATGAGGACCTTGAATAATTTTTAGACACACAACGCCGGTCAAGACGGACTTCAAGCCGCCATTAGCCTTAAGAAACCGAGGATGAGTGGAGGAGGAGGAAAGATTCGGAAGTCGAAATTCATCGTCGGGACAGTAGAGACTGAGATAGAGTTTATAGGAGTGGTTATAGGAAGAGCAAAACTCCCAAAGATCGGGAAGAACCATCCAGGAAATCGAAGGTAGACCGTGGTTCTCATCCTTCCGAGCACCAAGCATTTACCCTAACTCCGGTCTCTATACGAATTAAAGCTCTGACTTCTATTGTTCAAGTCCTTCCTTTAATCCACACTCCGTCAACTCACAGAGTGCCTATTTCTGGTTCTTCATGCCCCTACATGAGGTTGTCTTATATCCTCATTCCCGTCCTCCTAAGCTTGTGGTCCGCTCCTCGGATGGTTTTAAAGGGAGTTAAATTTGATCATGACATGCACTCAATCCATTAAGTTTCTTATATGCAACATTCCAGGCGATTCAAAGCTATTTGGATCAAGCTGAAGGATGGGAGAAGTTATGTAAGCAATGGAGAACACAAACCATAACAACTACCAAGAGATCCTTTCCTTCGAGTTAGAAAAGGATGATTACGAGAGGATATTAACAAAACATGACGTCATAATTGAGCAACTGATAAACAAGAGGGATGCCGTAATTCAGGAGAGTATGAGCAACGCTAGCTTACTGAAGGAATTGAAAGAGGCCTACACAAAAATTGAGATCATGTTCAGGGATAAAATCAAGAAGACCTACGACGATGAAGTTAAGTTGAAAACGGAGCTTGAAATTCAAGACGAGATTATTGAAGCTCAAAAGAAAACTATTGTCGATCATCATGAAGCCCTCAAAGCTCAGAAAAAGACAATCTATGATTACGCAAGAATGATGGAATCCCATGACAAGACCATTCTTGACTAGGACCAAATGATTTCTTTGCTTTAGGAAAAAGTCACGCAGCTTAATGCTGAAAATACCCAAGTTGAAGTTGAGAAGGCCGCCGTGACCACGAACTACTTGGAGCTGCAAGATACTTTTGAAAGGAAGATGGAGAAGATGGATGACACCATCTTTAATCTCTACGTTAACTCCTTGCTACATTTGGGTAGCCTCATCTATTTAGGACCTAAATTCCCATGTACTCTAGTTGTGGTTTGGGAAGAAGTTCCAGCCCATTTCCAAGAAAACGAAGTTGGACACACTGAGCAAGATTTCGAGGATGCCTATCTAATGAAGAGTCGAAGAAGGCTTTGGTAGATGCCATGAGATTATTCGGATTGAGAAGGAGCAGGAGGCTACCGATGCTACTGCACTTGCAACTGCTAAAGCCATCGATGATACTGCACCTGCAACTGCTAAAGTGCTACCAGAGCCTTTCATTTCCAGGCCTGGCGAATCTTCAAGGCAGCCTCATGATCCGTCAGGGATGGTTCAACCGGTACTACTTTGTTGTCTACCCCTTTTGCAGCTATTTGGAAGCCTTGGGTAATCCTAGAACTTTGCCAAAGATTGTGCAGCCATCCAAAGAAGGAGATGACGAGGATCATGAGGTAGAAATTCTTGGTCACACTTCCAATGTAGGTAATCTTTTTGTTTCTCCCGAGTTTGAGAACTTTCAGCTAATGCCGCAAGAACAAGATGGATTGAGTGCTTTCATTTTTGATCTTATAGGTCCTTCTTCCTTGCCTATTGAACTGCTAATTTCTTCAGTCCCAAGTCTCGTTTCTGTAGATGCTTTGATCACCACGCCCGTTTCTGGCTCACAACCAGGGTCGAATCCAAGAAGATTGCTGCATTACATGGCCTGGACGACCCTTCCGTTTCTCTAGAGGGCGATTTAATAGCAGTTGAAGCTCGAGAGCAGATATGCCAAGCTAGCCAGCTAAGTTAATATGAATTGCATATTGTGGCCGTTAAGAGGGAGAAGATTAAGGAGAGAAAGTCTTCAAAGAGATTTCACAAGTCTCGAAGTGCAAGACCAAGGGGGAGTGTTCTGAAAGGGTTGAAGAACAAGGAGAAGACTAGGGTATGGAGTTGATAATTGATATTTCAGGCAGCGGCACGACTCCTAGCAAGGATTCTGAGAAGAAGAAGAAACTTTTGACCAAAGGCGGGAAGGGAAGTGGCGGAAAGAAACATTGACAGGATTGAATGATAGTGGAGACGAATACTGAAACATTATGATTTGTTTGATATGTGTTTTGTACAAGTGCAGACTCTGCACTTATTATTTTTGTTGTCATAGCATTTGTACTTTTCTTTTTATCGCCTGATATTGTGTGGATATGGCCGCTACATTTTATCTTTGTACAGAAAATGTTATAAGGAATGAAAAGATTAATATTTTAACTATCATCTCTTCTGTGTTCTTCCTTATTTATCACGTACTTAGTTTGTTTTCTATGCTACTTATGTTTGCACATGACATGATTGTCAAAATTCTACTGTTTGGAAAAAGGGCCTGTGAAGTAGTTTTCCTTTTAGCCAAATGTTGGTATGTGTGTGCCCCTACTTTACAGGGTTGTTTTCTCCGAACACTTGTGTAACAACCCTAATTTTGATTAACATTATTTAGAACATTTGGTTTGTTAAATTAAATGAAATAATGTAAATGGCTAAGAGATTGAGATTCGTATAAGTAGAAGGTAACTGTGTTTAGTAACTAATGAACTAAGGGAAACTAAAATGGAATACGTAAGGGTAATAGATAAGGGTAGAATAGGAATAAGTTATATTCATATACCATAAACCCTTCAAGCCACTTTCATTTTACATGTTTATAAACAAAACTAAATCAAAGAAGAGGCCGACCATGCTTAGGATAAAGCAGGAGAAAGATAGGCTAAAATCAAGAGGACGGAAGCTTAATCAATCTAATTCAAGAAGCAAATCTCTAACTCCTTATTCTCAAGCTAAAGATGAATAATAGGTCATATCTCACTTTATTATTTTCCGTATTAGATGAGATCCAAATTTATTTTGCAAATAATTTGCCATGTTTTGATTGTTTATAAGGATATATATGCTTGTTGATGATTTATGATGTTTCATATTAATTTCACGTTAATTTTTCACTTGAAAACCTATTAAATGATATCCAAATACCTTGCGATTTTGATGTAAGGTTGGAAATATTATTTTAGGGTTGGATTTCAAGTTTCATAATTTTCTGAATTAATGTGGATTTATTATTAATTTTCTAGTGAAGAAATTGGTTAAATTGGGTTTAAAATTAATTACACCTATTATATATTAGCATTGGGTTAGAAATTTAAATATGTTAGAAAACATATTAAAAGTGATTTATGGAGATTTTTGTATTCTCCTAAGTATTTTAATAAGTATATAAAATTATTTAAGGTATGAGACTTAAATGTTTTATATGTTTATTATTACCCGGTACCTTGGCCTAGCTACACAATGGTAATTACAGAGATCATAATTCACTATGTATGGGGAAGATAGCCAAGAGATGACATCTATGTGGCTAGAGTTGATTTTCGAGTAGCTATATCCAGCCCAGGATAGATAAGGTCGACGAGTGGATGATACAGGATGTCAAAATTACAAAGGTTAGCTTGGTGTGATAGGGGTCGACATAGATGATTGATAGGTCGAGTGTGTAGCCTCATCAGCTCGACGTAGCATATAGAATACACCAGGTTGGTATAGTTCGTAGAGTGGATCGAGTCGCATGGAACTTATATGGACTGGGTCGACGTGGTATTTATGGTGATTCGGATCGGCATAGGAGCGAAGACCTTTGTGTCGACATAGGAAAGAGGACCTTTGAGTCGGCATAGAGTATGAAGACTATCTATGTCGACCATCAGGTCGGCATGGTGTTTATGGCAACTTGGGTCGGCATGCTTGGATGGGTCGGCAAGGTATGTTATGAGGAGGGCATACTATGACGGGGTCGGCATATTGTGATGATATGGCTCGAGTCGGTATGATTGATATAGTATATTGGGGTAAGCCTTCCTCAATTTAGGCCTAAGCGATCAGAGGGTCTAGGCTCTGAGACATCAGTCAGATTGAAGGTTGGCTTTATCTATAAATACAGGGGCAGATGGTCATTTTTGGGATACTCTCTTTTCGACTACTAAGTGAAAACTCTGCCAATTTTGCAATCAGTTTCTTTTTGTTCTAATCTGTTCTCAAGCTATTTCTCGTCGATTGTAATTTTAATCAATTGAGTGATAAAGCAATAAAGAAAGCATTCAGAGCGGACATAGGCAATCGATGCCAAACCATTATAAATCTTGTTGTTTCTACTTTCTTCTACCTTTTCTTAAATATTTAGTGTTACTCCTTATTTTTCATTTAATTTCTTCATTTATTTCACTACTCAAATCTATTCTCGGGTGTTTATGACCAATTTGGTTGCAAACATTTCGGTGCTTTCACTGAGAGACTAATTATTAGGCTATCAGGATCACCTTTGTTGCTACTAGATTGAGGAAATCCCCCGAAGGAGATCTAGATTCACTTTCAAAAGCTTGCAGATACTATTCATATTGATCAAGATCTAAGCAAAGGAATTTAAGATGGTAAGGCACATAAAATCTACTTCCCATAATGTTGATGCCAACGAAACTGTTAGTGTCCAACAAGGGGGTCCGAGCAACCAGCGTGCTAATGCTAATTTAGAGCCTGCTGCAGCCCAGAACCCTGTCGATTCTGTTACTAGAGCTAAATTTAGTGACTTGATGAGGGAGCTGATAGAGAGTCGTAGGCAATTAAATGAGCAAATCCAGGGTAATGCCAACCTGATGAACCAGATTGCTCAACGGCAACACCAAAGCATCGAAGGAGTTCTCGCTTCGTACTCGGCGTCAGATAGCTCAACCTCATCGGATGAGCACCATAGGAGAAGGCGCCGTAGAATTGAAATGACACAAGCTAGAGGGATGAAGAAATATGGGGTAGACTACTACGGGCAACAAAATTGGGTCAGTGCTGAACCCTCCCTAAGGGTTGGTGTCGATCCCTCAACCATGAGGATGGCTCCTCGACTCTGCTTAGGGGGTCATGCTCACCCTGAAACGGGGAACATAGGCACTGGAGCACACTTACCTCCCTAGAATGATAATGAAGTGAACCCTCAGGACATGCATCTGAAGTACAATAGGCAAGAAGGCATGAGATGCCCAGGAGACACCGACCAGAACATTGCATAGGATGGAGTCTGACCTGGCACCCCCTGTCTAGACTCCAGACTTGACCAGGGCATGACTAACGATGATTGGGGTGTCTTTAGAAATCATACTTTGTTCATCGACAACATTTTACTGGCTAAATATCCAAGGAGGTTTAACATTCCTACAATGCCCGCTTATGAAGGGAAAACTGACCCCCAGCAACAAGTCATGAGGTACGAATGGTTGATGGACTTGACCAAGGTGAATGACGCAACCAAGTGCAGATGATTCCCTATAAATCTATCTAGGATTGCTACAATATGGAGTGTTACCCCCATGATCAATTTCGAGATTTGACGATCTGGCTATGAGATTCGTGGAGTAATTCCGGATTCATGCTACTCGCCCAAAAGACATAATGTCGCTCTCCAGTGTGATCCAGACTCCGGGGGATCGCTAAAGGGTTACTTGCAGAGGTTTCATGTTGCTGCTACTTAGGTTAGTAATCCAAATGACCATGCCATACTTATGGCCGTGACAAGGTGGTTGACCTCGAATCCAAGTTCAATGATTGGCTAGCTGGAAAACCTTCGACCATGCTGGAATGCTTCTACTTAAAGGCAAACCAATTCATGAGAAAAGAGGAGGATAGATTTTACAGAAGGACCACTATTACAAGACCAATTAGGGAAGTAGTATAAAGCAACATTGCAGCAAATCAATCCGGTGAGAGCTCTGGAAAGGTTTAGGTCAACATTCAAAACAAGCCGGGTCAACAGAAAAGGGGTAGGGAAGGAAATTCTGGTCGAAAGAAGGAGTCCAGAATATGGAAGCCACGAATTCTTACTTATAACAATTATACACCCTTGAATGACTCTCTAGAAAACATCTATCTCTCTACCTGTAACACTTTCCAATATAGGAAGCTGTGTCCGAAGGAACCAATCGAGGAACGGAAGAACACCATAAAATACTATCGGTTTCACGAGTCTTATGGGCATAACACTGATTAGTGTAGGCACCTCCATGATGCCATTGAGAAATTTATTCGCCCGAAAAATGTTCAGCTGCTTGTCAAGAATCCACAGGATGGCGGACAAGGAACGTTTGATCCCAATTGAGGACAAGCTTTGCGCCGGCTCGAAGAGCCTGCTCAGACCCGTGGATGGTTGGTAATAAGCACAATAGTCGGTGGACCGCATCCTGCACACGGAAGTTGCCAGGAAATAGAGCGTTATGCTAGTTTGATGAGACATGTGGACTTGAATTTTGTTCGAACAAGAAGGATGGAACTCCGGCAAAGCAGCAGCATACAATGGCGGATGATATAGTGTTCAGAAGTAGAGATGCTGATAGAGTGGAGGCCTCTACTATTGGTCCAATGGTCATCTCTGCCATCATTGACCACGGTTTTGGTGAGAAGAATTTTGATTGATTATGGCAGTTCTGTCAACATCATCTTTAAGAAAGCTTATGATCAAATGAAGATGGAGGCTAAGGATTTGAAATCATCTAAAGATCATTTACACGGTTTCAACAGTGTGGCCGCTAAGGCGATATGCTATGTCGAGCTATCAGTTGAGTTGGGAGAAGGTGAACGCAGAAGGGTGCAAATTCTACCGTTCATGTCTTGGATGTTGATTTATCGTACAATGTCTTTCTGGGCCGTCCGACCTTGGCCGAATTTCGGACAGCTCTTGCCCTATGGTGTTTGATGTGGAAATTTATGACGGATACTAGAGTGGGTATTATGTATGGTGATCAGGAAACTGGACGTGCCTGTTACATGGATGAGTTAAGAGAAGCTCGGTGAAAAAAGAAGGGAAAGGGTATGGACAAGTCTGTCCGCATCTAGGTTTCTTCAGATTGGCTAATAGCGCCTACACCTTGGCTTGGGCACCATAGTCGGTTCTATAGAGACATAGATCCGAGGGATGATGAAGAGGAACCTAAGGAGGCTAAGGAAGCTTCGGCTGAACTAACGATTGATATTACAGTCAGCCATGGCGATCCATCACGAGTGTTGAAGGTTAGATCACAACTCATCCCATCGATGATGAGGGAACTTACTAATTTTCACCTAGCAAATCTTGATGTATTCGCTTGGACTCATTTTGACATCTGTGGGATCTTACCTGGCATCGCAAGCCACACACTGAATATTGATTCGAAGAAGCCACACACTGAATATTGATCCAAAGCATGTCCCTGTAAAACAAAAAAATGAGGCATAGAACCGGAGAGGTCTGTTGCTCTCAAAGGGGAGGTGGATAAACTTAAAGCCAACGGGTTTATTCGTGATGCCCTCTATCCCGAATGGATATCTAACTCTGTACTGGTAAAGTAGGAAAATGGAAAATGGAGAACGTGTGTTCAGACCTGAACATAGCATGCCCCAAGGATAGTTTTCCCTTGCCTAGAATCGATCAACTCGTTTACTCGACCGTAGGACATGAATGGGTGTCATTTATGGATGCATACTTAGGGTACAACCAAATCCAATGCACATCCCAGTTCAATAGCACACCAGTTTGTCACAGATGTTAGGTTATACTATTATGTAGTAATGCCGTTTAGGTTAAAGAATGTGGGAGCAACTTATTAGTGTTTGGTTAATCGAATGTTTAAAGATCAGATCGGCAGGACGATGGAAGTCTATGTCGATGATATGCTCATGAAGTCACTACAATTAAATGACCACATTCGAGACTTAGCGGAGATGTTCGATATCCTTCGGTTTTATAGCATGAAAATCAACTCGTTGAAATGCTAATTTGTTGTTGCATCAGGGAAGTTCCTAGAATTCATTGTCAATGCAAGAGGAATAGAAGTGGATCCAGAGAAGATTCAAGCTATTCGGGATATACAATCCCCTAAAACTATTAAGCAAGTATAGAGCCTAAACAGGAAAGTCATTGCATTGAGTCGGTATATCTATAGGGCAACTGATAAGTGCATTCACTTCTTCGATTTGATAAGGAAAAGGAAAAGGAATTTTGAACAGATGCAAGACTGTGAAGGCATGTGCCGAGCGTTGGTGAGTCTTCTGGAGAGATCCCCTATTTTGTCGAATCCCATAGATCATGAGGAGCAGTATATTTACCTAGTTGTGTTGCCACATGACATAAGTGCCGCTTTGATTCATAAGGATAACTGGGTCTAGAGACCGGTGTATTACTTAAGTAAATGATAAACAGGGGTGGAAAGAAATAATCCGAAGATAGAGAAGTTGGCGTAATGGTTGGTGATCATGTCGCGCAGACTTTGGTTGTACATCCGGGCACACCCAATCAACATCTACACCGACCAGTCTTTGCAACAAGTCCTCTAGCAGCCCGAGACATTGGGAAGGTTGCTTAAATGGAACACTGAATTTAGGCAGTTCGACATCACCTATATTCCTTAAAGAGCTACCCAGGGACAAGCATTGGCAGATTTTATAGCAGAATTTACCAGGTAGGATGAGCCAAGTAAGAGCGATATAATTCCTACTATATGATGGAAACTATATACCGATGGAGCGTCCAATGATTATTGTTCTAAAGCTGGCATCGTTCTTGTGATCCCTGAGAACCGATCAATTTTCTATGCTTTGAAGCTTGATTTCCCTGCTACAAACAATAAAGCCGATGATGAGGCATTGATTGCTGGATTGAAGCTAGCTAAAAGCTCAAGGAAAAATCAATCGAAGTCTTTTGCGAATCGCGGCTGGTGGTGTACCAATTTAAAGGGGACTACCAGGCGAAGGGACAACGGCTTGTCCCATACCTTACTCGACTTCAGGAGTTGTTGCCAAGCATCGAAAATTATGACATTTTGCATTTCCTGCATGAGCAGAATGGGGAAGCCGACTCGTTGGAAAAGTTCGCAAGCACTGACGATGCACAACAAATGGGCTTGGTTCTGGTCAAGACACTACATACTCCAAGAATAAATGTGATGGATGTTGATCAAGTACCAGAAACGGAACCCAAAAAGGAATCATGGATGTCCTCATTTAAAGAATACCTATTTAAAGAATACCTATTGTATGGAACCTTGCCCGAGAAAAGGAACGAAAAGCAGCAAGTCCTTCATAAGGCCTCACGGTATATTATACGAGATTGAGTTATGCATCGAAAGGGATTCACTGTTCCCTTACTCAGGTGTATCACCCATGACGAGATAAAGCGGGTCTTGAATAAAGTCCATGAAGGAGAATGTGGCGACCACATTGGGGGTAAATGTTAGCTAAAAAGATACTCCGTTATGGGTACCCTTGGCCCATCATGAGTTGGGATGTCGTAGATCATGTAAGATGATGTGACAAATGCCAGAAATATGCAAAATTCCCAAGAGCGCCACCTACAAAAATCACAAAAATGGTTAGTCCATGGCTGTTTGCAGTATGGGGAATCGATATTGTCGGCTCATCGCCTATTTCCAAAGGTGGTGCGAGATATGTAATTGTTGCAGTTGACTACTTCACCAAGTGGGCCACGGCAGATCCATTCGCTACGATCACAACCAAGAAAGTCATTAATTTGTTGTTTGAAGCATTGTATGCCATTTCGGTCTTCCACGAACTATCACAACCGATAATGGAACTCAGTTTGACATTGTTGAGTTCAAGGAGTTCTATCGGAGGTATCGTACTGAGAAAAGGTTCGCAGCAGTCACTCACCTTCAGGCAAATGGATAGGTTAAAGCTGTAAATAGGTTTATAAAGTCCATCTTGAAAAAGCATTTGGAAAAGGCTAAAGGCAAGTGGGTGGACGAACTTCCTATGATGCTCTGGGCCTACAAGACCACTCATAAGTCTACGACTGGCCGCGCTCCATTTATCTCTGTTTACTGAGTCGAAGCAGTCATTCCCGTGGAATTCGAAGTCCCTTCCCATCAGGTGACTTACTACGATCCCAAAACAAATCAAGATCTCTTATTGGGGTCATTGGACCTTATTGATGAGAAGCGTGAGGAGGCCGACTTGAGAGCGGCCACACATCGACACCGAGTCGCCCGGTACTATAGTATAAAGTCTGACCAAGAACCTTTGATGTTAGCAACCTTATCCTAAAGCGAATTTTTTCGGTCCCATTGCATATGAGCCCTACATGGGAAGGGCCGTATGTCATCGAACAGAGGCTTAGAGTAGGAACTTTCAAGCTAGCGACTGTTGATGGTGTAACGCTTCTCAGAGCATGGAATAACGAACAGTTACGTCGCTATTTCACCTAGATTGTTTTTTCGAATTCGTATTTCCTTTGTGTTTGATTTCGTTTTTAATATGTAATAAGACAAGTTAGTCTGCACTTATTTTTTATGATGAATAAAAGCTTGAAGCGTCATTTCTGTAGACTACTGTTATTTCATATTATGATGATTGTATGTTGGAATTGATTAATACTAGCATCTATGGTGCATTAACATATACATAGAACTAAAATCGACCAATTATACCGAGCCCTGATGAAAATAAGCAAGGGGGCTGCTTGGTGAGTTTGGTCGGCTGGCGATTCCCAAGAGTGAATCGAAAAGACAATTTTCGCAATGAAAAAAATCTCTAAGTCCTCGAAGTGCGGATTAGAGTACTCTGTGTCCCCAGAGCGTGGACTAGAGTATAAATGACTTGAAAAAATTTCTAAGTCCCCAAAGTGGAGATTAGAGTACTGTGAGTCCCCAGAGCATGGACTAGAGTATAAACGACTTGAAAAAATCTCTAAGTCTCCAAAGTGCGGATTAGAGTACTCTGAGTCCCCGGAGCGCAGACTAGAGTATAAACGACTTGAAAAAAAATATCTAAGTCCCTGGAGTGCGGATTAGAGTACTCTGAGTCCTCGGAGCACGGACTAGAGTATAAACAACTTAAAATAATCTCTAAGCCCATGGAGTGCGGATTAGAGTACTTTGAGTCCATAGAGTGTGGACTAGAGTATAAATGATTTGAGAAAATCTCTAAGTCCCCGAAGTGCGGATTAGAGTGCACTGAGTCCCTGGAGCGTGTACTACAGTATAAACAACTCATCAAAAGTCTTTTAAGTCCCCAATTATGGATTAACTTATAATTGATATGAGAAAAGTTTCTAAGTCCATGAGGCAGACTAAAAAATTCTAAGTATCCAAATCGGTGGATAGACAAGATAATTTTAACCGTTCACCATCCCATGCACTCCGATCTAAGATCAACGGATGATGATCAAACAATTAGCGACAGAATATGACCATTGATTACGATTCCAACTTGGTATCGTTGGTGACTTTCGATGGTGTCTACGAAGGAGCTTTGAGATTAAGATAATAAATTATCAATGAAACTTGGAAAAATTATCACAAGCACTTGGAACGGAAAAAGTTACTCTACTATTGAAATAATAATTCACTTGATGATTGGCTAAGGATCAAAATTTTGTTTACAATTCCAAAAATTCCTCATAACCCATCCGTTGGTTCGGGGTCCACATCCGTACATATGCTACCCAAAAGAAAATGAAAGAGGGAAAAACAACAACACAAGTATAACGTATTTGGACTAAGCAAGATATTACAAGACCTCAACTATTTCTTTGATTTCCTCTCCTTCTTCGGCTTTACAGGGGTCAATTTGGTTGAACGTCTTTTTCGAGACCCTTTGCTTCCTTGAGTAGAAGTATTTGAGGCAAGAGGAGGAACTGCAATGGGAGTAGACCATCCGGGAGGGATGAATTGTAAAGGCCTACGAAGAGGATCATCAACCTCCACTACATCGGGATCACCTTAACTTCGAGCTCCAATTTCTCCTCTTTTTCAATCCTCTCCTTCAAGCTGAACTCGGCAATGTGCTCAAAAGCGCCAATAACTATAACATCATCATCCTCCTCCGTAAGCGATGGGTCTTCAGGTTTATCCTCATCAAGCGCTCCAATCACTTGAGCATCGGACCTTAGACATCTGCGGCAGCCGGAGCCTCTGCATCTTTTCCGTCCTGCTTCATGGTGATGTTGCTCCTAGGTGTTGACTCAAGAACATGACGACCTACAAGGTTTCGTAAAAACAAATGTTATATTATGGCCGTTGTTCGTCGAGAACAACAAATTTTAAGATTAAAAAAGGTTCAATGTGGTACCAGCATCCGGTTGGCTCTCGGTAGTCATCGGAGTACTCCCTTCGATGATTGGAGATAATATGTGTATGTCGAGTCCATGCTTCTTCGGGTCATAACCAACGTGTTGCTATAGGGGTTGAGAAGATGAAGTTCCAATAGGTTGAACGGGAGAAGGACCCTGGGGCTCATCCCAGATGACCCAACCATATCTTCCTTTTCCTTAGGCGGTGTAGGAGCTCTGCAGATTGAAGCTTTGTAGTGGCCAAGTCGGATGGCTCATTTCCTCGGAGCACTTCTCGTGCAAGTGCCTCTTCGTTAAGGTCTGCCACCACTGGCTCCTCTTTCTTGATCCGATGATAGTATCCCCAGCCTCGACAAGCAACTCAAGATAGCCTTCGCTCAAGAAAGTCAAGTCGTGATGGAGGAGGACCTTTGTGTTATACTTAATAATGAGTGGATCAAATAAGCACTCGATTTGCTCCCTACCGGACTCAGTCGCTACCTAGATTCAAGAGTAGGCTTCCGCAAGCATTGCTTTCTTGTCGTCTTCGCGAGTGACTTCTTTCAACGCTTCAATTTGGGAGAGTACCTCGTCAAGCTTTGTTTTCAAGTTTCGACGATCTCCTTATAATATCTCTGTGACTCCTCTCGCACCTCGACTTTCTCCTCCCTCTCTTTGGATAGCAGTTTTCTAGATCCTCCATGCGGTGGGCTAAAATGTCTTTCACCTTTTGTAAGGAGTCTTTTTCCAAAGCAAAAGTGCCTCTACGTTGGAGTGCATCATTCGGTTCCTTTTTGTGAGAAGCCTCTAGGCGATTAACCGCCTCTGCCGTCTCCTTTGCATTATTCTTGCCTCGTCGGTTAATTTTGAATGCGAGTAGCTCAATATCTTGATGTCTTATATTGTCTTTATCATGGATGGTCTCCATCTTAAGGCAATAAATCTCGTGTTGGCGTTCAATAGAAACCTCGGAGACATTTTCAACTAAATGTATGAACGCTTCATACAACATCATTCACGCATGCTAGTGAACTCTCTTTTGTGGTTCCAAGGATGGGGTATATAGCCGGGAGGAATTTGAGCCTGTCAAAAAAAATCTTTGGAAAGGTAGCTTTAAGCTTGGCTAACTTCTCCACCGTAGTCGAATCGTAAGCAAAAACCGGTGGAATTTGTTAAGATGCGATCAACATTTGTTTATGGTGCTCACGGGACTGCCTAGTGCTTGAGGATCTGGAATGTTGGTCGTGGGGAGCGTCAGATTGAGAACCGCGATGTATGGGTTGTCTCCACCGCATGCAAGGGGATTAGTCGGGTCGCTTTGACGTGAAGCATGTCCTTGGGATTTCTTTCTAGAGGACGAAGATGATTCTCATGAATGATAATCTTTCTCCCGTCTTTCGTCTCTCTCTCGGCATCTTCCGGACTTGGAATCCCGACTCAAACGATGGAAGATAGAATAGCCATAAAGGCGATCGAAAGCATGTAAATAAACATTGCACCTGTAAAAGAACCGAACGAGAACATGTTAGTAGTTGCTATGTCAAGAGTCAAGTGCAAGTGAATGGTGGGGTGCAAGTGCTTGTGTGTGTCCTAGTGTACCCCCTTGATGGACTAGTAACGTTTGCTTTACACATAGGAGTCCCTTCTCCTCGGTTGGGAGGGTGGCTGCCTACACTACTTCTCATGGGAGAGTTAAGACCATTAATGCCAAGAGTGGTGAAGTCATAAAACAACAGATCGTTCGGAATAGAGATGTCAGAAAGTCCCTTCAACGCCCTCTCCATTTGTTGAGAAGATGAACCCTTTTCGACAGGAGTTATGACAAATTTTGGGGTCTTCCTAGTTTTCTTTTTCTTAATCCTATATGTCGGAATTTTCCCCTTTTTCGGTGGAGGTTGTGATTGGCTTGTATGCGGCGCAACAGTTGTCGGCGCTTGTTCGAGGCCTCCATCTTCGTTTTTTGGCCCTGCATCTTCTGTTTCCTTTATCTCTCCTTCCTCGGTGCCTTCTTGGATTCCCTCGGCAGGGGGCACCACAAGGTCATTTAGTTCTCTCCTTTTCTTGGTGATAACCTCCAGGATCACTCTACTTCCCGGGAGACTGATTCTACAGTCGCTTCTAATAGTCCGAAAAGCGAGAGCAGTTCATTAGTGAAGAGGAATTTGATCTCTCTATCCTCCATCGGAGTAGCATAGATCGCCACAACTGCTCTAGAATATTTAACGCCTTTAGGCTGGGAGCGGACACCTAAAAGAGTTGAAAGAATTCGTACGATTAAGAAAAAAGATGTGATTTGAGTTCTTGAATTAAGGGCAGAGGCGGGATAATACTTACATCCTTCCAACTACCTTCTCTCAAAGCCAGGAGGACATCGCACGTTGAACCATTCTTGCTTGAACAAGGAGAGTTTATTCCATGCACCTATTAAGACTTGACATTTAGGCATGGGCTCGAGGATGACGTACGAAGGACTGTCAGTTCATCTTTTAAAGTTATAAATGTACCGGATGTCCTCAGGAGTTGGTAGACAAAATAGGACATTTAGAAAGAGAAGGAAAGTGCTATGGATAAAAGCGTAGCTGTTGGGGTGCAATTAAGTGGGAGCGATTCCCACATACTTCAGCATTTCACGAATAAAAGAGTTGAAAGGTGGCACACATCCAGCCCAGCACATGAACTCATTGCATGAATTATATCCAGCTGAGGGAAAATGATGCATATCTTGCCTTGACGAAACCAGAATGTCTTCAAAAGATATTCCATGGGTAGAACATAATCGACGAAGAGCAACTTCGTCGATTTTTGAAGTCTGTGAGTCAGCAGGATTATTCAAGACGATGGCATCTTCCACAGCATTGGAAGTCGGGCCTATAACTTCTGTGGAGAGAGTTGGGATATCAGGAAAGAGGTCTGCTTGAGGGTTAGATGTCTCTACTTCTTCTCTTTGTCGGCTTGGTATAGGCTTGTCAGACAAAGTAGCGGAGCTTGATTTCATATCCGAGCTAAAAGACATCGAGGGTGAATGCTTTGTGTAACTCAATATTTGTGTCATCCATACTCAATAGACAACCAATATTATAAATAATAACTTGTCCTCCCATGCTGTGTGTGAATTAGTGCAATGGAATGTGAAATGAATCTGAATAGTTTAAAATCTAAAAATCAAAAGCAAAACGTCGAAGCTTAGAGGTTTTGTCAAGAGAGACCGCCATTTCTGACAGTCTCGAACAATATAAAAGGTGATCGACGACGAAAGCTATAGGGTTCGATGTAGACATTTTGGATTATAAAATCCGTTTTTTAAATATGTTGGGCCAGTTTTATACTTAACTCGTGTTGAGTGGATTGAGAATTTTTTGGTTCAAGTTTAAGTCCATCGATCTATATATGCTAGCCATGTTGTTGTTAGTCACTTATGCTTGGGCAAGGTAGTATGCAATCATTTGTTTGAGTAACTCGAATTAAAGAAATTTTAATTTGTCAACATCAATCCCAACCATCTATGCCGGTCCCTACATCTTATCCCACGACTTATCCCTAGACATAGGCTCATTTAGGAATGCCGAACCCTACCCATAGCCGAAAACTGACCCGTTTCCTTCTTTACTTCAATACCGAGCCTTTCCTATCCAGTCTCTATATCAATCCCTCCTTTTCTAGCATAATACCGATCCATATGCCTAAAGAAGCATACCGATCCCTTTTTCTCTAACATCTATGTCGATCCTGCTAAAATCCTAATGTATGCCGACCCCTTGTTCAAACAACGTATATCGAGCACCGTGCCTAAAATAGAATGACGATCCTTAATCCTATCGACCCCATCTTCTACATCTTCTACACCAAACTCATTTCCTTCCCCTTCCCTTCTATTTCTCATATTCCCTCTATCCTCTTCGCCTCACATATGCATCCCCATGAAACCCATCCATCTACACCCCTAAACGACACTAGAACTCGACCGAACTTAAAGTCGATGACACCAGTGACACAAAAAAGGGAGAAACTATACTAATTTGATTTCGATTGCAAGGTCGCGGCTTGGATTAAAAGAAAATCGAAGTTAACGGAGGTCGAAAATATGGTCTTGCGGTTGAATTTGAGTTAAGGAAGAGGAGTTTTTCAAGCTTTCCTCTGGAGCGGTCGGTTGAGAAGAGGGGAGTGAATGAAATTGCAAGCATTGAGAAGATAGAGTAAAAGGGAAAGAAGAGAAGGGGTGTACTTTATATGGGCCTTGGTGGCATACGAACCGGTCACTCCTGGTGACTCGACCATGGGTTGAAAAAGGGGTCTGCCTCGAGCTTTATCGACCCCTATTTGAGCATGCTACAAAGGATCGACATACAAAGATGCCAACCCCAAAAAAGGGAGGAGGAAAGAAAAAATATGATAAATATAAGAAAAATAATATAACATATAGTAAATAATGAAGGGGAAAGGGAGATGTTCTTGAGTAGTGGGTGTAAGTGGGATGGAAAGGAATTTGTGAATCCATCCTTTAAGAGGTTAGGCCAGAAAAAACTGAAGGCTTCATATGACTAGATTTGTACATTCAAATGGGGCGAGATTTCGTCGAAGATTGTTATAAAACAATGATCAACCAATGACTTGAATAAGCTTGCCTTCAGGAACCTAGATGTTTCTCCAATTCAAAGCACGTGATGTTATTCACATGATGTATTTTGGGGGGAAAGTGTTATCAGGTACCTTGGCCCGACCATACAATGGTAATTACAAAGATCAGAATGGACTATTTATGGGGAAGGTGGCCAAGAGATGACACCTATGTGGCCAGAATGTGATTTCCGAGCAGCTATATCCAGCCTAGGGTAGATAAGGTCGATGAGTGGATGATACAGGATGTCAGTATTATGAAGGTTAGCTAAGTGGGATAGGGGTCGGCATAGATGATTGATAGGTCGAGGAGTGTGTGGCTTCCATCAGCTCGGCATAACATGTAGAACACACCGGGATGACATAGTTCGTAGAGTGGATTGGTCGGCATGGAACTTATGGTGGACTGGATCAACATGGTATTTATGGTGATTTGGGTTAGCATAGGAGCAAAGACCTTTGGGTTGGCATAGTAACGAGGACCTTCAGGTCGGCATAGAGTATGAAGACTATCGGGTCGGCATGGTATTAATGGTAACTCAGGTCGGTGTGCTTGGATGGCTCGGCAAGGTATGTTATGAGCAGGGCATACTATGATGGGGTCGGCATATCATGATGATATGGCTTGCGTCACTATGATTGATACGGTATGTTGGGCTAAACCTTCTTCATTCTGGGCCCAAGAGATCAGGGGGTCCAAGCTCTAAGACATCAGTCAGATTGAAGGTTGCCTTCATCTATAAAGACAGGGGTGAGGGTCATTTTTGGGACTCTCCCTTTTTGTCTACCAAGTGAAAACTCTGCCATTTTGTAATTAGTTTCTTTTCTTCTAACTTGTTCTCAAGCTATTTCTCGTGGATTGTAATTGTAATCAATTGAGTGATAAAGCAATAAAGAAAGCATTCAGAGTGGACGTAGGAAATCAACGCCAAACCACTGTAAATTTTGTTGTTTCTACTTTCTATAACCTTTTCTCAAATATTTAGTGTTATTCCTTATTTTTCATTTAATTTTTTCAATTATTTCATTACTAAAATCCATTCTCGGGTGTTTATGACCAATTTAGTTGAAAATATTTATAAAAGGAGAAAGGGAAATTTGTATATATTTTAAATTGTTAATTCTCCGAAATTCAGCGGTAATTTTAGAAAGACTTTGGAAATAAATTTATATGATGAAAAATAAGTAGGTTAGTTAAAAAGGAATTACTTTATAAAGTTAAAAATCAGTTTTACAAGGCTTTTGTCGTTTCTCCATTTTCGGCAGCACCTTTCAACTTCATACTTCCACCTCCACCTTAGTCGAAACCAATACACATGATATCAAAGACATGATACGAGTGGATTATAAATAAGCAAAAGGTATGGAGCCGAAATAAGGCTTTCGAAGGGGTCGAGACCTTCTTTTGCTTTAAAAAGGAAATGCAGCTTGCTTTGCTTTTGAAAAGAATGCTTTCGAATGAGATATCTTTCGACTTAGTCAAACTGTTTTAAAGAAAGGAACTTTTGAAAAAGATTGCCGCCTTTGTTTTAAAAATGAAGCTTTCGAAGGGGGTCGAAATCCCTACTATCGCACTCTACCTTTCGAAGCAATGCCTTTGAAAGGGTTCTTTCGCTTTAAACCCCGAGATGCTTCTCCACTGTTTCCGAAGGGATTGGTTTCGACAACATCCACATCTTTTACTTAGGAAATTGCTTTTGAAAGAGTTGCTTTCGACTTAGTTCTTTTAGACCTTTTGATTTTAGAAGCTAAACCCAAAGGTTTCGAATGGAATGGCTTTAAATAGTTTCGAAAGGTTGTTCCATAAGTTTTTACTTGAACACAATGCTTCCGAAAGGTTTGATATATGTAAAGGACTTAATGCTTTCGAAAGGTATATATGATAAAGGTTTCGAAGGGGTAGTTCCTTAATGTTTTTGAAAGGGTTACCTTTAGTGTTTAAATGGAAGGTTTCCAATATTTTCGAAAAGCATGTTTAAAGTGTTTTAAAAAAGGGTGTCTAAGGTTTTATAAAGCTTTCGAAAGGATACTTCCAATATTTTCGAAAGGTTTATTGTAAATGGTTTCGAAAGGTATGTTTTGGTCTTTCTGTGTAAGGTTTCGAAGTTAAGTAGTTAACTATTTTCGAAAGAGGTGCTTTCAATGGTTTCAAAAGAGGTACCTTCAATAGTTTTGAAAGGGGACTTTCAACGGTTTCTAAAAGGGTACTTTCCAAGGTTTCAAAAGGGGTTGTTAAAGCTTTTAAACAAGGTTTCGAATGTTTCATCAACAATGTTTTGTGTAAAGTATATATAACATGGAAAAGAGATTTGATTAAAGCAAAGAGTATATTTTCCTTGTTTAAATATGATTTAAAGGGTTAAATCAATTTGAAAGAAATGTTTTCAAGGAAAATTTGATGAGGTAGCTGACCCTATGTAAATGACTAAGATAGTAGAATAACAGATGGGACTAGCATGGGGTTGTGTCCTATACTTCAGCTAGTAGCCCCTAGTTAATATATGTCCAAAATTCCAGTGTGTAGGGCTTTGTTATAGGTAATACTAAAATGATGTTACATACAAAAAGGAATATACAGAGTAAAGGAAGGTTATTCTGAATCCGTAAAACCACTAGGATCAGTTGACCCTGGGAGAAGTACGTTAGGGAAAGAACGTCCAAAAGAGTATCTAACAAAAGTTAGGTTATATGTTATTTTTTCTAGTAGGCCCGAGTCAGCCAAAGGTTAGTAGTTAGCCAAACAAAACTATTGTGTTTGGACAGATAGTTCATTGGTTGCCTTATTTGTATGCATACATGATATTGTTAATATTGCTTTAGCAAGTTTGGTTCAAGGATTTTGATTTGCAAAAGATATGTTTTAAATAGGGATATAAGTGAGGGGAAACCCGTTTCGCTAATCGGCGAGGTCTCACTTAATATCAGATAACCAAGATGTAGAGTATTATTCACACCAGGCTTTATGCCTGACTCCAAGTTTATGTTTTTCTTTTAAACTCTTGGGTGCTCAAAATATGATTTGAGTAGGTTGAGAGTTGAGGATTTACAGGTTTTAGTAGGTGGACGAATAAAGCTTCCAATGATATGTAGGAGGCATGGATAGCTATTTAGAAGTTGTTATTTTTTTTCCTATTTCCGTTGTGATGTATTAAGATAGTTTTTGTCTATTTACTACTCTGATCATCCAAGGGGGCATCTTCATATGTCGCTCTTGGCGTATTTTGTAACAATTATAGTTGATCAAAACCTAGGATACGTTTTGAGATTATGTAATGGAATATGAAACATGTTTTGAAATGTAATCGGTAAAGTATACTATTTTTGGAATCTATTATTTTGTTTCATATTTAAGTGCTTCTGATATTATAGATACCATTAACATTACCATATTTTTTCACCAAAAGTTAATGCTATGGATGACTGCAGCACTTGTAGCGCCTAGCTTTGGGCCTCATGATAGGGGATGTTACAACTTGGTAACAAAACATAGGTTTATGAAAAACTTTAAACTTAAAATGATTTTGGAAACATAATCCTAAGGAATTTGAGAAAAGATTGAGGTACGGGATAATGCTATAGTAGCGTACTTGTATTTGCTATATATATAAAAGCTTTATTTATATTCTTTAATCTCTCTTAGGCTATTCTTATGTATCTTATGAAGACTCGAGTACGGATATTATGGAAATAAGATATGGAAGCTAGAAGTGGAGAAGTGGTTACTTCATTGCGAGAGGATTTTTTTCTGATTTGGAGCTTAACGATGAGCAGAAAAGAAGACTTGCTTCTAGACGGCTATAAGGAGCAGCTCCGTACTAGTGAAACAGTGTTACGATCGGAGTTAATGAGAAGAGTATGACTTGGGCTGAGTTCAGGAGGAGGTTTGAATAAAGGTTTACGTCCAAGATTTCTAAGTCTATTCTACTCAGGAAGTTTGCTGAGTTGGAGTAGGGGGATATGACAGTTCTTGAGTCTGTAACAAGATTTGAGGAGCTAGCGAGATTGGCTATGCTATGGTTGATACTATGATTAAGAGAAATGAGAAGTTCTATTTGTGGGTTGAAGCCAGAGCTTTCTAACTCCACATTACCGCATATTAGGGATCCATGTGATGTTGTTATCAAGGCAAAGGAAGCTCGAGGAGGACCAAACCAGAAGAGGGAGTTTTTCAATAAAAGGGAGCTCAGAAAGGTGGAGCTGCCAAGAAAGGAATAGTGGAGGTTGTTTGCTACAAATATGACAAGAAAGGGCATTTCGCAAATGAATATCGCTCGGGAGATAGAAAGAAGGTGACCGAGAAGAATAATATTAGATACTTCAACTGCAATCAAATTAGACATTATAAGAACCGGTGCAAGTAGCCAGCCAAGGATGGAAAGGGCCAAGTGTTTGCATAAGAGCCAGCTACCTTGAGGCCAACAACAGAGGAAAAGGGAAAAGCCATGTTGGGAGGTACGCTTATGATTCATGGTATGTTAGTTAGCATTTTATTTGATACCGGTGCATCGCATTCTTTTATATCTCATTGTTTGGTAGATAAGCTTAACTTAAACCCTTATACCTAGTTACTTCCTTAAGGGTTGCAAATCCGATAGGAGGTTATGCAACTCTTGGGATGATATGTGACCATTTAGAATTTGAATTGTTAGATCATACCTTTGTTTGCAGTTTTCATGTGTTTGATTTCGTAGGGTTCAGAATTATTTTGGATATGAATTGGTTAAGTAAATACGATGCTTGGATATTTTTCCATAATAGGAAAATATTGCTTAGACGCCTTGACTATAGTGATCGGATAATATACTATGTAGAAAATCCCTAGTTGTAAGATTAACTCTTTGTTGAGTGTTGTGGAGGTAGAAGACGAGTTGAATCGAGTTTTCATTGTCATAGAATTCGCAGATGTCTTTAAACACGTAGTTGGATTGCCGCCGAAACGAGTCATTGAGTTTCAGATAGATTTAGTACCAGTAGCAAAACTGGCAAGTAGATCGCCAAGCAGAATGATACCTATTAAGATAAGGGAGCTAAAGATGCAATTGGTGGATTTGGAAGGCAAGAATTTTATCAGACCAAGTAGTTTGTCTTGGAGAGCAGCCGTAGCGTTTGTTAAGAAGCCAAATGGATTGTTAATGTAATGTATCGATTATCATAAGTTGAATTAGAAGACGATAAATAATCGATATCTGTTACCTAAAATTGACGATTTGTTCGACTAGTTGAGTGGAGCCAAAGTATTTTCCCAGTTGGATTTAGTAACAGGGTTCCATCAGCTCGGAGTGGCAGAGGATAATATTCCTTAATTACAATTATTTTCCAAGAGAAACATACGAAGATGTCCCCTTGGATGATCAGAGTCTAACTACTTAACGGTCATAAATCCTATCATTATATCCATTCAAATAAAATAAAGCTTCAAACAACATGGCGGAAATAAACTCTTAATATTAGCTTGCCTCCTTCACATCTCCAGAAGCTTATTCATTTAACCTGGAAACTCTACTCCATATCTACTCAAATGAGTAACCAAGAGTTTAAGGGAAAAGACAAAAACTTCGGGTTAAAAAAAGCTTAGTGTGAATAATAATAATATATCATCTCGAATCAAAAACATATACCTAGTGAGACTACACCGCAAAATGAAATGGGTTTTCCCCTCACTAATATCTTATCAAAATATGTCAATCTGAACATAAATCAAGCAGCTGCAACCACAAGGGTTAAAAAAACATGATATGATTATATGCATGTAATATAGGTAAATTGACTAGTTTGTCAATATATAATTATGCATTATCAAAGATTACCCAATCAATTATATTGACTGTCTGTCTCAAATCGTATTTTTCCTAGGGCCACTACGAACCTATTAGTTTTCAAAGGCTAATTAATAATCTATTAGGCCGACTCAAGCTAAAACATAACCAGATGTCCTAAAATCTCTAAATATGGTTAGTTGGTCTCCAAATATAGTTTGAAGAAAACAAACAATTCTATGATCATACAGAGCTACGAGACCCTTTTATGCATAGATATTTTTTAGTCTCACTACAAATAAAGCCCCATGCATTGGGATCACTGACCTTTACCAATCAGGGCTACCGATTGAAGCATAGGGCATGACCCTACACTAGTCCTACTTCAATCTTATTTTGTATTAAATCTATGAGTTATGTCTTTTTGATTAATTCAAGTCATCCTAACACAATTGATCTATCTGATCTCCTGAATGCAATTCTACTCACTTAGGGGTTTAGTTTGACCATACTCACCATTAGAACAACCTAATGGTAATTATGTTCCTAAGTTCCAAGATGCAATGTTGGGTAATGCAAATGTGAGTGTGAAAAATGATAAAATATGAAAATTTAACTGACCAAATGATAACAACATATAACCACATTCATTAAAATACGTTCAATCAATAAAAGAATCCATCATAAAATTACTTAAATGTTAAGTAACAATTTCCTTTGACAAAATTCATATAAAATTAGGCTAAAACACTACCTCATTTCCATGAAGAAAATTATCTTTAGAATTGATAAACCACTTGAAATAATTTTTAAAACAAGGAAAAGATAGTCCAAATACTTAGCTAAAATCTTATGCAAAAGCACTATCTTCTTTGCATAGTTTTAAAATAATTGTTATCAAAATTGGGATGTCGAGCCTTTAGAAAACATGGGCTTTCGATCCTCTAAACATTGGTATTAGATTTGCAAAACATAAGGCCCTATTGAGCCTTTAGAAAACATGGCTATCGAGCCTTTAAACATAGCTACTGGAGTTATAAAAACATAAGGCTATCGTGCTTATAAGCTGAGGTATTAGGTTTATAACCATAAGTCTATCAAGGCTTTAGAAAAGATGGTTATCGAGCGCTTAAACATAGCTATTTGAATTATAAAACATAAAGCTATCGAGCCTATAAACATAGCTATTAGATTTGTAAAACATAAGGCTATCCTGACTTTAGAAAACAGGGCTAACGAGCCCTTAAACATAGCTATTATAGTTGTAAAACATAGGCTATCCAGCCTATAAAACATGGTTATCAAGTTTGTAAAAAACAGCCAGTAATCTGCTAAAAACCTAGTTATTAAATAGCTATATGGAAGCTATCGAGTCATTGTCTTTCAGGGGGTTTCGAATCTTTAAAAACATGAGTTGCCAAACCTCTAAAACATACATGCTTGTTAACCATTTACAATTGAGGGTGTCGAGCCCTTAAAATCTTGAGGATGTCAATTTTTTAGCAAAAGAAGTTTTTGAGACTCTAAGCTAAACGGTTGTCGAGCCTTTATAAAAAATGAGATTTCGAATGTCTGAAACATAAGGTATCAAATTCATCATATAGCTATCGAGTAGTTATCCCATGCATCTGCTATATAGTTATCAAATTTCCATGATATTAACGGTATCCAGCCTCTAGGTTACTGAGCCAATGGTGCTTCTATAAATTATTTAAAAACCAATTTGTTTCCTTTTAAAGATAAAACTTTATACTAACTCTTGCTCGGAGATAGGTGACGCTAAGAAGGTATAAAACGCCCAGTCGAGGTTGAAAATTGACCTTAACCTTCTGAAAGCCAGCGTTGTCCGAAAATAGGCAATGCCGAGAAGGTCTAAACTGCCAGGTCAATGGTGAAAATCAACCCTAATCTTCAAACAACAGGTGTTGCCCAAAGATAGGCGATGTCGGGAAAGTCGAAACCGCTAGGTCGACGGTGAAAATCAACCCTGACCTTCTAAGAATCGACATTAATCGAAGAAATGCAACGCTGGGAAGTTCTAAACCACCAAGTCGATAGTGAAACTCGACCCTAACTTTTTGAGAACCGACATTGTCCAGAGATAGGCAACACCAAGAAGGTCTAAACAGTCGGGTCGATGGTGAAAATCGACCCTAAACTCCGGAGAACCGGTTTTTCCGAAAGATAGGCAATGCCAAGAAGGTCTACATAGTCGGGTCGATGGTGAAAAATGATCCTAATCTTTTGAGAACCGACGCTGCTCGGAGATAAGCAACATCGAGATGGTCTAAACTCCCGGTCGACGGTGAAAATCAACCCTAACCTATTGACATTTGAAGCTTCCTAGAGACAGGCAATAAACAGGCGGTTTGACAATTCATTCAGGGGTTGATTGGGTAATTCAATCCCAATGTATAGGGATGCACCATCGCTCGGAGATAGGCGATGCTGGGAACGAATCTTTGGATTCATGCTATTCATGCGCTAACTTCTGAAGACAAAGATTGGTGCTCGATTGAACTTTTCAATCTGCAAGAATATGCCACTGTCTAGAGATAGGTAACGATAGAAAGGTGAAACTATTTTCAAGATAATTAAACAGTTCGACTCTAACTTGAAGATATTGATCATTGCCTAAAAATAGGAAAGGTCAGGGAGAAATCCTTGGGATAAGGTCACTAGTATGCCAGTCTCTATATTCTTAACATCGAACTAGGAAGAATTTGTTATGATGGAAGATGACGACAATGCCTCTTTTGTGATACATACATCTAGAATGACATTGGCTAAGGATGTTACCTTGGACGAGTTTAGTTACAGGCCGGAGATTGGTAGCATCGAACACATAGCGCTTGGAATTAAACACAAAAGTCGGTAGTTCCTGGAGATAGGAACTATCATGCAAATGGGATTTCTACGATGATGCTAGTAATCAAGTGGGACACGCTCAGTTGAGGATAGGCAGAGATAGTCGTAAAGAATCAAAAGCTGTTAATTATCAGACTTACTCGATCCCAGAATAGGATTGAGAACCTGACTGGGGGCAATTAGACAAATTGCCTCCAAAATATAATCCCTCATAAATGCCCGAAGTTGGCATTTGGAATAATGAATCCCATGAACAAGGATATGTATAAAAAAGCCGATTGAAAGGATCCCAATCAAGTTCAAACAGGAAAAACCACATAGTCGACTAAATAACAGTTATCCGCTAGATAGGATAATTTGGCATCTACAAACAGAGCTAAGTAATAAGATACAACTAATGTAATAACAGGAATATTATTTACATGCACAAAGTTGCAATAAATAGACATATTACACATAAACACAAGTGTATAATATAGGACAGCTGCAGTTTAAGTAGTCATATTATTTACATGGGTAGTTGTACGCAAACGTGCATAGTACATAAAATGCAGACAAGTAAGCTGAAGAAAGATTGTAGAAAAAAGTTAATGTTTTCATTACTAATATATTTTAAGTACAATCAAATAGCAGGGGTCGCACCCGTACAAACTTGGCCTGCTAAAGAAAAAAAGCAAAAAGTACAGAATCAGACATGACTGACACAAAAATGAGCTACCACACTAGCTGACTCCAAGCACCACCTATTTCTTCATTTTCTTTAAACCCTTGCTGCTGGGACCACCAAGAAGCTATCTGCGCTTTGTATCCTTTATCGCTTTCCCGGGGGAGTCTCGCCCTCAGAATGTGTGGATTCTTTACCGGTCACCAAATGAGGGTCAACAAGACTTATTGATAGGAATATCGGCAAGCTTGGTCTTTGGAGGCCAGATCTTCAGTGTGGGAAGCTTAGATAAGGGGCTTGTTGGAGTAAAGGAAGCGAGCTATATGGTGTCAGGCTCGGTCTTCACTTGAATTTTCTTAAAATCGACCTTCAACCTCTCAGCCATAGTCTTGTAATCGGTTGGGTCTAAAGCACTTATGATCGTCAAATATTCCTCTTAAGATATGGAAACATCCTTCAAGTTCTCCATGGAGGCAATCTTCCTAGAACTGGGTCCTAGACCAAAGCTGGAGATAGGAGTAGTTACGTTGAGCCTCGGTAGAAATGGTGGTAGATGCAGTAAAGATAGCTGCAATTCCCGAGCCCCATATAGCCAGAAGTGGAGGAGGCAGTTGTGATTGACCTACAAATTGACATACATAACAGTTAAATTATAAATGGACTCTGAAGAGAACTGAAGCTTCTCAAACACTGGAGAGACAAGGGAAATACCTGAGCTTGGGCTTCTTTCCTGAATGTCAACTTCAAATTCCCCTTCCTTCATTATGCGCTCCTCGGTTTGACCTGTGGAAAGGGGAATGCAGGGATCATGAATAGAAGTCTCCACAGAAATCGAAATCACATGAGAGATTTCAGAGATAACCCCCTTAGATGAAGAAATAGTCGCTGCCCGCTCTCTGGATTCTGAAGTGGGCACTTCATGCTCACCCAAAGAGCTCGGACAAGTGAGAGCTTTGGTGGCAGTGGTAGTAGCATTAGTGGCCTCTTCAGCTAGAAGGGACCTTCCAACAGAGTGAAACTCTACGTCCTCGACATTGAGGTACACAACCATCAACTTTTCCTTAGAGCGATTGTCTCCAGCTCGTGCACCACTATCAAAAAAAATTCCCAAATGCAAACAAGGGTCTCAGGATAGTCATCCCCTAATCATCTCGGATTATTATGCATGACCACATTAGCATAAAAGTGCAATATATTGGCATCAAGCGCATCGTTAGTCCTATACCTCTCTTGGGAAATTGCATGTTCAAGATCATTGGCGAATTTTGTAGAAGATAGCTGCTCCATTTTATGGTAGGTTTCTCCTTCTCTTTATGGAGCTTTTGATTCCCCTTGCAAAGTTTAGCAAGTTCAGCAGCTAGTTCTAAGATAGTTTGATCCCAAGCATGAATGATCTCGTTTTTGTGTGTAAGAGCTTGTACCTTCTTATTAGCCTGCTTCTTGAACTCTAAACTTTCAGTATTGACAGCTCTTAGCTGGTCTCTAAAGACGTGCTCGGCATTAGGTTGGGTATGCTTCATCTATTCAATCAATTCATTGACATGGGTTTTGCTTCAAGAGATGAGTCTCTCTCTTTTGTAACTTTGAATAGGTCGTCCTCTCAACTCTTAATCATTCGCTTGAAGTCATCCCTCTCGGATTCGAAGGAGAAAATGTTCGTATAGTTGACGTATTCACTTCAGAGAGGGTAGTGCACAACTTCTTCCATTTAAAACCCTCGTCAACATGCTTCTGGACACTTCATAAGTCTCGCTCCACCACCTCTTTTGGGGTATCTGAGACGTCTTGATTGAATCTAACATCGTGTGAAAAGAGGTTAGGAAATGCAACTTGTAGGCGCGGGGACCAGCCAAAAGGGTATACTTAGTAGCTGGAATGCTCTTGGAGGAGGAGGAATAGCAGTAATTAGGGATTGGGAAACTAGAACTTGTTGTAGTGAAGAAGTTTGAGCCAGTGTGTGCAGTGGAACTATAGTTAAAGAAGGCTCACATATTGGGCGGATTCTCTTGGGCATTCGATAGCATCGCGGGACACTTAGTCTCAGCCACTCTTTTTTTCTTCTCTCTCTATCCTTTTCTCTGTCGGTTTTGAGAATTTCATCAACTTCGCGATCTTTCCTTCTTTGCCTCTCCTCGTTAATTTTGTAGAGACAAGGCAGGTCGGGATCAAGAGTCCGGCCTTTTTATGCACTGGCATTGCATGAGAGCTTCCTGTAATAGCCACGACCCATGAAATCTAGAATAAGGAAAGGATAGTATTAGAATCGTGACTTTAAAAGGTACGAGTGTATGCAGGGATGCGTATTTATGAGCTATTAAGTCTACAATGCCGATGACTCATAAAGTACTATATGGACCATGTTCGCACGGCAGTAAAGATGGAGTTTCTCTACCTTTTTATACTTATTCTAGGTGAGAAGAAGATGCCAAATCTTATCTCATCCAGAATTTCTTGAATAGAAAAGTCAATCTCGTCGATATCACTTAGATCAACTAAGACGTCGCTAAAAGAACAGGCTTAAGGGGTAATCTCTCCAACAAACAACGTAGTTGATCTTTAGCTGCTTTAGAAGTTTCGATGGCAATGTGCTCCAGGTGGGGCAAACTAGGAAGGTCAGAACTCATATAGAGTGTCTCATCGATGATTCGCTCTCTCCTTCTTTACTAGCATGATAGTCACTATCGCTATCACAGGCTCCTTTCCTTCCTCTTTAACCATCGGCTCCTTTCCCTCTCTCCTTTCGGCCTCCTCATCTTCTTTACGAATCGGGCATCCTCGTCTTCTTTAGGAATCGGGGACATCCTAACATCTTTATCCTTATTACTTTGGACATCAGCATCAATGAGCTCTTCGGACTCTCTTTTAACAGGCTCATCTGAGTACATTTCCTAGATGGACCTACAACTTCCCTGGAAGTTCCTTTTGGAGTTGCGAGTAGGGATGGAAGAAATTGTATGAATCCTAAGGCAGAGGTAACACTGTAATAGCAAATATACTTGGGCTCGGTAAACGATAATGCTACAAGTTTTGATTAGTCGGAAGGAATGCGTCGGTGCGTTGATGGAACCAAACTTCTTCAAAGCCCTTGAGCATAGTCTCATGCTCCTCGCAGTTATCTCGAACCAGAATGCCTGAAAGGAGCTAAATATCAAGCTGATAACTTGAGTTAAAGAAATCCAAGTATGGAAGGGACAGAGGAAAGGAAACTTAATTCCAGAAATCCAGAATCAGTTAAAGCTGTACGGACACCATATGTAGAAATACTTATTTTTGAAGTACGAGCATTTGTTATGAAGTTTTTTGACGATCTAGTATTGACACCAGGCTACAACGATCATGAAGGAAGTAAAATCCTATCTTTTCTTGAAGTGGAGTAAGTAAGTATGTTCGCTAAAAATTTGGAGCCTGGTTGAACCAAATCATGAAGAGGATGTAAAGAGAACTCAAAAGGGTATATCTATTTGGATGAATTTAGGTCAAAGCCAACGCAAGTTCGTAGAGAACCATTAGAAGAAAAAGACTAAGAGGTAGGATGCTGCCACTTAAGCACATATACCGATTGTAAGTTGTGTATCCTTTAGGAGGGTTGTGTGCAAACTTGGCCCTCGTAGGGAGAAGAACGTCACCTTCAGGAATTACGTGTTATTGATAGATGTTTACGGCATCCTAGCTGTCATAATCATGAGCACTTGTTTCCGCGGATCGTTTGGTATTCTTAGACACAAGAGCTTATTCAAAGGAGGAGATTGATTTAGTACTGACACAACTTGGACCATCGAGGCTTTTTATTTTGATGTAACAGGAAGACTTAACCAAGTAGGGATGTTTGGTAAAGTCTGAGCTATAGACGATCCAACTTTTAGATGAATAGAAGTGTCCTCACCAAACTTGAATCATGGCGGTTGACGAGTTATGCTAAAACAGAAAACTTAGCATTCAACACAGTCAACTATGTTTTATTTTGAATAATAGGGTCATACAACCAATGCACGGAATCCAAAGAATGTCGGCATGTGTTGACCAATTGGATTATATGCATTGACCAAGGCAAGTGAGAAGTGTTAATCTATACAGTAGGAGTCCTATGTCTCGTACATGATGAATGAATCATCCTATGTAGATAGCTCGCTCGTGCTAAACAAACGAGCCGTGTCATGCAATGAAATTATGTATCAAAACATACTCGTTATCGATGAACAATCGATAAAGGAGTCGCTGTCCGTAGCAACGCGGAATATTTTTTTATTGGAACACAAGAAGTGCAGAAACAAGGAAAAGAAACGTGATGGAATCTGCCAATGCAACAAATCCTAAAGTAAATCATCGTATAGAAACTTAAACGATGGTGAGGGCTTAGCCAAGTTTTAACAATAGATAGTCAGAGTCGTAGAGTTTGACTTATCTTTGCAATGGCATGCACACAACCAAGGGAAAACACTAGTACACCATAGGCTGAGCACAAAAAAAAAAATTCAACCATCTCCTTTTAACTACAATTGGCAGCACACCCACCATCACCATCGCTATGTTCATCGTCAATCGCTAACCTCAAATGATTAAGAATTTTGATCGATGGATGGAAGCTTAAAGCTTCATCTCATGGCCAAGAGCTTCACTTGGACGATTGGAAGAAACGATGTGTTGGCAGCGTTCACAAGTCGACGATGGAAATTGGGAAAGCGGCGCCGAAGGGATGGTCGGTGGAAAAGGTTAGAATCTCAAAGGAAAAAGAAGTCGGCAGTAGGAGCTTACAAAGTAAAGCACTCGGTAGAAGGAGGAAGGCAGAAGGTGAAAAGTAGAAAGTAAAACAAATTCTAAGTCCAACTCCTTTTATAAGCATTCGGGAAGACCAAAGGTCTTGATACCGAGAGCTTTCTCTTGGTATTAATAGTTTTTTTTTATTGCTCCCTGAAATTTTACACAATGCACAACAGAGAGAAGGAGTCGTCTAAAGCTTAAAAATGTTCTCTAAAGCGTAGATCTGGTCTTTAACATGAAGAATGGAATTACCACTATGCAAAACATGTGAAGACAAGTCCATCAAACAAAAGTATCGTCTCGAAGAAGTACTTGTTCACTCGCCTACAATTTAAGAAATAACAATCCAGAACTTGTCTCAATCCAAAACACACTTTGTTCTTAATGAAAGCAAACTCTAAGGACAAGTTTTAATCGAGGTTTTAACCAAGCAAAATCCAACCGTAAGTTGAAGGTCAAGATGAAGATGAAATGCCTCGAGAACTTGGAAATATGATCAGAAGAACAGGAAGATGGAACTCTCAAAATTCCACTTGAATTTAGGCCAAGGAGAGCTCTCGATACCGAGAGGAATCTCTCAATATCGAGAAGTCTTTTCTCTAATCTGGTTACTCTAAAGTCCATATACTTCATATGTTACCTCAACCACTCATGGTCAAGTGCTTTTATAAGACCATAGACGAGCAATTCTCAAGATTGATGAGAAGAAAGCGAAAAAAGAAAAGAAAGTGAGATAATCCAAGTATTATCAAGAGAATCATTAGTAACAACTCAAAATGTATGGAAGAAAGCTTGAAACACACAGAATGGTAGATAAAAGAATGAGGGAAGTAAAAAAAATTCGATTTGCATAAGTCATAAGCTATCGGTATTAAGAGCTTTCTCTCGGTACCAAAAGGTTTTTATAACCTCTAGCCCCCACATGACCACTTATACAACATTAGGCTTCCCTTTGGACCTTAATTCAAGTGGATCCCTACACCCATGCATTTTTCTCTCTACAAATATCAGCCTTACTTCAGCTAAAGAAGGATTTTGGCTGATCTTCATTGTGTTGCTTCATCCTCTCCTATCTTCCTCATTCATAAGTCGCCTAGGAAGCTAATGTTGGCAGCTCTAAGCAATAGGACTTGTCAAACCCTTATACTAATGACTTCTAATTCTCTATAATAAACAACCAATAAAATATAAAGTCGACGTAGGCCAAGGATTGCCGAACCACTATAAAAACCTTATGTCTTATTGTTCTTTTTCTGTTATTCTGCTATCATCCGCTGATCTAGGTTTCACAGGTCCCCAACATTGTTTCTTTGGATGTTGATCCAATTTTGGTGTCAAAAAATATGTTAATTTTTATTATGATAAATTTTTCATGATTACAACAAACTTCAATTACTATCACGTAGCATATCATTTAGGTGTTTTCTATTAAAAATATACTTACATTAAATAATTAATTAACATAACATATTATGACGAGTATATAATAGAAAGAAAAACACCTTTTATTTCTAATGAGATTTTATTATAAAGTATACAATAAATTAAAGAATTGCCCCTAGGGCATGCCCTTAACTCCATCAACTTATATATAAAATTGAGGGTGTAGAAAGAAGAAATTCCTTAATATATATTGTTAAACTACTTTAAAATGGTATATTTACATGTACCCACAAGTTGGAATAAAGAAAATATCTTAAAAATTGATAATAATAAAATAACAATAATAATATGTATATCTAAAAAATGTTATATCTGCTTTAATATGTGTGTGCGTGTGTGGGTGTGCATGCAATAAACAAAAGTAAAATTCATACAACATATATGTATGTAAGTGTATGTATATGTATGTGGATGTATGTATGTATGTACACGTATATAGTGCATAAGCATGGTAAACAAAAAAGGTATGTGATGGTAAGAGTATAAACATGAGTGTGCATTAACTATTTATGGTAACATGTCAACAGAAGCATTTTTAAAAATGGAAAGAAAAAGGTAATACATCGAATTTATTTGTTCAACTTTATTCTTAATGTTGAAATAAAGAATCTTTACCTCGATATTTTAATTAAAGCTACTTTTGTGTATGTATGTATGTGTGTGTATAAAAGCTTTCCATTTTAAGACATGAATAGATTTGTGTGCTTAACGAAGATGATGGTAATCATTTTTATGTTGCCAAAACAAAAAAGGAAAAATTTGGGTTAAAAACTATCTACATAAATTAACAGGGAAAAACCTAAAATTGAAAAAAAATTCCCCTTCATTTTTGTTCTTTATTGCAAAAATATATTTTATTGTTAATTACTTATGAAAGTGAAATAATAGTTGTGTTCTTTCTAGAATAATGATAAATAGTATGTATTGTATATGTTTGTGTGTGAATGTGTACATAAATAAATACATGCAAAAATTACATATGTTAGAACTTTAAGTTGTACAAAAAAGTTATATTCAAACATGAAATTAACCAAAAAGAAAAAATATCAACCAAGTTATTATCCAAATGGTTCAATGCAAATTTTAACAATGTAAACTCAATCAAATCAACGTTTATCTCTCCGCCAAAGCCTGTAGAAATCCAATTTTCTTTAAATCAATGACTATGTTTACCTAAACTGAAAGAACCTAATTTTAAAGAAATTCTAAACCTTTTAAGGAAAATTACTTCAAATTAAATTGAGAATTCATGTTAACAAGAACAGTAGATAAAAGAAAGACACGAAAATAGTGAAATACCTGGGTTTTGATTTAAAATTGATGAGAATTTAGCCACTTGAATATTCGGAATTAGTTATACATTTTTTTGTAATTTTAAATTAAAATAGGAAGAAGAAGCACATATAAAAAATACCCTATGTCATTCCACGGTTAAACCAAAGTGAGCCAAGCTTCACACCCAAGTCGCATCCCTAAAGCATGCTCTCTCGTGGTGCCTGAAGCAAATCGCCTCGGAACCTAGGTCGACCTAGAACTTTTTATATATATAATATGTGTATGTATGTGTATGTACAAAGATAAAATAAAATAATAGTAAAATATGAAATTATTAATAAATAAAACAAACAGTCGGATATAAACATAAATCAAATATGTACATTAGCAAAAATAATATAGAAGTACATAATTAAAGTTTATATGAAATGATACATCCATAATAAATAAATAACATAAAATGCGATACCTTTATATATATATATATATATATATATATATATATATATAATTGGAAAACTATACGAATATATGAAAACAATAAGTAAAAATGTGTTTGCATATTTAACATGGTAATAAACAATAGAAATGATAATGAATAAAATAAATAAATGGGAATTTTTTACTTAGATTCAATAACTATTTAAATACTCAATTTAAAAAAGGCGTTGAAGACATTAAGAAACATCCAAAGAAATACTTAAACAAGTGCATGATTAAAAGACTAAATATCTATAGATTGCAAATATAAAATAATGATTAAATACATGATAATATTAAAGATTAATAAAGTGTAAATGGAAGAAGATTTCGAAATACAAGCAAGATGTTAAATGTGATTGAAAATAATCAAGTAATTCCTGGATAACTATAAAGGGAATATCACTTAAGTTCTCAGAAAATTCACTTCTTCATCGTGCAAGTAAAATTTAGGAGATAAGCATTATACCTGATTTTAATTAACATGAAATGAAGAATAAATAGCCATAAACTCATCAAAGAAGGCAACAATGAAGTTGAGGTAAAACAAGGTAAAACAAACAGATAAAAAACCGAAGGCAACCTCCAGCACTAAGAAAAATGTGAAGTTTGTCCCACATTAAAACTCAAAGTAACTTTGAATTAGATATGTGAGAAAGGTAAGTAATCATTTTCAAATATGGAGAATGAGCTAAGGAATAGACTCCAAAAATGCTCAAAAAGGGTTATAATGGGCTTGAAATATCACTCAAAGAAAGACTGAACCAAGCTTCTGGTCCGCTCGAGTTATGCCAAGGGCTCAAAGTAATCTCTTATGATAAAATCAAGGAGTGGTGATGAAAGAGCATTCCAATGTTCGATCAAACCCAAAATAAGCTTCAAGTCTACTAAAATAAAACTAATAGCAAGCTCCAAAGTAGCTATCAAAATGTGTGCTCCTCTCAACGCAAGGAGCACTCACATTTGGGTGCTCCAATCTTTGAGCGGGAGCCAAAGCAAGCTTCAGGTCCTCTCGATACTCTAAAGATCGTACGCTTCAATTTGTAGCACTATGGTCCAAAATATAAAGTCAAGTTCACTTGAAAGAAAGAGGAGCTTGATCCAAAAATCAAAGTATCCGACAGGAGTAAAATGGGGTCAAAAAACGAAGCGGTCGAAAAATTGGAATTTCTTTCGGGAATTTCAAAGCAGAAATCAATTGTTCAGAGGTATAAATACCAAACTCCAAAATAGAAGAAGTGAAGGGAAGTATAAGTCTAATATGCAAAAAGACATGCCAAAGCTACACCATTTCTAACATTATTTTATTCTACAATTTTGTATACAAAGATTGACTTTGTAAAAAGTATAAAAAAGGAGATGAATAAGAGCAAGAAAGTTATGCTACTTTACACTGAACCACTGTAAACCTGATGTCATTTACTTAGAGTTGCTTTTCCGATCCAATGTTTGACTTATTAATATCTACATTTCCTCCTTTATATTTTTATTTTTCTTCTTCTTATTTTATTCTAAACTCCCCTAATATTCATTAAGATATCTTTATATACATTTATAGTTTAAAGATTTCTGTATAAAATTGGTATCAGGGTTTGTAGTCAAAGATAGTACAAATAATTTTTAGGTGTGTGGGTGGTATATCAAATTTAGTTGTTTATATTAGCTATGGTTTCTACGATCGAAAGAAATTATTTCTAAGTTAAAGTTGATAAAAAGTTATTTAGGATGTTGAAATAAATATTAAGTGAGTTGATGGCCATTTCAATTGTAAATGAATATTTGGATAACATAAAATATAAAGAACTGAAGGTTTCGTTTTATAAACTTGATAAGAAGTTATTTTCTTTGAATGGCTGATGCGTCAAAGATACAACATGTGTTTTTGTGTTTGTTTTATATTATGTGCAGTCTTATTATGTACATATGTAAAGTTGATGAATTCCTTTTTGTAATATTATATTATTTTTGACTTTTTCTCTATAAAATGCAATAAATTTCGTACTTGCATAAGGCAATCCAGAGGCTTAAACAAACTATAAAGATTGGTCTTTTCGACCCTCAAAAGTCGACACTAATATATCCATGGTATTCACATGCCGAGCGTTCGAGAGCCGAAAAGACAGACTGTTAGGGTGAAAGAAAATAAAAGACAAAACATATTCTCTCAATGATATGAGTAATAAATAATATACACATGATCTGTACAAAAGGAAACTGTAATATACATATATCAATCACAGTAAACTAACATATCATCATCCTAAACAGTTATAACATTGTAACATCTTCTATCTAGAGTCTAAAGCTAAGCGCTACAGATGCTGCAGTCATCTATAACATTAACTTTTGGCGACTATATACGGCTATGTTAATGATATCTATAATATAGAAGAACTTGAATATGAAACAAATCAAAACTTCAAAACATAATTTTCCATTACATTTCAAACTCATGTTCCATATTCATATACATAATCTCAATGTGTTTCCTAGGCAATGCTAAAATATACTTATTACAAAATACACCAAGAGCAGCATATGAAGATGCCCCCTTAAATGAATAGAGTCATATAATCATAATTGACATAGACATACACAACTGAAATAAATAACAACAAAAAACTGCAACCCCTAAATAGCTATCCATAAGCCGCATGCTCCTCTCCGGTAGCTTTATTCGTCATTCTACTAAAACCTGAAAGAACCTCAATCTTCAGCCCACTCAAATAAATTTTGAGCATCCGAGAGTTTAATGAGAAAACATAAACTTCGAGTCAGACAAAAAGCCTGGTGTGAATATACTATACATCTCGATTAATCGATATTAAGTGAGATCATGTTGCTTAGGCGGAATGGGTTTCCCCTCACTAAAATCCTTTTAAAACATATCTTTTGCCAACCTATATCTTGCAACCAAAACTGGTTAAAAATGTAAAGCATCATTATATAAACATACATACCAGGTAACAAATGGACTATCTGTCCAAACATAATAGTTTTGTTTGGCTTACTATTAACCTTTGGCTGACTCGGGTCTACAGACAATGCAATAAAAATAATCTAACATCCGTTAGACACTCTTTTGCTAGACCATTTATCCTTAACTATCTATTAAATACTTCTCTTCTGGACGGTCTGTCTCTAACTTAACATCTCCTAGGGTCACTTGATCCTAATGGTTTTGCGGGCTTACCAATAACCTATCTATAGACAACCGTATATTCCCTTATGTATGCAATCATAATTTTAGTCTCACCTATGACAAAGCCCTACACACTGAAATTTTGAACTAAATTAGCTGGATCCAATAGTTAATATATAGGGCATCACCCTATACCATTCACATATGGTACTCTAATATCTAAGTCATTTACTAAGGGATACCTTTCTATAATTTTCCTTGGAAACCTTTTCATCTGAAATTGATTTAAAACCTAAACCAAACATAAACAAGGAAAACATTTATACTCTATGCTTTACACAAAATTACCTTGTCATGTTATATGTATACTTTACTCAAATCTTTGTTGATGGAAACCTTTAAACATTTGAAAGTACCCCTTTCAATCCTATTGAAAGTACTCCTTTCGAGAGAGAAAAAGTAAAACCCTTTCTTTTTGGCCGAAAGGCCATATCTTCCTTCTGAAACCATTCGCATAAACCTTTCAAAACCATTGAAATTCCTTTTCCTTCGAAAGCTAAAACCTTAGGCGTCCCTTTTTAAAACCATTTAACCTTGCCTTTCAAAACTATGGGAAAAACCTTTCCTTTAAATTATTCAAAACCATTGGACAAAACCTTTCCTTTAGACCTTTCGAAACCATTGGAAAACCTTTCCTTTAGACCTTTCGAAACCATTGGGGAACTGCCCTTTCAAAAAACATAGGGGAACCACCCCTTCAAAACCTTTCTTTAAAATCTTTCGAAGGCATCAAAACCTTCGACCTTAGAAAGCATTTGGATTCAATTTTAAAGCATGTGGAAAACACCTTTCGAAGTCATTCAACACTGAACTAGTCGAAACTTTTGGATTATTCTATAAAAATCACTAAGGGTCATAAAAACAGGGTCGAAAGCATACCCTTCCGAAAGCTATAATTTATAGAGGGAAGTGATGGTGTCAAAACCACCCCTTCAAAAGCATAGGAGAAGCAGTAGGGTTTTTATGAAACAAAACAACCCCTTCAAAAGCTCTGTTTTGAAAGGTAGAAGGCGGTAGTAAAGGCTTTAACATAGTTGGAAGCTATTATTTAAAAACAAAGGCGCAACCTTAAAACATTTCTTTAAATGAATTGACTTAGTCGGAAGCTACATATGCGAAAGCAAGCAGACGCTCTTTTCTTTTAAAACATAAAGTGTTTCTACCCCTTCAGAACCCCTTGGTTTCAACTCTTAATTTCCACCTTTGTCCAATTCACTATGTACCAAGATATTAATACTATGTACATTGGTTTGTGGAAGGAGACGAAGGGTCTTAGTCGAAAGCAACCTGGGCGAAACCTAAAGAGGTGAAACATGCTTTTAGCATGAATTCTTATTTAAACCCTTTTTAAGTAGACTTTTTAACTAATCTTCCTTGTTTGTCAAACTCTTATTGGTTGCTAATTTTTCTTTTAAAAGTATTGCCAAAATTTTAGAACTAATTAATTTAAATCCTTTGCAAAATACCCCTTACCCATAATTAAATGTTTTATCTCATACCTTAAATAATTTTGTATATTCATCAAAAAACTTTGGAAAATTCTACAAAAATTCCAGAAAATATCTTTTTATATGTTTTGTAACATATAAAAATTTCAGACTCAAATTAATTATAATTTACCCATAAATAATTTATAACCCAATAAGTTATTTTCTTCACTAGAAAATTAATATCAAACCCACATTAATTTAGAAAATTATAAAAATTGAAACTCATCTCTAAAATAACATTTTTGGTCTATTCTAAATTTGCAAGGCATTTGGATGTCATTAAATAGGGTTTTCACATCAAACATATCATAAAAACTAATATAAATATGCATAAACATTTTTCTCTTCAAAAAATTGCTGAATCATGCAAGATAAATTTGGATTTCATTAAGAATCAAAAATATATAGAAAAATGAGATGTAGTCATTATTCACCTTAGTTTTGTGATTAGAATGTGAGATTTGATCTTAATTATGTTGATTTACTTTTTTCTCCTGAAAATCATAGCTTTATCTTCTCTTGAGATTGAAAATGGTGGCCGACCTTAGAATATTTTTGCTTGAGAAAATGAAATGAACGTGTGTTTGGTTTCCTAAGAGTTTACGATATAAGTTATATCATTTTTCTTTTTTACCCCTTACTTATTTCCTAATACTTATGTCCATTTTTCTTCATTTATTTATTCATTAATATGGCACGGCTACCACTTAATTTAATCACAAATCTCAATCCATTAGTCAACACGTTAAATTCAATTAAATTTAACTAATTAAATTTCCTATATAATATCACTAAAAATATGGGGTGTTACAAACATCATGTCCTCACAAATGCTTAAAAATACAAAACAAGAAATGCAATAGAAAAATAAAACATGTGAATAGGGCTTGCAAGCATCTAGCTTGTCTCTTGAAGCTCCAAAGTGTCCGGCTAAATTTGAAAATATACTTGAGGCTAATCCTATAAGAAAATACGCTCGAATTAGTTTTGGAGAACCAGGGTGAGAAACTCAAATCGTATGGATTTTTAATGTTATATAACCTTTTAAAAATAATGGTATCGCGTAGGACCATTCCACACATAAACACAAATGGGTATTTACCTTACGATAGTTAAACCATTTTTATTATAAAATCTATGATACTATAATAATGTTTAGGGTTTGAAATAAATATTTAACACAGTTGGAATGGATATATTAATTACATTCAACAGCATATTTGGTATACAACTAAGACCATAAGGCACGTATTGGAAAATGGATTCCATCAATGACAAAGTATGAGACTACCTTCCGTACAGTACACCTCTAGATAAAATGCATCGAGCTTACAAACACATTGCACCACTACCAACATAACTGGCCTACTCCTTCCTGGATAGTATTTAATATGATCATCACTCCATCCACCAACTTGAAAAACTATTTTCGTGGCCACAGCATACAAAATCCATAAATATCGATCCATACACAAGTGACGACCATACCCTAACTGTAGCGAACCACATAGCCCTATTACATCTCCTCTACTCATTTCCATGTGTGAGGCTTGAGTCTACCTTTTGCCTTTTAGCAAATCCTTTTGGAATGCTAACACCTCTTCTAGGCAAAAATGCAATGCCAACATTCATCCATAGAAGTTATTCTAGGACTGAACAAACCGAAGGCACTACTTCTACTACATCTATTTGAAATCACCCTCGGGATTAGTTCAAGTAGCTCCTGCACTTCAAAGAACTTCATCTTCGATGTCCATCATCTTTAAGATGTCTTCAATTCAAACACTTATGCCAGTTCGACGTAGTTTTCAGATAACATATATCTGATTTCGATATATCCGAACCAACAATCGATGGTTTCAAAACCGACAAAGATTTGATTTCGGTTATTTAACTATCAAATAAACAAACAATCCAATCGGAGATTTAATTTCATATGGAAACCATGCATGATTAAGCATGTAAGCAACTATTAGGCCTCTTTAATTAATCTTTTCATTAAATAAAATCACTTTCTAAATACTTGTACCAAATTACTTTTACAAAAGATAGACATATATACACTACTCCTTCACTATTCATTTATACTCTTTCAATGCTTGAAAAAATATCTGTATGCTTATCTCATCGTGTAGTATATTCACAAAACACTAAACTTTTAATACTCAGAAAATGAAATTATATACTTATCTTAACGGTATAAATATATTCACAAAACACTACACTTTCAATAACCTAAAAAATGTAACCATATATTTATATCAATGGTTTAAGTATATTCACAAATCTTAAGAAAGGTTTCATTTCCAAAAACATAATTGATTGGGTAAAAATTAATGTCATGTAAAAACATTATTTATCATAAATCTGAACTACATTGTGTTTGGTGTAATTAGATGAATTGTATGGAAATTAGACCAGATATAATTGCCACCGCTTTCTTATTTCAAACTTGTACTATTCATCAATTAACAATATAGTCGGACAAGTTAGTGTATTATCCTCGTCTCGACATACATTCTTAAACTCTCACAAATAGAGACATGTTTCCCTACCTTGAAATTTGGTGTTGAGTACGAAAATGATACTTTCCATACCACCATAATTTAAAATGATCATTTATAGAAATCAAATCTCATTTCCATTTACAAAATTCTTTTTTTTATAAATCTCTTTTATATTTAAAAAACTCCTTATATAAATCTTCTTTCTATTCATTAAACTCCTTTTATACATCTCTTTTCTATTTATAAAATTCCTTTTATAAATCTCTCATACTTATCGCAAATCTTTGGTTTCAAGATAGGATTAAATACCTCCGTTAAACAATCGTCCCATATAAAACTATAAATTCACTAATATGTTTATTATTCCAATTTATCAAAATGACATCATTTCCCTCCATGAAATATCATTTATAAATCTATTCTTTTATTTATAAAATATATTTTATAAATCTATCTTTCTATACAACATTTTATATAAAGTGTTTCATCAATATCTATCCCAAAATATTTCTGTCTTCTTTAAAAATATAATCACTTCATTATAAGAGATAAACCCCTTTTTTCCTTTTTCTTTATAATAAATATCCATTACTATAATTAACCTTTCTGTAAAATAAAAGCATTTCGAAATACTTTTAAAACAAATCCATATAAATTAGAAGAGACTAACAAAAATGTTGGAGTAAAATGGAGAAGTTTAGAAAAAACCATTTCTAAATAAAATGCCATAGAAAATTCCAAAAGTCGCATTTTAAATCATCTTCTGAATCAAAAGCATTTTCAAATCAAAAGCAGCAAATAATAGTACTTCCAAAATACTATGATGAGGCTTGGAGCTACCACAGCACTTAGCAAGTGCTTTCATCTAACAACACTAGAGGAGTTCAACTTTTGCGACATAACAAAGTCACATCCAATAAGGCCAAGCTACTAAGCTTTTTCCATTCAACAATTTATACAAGTATATAAATGAAATTAAAATCAATATGTCAAGGAATCCTTTAGGATCCCTCTACAAAAAATTTCTACGTTCCTTGCATTTCATTTTATATTTTATTCGCATTCCAAAGCGAGAATCGATCAAACCAAACAAACAAATCATTTAAGCACACAAAGAGTAATTTACATCAATACATATATCATATAGTGTTCATCTAAAGATGAGTTAACTCACCAAAATTCTAGCCAATACTTATGCACTCCTGCTTATCTAAAACCGAATGACATTCGATTTTAAATCAAAATTTTACTTGCTCCAAACTTAACGAATTTATCTCCAGTGCTGCAACGGACCGGATTTTCGACCCTCGAAAATCGACATCGATACGTCCACTTTATAAAATGCTGAGCAGCCGAGTGCTAGAAACACTAGTTCATTAGGGGTGAAGAAGAAAAACATAGAAGGAAAATAGAACACAACAACACAGAATCTCACAATCGCAGCGGAACAAAATATAATAAATAATAACATATTTTTATACAAAAGAATCTGTAACTATTTAATACTTACAGTCAACAGAGTACACAATCCCTATATTAAATCTGGATAATTATAATAACTTGTCCTCATACATCGGAAATATACATCAAGTACGGAAATATGCCTTTGTCATCCAGCTCTTCTCCTGAGCTCCATAGCATCCTATCTTGAATTTGTAATACTCGGCCTGACCCGAGCATTACAATAAAATAACACCCGAGTCGGTCTGGAAAACCAACGTGAGAAAAACACGCTCAATTTGAATTATTAACTTTTCAAAATACTTTGAAAACAAAGGTATCTTATAAGACCACGTCACAAATAAACACGATGAGTTTTTACCTTACGATAACCAAACAATTTTTACCAAAATCATCTAATATCTGATATTATAATAGTGTCTATAGAAAGTAAATAGAAACTAGCTGAAATGCTTACATCTCACGTTCCAGCATAGTTGGGAACAATCAAAACCGTACGGCGCTTATTGGAAAATGGATTCCATACGAATGACTAGGCCACTGGGGTACCGCCCATCACAGTACACCTCTAAAACAATGAACCGAGGACCATCGTCGGCATCCCTTGCTACACAAGACCGGCCTACCCCTAACCTGGATAGACCGAATATGTTATCACCCCAGGTGTTTCCATCCTTATAATCGAGCACTCCTTCTTTCATGCACAATCATATCCATAATATATATAGGTTTTCAAGGGTATCTAGAAAAGTGATAACATACCTAATTGGGTGCGATCCACTTAGCCTTGCTGCATCTCTCCTATTTTAGTCGTTCCCTGTTGATGAGGCTTAAGGCTTAGCATTACCTTTCAAGAAACAATTCTACTTCGAATGCTCCTCGTCCTCCAATGATGATTTTCTGATAACATTCGTCCATACAAGTTGTCCTAGGTCTGGATAAACCGCACCATCTTCATCATCTTCATGGTATTTATTCGTTACGTTCAAACTGAATCGAAGTGTTTTTTGGATAATTAAACCTGATCCCGGCCTCTTCGAAACAATTAGCGAAAGTGGCCAAAATTGATAGTTGGTTATTTAACTATCAATACACCTCCAAAAGCAGACATCATGTCTTATTTCAGACTTTCCAAAATTTATTTCAAAATATCTTTATAAGATATAACTCCCATCTCCAACATTTGTAAACAGTTTCAATCCTTATATTCTCAATGGAAATATTCCACCCATTCTAATACTTAGAATATTCTTTCCCACTTCAATTTATATTTACACTTAGAAAGCATTCCATCTATTTTCTACTTCCTATTTTCCAAAATTATTTACAATTTTATTTGTAAATTCCTTGATTAGTTTATAACGAATTATATTTCACTTTTAGAAGGTAACTTTTATTTAAAAAATTTGGAAATTTTCTTACTTTTTCCCAAATTTTGTTTTGAGAATTCTCCTATAAATACCATTTATTAAATAACACTTTTCCGACTCTCGAGAAGATTTATAAATAAGATTAAACCATTTCAAAACTCTATATATAAACATATGTAAATAAAAATAAGTATTTAGAAGGAAAATAATAATAATTTATTTTTAAGGCATGTTCATATAATTATTTAAAATATTGGAACACTTTTTATAACATCACTTTTCAAAGCAGGTTTAAAATTTAGGATTTATTTAAAATAAATATTAAGTATATAGAAAAATTTTACTTCTAAAATTCTTCAATACCGACTAACGTTAAATTTACATAGTTTAATAAATGAAATTTTCCTTTCTAAAATAAAAATTTACTTATTAATAAAAATATATTTTGGAATCTTGATAACCAAGTTTGAATTATAAATCCCTCTCGATTTCCATCACATCACTTCCATTTCGATGTCCTTAACCATTTTCACTTCAAAAAATAGTATCCACTATCTTTCTCTCACCCTATTTCCATATTCAAATGTAAATTCTTCCTGTAAATTTTATATTTCAACTTATTACCAAATGTCAATTTACTTTATTTATAAACGTCATTTATAAAAAAAAAATAACTCCTTTGACTTTCACTAAAATAATCTCATTTATAAAATTCCATTTTTATAAATTCAATTTCTTGTAAATTCCGTTTATTTTTGACAGTCTATTTTTATATATCGATTTCAACTTCTTTCTATATTTTTCGAATATCATATTAAATCTAGCCTTAAAAATTCCGTTATATAATTTATTTTAAATTCTCTATTTAAAATATTCTTCCTCATTATCTAGTACGATCGAAAACTAATTATTGATATTCAAATCACCCTCTTTTAAATAATCCAAATTTTGACATGCATATTTGTATATTAAAAATCTCCTTCTAATTCTTTTAAAAATTCAAATAATTTTTAGGGTATTTAATATACCAAAGTTAATTTCCACGCTATTATAACATTTATAAACTTACAGCACATAATAATCCAGAAATTATTCATTCACATCATATATTTTTATATTTTATAAAATATACACTAAATATATTTGAGGAATCTAGTTGGATCCCTCCAACCTATTTCCCTACATCCACAGATGTTAAACAACAATAAAAATACTAATCCCGCTTCAAGAAGGATATCGCGGTATAAGTGATTATATGATATTATGTTGGGCGCCTAGGGTCTCATCCACTATAATATGCGGAAATATCAATCCAACTACTAATATACATATTACTATATATATATATAGCCATCCAACAGATAATTATAAATTCATCAATCCAATCAAGCATCCAATAATTAAATTTAAACATTTAAATTTAAACATTTAAATTTAAATGTTGCAATCCAAAAGAGTGAGAAATTCTCACCTTGATTTTTATTTTGAAATCTGATCCAATTTACATCCTTTCGCTAAGATTCCGTAGCTTCGAACTTCACACCTTGATGCCGTAAAATTTTGAACCTCGCACGCAATCATTATTAACTTTATAAGCTATTGAGATTTTAATTTTTGTATTTTAATAAACTAATTAACAAAAATTTTAACTGCCTAATAAAGTAAATTAACCATAGAAAATTACCTTAATCCTTTCCTTAACCAACCCAGACCGAAGTCGATCAAACTGCACGTGACTCTAACTAACAGCTCCACCTCTCGCGCATTCACTTTCCCCAAACACATTCAGTTCCCTTGACCTTCTATTGCAGAACTGCCACACTTCCTAGAACTTCCTGGCCAACACTTTGTCGCGCGTGTCCCCGAAGCATCGCACCACCCAAATCTTAGTCGAGCTCTACCAATCCCTGGCCAACAATGTCGTTCTACCCTAGGAACTTGAATCTGTCCCCATTATTGCCAGTTTTCCCATCGTCCCCTTGAACCCACGAATGACCCACTACCGCGACCATCGCCGCATTTCCTTTTGTCACGTACGACATTCACCATCGCGCCTCCAGTTATCCATGCGATAGCCCTCCCCTTCACCTTGCGTTGCCCAATCACACACTCCTCCATCATCTCGTGTCGTCGAACCCCTGAATTCGCCGAGCTCACACGCATCGTGATATCGTTCTCGTTCCCATTCGCGGTCGATTTTTTTTGAGCTGTGAATTTTGAGCAGGAAAAGAAAAAAAGAATTCGTGATTTAATGAGAGTGGCTTTCATTTCTTTTTTTCTTTGAATTGATCTCGTTCTGAAGATTTGGAAGAGGGAAAGTCATTATTTAAAAGAAGGAGATGGCATGTAGGGAAGAGGCTACGATGACTGAGGTGAAAGGGAAAAGGGGTGATGGGAATATTGTCAATCAAACGAATATATATATATATATATATATATATATATATATATATATATTCAACTCGTCTCGATCTCGTAACCTAAAATCTCGAACCCTTATCGAGGCATGCCGCCAGGCATTTAATTATTATACTCCTGTTTTGAACACAATGGAAAATGTTTCGAGTCCTAATTCGATCGTATGGGGAAAATATTTTTTTGGACCCAATTATTATATTGAAATTTCGATATTAGTTTCAATGCGTCGATATCCCGTACAACCAAAAGTTAACTCCAAACGCTATGAAATTTGAACTCTGATAATAATATACTATTACGGATCCATTGAAACTGGTTTCGTCGAATTCTGAGACTGTGGCGCAGATCGCTATTTAACGCGTCGGTTAAATTTACGATTTCAAAATTTTGCGAAATCGCTTGACATTTCAGTCTTCAAAACTTACTTACTCAATTATAAATTCCAAATCCAATATTTAAAACCATTTAAATATTTCAAATTAATTCTTGAAAAATTTAGGTTGTTACAAGTGCATAGATAACGCCTACGAGCACAACGCAAAAGACCGTGTTCGATTTGGACCTCATATGTAAGACTTATGAGTGTTATAAGAATTTTTAATTAGTATATTAACTAATTACTTAATTAACAAACTAACAACCTTGATTAATATAAACCCCTTCTTCCTCATTGCAAATCTCATGCACCCGTACTAGCCGTGCATAACAAAACCCAACAGTCGATCCCTTCAATGCCAATCTCTCCCTTGTTTCTCAACAAAACGACACGCCACCTCCTCCATTGCACTACTCTTTAATAGCACTGCACCCTAGAACCGAAAAACAAATCTTGATCAAGCCTGGCATTTTTCGACTTGTAGCTCATGTGTGCCATAGTGTAATGATGTGATTCGATGTAGACGATCGCAAGCCACCAAATTGCCACCACCTACGCTCCCTCACATGAGAAGACCAAATCCACCAATGCCTTAGCATAATTCACCTTCAATCAATGATAAATCAAAATGCTAGTTTAGCCTCTTAACTTTGATCTCCACCACCACTGCACGCTACCAAAATGGTATGGATTTGAAGCTCTTTACTCTACGAGTATAATAGATCAAACAATGTTGAATTTTGTTGGTCATAGCTTCAGCAGCAACTCATTTAAGTTGGCGATTAGGTTTAAAATGTTACAGGAAGAATAAAAACAGAAGTTAGGGAAAAGCGAAAGAGAGAGATGAGTGGATGGGGAAAGGAGATTATGTAATACATTTGATCGACACGTGTTTAGAGCTCGCACAACCACATATACATTTGATGGCTAAAAAACTCATCGCATATATCTTCTTATTACTCTGATCTTGATGGAATTAGTTCGTCCTAATCCGAGATAGTATCTCGGAATGATAATTTCATGCTTTTCGAGACCCTTTATCAATAAACGATTTTCGGTCACATTAATTCAAACTATTTATTTTTGTGAACATACTTTCTAAATGATTTCACCATCATACTTATTAATTAAAGAGTGTTATTTGATTATAAAAAGCACTAATTGAATATTTAAAATTTATTAAATATTCACAGATCAAAGCGATAAAATGTTGGATCTTTACATCCTTCTCCCCTTAAAAGAGTTTCGTCCTTGAAATTCCTAGGGGAGGAACATGTCTTCTTACCCTTAGGATTTTAAAGCCTCATATGTCACAGAAAATTTTGGCAACAACTCCATTGCGCGGCTAGGTACGAAAAAATCACAACATCAATAAAAGCTCATATCTAGGAACTCCTACATTTGAGGACAATACAACAACAATATATACATACTATATGCCTTATACAGTATGTATGTCACATGGCAAACACACCCGTTAACCATAAACATGTACCAATTTGCGAGCAAGCTAACTCTACTCAAGAAACCAAAAGCAACTAGCAAGCATTTGCTTCCATGTACCTGTATCTCACTTAAATAACCCAAAAGAGAGTTAAAAATGAAAAATGAAATAATACAACAACTCATTCATCATATCATGAATCTAAGCTTGCTAAATCATATATAGAAACCATCTCACATAAACATATCATATCAAACCATGTAACTTGCATTTCTAATGTAAGAAGCATAAAACTACATTAAATCCCATAAGATGTACATATGTCATATGTATGCAATATCAAATTCTATCAATTACTAGATCACTTAAACTTCTCTTCCAAACTAATATCACTCTATCGACCTCCCTAATGCGGACCCCGATCAGGTTCCTTTATTAGAAACATCCATTCTCCTTACGTAGCCATAACTATGATAGAAAACTTTAGAATCATATCAAGAATCCATATCAAACATTCATCGTCAAGAATTGAGTGAAAAATCCTTGTTCGGACCAATGTAAATCACTTCAAAATCATGTACTTGAATTTTGGATCAAGAATATTATGCGAATAAAATGATCTATGTACAACTACGTATTTATTCCATTGGTTTGATAACTACACCAATTCTTTTTACTTCTCAAAATTATTTACGTAAAAATTTCAGAAATATAACTTAAGTTTTAAACTTATATAATATCCTACTATATCTTGAGAGTAGTATGATTTAAGCATTTATCTTTTCTTTTTCCTTAAATTCAAATTCAGACCTAAATAAATAATCTGGGTTTTAAACTGAGTTGGCCTCTACGACATCTTTACCCATTCAGTTTGGTAAGGAGCTAAGAAGAGTAGGATACTGGTATCCTACTCGGTTCTAGAGTCCTTTTCCTTAGAAACCTTTAAGGTAAAAACATTTACTAGTTGGCTCAATAACGTCAAACATTTTACACAACTTAAATGTCAAAACAAAAGACGTGGTTTTAATAAAACAAAACTTATTAAAACCTCCCTATCAAATTTAACCCGTTAACTTGTATTAAAATATTTCTTCTCTATCCAAGAGTTATATAAACTTATAAAATAACGTTATATATTAAATCTCCTTAGAGGAAATTTAAGAACCTAATACCCAGGTTTTATTTCAAAGCTGTTATTGAAATAATACTATATACTTTAATCCATAGAAAATATACATATAGATCAAGTAATCCCAAAATGATACAAATGAACTGGGTCCTACCCTATAGTATCATACATCTCCTTACCAAGAAGGGTAATACTTAAGAGAAGTGCATTCCATCTGAACATTTCTCTTGTCCATTTTTAGTTATTTTCGAGCCACTCGAACTAGTTAACATAAAAATATTTCTTCTCTTTCGAATCCCATTCTAAACCAATACTATATATATTTCTAAATAATTTGTTTAAAAATATATCTATTACCACTTGCTTTGGGTTCATTCAGATTCGAACTCGTTTCGATCATATAATGACAAATGGAATAATTTACCAAGTGTACTACAAAGTTCGCACAAGCAAACATTTGATCATCACTTAGAAGATTATTCTGATCATCACACAACAAATCAAAACCTTTCCCTTGAATTACCAAAGAAAATGTATCTTACTCAAAATTCTCCTTGAAATACTTATACTTATAAATACCTTTATGTAATACTATTATTACTTTTTCCAAAAATCATTTGAAATCTTTTTCAAAAACACTATGATTTAGATTCTCAAAATTCATGTTTATTTGATAAGACACATCTTATAAACCAAATTTATAAAATTATCTTTATACAATAACTTCCTCCATTATAATAACCCTTTTAACAAAGTAAACTTATCAAACCTACATTATTAGTGAACGCCTTATAGTCAAATCATGAGACTAAATTCACAAGGTGTTCAAATCTAATTTAATCAAATAATAAATGCTCAAAAACTAGTCGAGCATAACTAATCAAATAATAACAGATAATAACTGAATATTATCATTTCCTAACAAACAAGCACGACATAAATAACTATATCTATTTTTTAAAATTATTCTTTCATATATAAAATATAATCATAGGTAAAATTATTTCATTTCCAAATTTTGAAAATAATACAGTGTTTATTTGCGTCATCCAAGTGTTTAGAAACCCTTGTCGATACAGTTACACCTTCTATATCGACTGTGACCACTCAATAGACCAATTAACATAATATAAAATATTTTTATAGCACTAATAAATACACACTCTTATATATATATATACACACTCAACTCATTTTAGGGTGTTACTAACCCTATCTCTAATGAGTTTATCCCACCAAGGCCTGGGTGTTCACTCGACCAAAGTTCTGATACCACGTTGTAACAACCAGCCTTTTCGATCCTCAAAAGTTGACACTAATACATCCAAGGTATTTTCGTATCAAGCATCTAAGTGTTGGAAAAGACAGATTGTTGGGGTGAAAGAAAATACAAGATAGAAAGGAATCTTACATCGTGATGAGTAATATACAATACAGACACGATCTTTACAAAAGAAAACTTTAATATACACACATCAATCATAGTAAATTAACACATCAACATCCTGGACAATTACAACTGGTTCTCACAAATGCTAATAAATACAAAACAAGAAATGCGGCAGAAAAATAAAATATGTGAATAGCTCTTAGAGGCATCCAACTCGTCTTCTAAAGATCCAAAGCATCTAGCTAAATTTGCAAATATACTTGGGGCTGATCCGAGCATTATAAGAAAGTAACTCCCAGAATAGTCTAGTAAACTAGCATGAGAAACTCAAATCCTATGGATTTCTAATGTAGTAAAACCTTTCTAAAATATAAGTATCTCGTAAGATCACGCCACATATAAACACAAATAGGTTTTTACCCTACAATAATCAATCCATTTTTATTATAAAATCTTATGATATTATAATGTTCGAGGTTTAAAATAAATATTTAACATAGCCAGAATGGTTACATTAGTCATTAAATAACATATTTAGTATACAACTAAGTTCATAAGGCACGTATTGGAAAATGGATTCTATCAACGATAAGGTAAGAGACTACCATCCGTATAGTACACCTCTAGATAAAATGTACCGAGGCTGCAAACACATTGCACCTGTACCAACACAGAACTGACCTATCCTTTCTTGGACAGTACCGAATATCATCATCACTCCGTCCGCCAACTTGACAAACTGTTTTCGTGGCTACGACATACAAAATCCATAAATATTGATCAAGTAATGATCATACCCTAATGGTAGAGAACCACATAGCCCTGCTGCTTCTTCTCTATTTTAGTTATTTTCGGGTGTGAGACTTTAGTCTACGTATTACCTTTAGCAAATCCCTCTTGGAATGCTAACATCGCCCTTCAAGAAACAATGCGATGCCAGCATTCATTCATACAAATTGTTCTATGACTAAATAAATCGAAGGCACGGTTTCCATTACATCTATTTTAGAACCAACCTCAGGATTAGTAGCAAGTAGCCTTTGCACTTCAAAGAACTCCATCTTTGATTTCCATCATCTTCAAGATGTCTTTAATTCGAATGTTTATGACAGTTCGAAGTGGTTTTCGAATAACATATCTGATTCTAGTCTCTCTGAACCAACAATCGATAGGTTCACAAGATTTGATAGTCTGTTATTTAACTATCAAATAGGAAAACAATCCAATCGAAGATTTAGTTTCATATGGGAACCAAGCATGATTAAGCACATAAGCAATCACTAGGCCTTTTTAATCAATTTTTTCATTAATCAAAATCTATTTTTACAAAAGATATACATATGTGTACTACTTCTTCACTATTCATTTATACTCTTTCAATGCTCACAAAAATATCCACATACTTATCTCTCGGTATAAGTATATTCATAAAACACTACTGTTCAATACTTAGAAAATGTAACCATATACTTATCCTAACGGTTTAAGTATATTCATGAAATACTACACTTTCAATACTTAGAAAATGTAACTATATACTTATCCCAATGGTATAAATATATTCATTAATCATAAGGAAGGTTCCATTCCAAAAACATATTTAATTAGATTAAAACAAATGCCATTTAAAACATTGTTTATTATAAACATAGACTACTTTCTTGTGGTGTAAGTAGATGGACCGTATGGAAATTAGACCAAATATACTTGCTGCCACGTTGCGATTTCAAACTTATATTATCCCTCGATTGACAATATAGTAGGACAAGTTAGCATACTGTCGTTGCCTTGATGTACATTCTTAAATTCTCAATGATGGAGATGGGTTTTCCTACATCGTGTTATTTATGAAAATGGTACTTTCATACCATCATAATTTAAGATGATCATTTATCAAAATCAAATCTCATTTCCTTGTATAAAATTTCTTTTTTATAAATTTCTTTTATATTGACAAAACTTCTTTTATAAATCTCCTTTCCATTTGTAAAACTCCTTTCATAAACCTCTTATACTTATAACAAACCTTCGATTTCAAGATAGGGCTATATACTTTCCATAAAACGATCATTCCATATATCACTATAAATTCACCAATGTGATTTATTATTCTAATTTATCAAAATGATATCATTTCCCTTTATAAAATGTCATTTATAAATCTATTCTTTATTTATAAAATACCGATTATAGATCTCTTTCTACACAACATTTTATTTAAAGTGTTTCACCAATATGTGTCCTAAAATATTTCCACCTTTTTTAAAAATAGTATCATTTCATTATAAAAGATAAACCCGATTTTCCTTTTTCTTTACAATAAACATCCGTTATTATATTAAATATTTTTCTAAATACTTCCCGAAATACTTTTAAAACATTTTCGTATAAATTAGAAGAGACTGACAAAATAGTTAGAGTAAAATGGAGAAGATCAAAAAACATATTTAAATAAAATGCCATAGAAAATTCTAAAAATCACATTTAAAATCATCATTCGAATTAAAAGCATTTTCAAATAAAAAGCATCAAGTACTAGTATTTCCAAAATACTATAATGAGACCTGGAGCTACCACAACACTTAACAAGTGCTTTCATTGACCAACATTAAAAGTGTTCAACTTTTGCGACATAACAAAATCGCGTTCAATAAGGCCAAGTTACTAAATTTTTACCATTTAATAATTTATACAACAAGTATATAAATGAAATCAAAATCAAAAGAAGTAAAGAATCCCTTAGGATCCCTCTACAAAAATTCCCTAAGTTCTCTTTATTCCATTTTATAGGTCATCCACTTTCCAAAGTGGAAATTCAACCAAATCAACCTAAGAAATCGTTTCAGCACATAAAAATATATTTTTTATCAATACAGATATCATATGGTGTTCATCCAAAGGTGAGTTAACTCACCAAAATTTCAGCCAATGCTTACTCTGTAACAACCCGCATGTTTAACGATTATATATTTAAATGTTTTATTTAAATATAGCGTCGTTAGTCGGATTTTTGGGTCCGAAAAGCTACTTTTTGCAAACGGCCGAATTGGAGCTTGAAACTACCTCCATTGGTTTCAAAATGGCGTTTGCGATCTTTTTGAGTAGGATCTTTTATATGTTTGGAGTTTGTGAAATTTTGACTCTTTTTCTATTGGGTTTTGGGTTTGGGTTCAGCCCACTAACTATCTAATTAACCCTAACTCAGCCCTCTCCTCTCATTCACTTATTCCATTTCTTAAAACTTAAGCTCAAAACTAAAAATGGTGGAAGGGAAAGAGAAATAGAAATTGCAAGCCCTAAATCCATTTGCAAACTCCAAATTCTTGCTTCAAAATCAAAGAGAATCCATTGGTAAGTTCTTCTTCATCTTCTCCAACTCTTCTCCTCTTCAATTTTAGAAAATTTCCTAAACCTAAATTGGGAAATATGTGTTTTATTCTTAGATTGAAGCTTGTTGAGTTGAAGTAGTGTTTAGTTGGTCTTCTCCTTGTTATTGAGCTCCATCTTCTTGTTTTGGGTTAAGGTGAGTTTTGAACTCACATCTACTTCTCTTGATTTCATTGATGTTGGGTATGAATACCTAGCACTTGTTCATATGCACTTGCTTTTAGTTTGGATTGAATTGGTGAATATCCAAATTTTTAGTGTTTGGGTTCAATTCTTGAAATCCTAACTTTGATGTTTTGATCATGTTTTTGGTGATGAATCGAAGTGTTTATAGGGCCGGGTAGCCGTTAGGCGTAAACCCCTAGCGTCCGTGCTCGTCCGGTTGAAAGTTGGGAGAGTTTGCACTTCATTTGTTATAAGTAGGAAATGCAGGAAATTGGGTTCAGTTGACTGGATCCTCTATTCAGTCGACTGAGCTGAAGCCCGAAATTTTTCTGGACAATTTTCAGTCGACTGAACAGGGATTTCAGTCGACTGACCTGCTCCTGTTTTCCTGTTTTGCCTATTTATGCTTATTTTGATTGGTTTTCCGGATTTTATCGATTCATGTTGATTCTTAGAGGTTGTTATTGCCTCTTTGACTTTGATAACTTATTTTTGACTTCATCCACGGGTTTTTATAAAATAATCTTTCTAATCATATTAACTCCAATTTATAAATTCTATTTAAACACACGCCCAATTTCGCACTTCGAGCGAAGTGGAAGGATGATTAAATGGTTGGGCAAAACACGGACCATGAATCTGTGCGTTTATCTTTCCGATTAATCTCCGACCTATTCAATTGATCGTTTTGACCTTCGGGTTTGGGTTACCGATGATATGAGGTGACTTTGTACTGCTTTGAGTGTGAAATAAACTAACGGATAGTAAACCGTTTAGTGCGAACGGGTGGTTATGGGACTCACGTTACCACTTTTCGGATTCCTCTCTGGGAGTTTGTGACACATGTTGCCTTTGGGATAGTGTCTTCGGACTGTCTCCTCTGGCTTGTTTCCTTTAAATATCGCTTTTGGAGTTGGTCCTTTGCCCCGACTCGAAAGATATTTGGGGTTGTCGGTTACCTTTAGTATTGCTTTAGGAGTGGTTTCTTCACCACCGTTCAAGAGATATTGGAGTGGTTTCTTCACCACCGCTCAAGAGATATTGGAGTGGTTTACCGCTCAAGAGATATTGGAGTGGTTTCTTCACCACTGCTCAAGAGATAACAGAGTGGTTTACTCACCACCGCTCATGATGCTTCATTTATATGTATATTCCCTAGGTATTGCTTTTCTGTATTGGTTCTTTGGAGCCACACGAAATATAGCGTTTACCTTGTGGAACTCGTATTTATCGGTATTTGTTGTTTTCCTTTATGGCTTGCTTTGGGATATTCTTATCCATTGTTTCTATATGTTGCCGATGATATGAGGCTTGATCTATATGATTCATCTTTCGTTAGATGATTGTGTTGTCTCTTTTAGAGATATCTATTATGCTCTGTAACCTTGCAGGTTTATTGTTGTTCAGTTTATCTAACTGATTTGTTATCTAGACTGACCCGTGTATTTTATACTCGGGTCAGACCGAGATGTTTCAGGTTAGGTGCTTTTGGGACTTAGCCTATTTTGCTTCCGCATGGACTACTCTGCTAGCTTCTTTTTGTCATAGTTTTTTGTGTAGTCCCATTTTGTAGTAACTCTGATATGTATTCATCTGGAACTCGTCTGTATATTGTGGTTTGCTATACCACTTGACTTGTATTATTTTGTATACTCTGAAATGTATCAGTATATGGGTATATGATGATTTACTGTTCTATGATGTATATTACATTTGAGTTGTTATATTTTCTTCTGATAGATCCTATATCCATTGTAGTTTTGCTTTAAATATTTATTGAATAGGTCGAATTTTAATGTTTCTACTTTTTGACGTATTTAGTGAATAGTTAGAGTAAGATTACACATGGTCGCTTCCATTATACTCTATTGTCCGCGTTAGCCGACAGTATTATCTATGTAATACTCTTTGTTAACGAGGCTCTCGGAGTGGGGCGTCACAGCGTGGCATCAGAGCAAGGTTTCAGAACAAAATATGATAAACACAGAATACATCACATATTACAGTACATCAAAGTATACAAGTGATACAAACCTTTGAATCATCGCGTCTCTTTATTCCATCAAGGTTGGATAGAATTTGGGGAATACGTCTAGGAATGCACTTTATTCCGTAGTATTCCGTAATGAAGTATCTACCTTGTGAATAATCTTGTTCTTATCTTACTTTCAGCGTATGGCTGGAAGAGGCAGGGGACGACGTTCGGATGCTGGGCAATTCAGTGGCACACATCCGGATGTGGTTATATGTCTGCTGAACAATTTTTGGAATTGTTTAGGAACACTCAACCTCCAGTTCCTCCTCGAGTATCTCCACCTCGCAAGTCTGCCTTTGCACGTCAGTGTAGTGATTTTTCTCATCTTGGAGGAAAACCGTTTAAGGGCTTCGAGTCTGTTCTTGAAGTCCAAGCTTGGCTTCGCACGTGCGAGCGTATTTTCTTTTGCATGGATCTTTCTGACCATGATAGAGTTCTTGTAACTTCTAGCTTATTGCAAGAGCGTGCTCTTGATTGGTATGAGCTTCTTGTAGCCGAGATTGATGAGTCTACTCTTTCTTGGACTCAGTTTCGGGGACGATTTGAACTCAAGTTCGTTCCTGAATCTGAGAAGGTTTTATTGACCCGTCGCTTCCTTGAGTTGAAGCAAGGGAAATCTTCTGTTTCTGAGTATGTCGCATCGTTCGAGGCTTTATCTCAGTATGGTCTTGAATTCATCAGCACTTCTTACTAGAAGAATTTGAAGTTTGTTTCTGGTCTTAAGAAATATCTTAGGAAGTCCTTGTTGCTCCAGCTTAAACTTTCTTTCGAGGAATTGGTTGATTCGGCGCTTCATCTCGAGACCGTTAAGAAGGAGTGTGATAGTGATGTAGATGTTGAGGCTTCTAAGAACCCCAACAAGAGGCCGTTTCCAATTCAGAAGAAGCCTTTTCCTTCTAAGAAAAAGAAGACTGGTGGTCCTAGTTCTCAGCCTCAGTCTTCCGGAACTCCTTTCGTCCGAAAATGTTTTAATTGTGGTTCTCCGGATCATATTATTCGAGCTTGTCCTAAGCCTCTCTTCTGCCGTTACTGCAAGAGGGAAGGTCATCGTAGTTCCACTTGTCCCATTGCTCCGAATAATTCTTCATCAGGCAAGTTAAATGTAGCGAATGCTTCTGGAGGTCCTTCTCAATCTAAAGCTATATCTCCATCTATTTTGGAAGGTTTTATTTTATTTTATGACCATAGTATTCGAGTTCTTTTCGATACGGGTGCATCACATTCTTTCGTATCGCAAAAGCTCGTTGATGATTTATCTTTGGATGTTTCTTGTTTGGTTACTTCTTTAAGGATTGCGAATCCTATTGGGGGATCCGCGACCCTTAGCCTGCTGTGTGATGATGTTGAGATTGTTTTATGTGGTTTTTCTTTTCGTGCGAATCTGCACGTTATTTCTTGTCTGGGATTTGATTTGATTTTGGGCATGGACTGGCTAGTGAGATTTGATGCCAGGATTATTTGTTCGGAGAGAATTTTGTATCTTCGACATCCGGATTCGCCTACTCAGTTATCTCTTATTCTTCGGGATGTGGATAATTCCGAAATGGCTTTATATTCTCTTGATTTGCGAGATGGTGATGATATATCTCGTATTCCTATTGCTTGTGACTTTTCTGATGTTTTTGAACCTGTTTCGGGTTTGCCACCCAAGCGGGCAATTGAGTTCCGCATTGATCTCATTCCAGGCGCGCAGCCAGCTAGTCGTCCTCCCACGAGGATGTCTACAAAGGAAAATGAGGAACTCAAGAAGCAGCTTTTAGAGCTTGAGTCCAAGCAGTTGATTCAATCCAGTTTTTCTCCATGGGGTCCACGGTCGTCTTTGTGAAGAAGTCCGATGGAACTCTTAGGCTTTGTATCGACTATCGCAAACTTAACGAGTTAACCATTAGGAATAGGTATCCATTGCCTAGGATCGATGATATGTTCGATCTATTGAGTGGTGCTAAGGTCTTTTCTCAGCTTGACCTTGCCACAGGTTTTCATCAGTTACGAGTCACGGAGGATAGCATACCTCTTACCGCTTTCCTTACTCGATATGGTTCTTTTGAGTGGCTCGTTATGTCGTTCGGTTTGACGAACGCTCCTGCTTTCTTTGTTGATCTCATGAATCGGGTATTCCGGGAATATCTCGATAAGTTCGTGCTTGTCTTCATTGATGATATCCTTATTTATTCTAAGTCTGAAGCTGAGCATGCTAATCACTTGAGACTTGTCTTGAGTACCCTCCGTCAGCATCAGCTTAGAGCCAAATTCTTCAAGTGCCACTTTTGGGAGAATAAGGTTAAGTTCTTAGGCCATGTTGTATCTTCCGATGGCATTTCTGTCGATCCCTCAAAGATCGAAGCCATCTAGAATTGGAAGAGGCCTGAGAATGTTCATGAGATTCGTAGTTTCCTTGGATTGGCAGGTTACTACCGTCGGTTCATTAAGGATTTTTCCCGTGTTGTGCTTCCTCTTACTTGCCTTACTCGGAAAGGCATTCGTTTTATTTGGTCCGACAAGTGTGAAGCTTCCTTTCTGTCATTAAAGGAACTTCTCACTAATGCTCCTATTCTTGTGGTTCCCGAAGGGAATCATGATCTTGTTGTCTACACCGATGCTTGTGGTAGTGGTCTCGGTGCTGTTCTTATGCAGAGAGATCGGGTAGTTGCTTATGCTTCTAGGCAACTGCGTCCGAATGAAGTTCGCTATGCCACTCATGATCTTGAGTTAGCCGCCATTGTCTTTGCCTTGAAGATTTGGCGACATTACTTATTGGGCGAGCGCTTCATTCTCTATACCGATCATAAATCTTTGAAGTATTTGTTCACTCAGAAGGAACTCAATATGAGACAACAGCGTTGGCTCGAGTTTCTTGCTTCTTATGACTTTGATATCCAGTATACCCCTGGTAAGGGTAATCGTGTTGCAGATGCGCTTAGTCGCAAACATTCGGCTGTTATTTCTATGATGCTTGCCGAATGAGATATTCTTGAAACTCTATCTTTTTGTGAAATTCGTGATCGAGGTTCATCTTCTGATTCTCCTATTCTATTATTTAGTTTGGGAGCTCGACCTATTTTGTTGGATCGTATTGCCGATGCTCAGCGGCGTGATCCTGAATTGTTGCATCTTATTCAGCTGTGTGAGTCTGGATCTTGTGATGAGGCATTGCAAGATTTCAGCATTGATTCTCATGGATGTCTTCGTAAGAAGAACCGTCTCTATGTGCCTTCTGACTTTGCACTTAGGCATGACATTCTTGATGATTGCCATCGTTCTAAGTATACTATTCATCCCGGTAATAGCAAGATGTATGCCGATATGCGTCGTCTTTATTATTGGGAAGGCATGAAGCGCGATGTGGCGAGTTATGTGAGCAATTGCATAACTTGTCAGCGTTTTAAGGCCGAGCATCAGCGTCCTTCGGGTCTTCTTCAGCCTCTTGAGATTCCATTGTGGAAATGGGATCAAGTTTCTATGGATTTCATTGACGGCCTACCTCGTTCGAGATCAGGTCATTCTAGTATTTGGGTTATTGTTGATCGCCTCACCAAGTCTGCTCATTTTGTCCCTATTAAGTCTAATAGGACAGCTTCGCATTTGGCTAAATTATATGTCAAGGAAATCGTGAGACTTCACGGTGTTCCTAGTTCTATTGTGAGTGATCGTGATCCTTTATTCACGAGTCATTTTTGGAAGAGTCTTCAGCAAGCTTTGGGAACAAAGCTTAATTTTTCTACAGCTTATCATCCGCAGTCTGACGGACAGACTGAACGGGTGAATCGTATCTTGGAAGATCTTCTCCTTATTTGTGTCTTTGATTTCGGTGGTAGTTGGGAGGATCACCTACCTCTTGTAGAATTCTCCTACAACAATAGTTTTCAATCTAGTATCGGTATGGCTCCTTTTGAAGCCTTATACGGAAGACCATGTCGATCACCTTCATGTTGGTTGGAATCTGGTGAGAAGCTTATTCTTGGTCCAGACTTTGTTCGTCATTCTTCTGAGAAGATTGATCTTATCCGGTTGAGAATGAAAGAGGCACAGAGTCGTCAGAAATCCTACGCGGACAACCGTAGGAAGCCTCTCGAGTTCTCGATCGGCGATCTTGTTTTTATTCGTGTTTCTCCTTTGAAGGGGGTTATGCATTTCAGTGCGACTGGGAAATTGGCTCCTCGCTTTATAGGACCATTTTCTATTACTGAACGTATTGGCCCAGTAGCTTATAGAGTTTCACTTCCAGCTCATTTATCTGGCATTCATGACGTGTTTCACGTCTCGCAACTTCGGAAGTGTCTTCGGGAGTCGGATTCTGTTATTACTTCTCCTGATTTGCAAGGGCTTGAGATCTCACCGGACTTATCTATTGTACAGCAACCTATTCGCGTGCTTGACACGGAGGTACGACACCTTCGGAACAAGGACGTGCCGCTCGTTAAAGTTCAATGGTCCGCTAATCCCAATGACTGTACTTGGGAAACCAGAGAGTTTGTCGAGCGATCTTATCCGGGTTTTCTTTCTTCGCTTTGAAACGGTGAGTATGTCTTTTCATCTCGAGCTTATTTCCTTTTCTTTTGAATGTTTTATGTATGTAGTTGTTACAAATATCGTCTCTAGGAATTGCGGGGACGCAATTTTGTAAGGAGGGGAGATCTGTAATAACTCGCATGTTTAACGATTATATATTTAAATGTTTTATTTAAATATAGCGCCGTTAGTCGGATTTTGGGTCCGAAAAGCTACCTTTTGCAAACGGCCGAATTGGAGCTTGAAACTACCTCCATTGGTTCCAAAATGGCGTTTGCGATCTTTTTGAGTATAATCTTTGATATGTTTGGAGTTTGTGAAATTTTGACTCTTTTTCTATTGGGTTTTGGGTTTGGGTTCAGCGCACTAACTATCTAATTAACCCTAACTCAGCCCTCTCCTCTCATTCACTTATTCCATTTCTTAAAACTTAAGCTCAAAACTGAAAATGGTGGAAGGGAAAGAGAAATAGAAATTGCAATCCCTAAATCCATTTGCAAACTCCAAATTCTTGCTTCAAAATCAAAGAGAATCCATTGGTAAGTTCTTCTTCATCTTCTCCAACTCTTCTCCTCTTCAATTTCAGAAAATTTCCTAAACCTAAATTGGGAAATATGTGTTTTATTCTTAGATTGAAGCTTGTTGAGTTGAAGTAGTGTTTAGTTGGTATTCTCCTTGTTATTGAGCTCCATCTTCTTGTTTTGGGTTAAGGTGAGTTTTGAACTCACATCTATTTCTCTTGATTTCATTGATGTTGGGTATGAATACCTAGCACTTGTTCATATGCACTTGCTTTTAGTTTGGATTGAATTGGTGAATATCCAAATTTTTAGTGTTTGGGTTCAATTCTTGAAATCCTAACTTTGATGTTTTGATCATGTTTTTGGTGATGAATCGAAGTGTTTATAGGGCCGGGTAGCCGTTAGGCGTAAACCCCTAGCGTCCGTGCTCGTCCGGTTGAAAGTTGGGAGAGTTTGCACTACTTTGAGTGTGAAATAAACTAACGGATAGTAAACCGTTTAGTGCGAACGGGTGGTTATGGGACTCACGTTAGCAATTTTCGGATTCCTCTCTGGGAGTTTGTGACACATGCTGCCTTTGGGATAGTGTCTTCGGACTGTCTCCTCTGGCTTGTTTCCTTTAAATATCGCTTTTGGAGTTGGTCCTTTGCCCCGACTCGAAAGATATTTGGGGTTGTCGGTTACCTTTAGTATTGCTTTAGGAGTGGTTTCTTCACCACCGCTCAAGAGATATTGGAGTGGTTTCTTCACCACCGCTCAAGAGATATTGGAGTGGTTTCTTCATCACCGCTCAAGAGATATTGGAGTGGTTTACTCACCACCGCTCATGATGCTTCATTTATATGTATATTCCCTAGGTATTGCTTTTCTGTATTGGTTCTTTGGAGCCACACGAAATATAGCGTTTACCTTGTGGAACTCGTATTTATCGGTATTTGTTGTTTGCCTTTATGGCTTGCTTTGGGATATTCTTATCCTTTGTTTCTATATGTTGCCGATGATATGAGGCTTGATCTATATGATTCATCTTTTGTTAGATGATTGTGTTGTCTCTTTTAGAGATATCTATTATGCTTTGTAACCTTGCAGGTTTATTGTTGTTCAGTTTATCTAACTGATTTGTTATCTAGACTGACCCGTGTATTTTATACTCGGGTCAGACCGAGATGTTTCAGGTTAGGTGCTTTTGGGACTTAGCCTATTTTGCTTCCGCATGGACTACTCTGCTAGCTTCTTTTTGTCATAGCTTTTTGTGTAGTCCCATTTTGTAGTAACTCTGATATGTATTCATCCGGAACTCGTCTGTATATTGTGGTTTGCTATACCACTTGACTTGTATTATTTTGTATACTCTGAAATGTATCAGTATATGGGTATATGATGATTTACTGTTCTGTGATGTATATTAGATTTGAGTTGTTATATTTTCTTCTGATAGATCCTATAGCCATTGTAGTTTTGCTTTAAATATTTATTGAATAGGTCGAATTCTAATGTTTCTACTTTTCGACGTATTTAGTGAATAGTTAGAGTAAGATTACACATGGTCGCTTCCATTATACTCTATTGTCCGCGTTAGCCGACAGTATTATCTATGTAATACTCTTTGTTAACGAGGCTCTCGGAGTGGGGCGTCACATACTCGATCTAAAGTTGAACGATATTCAATTTTAGATCAAAATTCTACCTGCTCCAAACTTGACAAAATCAGCTCTAGTGCATAGATTACACTCCTATGGACGCAAGGCAATTTGATTCGGACCTCATATGCAAAAGTTACGAATTCTATAAGAATTTCAAATTAATATATTAATTAATAATTATTTAACAAACTAATTGCCTTGATTAATTTAAACCCCTTCTTCCCAAATGCTAAACACGTGCAACTGTACAACCCATGCAAAACAAATCCCAACAGCCGATCCCCTCAATGCCACTCTCTCCCTTGTTTCTCAATGAAATGACGTGCCACCACCTCCATCGCACTCCTCTTCGAAAGCCCTACGCCTTGGACCTGAAAATACTAAGCTTGATCGAACCAAGCATTTTTCGAACTATAGCTCATGTGTGCCACATTGTAATGACGCAAGTGGTAAGCGATCACACGCCACCAAATCACCACCACCTATGCTCATACACACGAGAAGCCCAAATCCACCAATACCTTAGCCTAATTCGCTTTTAATCAACGATAAATCGAAACCCTAGTTTGGCCTCTTAAAGTTGATCTCCACCAAGCACCACCGCACACGACCAATCTAGTATGATTTAAAGCTCTCCGCTCTACGAGTACAACAAGTCAAATGGTGTTGAATTTCGTTGACCATAGCTCCAGCAACAAATCATTTAAGTTGGCGGCTGGGTTTAAAATGTTACAGGGAAAATAAAGAGAAGAGAGGGAAAATTGAAAGATAGAGATGAGTGGGAGAGGTAAGGTGATTATATAATAAAATTATATTATTATTTTAACTTTTATTTTTAATCGAAACGCGTTTCGAGCTCGCACAACCACATGTTACATTCGATTGCTACGAAACTCGTCGGCTTACATTGTCTCATTATTCCAGTCTCGATGGTACTAGTTTCTTACTATCCGAAACATTACTCCGGAATGATAATTTCATACCTTTTGAGACCGTTTATCGATAGACAATTTTCGCCACACTGTTGATATTAATTTGAACTATTCATTTTTGTAAAGAAACTTTCAAAATGAGTTTACCATCATATTTATTAATTAAAGTAGGTTATTTGATTATGCTTTAATTGAATATTTAAAATTAATTACATATTCACAAGTCAAATTGATAAAATTCTTGGTCGTTACACTAACCCTGGATGTGAATTCTTCATCCTTAACGATCTAAGTATGTTGTTTAAAAAAAAAAAAGACGAAATAAACATGAGTAAAAATAGCTAATAAATGGTCAAAACTACTTAATAGTTGAGAGCATGTTTGGCAACTCCGTGTTACTAGTCAAAATTACTTAAAACTAATTTATTTCAAGTTTGATGTTTGCGAACTTCATATACGTAACTTTCAAAAATAGCTAATAACTAGAAATTGAAAAAAATAGAAGAAAAGAAAGAAATATTTTAAAAGGAATTTTCTATTAGTTAATATGTTAAACAAGACATTCCGTTAGCTACGAAAAGGATTCATTCTACGTTTTTTTATTAAGTTCTTGAACTTATTACTCATTTTTCTCGTAAAAGTATAAATGAGAGCATCGGTCAAAACCCAACAACATAGGCCCACATAGCACGTGCAACATCTCCAACCCAACCCAATGACATGTCGGCCCTCAACATCCTGACCCAAATGAGCTTGCCTCTCAGCTTTCCTTAAATCTAGGACCTTGTATGGCATATCCTCTAGTTCAATGAAAATCTTCAACCTTTATAGATAGCATCACCTCGCCTCGTCACTCAGCGATCAAATCATAGTAAGACAACATCACCTCCCAAGACACTTTTGATTACCTATAAGCCTCCTTCGCACCTTTCCTTGGACACCACCGATTCCTTGATGACCAACCTTACTATACGCTTCATTTTCTCGTGACTCGACGGACTTTTGACAAAATCCCCTAATCGCCCCTGCTAAGTAGTATTGTTCCCTTAACAAAAGTAGCATAACGACATTATTCATATGACAAAAGTGTCATTGTACAACAACCACTCTCTATTGTTGTGTACTTGGCAAAAGTGCTATTATACAACAATCACTTCAGACTTCATGTTGTCATTCTGACGTAAGCACATACCATGTACAGCTCGTCAATTAGCATGCATCCGAGCCATTCTCTTCACGTTGAATTTGAGCCGATCGCCATTTAGTTCGTAAATCGCGATCAACGATCACAAGAAAACTTAGTACTCATAGCATTAGTCTAAGCCCTTCACGACATGATCTCTTCAATCATAAACAAGGGATCCCATGCACATCCACATGGTTCAAATTTCCTTCTCTCGAAACGTATATTTTACTATCTCAAAACTCATGTAACAGTCATTAATATTTCTCTTGTAACAGAAAGCTTTGAGCAATAAAAATACCAATCGCAGCGGACATAGATCTTTTTTTAAGATTGAACCACTCAACATCATCTGTTGTTTACTTTTATCGCACCGGTTATTAATCCCTTAGTCATTCCTCACTTTACGTGTTTTTAACCATAGCATTAGTAAGTAATCTTTGCTAAAGTTCACCTGTAATCATAATTCTGATGTTAGGTAGAAGTCTAATCAACCCAACTATTTGTTGGTTACGACTTACTAAGCAATTTCATAGATGATTCTGACCAAATATTTTTACTTAAAGTCTAAATACATCCAAACACTTTTACTTATAAGCTGTCATTTAAATTACTTAGAAGTAAATATCAAGAAAAATAAGTAGTTTCGAAATAAGGCGCTGCTGGCTCCTAATGGATCAACAATTGGCTTTAAACGCATCAATAGTTGTTTATGACTTCCCAAAGCTAAAGCAGCATCACGGACCTAATTAAGACGTTAAAATTCAATTTAATTTATTAATGGAATCAACCCGGCCCAGTCCAATATGAGACATTATATATTGTATGACCCCTTGAAAACAGAAGGACATTAATGTAAATATCCATCAATTCAGCAGGTTACAAAATATCCACCACAGAGCAAAGAAGAAAGGGGAAAAACCCAAGAGGGACACAACAATAAAACATAAAATTTAAGGGGCCGGTAAACAAAAATACCCGCTCCCTTCCTCTATCCTACAATTCTCAATCTAATTAAATTTCTAAAAAACATCAGTAATAATTTCGCGCGCTTTTATTTGGCTTCTATCTCTTTCTCTGAGTAGCCATGGCGACTACGGCGGAGAAGACTAAGACGCTGATTGGAGCCCTCAATTTGGTCTCTAGAAACCTCCCTTTGCCTCCTGATGTATTTAATGCTATTTCGGAAATTTATTTCAGCGATGAAGTTGAAGGGGAGAATTTGGATCTGAAAGAAGATGACTTTGATGCTGAGATTCGAAATTCGGTCTGAATTCTTTGCTTGTTTTTGTTTTTTCTATGGTTTTAATTGGGTTTTGGGTTTAATTTGAGTTCGGATATTTTCTGAATTTTCTTGTGGAGTTCTAGCATCATGTTGCTACAGGATATGATAAGGTATTTGGTTGTAATAATTCATTAGAAACGTTGAAGTGCATGATAGAGACTTTTCTACATGTTTTGAACTTTTAACATTTTGGATTCTGCATTACATTATCGAATTTATAGTATTGATATTTAACTTCACAAACTAAGAACGTTAAATTCGGCTATAGTGATACTAATTATATGCGACAATGGCACAGGTTTGAGAAAGCAAGACACTTATATTGTGGGGTATATTTCTTAAAAATGAGTGAGTAGTTAAATGTTGAAAAATAATAATATGTATTTAGGCTTGAAGAATTTGTTGTAATAACTATGAAAATTAGATGTATGCACATTTGGTACATCTTTCTCAGACAACAAGTTTTTGCCAATATGTTTTTACAAGGAGGTATAATAACTATATTTGATTTTACTGAGAACTGTCTTTGTTAGTTACGATTGGGATGTAAAACTGCGTGTACTATTTTTTAAATTATGTTATTCTGTGTATTAATGACCATATGTATGGAATAATTTTAGCTGTGTGTAAAAATAGTTTTATTTATTTACATCGATATCGCCAAATGATGTACGAGCATTGTTCGGTTAATGCTTTATTTCTAAAGCTGCATTGCTGAGATTCATCGCATGTTGTATAATATATTTTGAATGGCAATTATAAGTCTTGGAATAGAGGGATATTTATTGCATCTACTGAAGAAATTGATGTTTGTACTTTGTTTCACATGTTCGACGATGTCTATCATAAATATTTAAATGATTTAAATAATTAGTTATTGCGCGCTCTCTCTCTCTCTGTGCGTGCGCGCGCGCGTGTGTTTTTGTGTCAAATATCACATATACAGAAAGCTGTGCAGAAAAGTTTAAGTTTCTTGTTATGGTATATCCTCTTGCAAAATAAGATTATAACATTATTCATGCTACTTCACACTTGGAAACATCAAATAAATTTATCTTGGATCATGCAATTATGTTAAGACGTAGTATTTGTTTGTATCTTTTCATCTGGAAGGGAGCGCTTCAACTTACCTTTGGTTTTATAACTCTACATCAAATACCCTTTTATCTTATTTGATCTTTGATTACTTCCCTTAACCACACACTGAAAATTGGTTAATCTGTCTTTGCATCCGGTCTTAATTGTACTGACTGTGCATTAATGACTTCTATCCAAGTATTTTGTCAAAAGTCAGACATTCACTGCCAACATAATTGCATGCTTATTTTAAAGCTGTTAGTTTCAGATATAGGCACACACGTGCTTGCAAGCACATGCACGCGCGTGCGCATGCGCACATACGCTCATACTCCTATACATACTTGAACCGTCTTACCAAATATATGTACCTTTAAAGGAATTTTTGGATACTGAGCTTCTTACATTTGTTTCGAAGGTATTGACTTTCTTCGTGAATTATGTGAACAATACACAAACTAATTAATTGTACTTAAAATTGGAAGAAAGGGGCCCTGAGCAATCTATGTTAAGGATTATTGTAAAAATAGTTGACATTTACACATATTCCTAATCGTTTTCAAATGGATGATCGATCTGCGAATAATTTGAAAGATATTTTGTTGTTCAAATTTGAAATGCTATTGAGCACAACTCTTTGTTTAAGTTAAAATAATCGTATGTTCTAATGAATATGCTATTTCATCTTTGAAACTATATCTATACTGTGTCCTTTAATATATGATGCAATTGGTGTCTTGATGTATGTACATTCGCTGATTGTTGTTGACTTTGAGGACAATCATAAATATGCATATACTTGTAACTTCTAACTTGTTCCAAATTGCACATAGATCTGTGAGCTTTCAAGAGATGGAACTCTGCTGTCAGAATTTGAAGATGCTTTGTTGGAACAACAGTATGATCGCATGTCTAGTATAGAATTGACTCAGTCAAAGGAAAGTCGTATGCAAAGTCTTATCCAACACCGTCTTACTGAGCTTGAAGGTATGTTATTTGTGTAGCATTTTTCTGCTTAGTATACATTTTCCTCATCTTTCAGAAGCATTTGTTTCCAATAAACCAGTATAATTGAAAAATACACTCTACTTTTCTCTCTTTACTGCAAATTGCTAGAAAATCAGAGTTAGATTATTATTGTTGTTATTGTTGTTGTTATTATATATATATATTGAGGAAAGTGGTGTGTGTATGTCATTATTATTACCTTTTTTTAATAATTTGTACCAAAGGTTTATCATCTCAACCATGATTGTATGGGGCCTGGTAAATCTCATTTATTTTACAAGATCACAATTATAGCAATGAACCATGGCAATCATATAGTTCTGCACTATCTTAGAAAGAAATGGCAAGAATGTATATGATATTGGTTCTTCCATGCTTTCCTTTTTATGTGAAGTTACAATAAATATTTCCTTTCAGAAAAGGATATCAAAACATTGGTATGGTCTTGTTCACATCTACGGCACAAGTTATTTTTTAGATGACTGGTTAGACATATTGACCCGTTAAGACAACATCATGTTCACAGCCACACATCTACTGGAAGAACTTGTTTATATAATTTAGGAAAATTCTATTAACCTCTTATATTTTTCTTACATCCCTGTCCTTTTCCTCAAATAATTCATCCCTCATTTATTACCTTGCTCCCCCCATTTGTTACACTTCTACCCCCCTACATTCCTTTCTTCTTCCTCTGCCTGCTACATCTTTGCTTTCATATTTCTTTTTCTTTATAAACTTAATTCTTTTCACTTCTTTTGTAAACTTAAACATATTTTCTTTTTGGAAATCATTATAAAAATAGAAAAGCAAGTAGACTTCTTTTTTACTTATTTATCTGAGTGATTTCAGAATTTCTAGCTGCTTTTATATGTTATAAAATCAATTGCATATGTTAAATTGAATTGAAATACCGAGTTGTTTTAACAGTAAGCTGAAGTTACATCGACTATTAGCTAAAATTTGATTAGAATCACAGCAGCTCGTTTTTTTTAATTAGATTGAAAATGGAATCATGTTGCAGACGTTTCATAGAGTATACAGTTTTAGAAAGAACTGCAACCAAGCAAGATTCCAACATAGTTTCCTTAATACCATGTTTAATATTAACATGGTTACCATATGAGGTGCACTTTTTTTTTGCAGCATTGTTTAGTTATTAGCTAGGCGAATGTCTAACGCTACTGGTTTATAAACTAGTTATTTGGAATGGTGATACTGTATCATTAAACATTTAGCGAGGCGGTGAAAGAAAAAAGTGAGGTTTCAATAGGGTGTGTGTGTGCGCATTTTTTTCTTCCAGCATTGTTCGGTTATTAGCCAGGCAAATGTCTAACGCTACTGGTTTAGAAACTAGGTATTTGGAATGGGTAATATTGTATTTTTAAATGTTTAGTGAGGTGGTGAAAGAAAAAAAGTGAGGTTTCTGTGTGTGCGTGCACGCGCGCTCGCGTGCGATAGATCCTCCATTAGAAGCTTTCTAATAAGCAGTAGCTTCGTTCCATGATCTGCTTCTCTTCTCCTGTCTATGTCCATTTTCTGATATATATTAATGGATACCTTGTAACATGGAAATGTTTTCTTACACAGGGCTTCCATCAACTAGGGGCGATGATTTGCAGGCAAAATGCTTGCTTGAACTATATGGTTTAAAGGTAACTTAAAGTATATGTTATATGGATTTGGAACAAGCTGGTGATTTTACATGTTATGATAATTTTCAAAATTGAACATAAATCCCTATGCTAATCCAACACAATGTTTTAAAAAATACACATGAGGCAAGATGAGGTGTAGAGAAAATGCATCGAGGCACAGTTACCTATGAGTCTTATGTCTCAATCGTCTAAGGCGTACGAGTCATACAAAAATATATCCTTGCATGCGTAAGGCATTAGAGGCAAAGAAAACTATCTAGTTGAAGAATATTATCTAAATTCAAAAAAAGTATTATTCAAATATGTTAATGCATGAAGAATATCAAAGTCGATTCATCTCATATCGACTTTCAATTCGATATATTTTGGAATTGATTCTTGAATGATATTTGAAATTGATTACAATAGTTTTTTGAAATATATTAGAGAAAAATCAGAAAGAAGAGAAACTTACTCGTTGTTTGCTGCCTTTGAAGTTGAAATGAAATTTTTCACTCATTCATTGCATATAAATATAAACATATGATATTTTGATTTGTTTCCTTTATCTTTTTTTTTTGTAGATTTTTTTAATGTGTTGTTTTGGTAACAAGAGTGATATTTTATTCAAGCAGAACACCTATTATAATGTCTCAGGGGTTGAACCCACAATCTCTAGAATCTGTCTAAAACATCGTGCCTCTAAACTACTGGAGCTGGAGGTCCTCAACTTTTTTTAATGTGTTATTGTATAATTAATTTGAATATTTAAACGTTCAATGTTTTTTATTCTATGCTTAATTCTTTCGTATGTTATGTGTTTAGTGTTTACTAAAAAATCCACTTCTCAATGCGTCGAGATTTACGACTGTACGCTGTTTCTTTTAAAACATTAATATAACATCACTGTTTATTTTATTGTACTCTTCTTTCCACTAGAAGTATAACTTTCAGTTATCATTAGGCTAACATTTGTTGGTGAAAGTTATTAATATGTATATTGAAATAGAATACCAAATATGGGGTAAAAACGGGTTGCTTTTGAGTCTGGATTTAGGAAAGTTGTGAAATTGAACTAATGCAATGCTTTCTTATTAGTAATATCTGATAGAAATAATTAGAAAAAGCAAGCGCTAATGTCCTTATTAGTTTGTTGTGTTCTCATCTATTTGAATAAGTCTGGCTCGTTATGAAAAAAACAAAGCAGTTTAAGATTTTCTGCATCCTATATATTACTTTAAATAAAAAGAGAAACCGAACGACCAATGTTAATGATGTAGCATCAAATATTTCTTCATCTTTTTTTATTTTTCGTTCTCTTACCAATTCATTGTTTAATTTAATATATAGCTAACTAAATATCACAGGTATTCCATCAATGCACGATCTATTGTTACTTTGGAACGATGCTACTATAACTGAAACTAAAAAAAAAAATTTATGCCAGATTCCAGTACATTAGTTTTCGGATGTAGTAGAATTGAAAATTCTAAACAAAAAAACCAGATGATGTGACATCACATATTTTTCCCTAATTTTTATATCTAGCTCCTCGATTAATTCACTGTTTAAATATATAGCTAAGCCAAAAACACGGGTTCAAACCTGACAAATGAACAATCGTCCAATGTTAATGGGACAAAATTAATGCTCTTAAATCAGTCTCTTTAATTTTCTTCTTAATTAATATATTATTTCTATAACTTTTCACATATTTTAGCACTAAATCTGTAAAAAATTCTTAAATTGATGATTTTATTCACGACAAATTTTTTATTTTATTTTTTAGTTTGCATATTCTAAATAAAAAATATCATTATCTTTTTGAAATGTAAAATCATGAAAAAGTTAATAGCATAACAAAGTCGTATAAAAAAATTATTTTTCAACGGAATAAATTAAAACTATTAATTGATTTATTTTGTAAAATATTATATAAATCATTATAATAATAGCTTAATCGCGAATGCTTGATTCTCTAATATTTCCCAAATCACAATGATTTCGTTCTTCATCAACCAAAGGCAACATTTTTTTTAAGCATCATAACATGTTTCATTTAAAAAACATAACTGAAAATTGAAAATAATTGACCTGCAAATTTCGAATTAGAAACATCATTTTTCATCATTAAACAATCATAATTTTTAATGTTGCAATACCTTTAGCATCATTTGTGTGCAGCATGAGTTACATACTAGTTTTTAAAGTAATAATTGCACTTTTAAATAGATAGCTCTGTTGACCTTTACTGTTCATAAACTCTTATAGGCTACAAGTTTTAAGTGCAAAGACATATGTATGGAACTTTTCATTGTTGCCTGTTTTGCAAACAGAACATGGTTGCTTGATTTCAATACAAACTAACATATTCTAAATTCTAACACTTAAGAAACAACTTAAGTTCTATTTATTAATCACGTTTGCTTTCTTTTAAATTATCTCAGTTGGTGGAATTGCAAAGAAAAGTACGTTCCAATGTTAGCGCAGAATATTGGCTACATGAGAAATGTGCACACATAGACAAACAACTGTTTGACTGGGGAATGATGCGGCTACATTACCCTTATAGTATGTATGGTATTGAATCAGCTACGATAGTTGAAGCTGATGATAGTCAAAAAAAGAAACGAGATGGAGAGGTTGTATGAAATTGATTTGCTATATCTAGTGTATCCATGTTACCGCTCTCTTTCTACCTTATCAACATTTCTTATTTCCTTTATTTTCTCAGAAGCTCTCAAGGTGGGAAGAAGAAGAAAAAAATCGAATTGAAACCGCAAAGAAAAACTTCTTTGCAGAACTACTAAATACTGTCCGTGAATTTCAGTTACAGGCTCAAGCAGCCTTCAAACGAAGAAAAGTGAGAAATGACCATGTTCAGGTGCCAATCTATTGACTTTATTCTATACTTAATGTACCAGCCTACAAAGCAAAATGCCATAAGTAATAACACATTCATCAAACCCCAGAATTTTAATATCTGATTTATTTTTTGATCCTTTGTTTATTTATCTTATATAGATAAGGATTCGAGATTTTACACATATCAATACGCCAGTATTCTGGCATTAATTTCCATCATTTTGTTTGCTTATTTTCATCTATTATGTAATAAAATGTGCAAACGATATACCGGCAGCAATGGCATGGAAGGCAAAGGCAGCGTGCAACGCGCGCAGAAAAATTGAGGTACCAAGCACTAAAAGCAGATGATCAAGAGGCATATATGAAGATGGTAGAAGAGAGCAAGAATGAACGTCTGACATTGTTGCTTGGGAAAACAAACGAACTCCTTGCTGGCCTGGGTGCAGCTGTTCAGAGACAAAAAGATGCAGATCATACCGATAGACTTGAAACTTTGAAAGAACCTGAGACGGTTGATCCTAAAACTGAATCACCTTTAGAAGAGATAGAGGACGTAAATGAAAACTCTGTTAAAAAGTTTAAGGCAAATGATCTTCTAGAAGGGCAGCGTCAATATAATTCTGCAGTTCATTCTATTGAAGAAAAGGTAATGAATAACCTGTTACTAATAAAATTTACTCATGTTACTTATATAGCAGTAAAAATTCAACATTGATTCATATTTTTGACAGACTTTTGATATTTTCATGTTTAGAGCAAGAATGCATATTTTCACACTGGTGCAATGCATGCCGCCCTAGCATTCGATTGATGCAGAGCTATTGGTCTTGTACTTTTTTCCGTTGCTGAAAATAAAACAGAAACTATACCTACTATTAGGTCGACCCAACAAACATATGTTCACATTAGCACATGGATTGCAATGCAAAAACCAAACCGAAATGCTTACTTATAAGAACCTATTTAGTTTTCTTCTTATAACACTGTTGTGTTATTTTTCGTTAAGGTGGACCTATATGATTTCATTCTTCTGAGTCTATGGCAAAATGTCGGGGAAACTATTTTTATTTGAAAAACAGGCAAGTTTCCAAGATAATCTGTCCTGAAACCTCATGCATCTAGGAGCTTTGTTCACCAGGATCCGCACATCACGCTTTTTGTTATATTTATAATCATAAATACATTTTCCTTTTGGCCCTTCTACACCCCTATATATCTACAGTCAATATCCCCTCATCCTTGGGGGTGGCTCTGTGTGCGTGCGCACGCGCACGGCTTTTGATTTGTATGACCAACGTAGGTTTAGGTACCAATAAATTCTGTGCCATCTCCGGTGTGAGATTTGCAATCCCCTATTATTATTTTCTAGCTAAAAATAATTCTATTCTATTCCACTGTTGTGGTATATAGAGATGATTAAAGAATATTCGATGATAATGTATAAATAAGAAAAGTCTGTTATAAATAAATAATGAACAGGTGATATGCCAGTAAAAGTTATCTCCTTAGAAAGAGTGACAATATCTTCTTATTTACTTTTTGTGCTTGAAAGTATAGGTTAAGTATAAAACAGAGAGTTCATTGCACTACCTGATTTTTTGCCCCAATGCAGAACTGTTATAAAATTTCCTTTTTTTGTATTCATTTCATGCATATTTTCTCCAGTTCAGGCATTTTGTCTTATGCTTGGAAGGTATATTAACCAGTAATCATATTGACTTTGTAGGTTACGGAGCAGCCAACAATGCTTCAAGGTGGAGAACTAAGACCTTACCAAATAGAAGGGCTTCAGTGGATGCTTTCCCTTTTTAACAACAATTTAAATGGCATTCTTGCCGATGAAATGGGCTTAGGAAAGACAATCCAGACGATAGCACTGGTCACATACTTACTGGAGAACAAGAATGTCACTGGACCCCACCTAATTGTAGCCCCAAAGGCAGTTTTGCCAAATTGGGTTAATGAGTTTGCTACTTGGGCTCCTAGGTAAAACTAGAGCAAATCATGTTAGTTAATGTAAATTGCAGATACTCCTTGTGTCCTATAGTAGGAAATTTCTTTCTACTACACATTGTTTACCTCCTATTCCAAAATATGAGATGTACCTGCTGGGTAGAACTGGGGGGGGGGGGGGGTGGGGGAATGCTCTTGAGGGTCAAAATGTGCCAATATGATATTTGAGGTTATTTTAACTAGTAGTCTAAAAGTAGGAGTGATTTCTAGCAAATTAGACACTAGTTGGAAATATTACATTTTGATTATTTTTGCAAATGTTGCATAATTTCATTCAGTGTTGTGGCTGTATTATATGACGGGCGACAAGATGAAAGAAAGGCCATATGGAAGGAGTATTCTAAACCAGAAAAGTTTAACGTGATGATCACCCACTATGATTTAATTATGAGAGATAAAGCATATCTGAAGAAAGTTCATTGGTATTATATGATTGTTGACGAGGGGCACCGTCTCAAAAACCATGAGTGTTCGCTTGCTCAAACAATAGGAGGGTATGTTATCACTGAATATATCTTCTTGATGTTAGTCCTTGAAGATTTTATGTACTACATTAAATGTATGATGATGCTATCAAGTTACCACTCTCTAGCTTTTCAATGCATTTTTTCTTCTCTAATTTATGCTTTGAAATCAACGTTCTTATGTTTGTGAACAGTTCAATTCTTGTTATTAACTCAACCAACTTTAGCATATCTTTTCCTTTGGGTTTCTAACTTGGGTTTCTATACATACAGATATCGTATACGTCGCAGGCTTCTCTTAACTGGCACTCCTATACAGAATAGTCTTCAAGAGTTGTGGTCTCTACTTAATTTCCTTCTCCCAAACATATTTAATTCAGTGCAAAATTTTGAAGAATGGTTCAATGCACCCTTTGCTGATCGCTGTGAGGTATCTCTTACCGATGAGGAAGAACTGTTGATCATTCGCCGTCTACATCATGTAAGTATTTAGTACTACTCTATATTACTGTAGGTATTCATGTGAAATGCTCCAATTTAGAGTTCAAGTAGCTACAACCATCCAGTGTTTTGGAAAGCCATATTTGGTTTTGCTTTGACATTTACAAATGCTTAGAATGATATCTTTAAAGGTATGGCTGTTAAGCATGACATGGGTTTTTAAAGGAAAAATATTATTACCTCACAAAACCAAGTTAGGGTAACTACTACGACTACTGATTAATAATATATTAGCTTCTTTTCTTTTTCTAATAATTGATGCCATGACTCTCATCTTGTCAGGTACTAAGACCATTTTTGCTGAGAAGGAAGAAAGACGAAGTAGAAAAATATCTCCCCAGCAAGACACAAGTCATACTAAAATGTGACTTATCGGCATGGCAGAAAGCATATTATCAACAGGTGACTGAAATGGGAAGAGTTGGGTTAGAATCTGGTGAGTCAGATATTCTCTGGAAGTGATGATCGATTTACTTGAACATAAATCGAAGCTTGCAATGTTTCTTTAGGTTTTCCGTTAGCATGTTCACAGCTGATATATCAGGCATATAGTTAACCTTTATTTGGTCTAATATGAAAAATTAGAGATGATTACTGTTTTGAGGGACTAGTTTATTATACTAAATTTAGTTTGAAAAAGCTATAACATAATATCAAATTAAACACCCATGTAAGTTTACAGTATTAGGATCTGTCTATATATATTTGCTGAAGTCAATGTTATCAAAAAATCAATATTAGTACCGAGGAAGAAAGAAGGAAAAAAAATGCTGAAGTTAAGTATTGCATCATATTGCGTTCTTACTCAGCACCTGGCCTGATTGCATCATATTGCGTTCTTACTCAGCACCTGGCCTGGCTTACTTACATAAATTCATGAAGTTGTCGATATGTGTGCAACTGGTGAACAGACAATATTATAAAGAGCAAAGTAGTTATGCATTAAGTAAGCATTTAACTGAAACATTTAGTATCAGCTGTGCAGCATTGGGTTTTGTAATGCGCATACTTAAGTATATAACGAAGAGAGGGGGGGGGGGGGGGGGGGGGAGGGAGAGGATGTTTTACCCTTGTACTTAGCAGTGATAGTTATTTTACTCTGAAAGAATGAAAAAACATTTTTCACTTGAATATAAAGCATGCAGCTTTATGTTTCAACAACCAATGCGTTTGATTTTTTTACTTATGAATCTGATCCATGGCAAGAAGATATGTTTAATAGTTCAACTCAGCCATGACTCAGTTGACATCTATTGCCTCATGTTGTACATGATAGTTAAAATTTACCATCGATGAATTGTAGTTGGCATGGTTGAACTACTTTCCAATCCTAGGATAATCTGTAACCTTCTAAATATATATTTACGATAATCAGAAAAGGAAGCTTATACATTTTATCTGCAGGAACGGGTAAATCAAAAAGCCTTCAAAATTTGTCAATGCAACTCAGGAAATGCTGCAATCATCCATATCTATTTGTTGGAAGGGACTATAATATGTGGCAAAAGGAACAAATTGTCAGGGCATCTGGAAAATTTGAACTTCTTGATCGTTTGCTTCCAAAGTTAAAAAGATCTGGACACAGAATTCTCCTATTTTCCACAATGACTAAACTTATGGACATTCTAGAAGTTTACTTGCAGCTTCATGACCACAAATATCTAAGGCTGGATGGTAGTACAAAAACTGAAGAGCGTGGCACTTTACTTAAACAATTCAATGCACCCGATTCACCCTTCTTTATGTTTCTATTGAGCACTCGAGCTGGGGGTTTAGGTTTAAATTTGCAAACAGCAGACACTGTTATAATATTTGATAGCGACTGGAATCCTCAAATGGATTTACAGGCTGAAGATCGTGCTCATCGCATTGGGCAAAAGAAAGATGTTAGGGTTTTTGTATTAATAAGCGTTGGTACAATTGAAGAGGATATTATGGAACGTGCAAAGCAGAAAAAGGGTATTGATGCTAAGGTTATACAAGCTGGGCTCTTTAATACCACTGCCACAGGTCAGCTAAGTTGCAAATAATTTTTAAACAAAAGTATTTACCTTTTCTTCTAGGAATAAGAATTTTTTTTTTTATGAGAATCAATGCCCACACAAGTAAAAATCCCAAGAAAACCTACTTCAACTTGTAAACATGAATGATTTCTCATACCAGTCTCATTTCTGCTTAATAGCTTGCTTCATTTATGTACTAGTTAACTTGGATCTCATGTAAAAGGGAAATACAAGGATATTTCTCCATCCAAGTGTGATCTTATAGTAATTTGAATCGTTGTATTTTGGCTTAACTGTTTAAGAGATCGACACAATATTTATGAGTTAACATCGGAACCCTTATCAAAATATTCTCTTTTACCTTACTTCTGTGGAAGGACATCTCAAATTTTATGAGAGTTGAATGTAATTCTCTTCAGTGAAGTTAAATTCATGGCAAGTTTCTTTCTTCCGTAGTTACTGAAGTTCAAGTTTCAAATTTTGGATTTTAGATGAGATCTTGGCTGATATCTCAGTCTGTATCATGGGTTGAGAATTTAATATTTTGGACGACATGAGTGTCAAACATGGTAAAAATTACATCTGAAGCTTTTTCTCGTTCTAGTGTGAAAAAGAAAATCTCCAGAGAGATCTGGCCGAGATGAAAGAGATTTAAAACTCTAAATGAAGTAGTTAATTTTCAACCTTCATAATCATATTAAGAGTGATGCTAAATGTACTCTGAAATATTCTTCATTTCACTAGTGTTGAAAAAAAAAAACATACTTGGTCTGTAAGATATTGCCGAACAGTAAAATACCACCATTTTTTTTTTGATAACACGATTTAATTATCTTGGATAAGATGTAGTAACACGATATATGCTACTAAAATGAAGGCGAGGAAACTGAAAAGAAAACTGAACTGCTTATCATCACTTTATATTAATATAAATGAAAAAATGACTGTTAAACGTGTGCTTGTTGGGCGTGAAGTTTCAAATTTATTAGAATAAGAACAATTTTAACTTTTCTGGATTAGAACGACGATTAAGGGCCTTGTTTCATATTTTCTATCTTCTTGTGTTCCTCTTTTTTATATTTATTTTATAATCATTTTATGGTTGTTCATCTGATGGACACATGTTAACATGACTAGAAAAATGATGATTGTAACGCTTAAGTTCTTTTTTATGCCTAAGTTATAAATGGCGACAATATTTATATCAACGTTAAACGCTATCAAATTGTACAAACACAGGAGAGGACCGTAAAGCAATGCTGCAAGAAATAATGCGAAGGGGCACGAGTTCCCTAGGAACCGATGTCCCAAGCGAAAGAGAAATAAACCGACTTGCAGCAAGAACCGAAGAAGAGTTCTGGCTATTCGAGAAAATGGATGAAGAGAGAAGGCGAAGAGAGAGATTCCATACAAGACTGATGGAAGAGCACGAAGTTCCAGAATGGGTGTTTCCAAAGGTCACGGAAGAGGAACTAAGAGCGAACCTTGAAGCTGAAAATCAAAAAAATGGCGTGGTCATAGGCAAAAGGCGTAGAAAAGACGTTGTCTACGCCGATCAACTCAGCGATTATCAGTGGTTAAAAGCAGTCGAAGAGGGAGAGGACATATCGAACCTTGCTTCCCCAATGAAAAGGAAAAGAACAATTGAGTACGAACCAGAAGTTGGAAATCGGTATTTGAGTGCTGGAAATAACGAAGAGGTAAGCGGCGATGTGTCTAACAGAGAAGAAGGCGACGACTTTGAAAGCGATAATAGAAGCTGGAGGAGCAATATTGTTACATGGAAAACTCATAAAAGGAAGAGATCTAGTCACCACCATCATCATCATCATGGTAACAATGGAAGTTCGTCTTAGGTAGAAATATGTAATGTAGCATTTGTGTATTGTATCATTACTGGTTCATGATTTATTGCTACATTATTTTTTGTGGTTGACTGCTGGGCTTGATAATTTACCGTAGAAGATACAGGAAGCATTACATGGTCTCAATATTTGCTTGATCAGGACTTTTTTTATTTATTTTTTAGTTTGGGTTTACTTTGTACAAATTTTAGGAGGGAACTGCTTGATAAATATGATTATTCAACCAACTTTAAAAGCCGTTTAGGAATGCATTTTCTTCATGGAGAACATTTGCTAGTTCTCATGAATGCTATTTGAATCGCATTATTTGGTGGAATGAATGTAACACCTATGTTATCAAAATTGTAATACAAAATACATCTCTTCCATTTAAGAATGTGATCGCGGACATGTCATTTAAGAATGTGCTTGTAGATAGGCTTGTGGACAAGTTTGCTGTATGGATTGTTTGTGTAAAATGCTTTTGAGTACAGGTTGCACCATTACTAAGCAATTATGTATTGTACAATGCGTCCCCCTTCATTATTGTTATATTATTGTGATACAAATGTCACTCCTTTTTATTTTTATAATTTACAACCAGTTGCATGTTATAAGATAAAAATTAGAAGATATTAGGGAGAGACTCAGAGATCTATTCATTCTCAAATTTTCAATACAATGCCCTTAACTTTTATATATAAACTCAAGTGGAAAAGAAATTACAATATAATTGTAATAATCTAAGCATGTTCATCCTTTACAATTACGTTTATGACGTTCCTTCATGCATGTCTTCAAAATTTCTGGATGCTTTTGATGTAACCTGCAACCCTCTTTTTCAAAACATATATGTTATCCCCTAACAACCCACCACGCAACCGCCACCTCCCGCCAACCCCACCCCCCCCCCCCCCCAAACCCTCAAACCAAAAAATAATAATCATGTCATGTATCCGTTCAGTAGATGACTGTTGCATCATTACAAATTTATGCTATGAAAATTCAAAGGGAAAAACTATGAAGAAAAAAAGAGTGCAACCTATGTAGCAACTAATGACATATCTTGAGATGTTACCTTTCGATATTGAGTTTGATACTCTAGATCGTTAAAACTTTTATGAGAACGAGTACGAGTTATATAGGCTCCAATAACATATTTGAGATGTTATTTCCTTAAAATAAGTTTGATATTTTTGGATTAAGATAATATCTCATTAACACAAGCACCATTGTCTCAGTGGTTAAGTGATTCGACTTTGGTGCAAGAGGTCACAAGTTCGAAACTTGCGTAGCGTGATTTGAACATATATTGACATGCGATTTGTGTTACATTGTCCTAGTGACATGTTGTATCCAAGTACTATTTCAAAAAAAAAAAAAATCTCATTAAGTGCTTGCATCATCACGGGAGCGTGGACAACATGCAAAAGTACAAAGTGGTAAAGAAGAACGCAAATAGAGCGGTGAATGAAGTAAGGGGTCGGACATATGAAGACCTGTATCATAAGCTAGGTACGAAGGAGGGTGAAAAGGACGTCTATATGATAGTTAAGCTTCCTGAGAGGAAGAAAGAGACTTCAACCAAGTTAAATGCATTAAAGATTACAATAATAAACTTTTGATGAAGAACGATGAGATAAAAAACAGATGGAGAGATTACTTTGACAAACTATTTAATGAAGAAGGTGATAACACTATGATTGAGATAGACGACTATTTTGATGACACCAGTAGGCATTTTGTTCGGAGAATTCAAGAATCCGACGTAAAGGAGGCGCTAAAACGGATGAAAGCAGATAAGACATTGGGGCTTGATGGCATCCCCATTGAGGTGTGGAGATGCAGGGATAGCCTGTCTAACTAAGTTGTTCAATAATATTTTCAAATCAAATAAGATGTCAGATGAGTGGAGGAGAAGCATATTAGTTTCAAATTTTAAAAATAAAGGAGATATCCAAAGTTTCACAAACTACTGAGGAACTAAGTTTATGAGTCATATGATGAAGCTTTGGGAGAGAATCATTGAACATCGATTAATAAGAATGATAAGCGTTTCAAAAAATCAATTTGGCTTCATGCCTGAGAGGTCGAATACAGAGGCGATTTTCTTGAAAAGACAACTTATAGAGAGATTTAAGGAGCAAAAGAAGGATCTACACATGGTATTGATTGATCTGTAGAAAGCTTATGACAAAGTACCGCGAAATGTGATGTGGTGGGCTCCGGAAAAGAAGAGAATCCCAATAAAGTATATTACCCTTATCAAGGATATATATGATGATATTGTTAGTGTCAGAGCATGCGATGGTGTAACCAGTGACTTTCCTATTAACATAGAATTACATCAAGGGTCATCTTTGAGCGCTTAGTGATGGATGAGGTTACGAAGGGTATACAAGAGGAGATTCCTTGGTGCATGCTATTTCTTGATGATATTTTGCTAATTAATGAAAGTAGAATTGGGGTTGATAGACAACTTGAGCTGTGAAGACAGGCTTTAGAATCAAAGGGATTTAGGCTTAGCAGAACTAAAACAGAGTATATGAAGTGCAAGTTCAGTGGTGTCAGGTTAGAGGATGGAGATGTCACTCTGACTGGACAAATAGTTCATAAGAAGGAATCCTTTCGATATTTAGGATCAATGTTGCAGTGTAATGGTGAGATTGATGAAGATGTTAGTTTTAGAATTCGAGCGGGATGAGTGAAAAGACAACAAGCATCTAACCTTCTCTATGATTGGAAAGTCTCACAGAAGCTTAAAGGAAAGTTCTACAAAATGACAATTAGGCCTGCGGTGTTGTATGGTGCAGAATGTTGGCCTACTAAAAACCAACACGTCCAAAAGATAAGAATAGCGGAGATACGTATGCTGCGATGGAGTTGCAGACGTATAAGAAGAGACCGAATCAGAAATGATGATATACATGAAAAACTTGAAGTAGCATCAATTGAGGTGAAGCTAATTCAACATCGCTTAAGATGGTTTGGACATCTCCAACGAAGACCACCCGAAGCACCTGTGCGTGTTCGAATTGTAGGCCGCGTCGTATGCTCAAAGAGAGGTAGAGGTCGACCAAGGTTGACGTGGGAGGAAGTAGTAAAAAAGAAGTTGAAGGAATATATCCGAAGAGCTGGTAACGGATAGGAGCGCATGGAAGTTAGCGATTCACGTACCAAAACCATGAGCTTTGAGTTTTATACGTTTTAGATTATAGGACTAGGGAAAAGGAGCCTAAGCCATAGCGTTTGGTCTTTGATCAATATTACTATCAGTACCATTAATATTTTATATATTATTATCATCATTTTTTTGTTTATTTTATATATATATGGATTTTTATCTTTATTTTTACTTTACTTAGTTACCATTATTATTAATTTACTTATTTGACTTTATTTTATTATTGCTATTGTTATTGTTATAACCTTTAAATTAGCTCTGTCATTTAGTTTTTGGATTTCTTCTCTAGCCAATCCTAACTTAATTTGGAAATAATGGCTTTGTTGTTGTTGTTATATACCTCGTTAAAACCTACCTAAGAAAAACATAATGCAAAAGTTCTTAGTTAAAAAAATGTCATTATAACATATTTTAAGATGGTCTTTCATCCTAGAAAGTTTGATGCTATTAAATCAAAATAATATCTCGTTCAAACATTATTGAGAAAACCTAATGGGAAAAATATACAAGATGAGATAGTACATTATAGAATACCTTTGGATGCTGCCTCTGATTTAACAAATTTCTTCTGATTTTGAATACATCTCTTAATTATTCAAATCATTTATTGGTAACTTCTAGAGCTATAAATATGTATATTAATTATATACGTTAAACAAGTTTCACTAGAAAAGTAAAACGCAAAAGGATAACCATATTAGTTCTTATCCTTTGAGCATTCATCATTTAATAATAGTTTGACCATTAAAACCTTATCAAGGAAAAAGCCTTTCGGTAAAGAAAACAAATGTGAAAGAAAAATGAAATAACATTACAAGGTGATGTCTAAGGAACATTATTTTCACCCTTCAATCATGTTTTCCTATTTAAAGCATCTTATTTATAGCATCTTATTTCACTATAATAAAATAAATATGTTACAACTTTTTTCTTACAACGTTTGCAAAAAAATTGCAATAAAAGCAGTTAACAACTTTTCTTTTGAAAAATTGTAATAAACTTATTTTTAATATTTTGTTTCTTCTTTCAGTTGCAGTGGAGGTCTGTAACAATTTTTTGGTTTTGATTGTTGTAAATATTTTTTATAACACTTACTTATAATTGTCTTACTAATAAGTTGTAAGCGATTGTATAACTACTTTCAAGGAAATATTATTAACAACAAATGAAAATCTAAGTAAACACGAAGATTTTCGCTTAAATATTTTAATGTTCATCATAAACAATCATGCGAAAAATTGAAAAAGCATAAAAAGTGGGAAAAGGAACTTCATAAAAATTTTCTAGTGTTTGAAAATTAAAGAAGCATAAAATGGTCCAGCGTCACTATCTCAGTGGTCAGACACTGTCTGGACCATGAGGTAACATGATGAATCCTGTGTAGCGCGTAATTCAAACCAATAGGCATCATTGGCTCGCATTATGTTATATACTACTTAACACTTGTAGTACAACTATATACTATCACCTAAGTATACAATTTAAAAAAAAAATGGAAATTATTTTCTAAAATTCCCTGGATTTGTCTTTTTAACAGATTAAAGAATTAAATATTCATAGAATTTCAAGAATTCGGTAAAAAAAAACTTTAAATCAACGGTGAACATTAAACCAATTTAACCGACGTAAACAACGTTCACCGAGTCGACGTAACAACCATGTTGAATGATTAATCAATATTAATAGTTATACCCTGTCGAGGCTAATCTTAATCGATCATCTTCGATTATGGTAGACTTTTGTGGTGGGTATAATTAGTGCTCCTTCAAACTTAATTTTGCTTTCCATGGTTGGTTGGTTTAATTAGTAGCCAAGTACATACAACATTAATTAAATACTAAAATATTTTCGCACTAAAAATTCATAGTGGCCGTAAGTTCCCCTCTAGATTTTTTTTGTCATTGCGTTTATTTTTAACCTCTCAACTAGTATTCTCACTCAACTTACTTTTTGTTGCTTTCCTTTCTCCAAATTAGGGCATGGAAAAAACTACTTATTAATCACTCAATCTGATTACGACAATGATCCAAATTGTTCTTGCTACATTTCTAGGTAAAATCAGGTTGTGAATTCCACTTCGGTTTAAGGCAAAATACTAGAAAAGCTAGGGATCGAAATACAAGGAAAATTCAGGTATTTTTCTTACTACACACACTTGTTCCTTTTAATTTTCTTTCAATTCCACGCCATCGAAAACCTGATCATTTTTATAATATAAGCTCCACCAATATCGATCTCCTTCTCTATGCTTCCTACTTTGCGCTATCTGAAGCTAGGATTTGGATGGCAAGTTACTTGCTTCCAACTTTTCATGATGGTGATTTCATCTGAGGTATGATCATAATTGATATATCTTAAGTTTATATGATTACGATGTTTGTAATTTCTTCATATGAGTTTTTTGCTTCAGACTATATATGCATGACTTAATCTGCTTATCCCTAAACTGTACATGCATGACCTAATATGTTTATGCCTGAATCTGCACCAACATTAATTTATACAGTGGATTTGGATGTATAGATCACCATGCATTTTCTAGAGAATATCATAAACTGAATAATTTTACGTACAATATGCTAATTTTTCTTCTCCTTCTTTTGGTCTTTCCTTCCTTTTCATCTCTTTCACTTGTCATGGTATGGATCTTAAGGGTAAGGGTGTTTTGGGAGGTAACAGGTGTGTTTCTAGGTCGACGGATCTCCTAAATGAAGCAGAATGGCATGCGGTGGCAAATAAGAAAAGGATATCCTTTTAAGCTGCTGCTAAAGGGGATTCTAGATTCTAGGTGTTTCATGGTCAAAGATTTGAGAGATTTCCTCCTGTACAAAATAGACAAGGTCAGAGATCTGCTAAATTCCCTATTGCTCTCAATGTGAAAAAGTTGTTGTTTAAAGAAGCAATAAAAGGCGTGGCTTGGACTTTCCCTAAGGAGGTGGAATTGAGGTTTATTGAAACTATCATTGTTGATGGTAGGATGAAAGGTAAATTATCTAACAATGCTATCAGCAAAGCTGGACTAGGATGGAATAACTATATTTTGTTGTATGTTGTTGGTCCTAGGCCATATTTTAAATATTTGGAAAATTATATGAAAAGAGTTTGGAAATTAGAGCGGGATTTTACGCTCCAATCTCGTTAGAATGGCTTTTTATGGTTAGATTTAATAGGGAGAATTTTTTTGATAATATTTTAACACAAGGGCCTTGGTTCTTTGATAGAAATCTAATCATCATGAGAAACTTAACTCCCAACATGAGTACAGACAAAGATTTATTGATGTCTCTACCGATTTAGATTAGGTTACTAGGGCTAAGTTTTAGGGCGTGGGGGTGGATGCTATCGGTATCCTGGTTAGTTCGATTGGTATACCTATTAAAATGGACTTACCAACACCTAACAAAAACAATATTTCATTTTTTAGGGTTCTCGTTGAATTAAATGCATATGCTGGTTCTCCAGATGAGATTGAGGAGATTTTTGATGATGGCTCTATACACAAACAAAGAATGGAATATGAGGAGCCCCTCTTTGATGTGACAATTATATAGGCTTTGGCCAAACGAAACTACAATGCCCTATGGTGAAGATTTGGTAAAAAGTTCAGAAGGATAATTGTGAAGTTGTGAACGATCAGGACAAGGTGGGTGTATCAGAGAATGTCAGTGTCAAATATGAAATCAATACTGAAGGTAACGATAATCAGGAGATCTCTGAAGCGATGAGATTTTTAGACTTGGATGCGGTGATAAAACAACTTTAGTTAGCTAAATTTGGAATACTGAAGGATCTGGAGAGTCAAAAGGTATTATCAGCACAATCAAAACTCAATGGGGAAAAGGGATCAAAAGGAGATGATGGTTGTAACAACAAAAAGGGTGAGACTTGCATTTCAAATGGAGGCTTCTCGGTTAACTCCCATCTTTAATGGAGGACAGAAAGTGAAATTTGATGCCCATCATTATACTTTGACTGAAACATGAGCCACTACAGCATCAATTTGTGATGTTCTATACCAACAACACCTAAACAGGGGGTTGCTTCATCTTCGAAGCCTTGTTATCCCTCTATTAATTTAGCGTCGTTTTATAATACTAGCAAGAGTTTAAATAATATCAAATTATGCAGGTTCAGCAATGTTTGACCGAATAACGGTAAAGGGATAGCAGCACGAATATGCTTATAAGCATACATAATCAGAGCCAAAAGGTATAGAAGGAATCTACTAGCCTCGCCAAAGAGAATAACAAGTTTTATAATGTCAAGTATAATTATTAGTCAACAAGAATCCGGCATGGAAAATCATAGAGAATAGTAAATCAAATACAAAGAGAAAAATTGCCTACAAGGGAAGATACATGGGTCAGGATACCAAAAAAACTAATGAAAATTTTACGTTGGAAAGTGAGGAGGTTACATAAACCTTCTAGGAATTTGGATGTAAAAAATCATACTTACAATTGTAGGGCATGCTGTGTCGTTCTTTTCAAGAATAAATTAAAAATTAATAACATTGAAGTTTAAAGCAAACAGTTTGATCAGAGATGGCGTGAGATAAGCAATGTGGAATGCTACTTCAAATGCATAATTATGGTGATAATGAATTCAGAAATTTGGAGTTTGAGTTTAGTATCTATGAGAAACCAACATATTACAGTTCAACTCAAGAACAATAATCGATCTGTATTTTTTGTACCTTTATTTATGCATAAAATTTTAAGTCTTTAAGACAAAGGCTTTGGTCTAACTTGCAGGGGATCCAAATTTTATCGATTCTCCTTGTCTGTTAGTAGGGGATTACAATTGCATTCGTCATGCCGATGAAAAATTAGGGGGTAATCAGTTTCCTTTTGGAAAAATGCAGGAAATTGACTCATATATATTAAGATTGGGACTTTATGAGATGTTGATTAGAGGTTTTAATTATTTATGGTGGTCGGATCCAAAGAAAAATATTCTCTCAAAGATTGATAGGGCATTGGCTAACATCGCTTGAATCTAGCAATTTACTTATAATGAATTTAAATATCTTCCATCTGGCAGTAGCGATCATGTACCCATATTGATCCATTTATCTCTACCAGAGAAGCAACTAAACAAATCATTTAAATTTATGAACAACTGAACCAACTATGAGGATTATTTGAACACATTAGGAGATATTTGCAAAAAATATATTAAAGGTAATGCTATGTTTAGAGTGCTCAAGCAATAGAAGTTCTATAAGGAACGTCTGAGGATTTGGAGCAGGAATAAAAAGGATTACGAGAAAGAAGTATACGATCTATGATCATTATGCGGTTCATTACATAAAGAATTAGAGGAATATCATAACACGGATACAATTAGGCACCCGATTGATTGTAAGAAACTCTTGGAAGAAGCCATCCATCAAGAGTATATTGATGTGGTATAGAAAACAAAAGTTGAATGGTTGATTAATAGTGATGAACCATCCCCTTATTTTTATGCCAAAATGTCCAATAAATGTAATAGAGAGTTTGGAAATTCTAATATTAATATAGAAGGAATCACTTGTAAGTATAACAGTGAACTCAAAACACAAGCGACATACTATTTTGAAAATGTGTATAACTCGCCTAGTCTGACAGTTTTGCCTACGGTGATTTGTAGAACTATCATATTAGAGTATGCAAAAGTTTTCATGAATGATCCTTTTGACTGTTATGAAATCAAAAAGGCCATTTTTAATGCTAAGAAAGTAAAGCAGCAGGTCTTGATGAATTTAATGCAAAATACTACAAGACACGCTGGAATGTGCTGTAACAACCCGCATATTTATTGGTTGAATATTTAAATATTTTATTTAAATATAACGTCGTTTGTCGGATTATAGTCCAAAAATCTACTTTCTGCAAACGATCGAATTGGGACTCAAGACCACTTCCATTGAGTTCAAAACGTCGTTTGCGATATTTTTGAGTATAAGCTTCGATAGATTTGGAGCAAGTCGTATTGTGCTACTTTTTCTATTGGGTTTTGGATTTGGGTTCAGCCCACTAGCTAACGTAATACCCTAACTCAGCCCTCTCCTCTCTATTCACTCATTTCCACTCCTCAAACTTAAGCTAAAACTGAAAATGGGGGAAAGAAAGAGGAATTAAAAATTCCAAGCCCTAGTTTCTTCTTGCAAACTTGAATTCTTGCTCCAAAATCAAAGAGAAGCTAATGGCAAGCCTCCTCTTCATCTTCTCCAACTCTTTCTCTCTTTAGTTTCAGAAATTCCTAAACTTAAACTTAGGAAATACTTATTTTGATCTTAGATTAAAGCTTGTTGAGTTGAAGTGGAGATTGGTTGGTCGTCTCCTTGTAATTGAGCTCCTTCTTCTTCGTTTTGGGTTAAAGGTAAGATTTTTATCTCACATCTTTGCCTATATCTATCTTTGAATGTTGGATATGAATTCCTAACACTTATTCATGTGCATTTTCTTTTGGTTTGGATTGAATTGGTGAATAATCCAATTTTTAGTGTTTTGGGTTCAAATCTTTAAAATCCTAACTTTGATGTTTTGATGATGTTTTGGTGATGATTTGAAGAGCTTATAGGGCTGGGTCGTCTATTGGCATAAACCTTTAGCGCCCATTGCTCATCCGGTTGCATTTGCAAAGAGATTGCATCTTCATTTTTTAAGCTGAAAATACTTGAAACCCAGTTCAGTTGACTGAATTCTCTGTCAGTCGACTGAACCTGGAAACAGAAAGTTTCCAGGCATGATTCAGTCGACTGAAATCACTGTTCAGTCGACTGAACCTGAAAACGGAATGTCTCCAGGCATGATTCAATCAACTGAAATCTCTGTTCAGTCAACTGAATTTGCTGTTTCAGCCCACTTTGCCTTTTGGGATTGAATTTCCAATTTGAATCGATTCGTGATGATCCTATTTGTTGTTATCATTTATTTTGACTTTGATGATTCCTTTTTAATTTCAATCCACGGGTTTTTATAAATAATCTTTTAAATTGTATTAAAAGCTTGCTTCTCCAATTTATAAATTCTATTTAAAACACACACACATCTCCGCACTTCGAGCGAAGTGGGAGAAGAATTAAATGATTAGATAAAACACGTGCAATGAACACGTGCGTTCATCTTTTCAGTTAATTCCCAATCTATTCGTTTGAACGTTTTGACCTTTGAGTTTGGTTTACCGATGAGATGAGGTAAACTTTGTACTGCTTTGAGTGTGAAATTGACTAATGGATAGTAAACCAATTAGTGAGAATAGGTGGTTATGGGACTCGCGTTAACACTTTCCGGGTTCCTTTCTGGGAGTTTGTGACACATGTTGCCTTTGGGATAGTGTCTTCGGACTGTCTCCTTCTGGCTTGTTGCCTTTAATATCGCTTTTGGAGTTGGTCCTTTGCCCCGGCTTGAGAGATATTTGGGATTGTTGGTTACCTTTAGTATTGCTTTCGGAGTGGTTTTTCTTCACCACCGCTCGAGAGATATTGGAGTGGTTTCTTCACCACCGCTCGAGAGTTATCGGAGTGTTTTCTTCACCACCGCTCGAGAGTTATCGGAGTGGTTTCTTCACCACCGCTCAAGAGTTATCGGAGTGGTTTCTTCACCACCGCTCGAGAGATATTGGAGTGGTTTCTTCACCACCGCTCGAGAGTTATCGGGGTGGTTTCTTCACCACCGCTCGAGAGATATTGGAGTGGTTTCTTCACCACCACTCATGAGATATTTGGGTTTGTTGCAATTGGAATTTTCTATTGTTTCATTAATAATTATATCCCCTAGATATCGTCCTTCGGTGATGGTCTTTTTGTGCTACACGATACAGTGGAACTTGTATTACCTTCATTGGTATTTACTATTTGCCTTCTTGGCTTGATTTGGGATATTTATATCCATTGTTCATTTCAGTTGCCGATGACATGAGGTTTGTTTGATTCATCTTATGTTTGATGATTGAGTTATCTTATATAGAGATATTTGTTATGCTTTATGATCTTGCAGGTTCATTATCGTTCAGTTTATCTAACTGATTTGTTTAGCTAGACTGACCCATGTATTTTATACTCGGGTCAGACTGAGTTGTTTCAGATTAGGTGCATTTGGACTTAGCCTCTTTTGTTTCCGCATGGAATATTTCGCTAGTTTCTTTTGTCATAGCTTTTTGTGTAGTCCTTTTGGTTAAAACTCTGATATGTATTCTATTGGCCCGTCTGTATATTGTGGTGTGCTATACCACTTGACATGTATTAGTTTGTATACTCTCTTATGTATCTGTATATGTGTATATGATGATCTACTGTTCTGTGATGTATATTACATTTGAGTTGTTATATTCTTTTCTGATAGATCCTCCAGCCACTATGGTTTTGTTTTAAGTATTCACTGGATATGTCGATCTGCTTGGTATGACAATTGTCAATGTATTCAATAGATAATTAGAGCAATGCTATAGATGGTCGCTCTTAACCAGTCTTATTCTCTGCGTTAGTTGACGGCATTACTCCGTAGTATCCTTGGCTAGCGTGGTATAGAGGTGGGGCATCACAGCTTGGTATCAGAGCGAGGTTCAGAACAAAATATGATAAATGCAGAACAGATACACATATTAAGGTACATCAAAAAGTAACAAGTGTTACAAATCTTTGAATCATTTTGCCTCTATTCCTTCCGTGTATTTGGGGTAGATAGGATTTGGAAATACGTCTAGGAATGTATTTTTATTCCGTAGTATTCCATATTGAAATATCTACCTTGTGATTAATCTTTATCTTCTTTAAATTTCAGCTTATGGCTAGAAGAGGCAGAGGACGACGTTCGAATGCTGGGCAATCCAGTGGCTCGCATTCGGATGACGTTTATATATCTGCTGATTAGTTTATGGAGTTGTTTAGGAGCACCCAGCCTCCAGCTCCTACTCGTGTATCTCCACCTCGCAAGTCTACCTTTGCATGCCTGTGCGGTAATTTTTCTCATCTTGGAGGAAAGCCGTTTAAAGGCTCCAAGTCTGTTCTTGAAGTCCAAGCTTGGGTTCGTGTGACGCCCCACCTCTATACCCACGCTAGCCAAGGACACTACGGGTAATGCCGTCAACTAGCACGGAGGATAAGGCTGTTAAGGAGCGACCATCTGCGTAATTGCTTTGTGCGAGCTACGATATGTCAGATAATACGACATGAAATCCGACATACCGATACAAACTCAAAGCTACTACACAGTGGCTATATATATTCTTCGGAAACAAACGTAGAAATAAACATAACACAAACCAGTCACAGACATCCATATCACAAAGGCGGAAATAGATATGAATATATAACACATGAAAGTGTACATCAGAGTAGTGGTCAAACAAGATCCACAATGTCACAAAAGAATAGCTACAGGTGCTAGACAAAAGAATATGGATACATCAACGAGCCTATATCTCCAATGTATATAACAAAAAAACTACTAATCTAAGTAGTTAGCCAAAAGTCAGGGTGATAATCCCAGAGGTGAAGTCAAGAAGAAGCACCTGTAACATCTCGGTCTGACCCGAGTATTATTTAATAAGAAAATAATAAACAGATCAGTCTAGCTATAAATATCAAACAAAATGATATAGAAAAAGAGACATGACCTAAACATATGATAACCATAAAGCCATACCGTGATAAGTATGTAATTGAAAATCAACAAGAGATTAATCAATATCACAAGAATCTTCTCCAAGATTAAAAAGAATATCACACTCTTTACTTATATTCACCAAACCATAAATATTGACAATAATATCAATGCCAATCACAAAAGTTAATGACACACAAATTCACCAATGCACAAATATTGATAAAACTTATCAGTGTAAATCACGAAAATTGGTGAAAACATAAATTCCAGAAATCATCAATGGAAATCCAGAAATCACAAAGAAGGGGAGGCCTATCACAAAACAGGAGCATGAAAACTCACCAACACGTATATCACAAAATGGAACGCTATTCCATGGTTGCTAACCATTAATTTTGAACCGAAGCTCCACAAAACGGCCCGAAGACCATGGGTCGCTACCCCACCAAATTGAGCCGAAGCTCCACAGAGACGGGGTTTAGTCTCCCTCATAGACAAAGAGACATCGCTCATTTGCTAGTCTAAATCACAAAAATGATCATCAAGAAGTGTCAATTACAGTAAGCTAGTAAATATATAAGCTTAGCTTCATGTCCCATAACCACTAGCTTAACTTAAATATTTACGAACAAATTGTATATCTCCACTCAAAAATTGTCACAAGAGATTCAATCGAACAAGTCCAAGAATTAACCGGCAAAGTAAATGCAAGCGTTTCATACCATTTGTTTTACTAAGCTGTTTAACTAGATTTCTCGTACGAGTGAGATGAAGTGACAAATCACAAAATGATTGTAGAAACAATAAATCACAAAAATTCACATTCAAAGACGTGAATACAATCCAAAGAATATAATTCCAAATTCATCAAAGTGGAAATACCCTTGCGACTTAACAGCCACGACTTACGACTTAATATAAGTCAACACAAGAAATCAGTGGCTCAAGAAATAGCACACGGCCTAATAGAGCAACTTAACATGGCGCGACCTAAGGCATGGCACGACCTAAAGCATGGCGCGGCCTAACATGGCGCGACCTATGTTGTAAAGAAGGCCGAGCGAGTTATGAGACCAATGGCGCGACCTAACATGATAGTAGGTGCGACTTAACATGGTTGAGTGACCTATGGATGGAACGACCTAACGGCCGAGCGCACGACCTAACAGAACAAGCAATATAACATGGCCGAGCGACCTAGGGGGAAACGACCTAATGAGCTAACGGCATAACGTGGCCGAGCGACTTAAGGGGTTGCGACCCAAGTGGTTGCAAGATAAGGCAGGCTGACCTAAGTAGTGTGACCAAGTGGCGCGACCTAGACGAGCGACCTAATATATAGCCGAGCGACCTAAGAGCTCGCGACATAAGGAGGTGAGCGGCCTAACACGAAACGACCTAAGGGGTAGAAGAAGGTCGAGCGACCTAAGGCGTGTGAGAAGGCCGAGCGACCTAACGACCTAAGGGGTACAAGGCCGAGCAACGACCTAACGACCTAAATGATACAAGGCCGAGCAATGACCTAAGGATAGCCCGACCTATAGGGGAGCGACCTAAATGCAGGCCGAGAATCACCCATGTGCAGGCCGAGCGACCTAGGGGTTTGAAGTGCAAAAACTCTCCCAATTTGCAACTGATCGAGCACAGACGCTAGGGGATTATGCCCATAGGCTACCCGGTTGTATTGGCTTCTCGATGCCTCACCAAAAACGTGTTCAAACATCAAAATTAGGATTTTTAAAGATTTGATCCCAAAACACTAAAAATTGGGATTTTCACCAATTCAATCCAAACCAAAAGCTAATGCACATGAATATGTGTTAGGAATTCATACCCAACAATCAAAGATAGTTATAGACAAAGATGTGAGATAAAAATCTCACCTTTACACAAAATCAATGAAGAAGAAGCTTGAGAGCAAAGGAAGAATCAATGGCTTCTCTTTGAATTTGGAGTTAGATGTTGGATTTGCAAATGAACTTGAGCTTGGAGTTTTAATTTCCCATTCCTTCCTCCATTTTTGATGAAGCTTGAGTGTTAGGAAATGAAAGTAAAGATATGAAGGGAAGGGGGGTTGAGCTAGAGTTAATAGTTTAGGCTAATGGGCTAAACCAAACCCAAAGCCTAAAGTGAAAAAGTGACAAAATTCCACTAACTCCAAACATATCAAAGTTTATACTCAAAAAGATCGCAAACGCTGTTTTGGACCCAATGGAAGTGATTCCGAGTCCTAATTCGACCATATGCAAAAAGTAACTTTTCGGACTAAAATCCAACTAACGATAAAATATTAAAATAAAATATTTAAATATTCAATCGTAAAATATGCGGGTTGTTCCAGACTCCCCTCCTTAAAGAAATTGCGTCCACGCAATATTTAAGAAGAAGATATAAGGTAACAACCATGAAAGCATATCAACACAGAAGAAATTTGAAATAAGAAATTCACCTCAAAGAACATGGGAAAGTAAGTCCGGATGTGTTCGCTAAATTAACTCTCTAGATTCCCAAGAGCAATCCTTAGGATTTGAGGACCATTGGACTTTAACAAGCGGAACATCTTTATTTCGAAGGCGCTTGACCTCCGAAGCAATAATACGAATATGATGTTGCTCATAAGTTAAATTAGGTGAAACTTCAATTTCTTCCGCAACGCCGGGCTCAAGAATAGAATCGGAATCTTGAAGGTACTTTCGTAATTGAGAAATGTGAAACACGTCATGAATAGAAGAAAACTGAGCCGGTAATAAAAGGCGATAAGCCACGGAACCAACACGTTCGGTGATGGGAAATGGACCAATATATCGAGGCGCTAATTTTCCCGATCGACTGAAACGTACAACACCCTTCATAGGTGAAACAAGGATAAACACAAGATCTACCACAGAAAATTTTAATTTCCTTCTTCGGTTATCGGCATAGGATTTTTGTCTACTCTGGGCTTTTTTCATTCTATGACGAATAAGGTCAATCTTTTCTGTGGAATCACGAATAAAATCTGGACCTAAAACCAGCTTCTCACCGGCCTCAAGCCAACAAGAAGGAGATCGGCATGGCCTTCCATAGAGTGCCTCGAAAGGTGCCATACCAATACTAGATTGGAAGCTATTATTATAGAAAAACTCAACAAGAGAAATATGATCTTTCCAACTTCCACTAAAATCAAGAACACATGCACGAAGAAGATCTTTGAGAGTTTGGTTCACACGCTCAGTTTGTCCATCGAACTGGAGATGATAAGCGGTGCTAAAATTAAGCTTCGTTCCCAAAGCTTTTTGAAGACTCTTCCAAAATCCACTAGTAAACAATGGATCACGATCACTAATAATAGAAGAGGAAACTCCATGCAATTTAACAATTTCTTTGATAAAGAGTTTGGCCAAAAGAGGAACGGTTCGATTGGACCGAACGGGAATAAAATGGACGGATTTAGTAAGTCTATCGACTATCACCCATAAGCTATCATGACCCAAACGAGAATGGGGAAGGCCATCTATAAAATCCATGGAAATTTGGTCCCACTTTCAAATTGGAATTTTTAAAGGTTGCAATAACCCACCAGGCCTTTGACGTTCGGCCTTAATGAGTTGGTAAGTCATGCAACACTTAACAAAGTTAGCAATATCAGATTTCATTCCCTTCCAATAATAAGGTCGCTTTATGTCCGCGTACATTTTACTACTACCGGGATGAATGTAAATTTAGAACGATGTGAATCTTCTAAAATGTCTTTACGAAGATTACTAATATTTGGCACGATAAGTGTGACAACCCGACATTTTCGAGCAATATCGATTTAATAATTTGTATTAAATATTAAATTGATTTGATATATATTTATTAATTAGATATGAATTGATACTTTTCTTTTAATAAATATCTAATTGGTAAATTTTATCTGTTAAAATAAATCCATTGTTTTCTATTTATAAATGTATATATTTGTATACATTGTAAATAGGGAAGCTTTGTTTTAAAGTTTAACTAATAAATTGTGTTTCAAATTCTAATATACATTTTAGTGAATTGGAAATTATGATTTATTTAAAATAAACTTTTCAAGGCTAATTAAATAAATATAGGGTTTTAAATACATAAGATAAATACTTAAATAGTTTGAAACTTATTTTAACTTAAGTTTAAATTTTAATTTATTAACAAAAGGATTTGTTTTCTTTTCTTTTTAGTATAGCTTGATTAAAATATGGATTTAAAGGTATATATGAGTTTTAATATAATTTTGTCAAACGATACTTTAATATATATTATAAAATATGTAGTTTATAATAAAAAGATAATTTATTTTATCTATCATTTCAAATTGATAAATGTGTTTTTATAATATAAATAAAATAAAAATGTACATATAAAAATACAAGACTACAAGATAAATTGGGAAAAATATAAAGTAAGTACATTGGTTAAATTATAATAACATAACAACTATAAAGTTCATTTAGTTTTCAAATAACAAAACAAAAATGATAACATTCACATACATTTCAAAAATATAATAACAAGACAACAACTAAACTAGAAACAAATAATTTTCAAGTTTGTAAACTAACATAAGAAAAACTGCAGCATATATATATGTTTAAAGCATCAAGATCAATAGGTGATTGTACAAACAAAATCAAATAAGTATGCATGGCAATTATAAGATATGTCTTTGAACACATACAAGCATAAAGGACATATACATTAAATGTTTTCACCTCAGCCAACAAAGAAAGTCAATTCGAATGTTATAAAGATCATTTCAGTGTTGCTAACCTCTGGGCAAAAAAAAAATTATATATATGAGGGCTTGCTAGGGAAGACAATGTTATGCATTCTTAAACAAACAAACAAAAGTAATTAATGTAAAATCTTTCTAGCACAGTACACTGCATATTAGCCTCCACCCTAAACAAATATCTCTGATTAAAATCTGTACAAACAAAGATTTGTATGCTATATTGTACAAATATTATCACAGTGTATAAAACATAATAATATACCCTGTAAAATTCTTTGCTTAATATCCCTGTCTTCTTCCTTTTATTTATACCTCAGTCTTACCCTTTCTAATTCGTTCATACAAACTAGAATCTGAAGTAAAACTATGTCAAACTAAAATAAAGCTTCTACTTAAACAACAACCAAGATTTAATACAACTGGAAATCAAAAGGGAGAGTTCAACCTGATGTTTTTTCAAACCTGTTGCTAAGTAAACTAGGCTCTGTTCTTTTACATTTCAGGTGAGTAACTTTTTAAATCAAAACTAAATAAATAGATTTCTGATTGCTTGTAAAGTTCTGTGATGGATGATACTTGTTTATGCATATATAGTGATAACTCAGTGTTATGAAACATGCATGTCTGGACTGTATATTTGGGCATTGACAACCTCTGTTTCTTTTGTTCCAAGCTTACAGGTGTTGAATCAAAATTCCAAACCAATTTATCTGTTCAATATGAATCATGGGATTTCAAATAAAATAAATCTGTTTAAAACATAAAATCTAGTTTCAAAATTTCTTCCAAGTATTTATGTTTTGAAATTCCCCTGAAAATTAAGAAAATACAGTAGAGATCAAAACATCATGTTAAATCAAATGATGAAATGGGATGAATCAGTTATATAAATCGATTCGTCTTTAGGAAATATGATTTTTAAGGTAGGTTTGGGAATTTTTAGTGGGGTATTTTGAGAGCAGTTTGTGTTTTACTGTTTGAGGCATTTCGAGTCGCCGTGGGCGATCAAGTTGATCTGGAGGGTCGAGCTTCTGACTAGGGGTGGAGGAGGCTACCGTGGATCAGGGAAAAATGGTAGGTGGCGGCGCAGTGGGTCGTGGAAGCGGCGACGTGGGTTTAAAGTTTATAAACCTAAATTTTACTGTGCATGGAGTTTTGATCACCGCGGCCTGTACAAGGGTTCGAGTGGCACGTGTTTTTGAGGGGAGGTAGAGGGGAGATGGTCGATGTTGCGGCCGGAGTTTGGTGGCCTCCGGTGGTTGGAGCAGCGAACGCGAGACGATGTCAGGTTTGGGGGGGGGGGTGGGTCGTGTGTTTCCAGGTTGTGTTTTTCTCTTGTTCATTTTCGCGCGCATGGGGAAGACTCGAAGCGGGTTGCTGTTTTTATCGGGAAACCTCGTGTGTTCACTCGAAGTAAACGAGGGGATGCTCGGGTTGTAGGATTTCAGGTTTTTAAACCTGTAACAGTTTATCAGGTTTTTAAAATTTTTGTTTTAAACTAAAATCAAAGTCAAGCCTAGTTCTAACTCAAGTTTAAACAGTGAATTTAAGTTAGTTTTGAAATAGAGTTGGAAATAATTAAGTTTCATAATTTAAATTATTTTAATAACTTAAAAGTGTTTAATAATTAAAGTATTTTCAAACTAGAGTTGAGTTCAAATGAAAATTTAAACTATTAAGGAAAGATAGAAACAAGTTAACTCCAAAATTGAAATCAGGACTTAGATATGAAATTCTAGATTTGGAACTAAAATAAAATTGATTCAAATAAGTTTTAATGCTATTAAATATGTAAGTTTAAAGGGGTTTTTGAAAAAATTAGTTTTAAAACTTTATTAAGGATAAATTGGAATTTATTTAGAAAGTAAATTGAAATAAATGTTTAAAACATATTGGAAGTGAAATTTAATCAATAATAAGACAGTTTACCTTAAGTAATGAAGACTCAGAATTTATATTCATTAACCTTTAAGTTAATTAAGTATGAATAATTAATGATTGATATCATTTAAATTAGTAATTATAAATTTAAATGTATTAATCAAAGTGTAAATAATGAATTAATTAACTAATATGTGATTAAGAACCATAGATTAGATCTTTTATTAGATTAATAAATTTTAATGGTTAATCAAACTTATAATTAATAATGATTAAACTAAGTTAATTATTTTAGAAGAAAATAATTAAATAAGTGTTAATGAAGATCATTAACTAGATTATTTCATAATTAATTAATGTGATTGATTTTGTAATAAATTAATTAGATTAATTAATTCAATAGTTTGAATGTAATTATTTATTTGGAAAGTAATTAAGAAATTAATTACTTATTAATTGTGTAAATTGATTTAATTTGAGTTAATTAATTTAGTTTAATTAACTGATATTTTGGAGGTAAATTACTTAGAGAAGTAATTGATGGATAATGACTGGATGAAATTAATTGGATGGTTGTTAATGGAAGTAACTGGAGTATAATTACTTGAAATTAATCAAGGGATTAATTAAGCTTGTTATTGAGAAGTAATTAATTAAGAACGATTAATTACTGTATGTTATTAATCAAGAGGGTTAATATTTGTGATTTGAAGATTTGTATTTTTAATATAATTAACAAATGAAAATGTAATTAGAAATCATTAATTAATATAATTAATGATGGGATTAGAGAATGATTTATTTGAGAATAATAAATCAACAAGATAATTAAACGGTAATAAATCTATATAAATGAAATTAATTAATGGATTTATTCAAGATTAATTTCTGTAAATAAATTAAAGGAAACTACTGGAATGTAGCAAAGGTTATTTAAATCATGATGATCAATTGGAATATATAAGTAATTGATGATAAGATTTAAGTTAAGTTAATTAATTTTAATAAATTTAAGAGATCAATTGATGATTTGGTATGTGAAATTACTTAGTGTAATTAATGGAGTATAATTACATAGAAAAGTAATTAGATGATAATTACTTGATGAAATTAATACAAGATGATTTGTAAGTGAAGTAATTTGGGTAATTTCTCTTGTAATTAAACAAAGGATTAATTTATGGAAATAATTAATCATGGATGATTAATAAGTAATTAAGGATAGTTAATTACTGGTTTGTTATTAATCAAGGGTGATTAATAATTGTGTTTAATTAAAGATTAACCACATAATGTAATTAATTTAAATAAAGCAATTTTATATAAATTGGAGATCATTAATTAATATAATTAATGATGTAACTAAGAATTGTTAATTAAGGAATAACTAATAGGGAAGTAATTAAATGTTAACTACTATCAATTATTTAGAATAATTCATTTGAGAAATTAATTAAAGACTAAATTACTTCTTGTAATTAGAGAATGATTAATTAATTTGATTTATAATTAATTAGTGGTTGTGAGAGCAGGATTTATGGAATGAGTAATTAATTTAATTTATTTTAAATTAATTAAAGATGGAAGTAGTTAATTTAATTCATTTTAAATTAATTATATCTTGTGATTCATAAATCATTGCTTATGGATGATATTGATATTTCATTGATTGATTGTGATCTCAGATATGGGATGATAATATCTATGTGATATGGATGTATGGCTTAAGTATGATAATATCTAATTATCTGTTTGGATGATGATATTAGTTATCTGTTTATGATGATAATGTGATTATCTATTATGAGATGTGAATTATCTATCTGTGTATATTAATGGTATTTAATTGACTGTTAAGACTAATAGACAACTTGGCCTTAAAAGACACGTTTTGGATTTCGATGAGACCGGGATCGGTTTTCCTTATTTGGAACATCAGAAAACCACATCGATTCCAAATTAACGATAGGTCGTGAATCTGAAGCGAAGATGAAGATTTAGAATGCAAGGATTATCGTCGTTAACTCTGAGGGTGATTCCAAAACGAATGTAACGAGATAATGCCTTCGGTTTCGTTCAAACCCGGAACGAACTTGTATGGATTGAATGCTTTCAACACATCGTCAGGTGGGCGATAAGCATTCTAAGAAATATATTCTATAAAGGTAATCGTAACCTCAAGCCTCATCAACCGGGAATGGCTAAAACAGGGGAGGTGCAGCAAGGTTAGGTGGGTCATGCCCAAGCAGGACAAGGATATTCCCCTGTCTAGATGTCCCTTTTTATTCAGCTATGTGGGCAGTTGGTCTGCAGCCAACTGCGGGGTTATCTTGTTCAGGACTGTTCAGTAAGGAATGGTTCCGGCCTTGTGTTGCAGGGGGTCTGGAGTGATCCTCGGTACGTTGATCTAGGCCACGTACTGTGACGGGCGGTACCCCAGTAGCCCTGCCATTGTATGGAATCCACAAGCCAATAAGTGCCAACGGTTTTGATTGTATTACCCACTTTTGTGGCTAGTAGCTGGAATTTAATGAATGTAACAATTTCGGCTATTTTCTATTTACTTGAAAACCCTAGACCTATTATAATATCATTGGATTTCCTATCAAATGTTTTGGTTAGCGTAAGGTAAAAACTTTTCCATGTTTATTTGTGGGAAGTCTTACGTGATACCTTTTGTTTTCAAAGGATTTTGAAAATTAAGCAACTTTAACCTGTTACTCACACCAGACCCATGTCCGACCCGGAGTTTATTTTCTGTTTTTCATAAACTCTCGGGTACCCAAATTTTTATGGGTAGCCAAGGGATTGAGGTTAGCTTTGACGAATTCTGGAGGAGCAATGGAGCAGGAGGCTTCAGCGTTGTAGATATATATATGTATATATATAGTTCCGCTGTGTTAATATCTCTGATTTGTTTTGTGTATTGAGTTGTATAACTAGACAAGTGTTTATAACTGTCTAGTATGTGATGTACTATATGTATGTGATGTACTATATGTATCACTCTGATTGATGTTATATATTATGTAAATACTTATGTGATTAATATAATTTATTCGTTCCGCTGTGAGATTTTGATGTTGTTGTTCTTTCTTCTCTATCTTTTCTATTTTCTCACCCCTTTCTTTCTTAAAAACGATACGTCTTCCTGGGCGTAAGAAGTCGGGTCGTTACAATAAGTCTACCAAATTTTTGAATACCGCCACGAGAATCAATATCAAAGTCTTTCAAACCTTCAATATCAATTTTATCCCTAAAATTTTGGCCAAGAAGAGCCAATTCGGGATCTAGCTTTTGAGCTTCAAGAATTCGGTCTAAGAGAGAAGGATGAGCCTCAAGGCTACATAAAACAAGAGGTGAACATAAATCAGAAACACGATCTCGAATCTCACAAGTGGATAGAATTCTGAGATCAATCCATTCTGATATCATCATAGAAACAACCGCTTGTTGCTTACGAGTAAGTGCGTCCGCAACACGATTTCCCTTTCCGGGAGTATAAAGAATATCAAGATCATAAGCTGCAAGAAATTCGAGCTAACGTTGTTGACGCAAATTAAGTTCCTTTTGAGAAAATAGATACTTCAAGGATTTATGATCAGTATAAAGAATAAATTTTTCTCCCAAAAGATAATGATGCCAAATGCGAAGGGCGAAAACAATAGCCCCGAGCTCTAAATTATGAGTGGCATATCTAGTCTCAGCTGGCTTCAATTGCCTAGAAGCATAAGCAATAACACGTTCTCTTTGCATAAGAATCACACCCAAACCAACGTAGCATCGGTATGAACAATAAAATCTTGATTCCCCTCGGGAATAACAAGAACAGGAGCATCGGAAAGGAGTTCTTTTAATTTCTGAAAAGAAGCTTCATATTTGTCCGACCAAATATATTTAACTCCTTTCTTTGTCAAATTAGTAAGAGGCACAGAAATTTTTGAAAAGTCCTTTATGAAACGGCGGTAATAACCTGCCAATCCAAGAAAACTACGGATCTCCGTCACACTCTTCGGTCTCTTCCAATTTTGAATCGCTTCAATCTTTGAAGGATCCACGGAAATTCTGGATTCGGAAATAATATGTCCGAGAAACTTCACACGAGATTGCCAAAAGTGGCATTTGGAAAATTCTGCTTTTAATTGATTGCTCCTAAGAGTTTCCAACACAATCCAAAGATGTTTTTCATGCTCCTCCTCGGTTTTAGAATACACAAGAATATCATCAATAAAGATGAGGACAAACCGATCGAGGAAGTCTTTGAAAACTCTATTCGTAAGGTCAACGAAATAAGCCGGAGCATTCGTTAAACCAAATGGCATAACAAGCCATTCATAAAATCCAGAACGAGTACGGAACGATGTCAAAGGAATACTATCCTCTGAAATACGAAGCTGATGAAAACCGGTAGCTAAGTCTAATTGTGAAAAGACTCTAGCACCACTAGGTTGATCGAATAGATCATCAATTCGAGGTAAAAGATATTTATTCTTGATAGTAAGATCATTAAGCTTGCAGTAGTCAACGCAAAGCCTAAGTGTACCATCAGATTTCTTCACAAAAATAGCCGGAGCTCCCCAAGGCGAGGAACTAGAGCGAATAAATTGCTTCGTCTCCAATTCGGATAACTGTTTGCGCCTCTCCTTATTTTCTTTATTGGACATGCGATAAGGAGGATGAGTGACAGGTTGAGCTGCAGGGATGAGATTAATTTTGAACTCAATTGCTCGCTTAGGTGGTAATCCTAAAACGGGCTCAAATATGTCGGAAAATTCACGAACAACGTGAATAGGAGAAATAATATCTTCCTCGTCATCATTATCGTCATCATGAGGATTTAAAGAATATAAAGATGCAACCATGCTGGAATCCGAATCTTTAAGATCAATAGAAACCTGCTTAACAGATTGAGGATGTCGAAGATCAATAGTCCGCTCAGGACATAGGATTTGGGCTTCATAGCGGTTAAGCCAATCCATTCTCAAAATCATTCCAAAGCCTAAGTAGCGCATAACATGCAAATCGGCTCGGAAACAAAAATCACACAAAATAATCTCGACATCTTTACACAATAAACTAATTGTTGCGGATCCACCAACCGGATTCGCAATTCTCAAAGAAGTCATTAAACACAAAACATCCAAAGAAAAAGTATCAACAAGTTCTTTTGAAATAAAAGAATGGGACGCACCCGTATCAAAACGAACTCGAATAGGATGATCACAAAATAAAATAATGCCATCAAGGATAGAATGAGAAATACCTTTACCACGAGATGTGTTGTCAGGGGCTTGAGCAACATTAAGCTTTCCCTCCTTCTAGCCTTGAAGTTTGGGACAAAAAGATATATAATGATCCGGGCCTTTGCAATAGAGACAAGCTCGGGGCTTTGAACACTTGTTTGCATAATGGTCCATAAAACCACAGTTGTAGCATTGCCCACTACTTGAGGTAGAAGTCTTAGTTATCGGAAGGGCTTGCTTCCCTTTCTTATTGTTGGGATAAGGACCTTTGAACTTATGGGCCTTTTCTTGTTGTTGAAGTTCGGTTTGGCACTCATGACTTCAACATCACTTTCTTTATCTGCCTCTTCAAGTCGAAGAGCGATATCAACGAGTTGATCAAAAGAAACTTCTAGCTTTAGAAGTGATGGCTTCTTGAGATTTTTATTCAAGCCATAGACAAATCTTTGGTTTTTCTTCAATGGGGTTTTTATGTACTCGACCCCATATTTAGAAAGTGACTCAAAGGATGCGACATAGTCTGTCACTGAGGATTCACCTTGAACAATGTCAATGAAACGACGAGCCAAAGTCACCTTCTCAACTTCTGTCACAAATTTTAATTCGAAGCATTCCCGGAATTTCTCCCAAGTAAGATCCGCTTCATTTATTTCAGAAATTAGAAGCTCATACCAATCTAATGCTCTTTCTTGGAGCATACTAGAGGCCACCTGAACACGGTGAAGATCAATAAGATTCATGCGAGAAAATATTCGATCGCACGATCTCAGCCAAGCTTGGACTTCAATAATAGTTTCAGAACCTTTGAATGGCTTCCCACCCAAATTGGTATAATCGCTGCACAAACATGCAAATCCAGACCTAGGGTGAGTAGACTCCGGATTAGATCCGGCTTCTTGAGCATTCCTTAATAGATCAAGAAGCTGCTGGGCAGACATAAATACTCCATCTTGGGGAGTAGCACGAGATTGACCGGCGCTGGGACGACCAGGTCTAAACATTTCTCTTCCTTTCTGAAAGAAAGAAAGAAGAAGGATAAGGTTATTCACCAAATGAATATCAAGCAATCTTGATAGATAAATAAGGAATCATAAAGAAAATAGGATGAATCGGTACGAAGACTCGAATTAAATCCTAAAGCACGACTCCTAAGATGGACTTAGGACGATGATCCTTGCTAGATTATTCTACATTGTTTCGAAGATTTGGCTCTGATACCAAGCTGTGACGCCCCACCTCTATACCCACGCCAGCCAAGGACACTACGGGGTAATGCCGTCCACTAACACGGAGGATAAGGCTATTGAGGAGCAACCATCCGCGTAATTGCTTTGTGCGAGCTACGATATGTCAGATAGCATGACATGAAATCCGACATACTGATACAAACTCAAAGCTACTACGCAGTGGCTATATGTATTCTTCGAAAACAAACATAGAAATAAACATAACACAAACCAGTCACAGACATCCATATTACAAATGCGGAAATAGATATAAATATATAACACATGAAAGTGTATATCAGAATAGTGGTTAAACAAGATCCACAATGTCACAAAAGAATGGCTACAAGTGCTAGACAAAAGAATATGGATACATCAATGAGTCTATATCTCCAATGTATACAACAAAAAAACTACTAATCTAAGTAGTTAGCCAAAAGTCAGGGTGATAATCCCAGAGGTGAAGTCAAGAAGAAGCACCTGTAACATCTCGGTCTGACCCGAGTATTATTTAACAAGAAAATAATAAACGGATCAGTCTAGCTATAAATATCAGACAAAATGATATAGAATAAGAGACATGACCTAAAAATATGATAACCACAAAGCCATACTGTGATAAGTATGTAATTGAAAATCAACAAGAGATTAATCAATATCACAAGAATCTTCTCCAAGATTAAAAAGAATATCACACTCTTTACTTATATTCACCAAACCATAAATATTGACAATAATATCAATGCCAATCACAAAAGTTAATGACACACAAATTCACCAATGCACAAATATTGATAAAACTTATCAATGTAAATCATGAAAATTGGTGAAAACACAAATTCCAGAAATCATCAATGGAAATCCAGAAATCACAAAGAGGGGGAGGCCTATCACAAAACGGGAGCATGAAAACTCACCAACACGTGTATCACAAAATGGAATGCTATTCCATGGTTGCTAACCATTAATTTTGAGCCGAAACTCCACAAAACGGCCCGAAGACCATGAGTCGCTACCCCATCAAATTGAGCCGAAGCTCCACAAAAACGGGGTTTAGTCTCCCTCGTAGACAAAGAGACATCGCGCATTTTCTAGTCTAAATCACAAAAATGATCATCAACGATCATCGAGAAGTGTCAATTACAGTAAGCTAGTAAATATATAAGCTTAGCTTCATGTCCCATAACCACTAGCTTAACTTAAATATTTACGAACAAATTGTAGATCTCTACTCGAAAATTATCACAAAAGATTCAATCGAACAAGTCCAAGAATTAACCGGCGAAGTAAATGCAAGCGTTTCATACCATTTGTTTTACTAAGTCATTTAATTAGATTTCTCGTACGAGTGAGATTAAGTGACAAATCACAAAAATGATTGTAGAAACAATAAATCACAAAAATTCACATTCGAAGACGTGAATACAATCCAAAGAATTCAATTCCAAATTCATCAAAGTGGAAATACCCTTGCGACTTAACAGCCACGACTTACGACTTAATATAAGTCAACATAAGAAATTAGCGACTTAAGAAATAGCATACGGCCTAACAGAGCAACTTAACATGGCGCGACCTAAGGCATGGCGCGACCTAAAGCATGGCATGAACTAACATGGCGCGACCTATATTGTGAAGAAGGCCGAGCGACTTATGAGACCAATGGCGCGACCTAACAGAGCAAGCGACCTAACATGATAGCAGGTGCGACTTAACATGGTTGAGCGACCTATGGTGGAACGACCTAATGGTCGAGCGCGCGACCTAACAGAACAAGCAACATAACATGGCCGAGCGACCTAGGGGGAAACGACCTAATGAGCTAACGACATAACGTGGACGAGTGACCTAAGGGGTTGCGACCCAAGTGGTTGCAAGATAGGGCAGGCCGACCTAAGTAGTGCGACCAAGTGGCGCGACCTAGACAAGCGACCTAATATATAGCCGAGCGACCTAAGAGCTCGCGGCATAAGGAGGTGAGCGGCCTAACACGAAACGACCTAAGGGCTAGAAGAAGGCCGAGCGACCTAACGACCTAAGACGTGTGAGAAGGCCGAGCGACCTAACGACCTAAGGGGTGCAAGGCCGAGCAACGACCTAACGACCTAAAAGATACAAGGTCGAGCAACGACCTAAGGATAGCGCGACCTATAGGGGAGCGACCTAAATGCAGGCCGAGAATCACCCATGTGCAGGCCGAGCGACCTAGGGGTTTGAAGTGCAAAAACTCTCCCAATTTGCAACCGATCGAGCACGGACGCTAGGGGATTATGCCCATAGGCTACCCGGTCGTATTGGCTCCTCGATGCATCACCAAAAACGTGTTCAAACATCAAAGTTAGGATTTTTAAAGATTTAATCCCAAAACACTAAAAATTGGGATTTTCACCAATTCAATCCAAACCAAAAGCAAATGCACATGAATATATGTTAGGAATTAATACCCAACAATAAAAGATAGTTATAGACAAAGATGTGAGATAAAAATCTCATATTTACACAAAATCAACGACGAAGAAGCTTGAGAGCAAAGGAAGAATCAATGGATTCTCTTTGAATTTGGAGTTAGATGTTGGATTTGCAAATGAACTTGAGCTTGGAGTTTTAATTTCCTATTCCTTCCTCCATTTTTGATGAAGCTTGAGTGTTAGGAAATGAAAGTAAAGTTATGAAGGGAAGGGGGTTGAGCTAGAGTTAATAGTTTAGGCTAATGGGCTAAACCAAACCCAAAGCCCAAAGTGAAAAAGTGACAAAATTCCACTAACTCCAAACATATCAAAGTTTATACTCAAAAAGATCGCAAACGGAGTTTTGGACCCGATGGAAGTGATTCCGAGTCCTAATTCGACGTATGCAAAAAGTAACTTTTTGGACTAAAATCCGACTAACAATAAAATATTAAAATATTCAATCGTAAAATATGCGGGTTGTTACAGTTCGCACGTGCGAGCGTATCTTCTCTAGAATGGATATTTCTGATCGTGATAGAGTTCTTGTAACTTCTAGCTTATTGCAAGAGTGTGCCCTTGATTGGTACGAGCTTCTTGTAGCCGAAATCGATGAGTCTGTTCTTTCTTGGACTCAGTTTTGGGAACGATTCGAACTCAAGTTCGTTCCTGAATCTGAGAAAGCTTTGTTGGCCCGGCGGTTTCTTGAACTAAAGCAAGGTAGTCTTCCGTTTCTGAGTATGTTGCATCTTTCGAGGCTTTATCTAAGTATGGTCTTGAATTCATTAGCACTTCTTATAAGAAAAATCTGAAGTTTGTCTCTGGTCTTAACAAATATCTTAAGAAATCTTTGATGCTTGAGCTTAAACTTTCTTTTGAGGAGTTGGTTGATTCTGCACTTCATCTCGAAGCCGTCGATAGGGAGTGTGATAGTGGTGATGATGTTGAGGTTTGCAAAAACCCTAACAAAAAGAAATCTCCATTGGATGAGCGGGAATTTTTCCCTTCCAAGGAGAAAAAGCCCGTTGAATCCGATTCTCAGTCTCAGCCTGCTGGAATGCCTTCCATTCGGAAGTGTTTCAATTGTGGTTCTCCTGATCATATGATTCGAGATTGTCCTAAGCCTCTCTTCTGCCGCTATTGCAAGAAGGAAGGCCATTGTAGTTCCACTTGTCCCATTGCTTCGAATAATTCTCCATCTGACAAGTTAAATGTAACAGATGCTTCTGGAGGTTCTTCTCAGGGATAAGGTATGTCTCCATCTATTTTGGAAGGTTTCTATTTTTCTTTGTGATTCGATTCTAATTTGATGGCATCATTTTATTCTTTAAACCCTCATGATGAGGAAGGTGTGGTTTCTCTCATTCATATAGTTTGAGAATTTTCTGATATTTTGGGTCTTGTCCTAGGATTATCACCTAAGTAATCTTTTGAGTAATGTTAAGGCCTTTTTAGCTCAACCTTGCCACCGTTTTTGATTTGGCTATGAGTTGCGGAAATTAGCACTCCACTTACCGCATTATGCACTCATTGTGATTCTTATGAATGATTTATTATGTCATTCAGTATGTCTAGCTCGTTTCATCCATTTTATAAATCGAGTATTCTGTGAATATTTCGATGGCTCCATTCTTATATTTATTGATTTTGGATGAAATTAGCAATTTAAAATTTTTGCAAATCTTTTTCATAAGATTTAGTTAAAAGTATAAATGGGATTTTTGTTCTTAAAATGAACAAAGAGAATTTTTAAAAGTTTTTAGAAACATGTTTATCATATAGAAGATGGTTTTGTGATTGTATTGCCCATTGAGTGCTTTAAGAATTCTGGTCGATGCACTAGATCAACGTTATCGATAGGAATCTCCTAAACGCTTTGATGAGACAATTTGACACAATAAATTGATTTGAAATAAGAATTTTTTTCCAGAAAGATGATTTCATGAAGGTAATTGTAATTTTGAATTGTTTATTTTCTCATAAGGAACTTAATTTTGGTTCGAGTTCCTTGCATCTTATGATCTTAATATTCTTTCTATTCCCGAAAGGGGGATCGTGTTGCCAATGCATTTAGTCCTAAGCAATAAGTGATTGTTTCTTTGTTGATGTCCGAATGGAATGATCTTTTTACCAAGTTCATCGGATGTTTTGTTGCACTTCGTTTTGTTGAACTTCGGTTCACTTGATGTACCGTTTGTATTACGTCGGTGTTCCGAATTATTTGAGCTTAGGAATTCAGAGAATTCCCTAAGCAAACAAGTTCGGGCTTATCCTTTCATGCACTTTATGGTGAACTTCTTATTATGTTATTCTTTTGTGTTGATATGCTTTTATGGTTGTTACTCTTTATTTTCTTCTTAAGAATTGCGAGGACGCAATTTCTTTAAGGAGGGGAGTCTATAACAACCCGCATATTTATCAGTTGAGTATTTAAATATTTTATTTAAATATAACGTCGTTTGTCGGATTATAGTCCAAAAAGATACTTTCTGCAAATGGTCGAATTAGGACTCAAGACCACTTCCATTGAGTTCAAAACGTCGTTTGCGATCTTTTTGAGTATAAGCTTCGACAGATTTGGAGTAAGTCGTATTGTGCTACTTTTTCTATTGGGTTTTGGATTTGGGTTCAGCACACTAGCTAACTTAATACCCTAACTCAGCCCTCTCCTCTCCATTCACTCATTCTCACTCCTCAAACTTAAGCGAAAACTGAAAATGGGGAAAAGAAAGAGGAATTAGAAATTCCAAGCCCTAGTTTCTTCTTGCAAACTTGAATTCTTGCTCCAAAATCAAAGAGAAGCTACTGGCAAGCCTCCTCTTCATCTTCTCCAACTCTTTCTCTCTTTAGTTTCAGAAATTCCTAAACTTAAACTTAGGAAATACTTATTTTGATCTTAGATTGAAGCTTGTTGAGTTAAAGTGGAGATTGGTTGGTCGTCTCCTTGTAATTGAGCTCCTTCTTCTTTGTTTTGGGTTAAAGGTGAGATTTTTATCTCACATCTTTGCCTATATCTATCTTTGAATGTTGGATATGAATTTCTAACACTTATTCATGTGCATTTGCTTTTGGTTTGGATTGAATTGGTGAATAATCCAATATTTAGTGTTTTGGGTTCAAATCTTTAAAATCCTAACTTTGATGTTTTGATCATGTTTCGGTGATGAATTGAAGAGTTTATAGGGCTGGGTCGTCTATTGGCATAAACTTTTAGCGTCCATTGCTCGTCCGGTTGCATTTGCAAAGAGATTGCATCTTCATTTTTTAAGCTGAAAATACTTGAAACCCAGTTCAGTTGACTGAATTCTCTGTTCAGTCGACTGAACCTGGAAACAGAAAGTTTGCAGGCATGATTCAGTCGACTGAAATCACTGTTCAGTCGACTGAACCTTGAAACAGAATGTTTGCAGGCATGATTCAGTCAACCGAAATCTCTGTTCAGTCAACTGAATTTGCTGTTTCAGCCCACTTTGCCTTTTGGAATTGAATTTCCAATTTGAATCGATTCGTGATGATCCTATTTTTTGTTATCATTTATTTTGACTTTGATGATTCCTTTTTAATTTCAATCCATGGGTTTTTATAAATAATCTTTCAAATTGTATTAAATGCTTGCTTCTCCAATTTATAAATTCTATTTAAAACACACACACATCTCCGCACTTCGAGCGAAGTGGGAGAAGAATTAAATGATTAGATAAAACGCGTGCAATGAACATGTGCGTTCATCTTTTCAGTTAATTCTCAATCTATTCGTTTGAACGTTTTGACCTTTGAGTTTGGTTTACCGATGAGATGAGGTAAACTTTGTACTGCTTTGAGTGTGAAATTGACTAACGGATAGTAAACCATTTAGTGCGAATGGGTGGTTATGAGACTCGCGTTAACACTTTCCGGGTTCCTTTCTGGGAGTTTGTGACACATGTTGCCTTTGGGATAGTGTCTTCGGACTGTCTCCTTCTGGCTTGTTGCCTTTAATATCGCTTTTGGAGTTGGTCCTTTGCCCCGGCTTGAGAGATATTTGGGATTGTCGGTTACCTTTAGTATTGCTTTCGGAGTGGTTTTTCTTCACCACTGCTCGAGAGATATTGGAGTGGTTTCTTCACCACCGCTCGAGAGTTATCGGAGTGGTTTCTTCACCACCACTCGAGAGATATTGGAGTGGTTTCTTCACCACCGCTCGAGAGTTATCGGGGTGGTTTCTTCACCACCGCTCGAGAGATATTGGAGTGGTTTCTTTACCACCGCTCATGGGATATTTGGGTTTGTTGCAATTGGAATTTTCTGTTGTTTCATTGATAATTATATCCCCTAGATATCGTCCTTCGGTGTTGATCTTTTTGTGCTACACGATACAGTGGAACTTGTATTACCTTCATTGGTATTTACTATTTGCCTTCTTGGCTTGATTTGGGATATTTATATCCATTGTTCATTTCAGCTTCCGATGACATGAGGTTTGTTTGATTCATCTTATGTTTGATGATTGAGTTATCTCATACAGAGATATTTGTTATGCTTTATGATCTTGCAGGTTCATTATCGTTCAGTTTATCTAATTGTTTTGTTTAGCTAGACTGACCCGTATATTTTATACTCGGGTCAGACTGAGTTGTTTCAGGTTAGGTGCATTTGGACTTAGCCTCTTTTTCTTCCGCATGGACTATTTCGCTAGTTTCTTTTGTCATAGCTTTTTGTGTAGTCCTTTTGGTTAAAATTCTGATATGTATTCTACTGGCTCGTCTGCATATTGTGGTGTGCTATACCACTTGACATGTATTAGTTTGTATACTCTGTTATGTATCTGTATATGTGTATATGATGATCTATTGTTCTGTGATGTATATTACATTTGAGTTGTTATATTCTGATCTGATAGATCCTCCAGCCACCTATGGTTTTGTTTTAAGTATTCATTGGATATGTCGATCTGCTTGGTATGTCAATTGTCGATGTATTCAATAGACAATTAGAGCAAGGCTATAGATGGTCGCTCATAACCAGCCTTATTCTCCGCGTTAGTTGACGGCATTACTCCGTAGTGTCCTTGGCTAGCGTGGTATAGAGGAGGGGCGTCACATGTGCTGAAGGGGAAACTTACTCAAATGGTACCAGAAGTCTTCGATGTGGGTAGAATTGTCAAAGAATGTAACCACGCTGCAAATGTCTCATTCCTAAGGTGAAAATTCCACTGGATTTATCAAATTTCCTCCTAATTTCTTATAGTAATTTTATTTAAAAACTTATTACAAGGATGTTAGGAAAGAGGTTAAGCCTATTTGTGGACTCATTGATATCGTTTAATCGGTGTGGTTTTATTCAAAAGAGAACCATTTCCGATGGCATTTTATTGGCACATGAGTTGATTAAGGTTCTAATCGGACTAGTAATAAAGAAATACGTCTTAGGATAGATATCAGAAAGGCATATGACAAGGTGAATAGAAAATTTGTAATTCATATTATGGAAGCAATGGGGTTTACGGTGAAATGGTTAAAGAATACATGGGAAATGATTAATTTCCTAAGTTTTTCTATTTCCTTTAAGGGAATCATGGATATTTTAGTAGAAAGAATGAGATGAGGCAAGGAGACCCTACTTCTCCTCTGCCTTTTGTTATGGAATACTTCTCAATACTTATGAACAAAAAAGGAGTAGAGATTTCTCATTTGATTTATGGTGACGATATTATGATTTTCGCTAAAGTAGATAAGACCGGGGCTTAGGCAGTAAGAGAGGTTTTTGATGAATTACATTGTGCTATGGTGTTGAAAACTGAATGAGGCTAAATCCTCCATTTTCTTTGGGAAAGGATGTTCGTATAAAGAGGAAATTTGTAATATTATGATTATTAAAGAAGGAAAATTACCAATTAGAAACTTGGGTATTCCTTTTTCCTATGTTAACTAAAGCATAAGGATTTTGCACTTCTTATTGAGAAGATTAAATTGAAAATGGAAGGATCTTTTTAAACGCTACGATCTGTTTGATGTTATTTATTTTCTGCTTCTCATGACAACTTCAAGTCTTGTTTGCCTTTTACTTGCATTCTTTTTGTCATTATTTTAACTTCGATGGAATCTGGAGATCTGGAAATAATAGATGGATCAGGAATCATTTCATAAATAGAGTGTTACAAGTGTTTTCACTTTATCACTTATCTATCATCAAGCTCAGTGCATAACCAGCTTATATCCAGCCAGCTTACACCTACACCAACTAATAAGAATCGTCGGAGTGACTGGGGGATTCTTTCGCTTGGCAAAAAAAATTACAATATAGATCTTTTATTACAAACACTCAAAAGAATAATTTACAATTGAAGTAGTTGTCAAACAAACAAAGCATTGTCCCCTCTGAAGCAATTTGGAATTATTCCTGGATTCGCAATAGTACAAAGACTAATTAATTCTTTCAGACATAATTGAGCTTAAATAAATATAGAGATTATAAGTACTGAGTAGCCGCTTGTTGGCAGTTGGAGAAGAATATATTTGATTTTGATGCCATTTTTTATCGCTGGTAAAGCTTGACAACATAATTGCGCTGCTGTTGAAATTTGGAAAGAAAACCTAATATCTTTAGTTGGTATAATTGAAGTGGAGTTTGAGTTGTAGATAAGATTGGGTTAAGATGCTTCGGGATACTCATGTACAGATAATTTTCTCATGGGCTTGATGTAAGAAGCGAAGGAAATGTAGAAAAAATATATGTGCACTTGCTTTAAATGTAGGAATCATATTTGAAATATGTCAAACTCGATTTGTTTTGGAATAACCCAACATATTATGTATGGATTTTTCACAGAGAGCCACGCTCCTCATAGAATGAAGGTGATGAAGTGATAGATACATATAGAATGTACTTAGATACACAGACTAACGATAGGGAGATGGAAGATTGTGCTAATGAAAGACATGGGAAAGCTAGCAAAAGAAATTTCCCAGTAAAAATCTCCCTCCTATGTTTATTTAATCACTTCCCATGTCATTAGTAAATGCTATGTCAGATATGTCATTTTAAGCCTCCCCACTACCTATCCTGGCCAAAATCCTCCTCCCATGCCAACCTGTAACGGAACGTGTTGACTCAAAATCTAGCCAACCTCAAAATTTTGTTAAGTGGTAGTATTAGCAAAGGTTACTTGCAAGTACCTTGGTTCAAAATGTAAAATGAGAAAATAAAATGTGTAGAAGTAAAGAGATAAAGTTTAGAGTGATTCAATCTAAGGTGATACACGTCCACTGTGAGAAGTTTCTTATTACTTTGCTTCTATTACAATAGTTTAGCTTACAAGAGCTAATAACTAGAGATTAATCGTGTGAAGGCTAATGTTGTTTAACTAATATATGAATGCATCCCTGGTCTACTTATAATTGCTGAAATTGATGCTTGGATGGTTGAGATCGTGCTAATCAAGCTTAGGAATTGCTTTATGACATTGATGGGTGCATATGGTTGATGCGCATGCTAGCCATGATGCTAAATGGCCTATATGATGTAGATGATGATAGCTGAAGGGTCATACTGTGAGCATGCTTGGAGTATGGGTAAGCGATATACGATAAGAGAATGGCTGTAGCAGAGGTGCTTTGATAGCAGCTAAGGACACGAAGAGGTTACTCCACAGTGATGCTTTTATCAGATAAATAATGCTTATGTATACTAATATTTTTAGAGGAACGACGCATGCAAAGCTTCACCAAGCAGTGGTGGTTCGATTCATATAGTCGTGGCTGGGTGCTGCCAAAAGGAGTTGGTGCACATTAGTGGATAGGGTTGGAGACGGATAAGGGATTTGTCCATATTTTGATGGCATAGACAGACCAGTCGGTGGTAGAGGAGCGCTTTAAATGTCGATTCACTCTTGCGCTACCATCATCTTTGGTGTGTGACTGGGAGATGCTTCTCCGACGTTAGTGCCAATGCGGGTAGGATGTTCCTTGAGTGATCCCAGTTAGCCTCGGCTGGTCAGGGAGCAATGCTAATCCGACGAGTCAGGTACCGAGCGTGTGAGTTGAATGGGCAGATTATTGTCGTCCTATCTAGGGCCGATCAAAGTGTTGGACTATAGCGATATTTGGGCCAAGATGAATACAGCTGTGATTATATGAGCCAATTGGACAATGCGGGCTGGCCTAATTCATACTTATGACAAGCTTGAGCAATATTTTGACCCTAAGTTCGGGCCTGTGCCTGGGTGGAGGCTTGCCATTCACACATTTAATGTTGCATTAAAGGATGCCCTATATGTTATGCCATTGGTAGTTGTCCGTTTTCTTTCCTACACGCCACAGAGATCATGCACTTTTCTGACATAGTGAAGTGACAATTGCATTAAAGATACCTAGGTCGTTCAAATCGTTTTCTACATGGTTGATCTAACAAGTGACATCCACTCCCACTGCTTTTATAAACACCTCTTCCTCATCTTCTCATTCTTTACCAAGAGCTCAAATATCTTCACCATTAAAGAGAGGGAGAAAAGATCCAATCTTCCTTCACCTCATTTAGCCATCAACAACTTTCATCTTAAATCGATAAGTTCCCTTTGTGTCAATTCGTTTTCTTTTTACTGTGCTTCCATAGAATGTCTGATTATGCTCGGGGCCGAGTAATTTCAAGCTTTTACATTCTTTTTCATCATTGCTTTTTCCATTTTTTTTTTGCTTGCACTGATAGCTACTGTAATGTCAACCTGAATGTTTTCACTGATGATCTTTCACCACATATGATGTTCAACGATCATCGTTGCATCACCAATGGTGATCATTCGACATTGGGACCTAGACAGATCATGTCAAAACTTTTGACCTCTTTGATATTGCTGAACCGCCTTTATCTCAATTAAAATAGGAAGATGACATGCTAAGTATGACCTACAAATATGGACAGGTGGAAGGTAGATTAAGATATAGGCCACATGGCTGGTCACGAGTCTTAGTTTAGGGCTTGATCAACCTTGTTGTACAGGTGCATACCGCATGCACTAGTTGGCAGAGAGAAACTTGCCCCCAAGCATGGTTAATGTTTAAGTGGGTTGGGGTGGCTCGGTACTCTAGGTTGTCTGATTGTTGATTGCAGATGGTTGAGGCTGCTTCTACAAGTGGATAAGCTCCCCTCTTGGGCACCTCAAATAAGCACATAGAGTTGTACAGGAGATAAGTAGGAGGCTACTCTTTTCATATATCGTATTAGGCTTATTACTGCTTATTATTCCACTGTGATATACTATGGAGCTTATCGATGCTTTTATTTATTTAGAAAAAGTATCCTTTAATTTATTACCTGTTGTATAACTTATCACTTACGTTATAAGATTTTGATGGATCTCCGCCCTCTGATATGGTTTTAATTCACCTAGCTGTATTTATTGTCTCGCCTATTTTATATCTATATGTTATATTATAATTTATTAGATGTGTTGTGAGATATATGATAGGTTTTGTAAATGTTTTAGTTACTTCACCCTTGACTATCATCCTACATCGGCTAGATATTATTTCTGTGCATTCTACAAGGTATTTGCATACCAAAAGTGTGGGGCGGTCGTCGCGAAATGATTATCTTTGTATGTGTGTGTATATCAATTATTATTTATGAAATAATAATGGTTTTTGAATATTAACTGAAAGTATATATATGTTTTATTTTAATATGAACATAATGAATATTCATTATAAGATGGACCTATGTTATTTGTTTTTGTAACAAAAGCGATGCATTAATTATAGAAAATACAGAAATATTTAAAACTTTGTACAATTAATTTGGAATTATGTACTGAGCTATATCTTTGAGAAATAATTCTTTAAACATATAATTATGAATCATATGGTACTACTGAATTATATCTCAACTGATTAAGGGAAAAGCACCCATTCAGTAGGAGCGAGAAAAGAGTTAGTGAACTCTTTAGATTGATATATATAGATGTATGAAGTCGAAGGTATAATGATGCCAAACAGATCCACTTACTTCATTGAATTATTGAATTTATCAATTAATTACAATAGAAATGAACTTGTGTATTTGATACACAAGTAGTGTTGTGTATCTATGATAGCTTCATAGAATATAAAACGAAAGTAGAAAACATTACATGCAAACGAAATAAAAGAATTGGATTTGATTGAATATGTGAGTATATAAGTGAAGAGTTCCATATGTACTTAAAAATGAATAAGATTCAATTTCAAAAGCTACTCCTCTCTATGATATATAATGATGTATCAATGGGTAGTAATCGAACTTAGTTGGATAAAGTACGACTGATAATGAGTGAAGTTGAGTTAACTTCTTTCTGTAAGGACTAGTATGTAAGTATAAGTACATAGGTTAATTTTAATTTCTCCTAAAGCAAAGTTTATGATATCATATTAGGTATGAATTGATAAGAAACTCCGATCTTAAATTGTTTAAGATGCATGGTTGTCTAATTTATGCTATGAGCATAATTTTGTAAAATTAAATTTAAATCACTTTTATACATATATAAAAGGTAGTTAGAAAAATATTTTTAAATACATATTCTATTTTACTAAAAAATAATTTTTATTTCAAGAAACACCACCCTCATAATCAACGGAACTTCTTTTAGAAATTTGTGATCGTACCATGGACTTGGATACGATCTATAGACTCGAACATGGTGTGATATCCCAGAATTTATCAATTTAATAATCTGTATTAAAAATTAAATTGATTTGATAATTTTGTTAATAAAATTTGAGTTGATTTAATAATCTTTCTTTAATAAATATTTAATTGGTAGATTTTATCTTTTAAAACTAATAAATTGGTTTCTATTTATAATGTAAATATATAGTTTATATTGTAAATAGATTAGCTTTGTTTTAAATTTAATAAATAAAGAATATTTTCTAATTCTAATATTTGTAGTAATTTGAAAATTTGTTTTATTTAATATAGAGCTTTTCAAAGTTATTAAATAAATAATTTGGTTTAAATTTAATAAATGAATCTTGGTTTCAAATTCTAATATATATATTAATAATTTGGAAATTTTGATTTAATTTAATATTAAGTTTTTCAAACCTATTTAATAAATAAGTAATTTATTAATAAAAAATATATTTCTTTTATAATTATTTTAATTTGATAATGAGTTATTTCTAAAAACAATATTAATAATGTATTGTTTTTACAAATAGATTCTTAATAAAAATAGCATTGTTATTTCAAATTTAATTTGTATATATAACTTGATTTTTTTAAATATTAGATTTTAGAATTTTATTTGAATTTGAAATCCAAAGTATAGATTTTTAATTGTATTGGATTTCTGAATATATGCATAAGCTTTTATTATAAGTATAATTGGTTTTTATTTCTTTTAAAAAAAATTCTATACATATAAAATACCAACTAACCAATTAATTAGGCATAACCTATATATTAACATTTAAATTAAATACTAATTACTTTATTAAGACATGTGTTGTTTTCCTAAGCTCCATATAATAAGTGTTAAACATTCCAATGTGACAAATTTTGAAATAATTTACAAGTGGCCTCTTTAAATTTGTTTTTCTTTTATTTTACAAAATCAGAAAATTAGCCTATATAAGGATACATTTTTCACTCTTATTTCTTTTTCTCATTTTCTAGTCAAAGAAAACTTCAACCTATTTATTTCTCAAACCTGAAATCACTTCCCTGTAAACAAATCTGAGAATAAATTATACCATTTCCAAAATTAGTTTACATATGCAAATCAAAACTCCTCATTATCAAATCTGAAGCAACCCTGTAAACAACTCTTCAAACACAACCAAAAATCTAGAAATCGTGTTTAAATAAAATCAGTAATCATCTTCAAATCCTCAGTTCAAACATGCAATCCATTTACCTGTAATTCACTTCAAAATGCAAATCTGCACATTTCAAACCAAGGCAATTGCAGTTTTAAACCAAGCCTGCATCATTTTTTTCCGCAATCTGGTAATTGGCTCTGCATGCCACCTGAAAACTAAACCAATACAAATCCCTGTAACACCTTTCCAAATCAGTAGCCTATACTTTTCAAACAAAAGAAAATTTGAAATCTATTCTAAAGTCTGGAAGCAGCAACTTCATTTTCAAGCACAAGCTTTTATAGAAGTATATCGGTTTTTAAAAGAGTCCAAAGTATCAAAAGACTGTTTTCAAAAATCAGGAGCATTTCAGTTTAAAAGGGTTCAAAAGCTTTTTCAAAATCTGGAAGCTCTGTTCATTTTGAATCAGGTGAGTAACTTTAAAATTTTAAAAATAAAATTGGTTGCATGGTGGTATGTTTGAAAAGAAAATGTGTATTGCATGAATGTCTGAAGTAAATAACTATGTATATGTATTCTGTTCTGTTTTGTACCTAGGCTCAAAATTTTATTTAAAATTCTTATCTTTTAATTAGTTTCAGATAGGATGTAATTTATAAATCAGAGCTGTTTGATTTATGTTAGGTTAAGGTTTAATTTTTTTTTAAGTAAGTCAAAAATGAAGCTTGTTGTCACTGGAAACATAAAAACATCTGTGCATGTTAGATAAAATCAAACTCAAACCTTTTAATTTGTAAATCCAGTATTATAAATCGAATACATCAACTACAATATGATTTTTAACACAAGAATCAAGATTTTTAGAAATAAGATAAAGGTGCAGTTTGGGTATTGACTGGAATAGGGAAATTAGAATTTTCTAGTGATCCAAGAGGTTGAAAGGATCGGGGTTCTTTCAGATGATGGAGGAGTGATCTGCGAATCTTGGAAAAATACTTGGAGGCGATGCAATTCATGGTGGAAGTTGCGGCAGTGAAATCACTTCTGGAACCCTAGTTTTAGCTAGGAATGATGAATCGATCACTAGTGTTTTTCGGTTGATCGAGTGCTTCAAGCTTTTGGGTGATGGAAGTTTGGAAGTAGGTGAAGGTTTGGCCGGAGTTTCAGCAACTCCGATGGTCGAGGATGTGCTGGCGAGGCAAATTTCCAGGTTGAAGCATTGACTCTGATGTTGGGTTCCATGTTTAGTCTGAAACTCGAATTCAAATTCGAGTTGGGTTGGAGCTAATCTGATGATCGCGTTGGGGTGACTGAGTGATTTTGGATGTGGAACGATCATCACCGATGATCGGAGATGACTGGCGGCAACATGCATGTGCACGACCCTGTTATCTGATGAAGTTTGTTGTGGTGATGGTTTATACTCGAGTGAAATCTCTGTTTGACTCGAAGTTGTGGGGTAGTTTGCTCGGGGAGATTGGGTTGTGTACTCAAAGCATTGTTGGGGTGTCTCGGGTTTAACAGGTATTACAGGTTTTAACAAACCTGTAATGTCTGTTTAATTTTTTTTAAAAAGCTGAAGATTTTAAATGAAAGCTAGAGTTTAAACTAAGTTTTAAATCAAAGTTTGAAATTCTAGAATTCAAGTTTAGTTTAATTCTCAATTTTAAATAATAAAAAAATAATAAGTTTTAAACTTGAATTGTTAAAGTATTTTAAATGGTAAAGTAGTTTGAATTTTTAAAAATGAAGTTTAAAAAAAATGTGAGTAAGTTTTAAAGTTAAGTTTAATTAAAGATTTAAATATGTATTTCAGTTTGAAATAAAAGAAGTTTTAAAATTTGAAAGATTTAAACAACTTTGTATGTTAAGTGAAAGTTTAAATTATTTGAATTTAAAAATGAATTTGGATTAAACTCTTATAAATTTCTTGTATAAGACAAGCATTTCTTTACTATGTAAATTTAAAAGGGTTTTTAAATTGTTTAAAACTTTGTTTAAGTTAAATGGTATTCATTTTAAATCTCATATTTGAAATGAAATTTTAAAGTAATTGATTTCAAATGTTTTTGTTAATGACAATTTAGTCATAATTAAGGATGTTTTTATCTTAAAATTAAATTAAGATTTAATGATTTGAAATTAATTAAATTAATGAGGTGATTAAGGAAATATTTAGTTAATTTAATCAACTAAGGATTAGGGATTAATAAGTAATTGACTAAGGATTAATCAATTTGTAATTAAAGATCATTAATTGGATTATTAATTAATGATTTAAGATTTATTAATTAAGCAATTAAGTTAAAATCAAGGTTAATTAATCAAGTAATTAGACTAATTAAGTTACAGTAACACTTAATTAATTGAATAATTAGAGATTAATTAATGGATAATTAAAGATAAATTAAATTGTGATTAACAATGGTTAATCTAAGTTAATCACTTAAGGAAGTAATTAAAAGAATTGTTAATGGTTAATGAAGGTCATTAACTAGGATTATTTAATAATTAATTAATGTGATAATAATTAATTAGATTAATTAATTTAGTGATGACCAATTGTGAATTGTTTAAGTGTAATTACTTAATGAAAGTAATTAAGAAATTAATTACTTAACGTAATTAATTTAGTTTAATGGGATTAGTTTGAATTAATTAATTAAGTTTAATTAATTTTAAATACTGAATGATTTGATGATAATTACATAATGTAATTAATGGGTTGGAATTACTTAGTAAAATAATTAATTGGTAATTACAGGATGTAATTAATTGAAGATGATTTAAGAATGAAAGTAATTTGGATTAAATTATTTTGTAATTAATCAAGGGATTAATTAAGAAATTAATTAAGGAGTAATTAATTTAGTTAATGAAGTAATTAAGGGCAATTAATTACTGAATGTGGTTAATCAAGTGTGATAAATAATTATGGTTTAATTAAGATTAATTACTTAATGTAATTAATTTAAAAATAATAATTAACTAAAATATAATTAAGGATCATTAATTAATGTAATTAATGATGTAATTAAAAGTCGATGTAATTAAGGATTAATTAATTAAGACTAATTAATCAATGATAAGTGATTAAAGGTAATTAATTAATTAAGGATTAATGTAATTAATTATAATTAATTAATTAATTGAAGTAATTAAAGGTTAATTACTGTTTTTGGTTAAAGATAATTAATTTGTGAAATTAATTAAAGGACGATTACTTGAATGTAATTAAGGATAATTAATCACAGGTGATTAATTAAGGTGATTAATTTGAATGATTAATTAATTGATTTGTAATCGGTTAAATGGTTATGTAAGCAAGATTTTTAAAGATGAAGTAATTAATTTAATTCGCTTTAAATTAACTAGGGATGGAAGTAATTAATTTAATTCATTTTAAATTAGTTATAGTGTGATTAAGTAAAACATTGCTTATGTACGGATGGATAATGTTGATTGCCTTGAATCGTTTGTGATCTTAGAAATGAGATAAGTAATGCGGTGTGATATGGATGCTTTGGTTGTATTGTGATGATAATATGGATTATCAATTTTGATGTTAGTATGGATTATCTGTTTATAATGATAATATGGATTATTTGTTTATTATGATAATGTTGATTTTCTATTATGAATCTGTGAATTATCTATCTGTGTGTATATAGATAATTGAATTGTTTTAAACTTTAAACAACTTGGCCTTAAAAGATACGTTTTGGATTTTGATGAGATCGAAATCGGGTTTCCAGATTTGGATATCCAAAAACCACATCGATCCAAATTAACGGTAGGTCGTGAATCTCAAGTGAAGATGAAGACTCAGAGTGCAAGGGTTATCGTCGTTAACTCTGAGGGTGATTCCAAAATGAGTGTAACGAGATAATGCCTTCGGTTTCGTTCGAACCCAGAACGAACTTGTATGGATTGAATGCTTTCAGAACATCGTCAGGTGGGCGATGAGCATTGTAAGTGATGTGTTCTATAAAGGTAATCGTAGCCTCAAGCCTCATCAAGCGGGAATGGCTAAAACAGGGGAGGTGCAACAAGGCTAAGTGGGTCATGCCCAAGTAGGACGAGATTTTCCCCTGTCTAGATGTCCCTTTTATTTCGGCTGTATGGACAGTTGTGAGCTCCAACTATCGGGGTTGTCTTGCTCGGGACTGTCCTGTAAGAGATGGTTCCGGCCTTATGTTGCAGGGGATTGGGAGTAATCCTCGATACGTTGATCTAGGCCACGTACTGTGACGAGCAGTACCCCAGTAGCACTGCCATTGTATGGAATCCAAAATCCAATGAGTGCCCTCGGTTTTGATTGTATTACCCATTTTTGTGGCTAGTGGCTGGAATTTAATGAATGTAACAATTTCGGCTATTTTCTATTTACTTGAAAACCCTAGACCTATTATAATATCACTAGATTTCCTATCAAATGTTTTGGTTAGCGTAAGGTAAAATCTTTTCCATGTTTATGTGTGGGAAGTCTTACGTGATACCCTTTAATTTCAAAGGTTTTCAAAAGTTAAGCAATCTTAACCTGTTACTCACACCAGAGCCATGTCTAACCCGGAGTTTATCTTTTGTTTTCTTAAACTCTTGGGTACTCAAATTTTTACGAGTAGCCAAGGGATTCAGGTTAGTTTTGACGAATTGTGGAGGAGCAATGGAGCACGAGGCTTCAGCATGTAGATATATAGTGTTCCACTGTGTTGGTTTCTCTGAGTAGTTCCTTGTATTGTATTGAGTTGTATAACTAGACATGTGTTTATAACTGTCTAGTATGTGATGTGTAATCTGTGTAACTCTGATAATGGTTGTAAACTATGTAACATTTATGTTATTAATATAATTTATTCGTTCCGCTGTTAAGATTCTGTGTTGTTCCTTCTTTCTTCTCTTTCTTTTCTCTTTTCTATCCCTTTCTTTCTTTAAGATGATACGATTTTCTATGGTGAGAAAATCGGATCGTCTCATTTGGTATCATAGCACTAGGTTGAGCGAATACTTAAGTACTGGAGTGGTGTCTATCTTGAGAGAGCGTATTTGTAATTTTAAATATATATATATATATATATATTCTACCTATTTGTTGGGTTACCTGTTCAGGTTTTCCAATATAAGTTATAAAGGTGGAAGTCGTGTGTGTAACACGACTACCATTGGTAGGAATTTGAATGTTTTGAGGTTGGAAGTGTATCTGTCGAGACTGTAGACCTAATACCGTCTCGAGTGGGTTTTGCAGTGGTGTACGAATTTCATCGATCTCTGAAGGAAACCTGTTAAGGTTTGAAGTCTATTTTAGAAGTTGGATGAGTAGAGTTTGGATCTGTCGGTCAGGCAGAAGCGAGTGATGGTACCTTGATACCTCAGGAAGTAGTAGCTGCGTGATGAGATGCAGTGACTATGGATGTTTCCGAAGATATTTCTTTGGAACAAGTTAGGGAAGTGAGTCTGCTTCGATGTTGTGGCTGTGTTCAGCATGGTATTTCTGTTTGGTTTGAGGTCCGAGTTTCTCGAAGAGCTTTGGATTAGGAGATCTTTGGCTTCTGTAGCAGCAGTGCGGCTTGGAGTGTTCTGTATGTCGGCAGGGAGTCTTCTGGCTTAGCAGTTTTTCTAAAGGAGGAATTCAAAAGCAGCAGAGTGGACCCGTTTCTTCGCTGGATTGGCTAGTTAAGTGTAAGCTGTTCTGTTTGGTAAAGGAAGAATAGTTTTTCTTTGGAATTAGTCTGAGTTGATCGCAAAAGTGACTTGCGATAGTTGAGTATTCTCTTGGGTTATCAGAGTTTTTTCGGATGTCTTCAGGAAAGTCAGAGGTTTGTTCGCATCTGGAGATTGAGTTTCCTTATTGGCTAGGATTCCAGGAGTGCTACCAATAGTTCAGTTTAGTAGAAGGATGGTTCTTAGAGATTTAGTTGGTGAAGCAGCTCAGGTTTTGGTGGAGCTTCTGAGTTTCCTTTATGGATCTGATGAACCATATTTCTAGGATGTGTTGTCTAGTTTGTGCTTGTATTATTCTTCAGCATTTTCATCTACTTCGGATCAGAGTTGTGTAGTGGAAGCAGTTTGGAAGTGCATCTGCTTTTTTTTTCCGAACAGGAGAAGTGAGTTTAGTTTTCTGATATTTGAGGAGTAGAGTTTATGTTCCTGGATCTTGGTTGATCTTAAGGAGATCATTTTATTGAGTTGATTGGTTTTGTTTGTTTCTAGAGACATCAGCTAGGGTTGAGCTGATCAGTAAGGATGTAGGCAACCCAGGATCGTCCAAAGATTTTATGGATTAGGGACGAAGGATTTTGGATTTCGGAGTCGGAGATTTGATTTTGGATAAGTTTTTCTCCGATCAAGGGAGTTATTAGATTGGGTAGGTCTGGAAAGCTAGCTCCGTGGCGTTTTGGATCTTTTCTGTGTTCTTGGAGGTTAAGTGTTTGGTCTTTAGGATTGAATTGCCAGTTTGGATAACTGGGATTCGATGAGTTTCACGTATCTCTGAGGAAATACGTGTATGATCTATCTCTGGTTTTGGAACCAGCAGTTCAGGAGTTTTGGTTGTTGAGTCAGACTCGTCTATAGTCTGATATCCTGTCTAGTGTTGTAAATCTAGATGAATAGGAGCTCTATAGCTTAGTAGTATTGATTATTTGGATTATGTAGAGCGAGTATCCCAGTATTTACACTTGGGGAAACTTGAGGAAATTCTATTCGGAATTTTTCCTGGATAGTTAAGTTTGTTTGATTAGATGAATTGGTTGTTATGGTTGTTAGCATATGTTTGATATATGCTTGTGTTTGAAAATTAAATTCTTTAATGAGATTATTAAATTACCTTTGTTTTAAATTTCGGGGACGAAATTCTTTTAAGGGGGAGGAATGTGATATTCCGGAATTTTTGGCACTATCAATTTAGTAATCTGTATTAAAAATTACATTGATTTGATAATTTTTGTTAATAAAATTTGAATTGATTTAATAATCTTTCTTTAATAAATATTTAATTGGTAGATTTTATCTTTTAAAACTAATAAATTGGTTTCTATTTATAATATAAATATATAGTTTATATTGTAAATAGATTAGCTTTGTTTTAAATTTAATAAATAAAGCATATTTTCTAATTCTAATATTTGTAGTAATTTGAAAATTTGTTTTATTTAATATAGAGCTTTTCAAAGTTATTAAATAAATAATCTTGGTTTAAATTTAATAAATGAATCTTAGTTTCAAATTCTAATATATATATTAATAATTTGGAAATTTTAATTTAATTTAATATTAAGTTTTTCAAACCTATTTAATAAATAAGTAATTTATTAATAAAAAATATTTCTTTTATAATTATTTTAATTTGATAATGAGTTATTTCTAAAAACAATATTAATAATGTATTGTTTTCACAAATATTTTCTTAATAAAAATAGCATTTTTGTTTCAAATTTAATTTGTATATATAACTTGATTTTTTTAAATATTAGATTTTAGAATTTGATTTGAATTTGAAATCCAAAGTATAGATTTTTAATTGTTTTGGATTTATAAATATATGCAAAAGCTTTTATTTATAAGTATAGTTGGTTTTTATTTCTTTTAAAAAAAATTCTATACATATAAAATACTAATTAACCAATTAATTAGGCATAACCTATATATTAACATTTAAATTAAATACTAGTTACTTTATTAAGACATGTGTTGTTTTCCTAAGCTCTATATAACAAGTGTTAAGTGTTAAACATTCCAATGTGACAAATGTTGAAATAATTTACAAGTGGCCTCCTTAAATTTGTTTTTCTTTTATTTTATAAAATTAGAAAATTAGCCTATATAAGGATACATTTTTCACTCTTATTTCTTTTTTTATTTTCTAATCAAAGAAAACTTCAACCTGTTTATTTCTCAAACCTGAAATCACTTCCCTGTAAACAAATCTGAGAATAACTTATACCATTTCCAAAATCAGTTTACAAATGCAAATCAAAACTCCTCATTATCAAATCTGAAGCAACCCTGTAAATAACTCTTCAAACAAAACCAAAAATTCAGAAATCATGTTCATAAAATCACTAATCATCTTCAAATCCTCAGTTTAAACATGCAATCCATTTCCCTATAATTCACTTCAAAATGCAAATCTGCACATCTTCAAACCAAAGCAATTGCAGTTTTAAACCAAGCCTGCATCATTTTTTTCTACAATCTGGTAATTGGCTCTGCATGCCACCTGACAACTAGAGCAATACAAACCCCTGTAACACCTTTTCAAATCAGTAGCCTATAATTTTCAAACAAAAGCAAATTTGAAATCTATTCTAAAGTCTGGAAGCAGCAACTTCATTTTCAAGCACAAGCTTTTATAGAAGCATGTCAGTTTTTAAAAGAGTTCAAAGTATCAAAAGACTATTTTTTAAAAATCAGGAGCATTTCAGTTTAAAAGGGTTCAAAAGCTTTTTCAAAATCTGGAAGCTCTGTTCATTTTGAATCAGGTGAGTAACTTTAAAAATTTTAAAATAAATTTGGTTGCATGATGGTATGTTTGAAGAAAAAAATGTGTATTGTATGAATGTCTAAAGTAAATATTATTTGTATGCATGCTGCGTATATGTATTCTGTTCTGTTTTGTACCCAGGCTCAAAATTTTATTTAAAATTCTTATCTTTTAATTAGTTCTAGGTAGAATGTAATTTATAAATCAAAGCTGTTTGATTTACATTAGGGTAAGGTTTAATTTTTTTTAAGTAAGTAAAAAATGAAGCTTGTCGTCTCTGGAAACATAAAAACATCTGTGCATGTTAGATAAAATCAAACTCAAACCTTTTAATTTGTAAATCCAGTATTATAAATCGAATACATCAACTAAAATATGATTTTTAACGCAAGAATCAAGATTTTTAGAAATTAGATAAAGGTGCAGTTTGGGTATCGACTGGAATGGGGATATTAGAATTTTCTGGTGATCCAAGAGGTTGAAAGGATCGGGGTTCTTCCAGATGATGGAGGAGTGATCTGTGAATCTTGGAAAAATAATTGGAGGTGATGCAATTCATGGTGGAAGTTGCGGCAGTGAAATCACTTCTGGAACCCTAGTTTTAACTAGGAATGATAAATCGATCACTTCGTGTTTTTCGGTTGATCGACTGTTTCAAGCTTTTGGGTGATGGATGTTTGGAAGTAGGTGAAAGGTTTGGCCGGTGTTTCAGCAACTCCGATGGTCGGGGATGTGCTGGCGAGGCAAATTTCCAGGTTGAAGCATTGACTCTAATGTTGGGTTCCAGGTTTAGTCTAAAACTCGAATTCAAATTCGAGTTGGGTTGGAGCTAATCTGATGATCGCGTTGGGGTAACTGAGTGATTTTGGATGTGGAACAATCATCACTGATGATCGGAGATGACTGGCGGCAACGTGCATGTGCACGACCCTGTTATCTGATGAACTTTGCTGTGGTGATGGTTTATACTCGAGTGAAATCTCTGTTTGACTCGAAGTTGTGGGGTAGTTTGCTCGGGAAGATTGGGTTGTGTACTCGAAGCATTGTGGGGGTATCTCGGGTTTAACAGATGCTACAGGTTTTAACAAACCTGTAATGTTTATTTAAAATGTAAAAAAAAACTGAGGATTTTAAATGAAAGCTAGAGTTTAAACTAAGTTTTAAATCAAAATTTGAAATTCTAGAATTCAAGTTTAGTTTAAATCTCAGTTTTAAATAATAAAAAAATAATAAGTTTTAAACTTGAATTGTTAAACTATTTTAAATGGTAAAGTAGTTTGAATTTTTAAAAATGAAGTTTAAAAAATGTGAGTAAGTTTTAAAGTTAAGTTTAATTAAAGATTTAAATATGCATTTCAGTTTGAAATAAAAGAAGTTTTAAAATTTGAAAGATTTAAACAATTTTGTATGTTAAGCGGAAGTTTAAATTATTTGAATTTAAAAATGAATTTGGATTAAACTCTTATAAATTTCTTGTATAAGATAAGCATATCTTTACTATGTAAATTTAAAAGGGTTTTTAAATTGTTTAAACTTTGTTTAAGTTAAATGGTATTCATTTTAAATCTCGTATTTGAAATGAAATTTTAAAGTAAATTGATTTCAAATGTTTTTGTTAATGACAATTTAGTCATAATTAACGATGTTTTTTTATCTTAAAATTAAATTAAGATTTAATGATTTGAAATTAATTAAATTAATGAGGTGATTAAGGAAATATTTAGTTAATTTAATCAACTAAGGATTAGGGATTAATAAATAATTGACTAAGGATTAATCAATTTGTAATTAAAGATCATTAATTGGATTATTAATTAATGATCAAAGATTTATTAATTAAGCAATTAAGTTAAAATCAAGGTTAATTAATCAAGTAATTAAAGATTAATTAAGTTACAGTAACACTTAATTAATTAAATAATTAGAGATTAATTAATGGATAATTAAAGATAAATTAAATTGTGATTAACAATGGTTAATTACTTAAGGAAGTAATTAAAAGAATTGTCAATGGTTAATGAAGGTCATTAACTAGGATTTTTTTTTAGCAAGGCCGACGGGGTTGAATGGACCCCTACCATTTTATTGAAGCACTAGGGAAACAAATACAGACATAAGCAAACGCTTATACGAAAAACAACGACGAAACATAGTGCAAAAAACATCGAAAAAACGAAAAGGAAAATAGAAAAGGCGAAAACTAAAAAGAACACGAGAAGGCATGCAAGATTCCAGGATCAAAGGTGAATCGAAGCATCTTGATGCGATCTCTGATTACATTCATTATCCATGCATGCAGCACATGATCATTCTTTGCTTTTCCAGGATTGAAGACACGATCATTTCTTCAGTCCAGACAGCATGAATGAAACATTTGAGAATATAGGTGAAGACTCTCTTCCTAGAACTATTGATACCAGTAGCTGCGAATATAGCATTCCATTCTACATGATTAGTTTCTCTCACGTCAGTACTCCCAATCTTGTTCATGACTTCAATCCAAATTGCTTTAATCATGTCACATTCAAAACATAGATGCTCCACCGTTTCTGGGAGGTCAACACAGAACAAGCACTGAATAGGAACTGCAAATCCCATGCTATTCAGTTTCGCACGCGTAAGAATTCCGCGATTCAACGCTTTCCATAGCAACATGTTTTGCCTTGCATTATTATCATAGTGCCAAATCTTTCTATACCAAGTACACCTGGGCCTGTCATCAATATGAGATAAATAATGATATATATCAACAATTTTGCACTCCTTTGTTTTACGATTCCATGTCACCATCACATCAGAAGATAAGGAAGTACTGAACTGACATATTTTGCTCCATAAACAGTGTATTCTCTGATTAGAAGTATTAGGAAAATTTATAACATCTTTAACTTTAGCTTGAAAAGCAACACTAGATTGAAGGATCTCATTATGCGTCAGCTGCCTGCAAAGAATAAACCCTTGATCCAGCCATGGGTCATCCCAACAGGATGTATCAAACTGCGGAGAGCTGCTGAATTGAATCATAGGTAAGAAAGGTTCCTTATGTTTAAAAATGCATTGCCATGAGCTCAATCTTTGTGGTCTTTTCAAGGACCACAAACATTTACCTTTAGTGACATGCTTTCTGGACCAAGCCGACCACAAGCTAACATCAGAGTTAAAGAACGTATCCACATGCTTGGCGTAGGCTGCGTTATTCCATATCGACATATTCAGAATGCCGAGCCCCCCATTTCTAATCAGTTGTTCAGTTTTGGGAAATCGAATAGGAGCGACATACCTTCCAACCATCGAACCAGTCCCCATAAATTTCATGAATGCTGATCGTATCATCTTAATTAACTTGGTCGGCAACACAAACGTTCTCGCCCAATACACATGCATAGCACAGATGACAGACTTTATTAGAGTAACTCTACCCGCTTGACTGAGTTTTCTTAAGGACCAACAATCCAATTTGGAGATTATTCTATCATATAATGGAAGGCATTGATTCATTGTTATTTTAGAGGCAGCGAGAGGGAGGCCCAAATAAGAAATGGTATTTGAATTGCTCGACAACCCAGAAATTCTTTCAATTTGCAAAACGGATTCCGGACTAACTCCCGCCAATTTGATGTCTGATTTAGACAAATTAATTTTTAAACCTGTCATGTTGTAGAATTTCTCTAGAGTGTGGAATAATGACCTTATAGTATCCATATCAGGATTGCAAAAGATAACCAAATCATCAGCAAACATCATAGATGCAATCAGGGGATCTTTGCATTTGTGATGTAATTTAAAGTTGCCTTGGCCTATCTGACTGATCAGCAGCTGAGTAAGAAGCTCCATAACAGCGATGAAACTATATCCTGAGACCGGATATCCTTGCCTAATCCCTTGCTTGCTACCAAAAAAACCTGCACAAGATCCATTGATGATGATAGAAAATTTTGGTGTAGACATACATTCATAGAGCCAGGCAATAAAATGAGGGGGGAAATTCATATAACCCAAGATTCGAACAGCACTATCCCATTGGAGCATATCAAACGCTTTCATAACATCTAACTTCAACATAGCCTTAGGGGGAGAATTCTTATGTGTATAACCATTAAGCAGTTCGTGGGACAACAAGATATTATCAAGAATATTTCTGCCCGGCAGGAAGGCTGCCTGATTGCTAGAAATAATAGAGGGGAGCGTTTTTTTGAGCCTAACAGCTATAATCTTCGAGATGCATTTGTATACAGTATTGCAGCATGATATTGGACGAAAGGAATTAACATTATGAGCATTCTGCACCTTCGGGATAAGTGCTATATTCATGTAATTAAAGGATTTGATGATTTTTGCCTTTTTAAAAAATAGCTTGATTGCATTGCAAACGTCAGTAGACACAAAGGACCAGCAAGTTGTAAAAAAGAAATCGTTCAAACCATCAGGGCTACCGCATGAGTTTTTATTCAAAGAAAACATGGCATGACTAATTTCATCATTAGTCACCCCTTCGCACAGAAAATCAAAATCATCTTCACTAATTCTAGGAAGAATATTAGAAGGAATAGAGTCAATGCTAGGAAGAAAATTGTTCTTATTGCCATACAGACCAGAGAAGTGATGAATAAAAGCCTCTTCAATTCCATCGGGCGTAGTTTGCTCATTGCCATTCGAATCCATTACCGACACGAAAGTATCGTTATTATGTTTCTTCCTTAAGGAAGCATGAAAGAAAGCACTATTTTTATCTCCTTTTTCCTTCCACTCAATTCTAGCCTTCTGCCTTATCATATCATTTTCTTTATCCAGAGTGTCGAATAACTGCATAGAAAGGTCACTTTCGAGCTGAGAGAGGGCAGCGTTGTTGACATCTAGCATCATAGCTCTTTGAACTTCCTCAAGTTTGGTTTTAATCTCTGAACTTTGTTTGCTCCCCTGACCGAATTTAATGACAGACCATTCTCTCAAAGCACCCTTGATCTCCTTTATTTTTTCCTACAAAACAAACATATGATTACCATACTTAGGAGAACTCCAGGCATTAATAGCAATAGTTTTGAATCCAGGTTCAAGTGCCCATATATTAAAAAATTTAAAACTTATTTTTCCTCTCCTGTCTACTTCATGGAAATGGATTATTTGAGGTGAATGATCGGATAGAAGGGGAGGGGGAAGTAGATTATACAGGAGGGGCCATCTATTGTAGGAGACTTGGTTACAAAAAGCGTGATCAATTCAGGAAAAGGTTCTACATCCCTGTTTCCTTTTGTTGTTCCAGGAAAACTGCATGCCTGTCGATTTGATAGGAATAAGATCAGCATTATTCAGAGTGGTGGCAAGGGGCTTTATTTCATTAAGAGAAAGAGGGTTCCTTCCGATTCTGTCAGAAAGGGAGAAACAACAATTAAAATCACCCAGGATAATCCACGGATGAGATGATTGCCTTAGGAAGGGGATGTCATTATGGAGGGACAGTTTGGAGGAAGCAGAATTGTGGCCATAGACAAATGAAAGGTAAAAGGAGGAATGGTCAGATAGGGAGATGGCATGATAATGTAATAACTGAGGAGTGGAAAGGATGGGGGAGAGAAGGACATGATCAGAGTTAAATAAGATCATTATTCTTCCGTACGGAGCCTCGGCAAGGTTATGGAGCAGTTTCCAAGAAGGGTTGATATATTAGCTGCTTTTATAGTTAACTCATGGTTCAATTTGGTTTCAAGAATGGCAAGAATGCACAGCTTGTGAATAGAGATAAGCTTTTTACATTGATCGAGCTTAATAACATGGTGACCTCCTCTAATGTTCCAGGCACCAATGGCTGGCATCATTGAGGATACTCAAGGGCATTAAGCATTTCATATTTCATTTTCCTAGTCACCGCTTGTTTGAAGGACAAGTAGTTAGTAATCGATGCGGACAGAGGTGTGACAGCATTTTTCGTTGAGCTATTTTCGTTGGGGATGCTAGCATCTTAACGGGGGAGGGGGGTAGCTGGTTTAGAGGGCGAAGTAGTAGCAGGAGGGGGAGGTTTATATGCAAGGGGAGGAAAGATTTTAGAGTACGGGTGTGATTGAGTGGTGATGATAAATCCTGAGGCTGATTCACGTGAGGGGATAGAGTGTGCATGGGGCAAGCATGCATAAGCATGCATGGGCTCAGATATTTGCACAACTACTTGACTTGTATTAATTGAAAAATCCCTCTTGCTTTTTTTCCGTCCTTCTTGTTTGAATTGTCAGGGGAGTTATTACTAATGACAATACATTTCTCTTGTTTATTTAATAATTAATTAATGTGATAATAATTAACTAGATTAAATAATTTAGTGATAACCAATTGTGAATTGTTTAAGTGTAATTACTTAATGAAAGTAATTAAGAAATTAATTACTTAACGTAATTAATTTAGTTTAATGGGATTAGTTTGAAATAATTAATTAAGTTTAATTAATTTTAAATACTGAATGATTTGATGATAATTACTTAATGTAATTAATGGGTTGGAATTACTTAGTAAAATAATTAATTGGTAATTACAGGATGTAATTAATTGAAGATGATTTAAGAATGAAAGTAATTTGGATTAAATTATTTTGTAATTAATCAAGGGATTAATTAAGAAATTAATTAAGGAGTAATTAATTTAGTTAATGAAGTAATTAAGGGCAATTAATTACTGAATGTGGTTAATCAAGTGTGATAAATAATTATGATTTAATTAAGATTAATTACTTAATGTAATTAATTTAAAATAATAATAATTAATTAAAGTGTAATTAGGGATCATTAATTAATATAATTAATGATGTAATTAAAAGTCGATATAATTAAGGATTAATTAATTAAGATTAATTAATCAATGATAAGTAACTGAAGGTAACTAATTAATTAATTAAGGATTAATGTAATTAATTATAATCAATTAATTGAAGTAATTAAAGGTTAATTACTGTTTTTGGTTAAAGATAATTAATTTGTGAAATTAATTAAAGGACGATTACTTGAATGTAATTAAGGATAATTAATCAAGGGTGATTAATTAAGGTGGTTAATTTGAATGATTAATTAATTGATTTGTAATTGATTAAATGGTTATGTAAGTAAGATTTTTAAAGATGAAGTAATTAATTTATTCACTCTAAATTAATTAGGGATAGAAGTAATTAATTTAATTCATTTTAAATTAATTACAGTGTGATTAAGTAAATCATTGCTTATGTACGGATGGATAATGTTGATTGCCTTAAATGGTTTGTGATCTCAGAAATGAGATAAGTAATGCGGTGTGATATGGATGCTTTGGTTGTATTGTGATGATAATATGGATTATCAATTTTGATGTTAGTATGGATTATCTGTTTATAATGATAATATGGATTATCTGCTTATTATGATAATGTTGATTATCTATTATGAATCTGTGAATTATCTATCTGTGTGTATATAGATAATTGAATTGTTTTAAACTTTAAACAACTTGGCCTTAAAAGATACGTTTTGGATTTCGATGAGACCGGAATTGGGTTTCTGGATTTGGATATCCGAAAACCACATCGATCCAAATTAGCGGTAAGTCATGAATCTCAAGTGAAGATGAAGATTCAGAGTGCAAAGGTTATCGTCGTTAACTATGAGGGTGATTCCTAAATGAGTGTAACGAGATAATGCCTTCGGTTTCGTTCGAACCCGGAACGAACTTGTATGGATTGAATGCTTTCAGAACATCGTCAGGTGGACGATGAGCATTGTAAGTGATGTGTTCTATAAAGGTAATCGTAGCCTCAAGCCTCATCAACCGGGAATGGCTAAAACAGGGGAGGTGCAGCAAGGCTAAGTGGGTCATGCCCAAGCAGGACGAGATTTTTCCCTGTCTAGAGGTCCCTTTTATTTCGGCTATGTGGACAGTTGTGAGCTCCAACTGTCGGGGTTGTCTTGTTTAGGACTGTCCAGTAAGGGATGGTTCCAGCCTTATGTTGCAGGGGATTGGGAGTAATCCTCGGTATGTTGACCTAGGCCACGTACTATGACAGGCGGTACTCCGGTAGCCCTACCATTGTATGGAATCCAAAATCCAATGAGTGCCCTCGGTTTTGGTTGTATTACCCACTTTTGTGGCCAGTAGCTGGAATTTAATGAATGTAACAATTTCGGCTATTTTCTATTTACTTGAAAACCCTAGACCTATTATAATATCACTGGATTTCCTATCAAATGTTATGGTTAGCGTAAGGTAAAAACTTTTCCATGTTTATGTGTGGGAAGTCTTATGTGATACCTTTTGTTTTCAAAGGTTTTCAAAACTTAAGCATCCTTAACCTGTTACTCACACCAGACCCATGTCTTACCCAGAGTTTATCTTCTGTTTTCTTAAACTCTTGGGTACTCAAATTTTACGAGTAGCCAAGGGATTTAGGTTAGCTTTGACGAATTGTGGAGGAGCAATGTAGCAGGAGGCTTCAGCGTGTAGATATATAGTATTCCGCTGTGTTGGTTTCTCTGAGTAGTTCCTTGTATATTATTGGGTTCTAGACAGGTGTTTATAATTGTCTAGTATGTGATGTGTAATCTGTGTAACTCTGATAATGGTTGTAAACTATGTAATATTTATGTTATTAATATAATTTATTCATTCCGCTGTTAAGATTCTGTGTTGTTCCTTCTTTCTTCTCTTTCTTTCATCTTTTCTATCCCTTTCTTTCTTTAAGTGGTACGATTTTTTGTGGTGAGAAAGTCGGGTCGTCTCACATGGAAACTGATTACATAAGATGAAATAAAATAAACCAAGCCTAAAATGAACATACAACACGTTAGAATGTCTAATAATAAATCTCGTACGTTATAGAGAAATTACGAGTTTCTCATCAATGTCGAAAGAGAATTGTTAGTAATAACAATTTCCTCGATTGACAATACGTCGTAAAGAATAAAGAATTTGACATATGGCATAATGCTTCAAACCAAAAATGGAAAGTACAATATCAAAACATGATTTTGATAGTCGTGCTAAAAGGGATGTAATCCATCCACTGCAAGTGTATTTTCAAGAAGATCAATATAGGTGAAATTTTATAAAGCGGTGTTAATAGGAAATCACTTCACTGGTTATAATTCACTGGTCAACGAGCTTAAAAGTATTCAGATTATACACACAATTATCGCACAATTTGATTTTGATTTTTGGCAATGTTGAAACAGAACTTCAATATAATAATCCAGAAGAGACTATTTGCATATATTAACCAAAATGTCTCATAGTCATTGGGAGTGATACCATGATCCGTATATTTTAGATTTGATCCAATAGCAGATACAAGGAAGGCGTGCGATAAACATCAAGGTTGAACAAGTATTTTGATAGAGAAATCAAATAGTTTGATTTTCAGTCAAATTTGAAGAAGATGCTTGTGTCTATAAGAAAGAACATCAAAGCTACTAGAATATTTCTTAAACTATAAGTAAAACAACAAAACTTATGATTGTTAATGATGTACCTATGTTAAAAATATTTTAGTTTGATTGTTTAATCTCAACATTAGGTTTGAAAATGATATCTTTTATAGTTAGTATAAAAGGATGTTGGGATAGTCCTATATGATATACATAGACACCATATTATAATATCAATGTGGAGCACATGAGATTGATTCCTTATGCATTTGCAATAGGATTATCACATATGCTATGTAGTCTACTGTAATACCATTCTCTTATGCACCTGGTAAACTAAGCTAATATCAAATATGAATTAATATATATAAATGATAGTTAAGAGTATTAGTTAAGAGTATTCTCTGGTATATACGAAATACTAGAGAAATACATGTGGAAACAATGAACTCCGTTTGAAGGGATATTCAGACTCGAAGTCCATAAGTGATCTCGAATATAATTTGTCAATCTCAAATTCATGTTCAATCTTAGTGAAGGAGCTTTAACTTAGAATTGTTTCAAACGAAAGGTTATGCCTAATTTGACTAAAGGCTAAGAACATCACCTTGAATAACATCGTAGCAGAAGCTGTAGATAAACAATGCAAAACTTTATAGCTGAGCTATGAGTGATTCCAACTGTTAAGAATCCTACGACATTGTTTTGTAAAAACAATGTCGCGATAAGGATAGTGAAAAATTCTGAGCTCACTAAAGTTGAGAAACATAATCCGAAAGGTTCCACATGATATGGGAAGTTTATTAGCCTTGGAGAGAGATGATTGACAGAACATATAATCAAGATAATATAATATATTCGTTCACTAAGGGACTAGCACGATTTTTTTGAGAAAACTGATCGAAGAGATGAGATTGAGATTCCATAATTGACCCCAAATGCAAGTGGGAGATCAAGATAGTTAGAGGTATGCCCTAGGGGAAATTATATAATTTGTTACACATATTGAACTCTACACCCAATCTTGCATTGGAACCGGGCCAGTCCGCAGCGGAATTATGTGTGGATTTCAAAAAAAATCTCTTATTAGATCTTTATTGGGCATATGAAGTCTTATTTATTTCGAACATTTCTAAATTTATTTAAATAAAATCACTTATTTTATTTAAATTTATAAATCATATAGTTTTATTTAATTTTTAATTTATTACATATAAATATACACATATGTACCATATACATATATGTATGTGTGTGCATGTGTAACATCTAAGCCCGTGTGAGGTATAACATGCCCATGTACAAATGTTGGGATTTATATCGCAACAAACACGTTAGGTTATCAGATATATGTTGTATGTTGTCCAAATAAACATATGTATTTAAAATTGTTACTTATAAAAATATTATATGTAAAGTTATATGTTAATTTTGTTTAAATTATTTTATGTATATGAAAATATTTAAAATATATATTTATATATGTGTCTGCATATACAATTTAAAAATATATATGCATATTATTCTAATAAATATTAAAATAATATATATATACATAATATATTTTATTTTATTTCAAATTTGTCTAAATTATGAACCAAATATATATATATATATATAACAAAATTTAATATTTTTAAAATATATATACGTAAATCATATTTATAATATCTAAGTATATATGTATATATTAACAAATTAATTTTTTTATAATTCTCGGATCGTAAATACAACAATATAAAATTTTATTATTAATTTTTATTAGTTAAATATATGTATTAATTGATTTTTTACTCGAAAATAGATAAAATATTAGTAAAAATTATTAATGAACATTTAATTTAAATTTTAAATTTCCAAATTTTTCATATGATCTCAAATTGAAAAAAATCATAATTTTTTTGATTAAAAACTATTTTTTATTAATTAATTGTTTTGCGATAGTTAATTGTACTAATTTTTAAAAATAGCAAAACTATTTTTTTTCATTTTTAGTTCGAGAGCTTTTCTTATGAGAAATTAATTTTATAAAACTTTAAAATAAATTTTGAGCCATATTTTATTTATATGATTTATTGTAACAACTCATAATTTAATGGGCCTAAATTTCGATAAAAATCGAAAACCAAGTCCATAAAAGCACATATTGTTGGGTTTGGTACTTGTAATGAGCATGAACATTATTAGAGATTAATAGAAATCTAAACTCACAACGGAAATAATATAGGATAAGAATAATGACTATGACTACTAGCTTGGAACTAAAGGTATTCCTTGGATAGCAGATTTTCATATCAGCATCAAGCATGAGGGAAAGAAGACTCTCCAGCAACAAAGCACATCCAGCTCCAGTGACCCATTCCTCTAAATCTATCCTATGGGTTGAAATGAGGAGGGGGTTATAACAACTTTTTGATGACCGAAAAAATTTAAACTGTTCATAACATAAACTTATACTGATAGGTTTCCATTTAATTGTTATGTCCATCAAAGTTAGCAATTCTAAACTAACCTTGCATTGCACACACGGTTACATACTTACCCCTTCCCAAGGTATGAAATATTAATAGAGCCATATCAACCACCCTATACTTTCAAACCCATTAGCAACTTAATACTTCTAAATATTAAGAGGGCTTCTATAATACTTTTAAAAGAGAAATGGGTAGCCTATTTCATTTATGACCTCAATTGAGATAGACCTCGTCATTTAAGACCTATTCTCAAGGTGGCTTTCCTATTAATATTGTCAATGGTCAGTGGGTCCTAGCTACAAGACCTCTAACCACTATTTAAGGCTTTTGACATTTAATATCCAACTATTACCATATTTATCGCCGATAAAATCATAGTTATGTAACAAACAGTACTCAAGTCATTTAATATCTTTTACTAGAAGATAGGAAGACTCTGGTCATTTAATACCTTAACTAAGGCAGATCCAATCATTTAAGACCTGTCCCCAAGGCATGCTCCTAAATGATATTATTATTATTTCGGCTTTAGCAATGTAAGAGACTATACCCAAGCCAATTAATACTTCCAAGTGGAAAATAGGTTGACCCCGTCATTTAAGACCTAATTCCAGAAGCGTACTCCTCAATGGTACTATCAAGCTATCATTGCTTGAAAATCTCATTGGGCTACTTAATTCTTCTTTTATAGGAAAGAGGTGTATTTTATGGTCACTTAAGACCGCAAACCTGAAGCGAACCCTTCCTGAGATATCCACTCACTCTTTAATTATAAATATGGCATCTCATTAGGTTACTTCTTTCGGCGGGGAGGCAGACCCTTCAGCCACTTAAGACCTCAACGCCGAGGTAAATCCTTTTTAGAGACATTCTTATTTATTTACTTATTTATTTGGAATCTCATTAGGTTACTAAATACTTCCATTTAGAAGAGAGGCGGACCATTGAGCCACGTAAGACGTCAAACCAAAAGCGAACCACTTTACCCTCACCGTTTCAAATTTCAAATTTGGACCATTTAATACTTTCTAATTAGGAAAGCAAGCCCAATCTCTCACACCGTCACGGGTCGTTGGATTAATGATGCTCACATCAGTAGTAAGTACACCCGACTGTTGATATCCTCATAGCGAAGGCAGTTTTCCCTCGAGTTACTCTACTAACCTCGCATCACTAACCCACTAAGTCCAATTAACTATTCTTAGTCTTTATTTATATTAGCTTAGGTAGACATTGAAATTAGTTTACTAATTCCCTTTTTATTTAAGGCAATAAGATTTACCTTAAATATTTTTCTACCCATAAATCCCTGTTTAATGCTCATAATTGTTAATTTGTCCATAAAATCCTAACGGGCGTAAGACATTTATATATGATTACTAATTTCCAATTAGTAACATTTTACATCTATTCCATTTTTATCAGTCTCATTAGTCCATTTACCTTATTAATTTATTGCAACTTCCACATTTATTACCGCTTATTGGAGTTACAACCTTTTAAATTCTTTTCTTATTAGTTAATTATACTAAATGCTGATATTATACGCAAGCGTTGTCAGTAGCTTTTTATCTAATTATTGTAAGCGCGGTAGTTATGTATAAAGATTCACTTTGATTAAATATATTCTAGTTATATGCCTTTATTAGAATATACTTTTCCATTTAAATTATTGGAATCATGTCTAAAAAGATTATTCATTATAATTTTCAAAATTTAGTCCAAAATAAAAGGTTTAACTTTAAAATGTAAAAGATTGCATCTTTTGAAATTACAAAGAATAATCATTCCTTTTTATTACTGAAATACAAAGTGTAAAATACAATGAATTCATACTTTACACATCTCTTTCTCTTTCTATTTGCATCTATTCCTTATTAGATCAAGCACATTATCTTTCTAAATGGGAAAGAAATCAAACTAATTTACAAATATTAGATGGATCTAAATTCCAGCTATTCCAAAATTAGAAAATTTACATTCTAACAAGATTAGAGTAATAATCCAAATTTATAACATTCTTATACAATCTATTTCAGATTTGGAATAAATTTCATTTAAATTAATATTCTAAATTCATACTTTGGGACTGATTTCTAAATCAGGTTGTATACAATGCTAAATCAATTTATAAACAAGAAATATATGCGATATTTGTTATATTCAGATCGTATTCAATTCATTGCCTACAACTCATATAATTATCCAACTAGGCATAAAAGTCAAATAAACACCAAGGGTAATTTTCATATTATAAAAATCTACAAAAATTATCACTCATCTTTTAAAAACGATCCAAAACTCCAGATCTGAAGTAGAACCTTTGGTTCTTCTCCAAATCCATTTTAATCCAAGAGATATGTATAAGAGGGTGTGTATATATATATATATATATATATATTAGAATTACAAATCTGATAAGAGATTTGAGATATGAAGAGAAAATAGATACAAATATGAATATAAATGACCTTAAATACGCATGTGGTTGATTCTCTTCTCTTCTCCTTTTTATTACGTTTCTACTCTTCTCTGATTTGTATGAATATACATACAAATACCTTATTTTTATAATTTAAAAAGAAAGCGGAGAAGAAGAAATGGAAGAGCTTCGTTGCCTCCTCCATAAAAATTTGAGAAGAGAATGGAGGGTTGGGCCTAAATTTATAGGCGCTAGAATCAAGCAGAACCGTTAGATCGAAGTATATTAAATCCTGGTTGTTTCGGCGTAGGTTTACTGGAACCGCCAAGTCGCTACAAGTCGACGGCCCTTGGGCGACCGGTCGACCGCTAGGGGTCAACTGTCCCCAATGATTGGTCGACCTAGGCCCGGATAATTAGTATGAAAATGTTAATTATTTCTTATTTAGTTATTTGCATTCAGATCATTTTTCGTCCTTAACTTATTCATTTGAAATTCGACCACAAAACTCGAAGTATGAAAGTTGCTTTTTCACCATGAACGCAATGTTGCAAGTACCATGGCCATATTCCATCGTTTGCACAATTTTCATTTTCGAAGTCAATTTAATTAACTAACTAACTACTTAAATAACTAATGCCAAATTACAGGGTAGTACATTCTTCATCCTTTAAAATGAATTTCATTGCCGAAATTTCATCAATGACTAAGTCAACGTTTTGGCTATTAATTATCCTAAACTACACAATTAATGAGTGTACAACAAATTTTGCAACCAAACGTGCATAAGTGCATAGTGTATTACTATATCACTACACAGAGCAGAATGATTCTAAATTGGATCCTCTTATATGAGTGCATCTCTTTTGAAAACATTTAAAAAGAAATATGATACAAACAACGTGTATATATATTGGCGGTTCTATATATATGAAGCTTTTTGAAAAACCTTTTCAATCAAAACCCTCATATTCCTACAAATAGAAGTATGAAGCAATTAATTTTGCATCCACTTTTTATCATCTAATAATCTAACGCATCAAAAAATTGCTTTCTAAACTTTACTGCTACGCCGGAAAAAGGAATTTAAGCGGAGAATTTAACATTCATACCACACTATAATCTTCCTATTCCCATAGTACAGTGGAAATTTCTTCGCTGCTTCGGATTTACTTCAAATTTTAGAAGCATAAAATGCATAAGGAGGCTTGTATTCAAGCTCTATAACGAAATTAAGTCTAAAAATGGACTTGCGCGCGTCGTCGACAAGGTATGAAAATAGAAATTCCAAGCCTAAAATAGCATTTCCCTTGTTATTGCTTGCATTAATCGCATCATCGACCTTAATGCACCGCTAAATCACAAATTCTAACACTATTTTCCTTCCCCACGCCTAATATGTGGCCTTTAAAATTAAAGTTTTTACAAAAACATTTCTCACTTTTCAAAGTTGTACATCATTTGGAAATTAAAATCACAAAATATTTAGACGCACACTTTCCCTTGCAATAAAATTTTGAAAAAAAAATTCTGAAAACAATTTAAGAGTAAAAACTAATCAAAATGCAAGACTTCTTCTTACTGTCTTCTTTTCTTTCTTTTATCAAAAGGAAACTTTTCAGAACAAGGGAAAAAATTTCATAATATTTTTCCTTCTAAATTTTTTTGATAAATTAAGCCAGACTTTCAATGTAGTCGGAAGTCAATTAAGCGCCAAACGCATAAACCAGATTTTAGAATTCTATGACTAATCTTCACCAAAAATTTGACATTTTATTCAAAAATGTCAACACGTCTATTATACAAGAAGTTTAGTTTTTAAGAAGCATGAGCAATGACCCGTGATATCAAAACAGCTTTATCATGTCCTTCGCTAGAATTTCCAACTATTCTAAATTTCTTGTCTTATATTGCATTTACTGTTAGTTAAGTGTCTTTATGAGATTCACATACTTATATAGTTTCTCTAATATGCATACCTATATGAGTTGTTCGCATACGTAGAAAATTAACACAGAAAATGAATTGAAACTCATAATATCATGCGTGCTTTTTATAAGAGACAACTAACAGTTTTATAACCCAAAAGAAAAGAATAAATGCTGGAAATAAAAAGATACAATAATCCTAAATTAAACACCGCTTAAGAACTATGAGAAGTTCTCGCTCCGTAGTAGGAGCTCGAGCCATTGTCACGACCGTGGAATGGTCGTGACATGGCGGCTATGCTTACAATCTCACGCCCTGGGTGATGCTGCTTCGTCCTAATCTCTTGGATCTCTACCTGAACTTATTTGATCGCAGTAAGCTCAGGACTCATGTATCCCTCGATGCCTTGCATTATCCCATATTGTTGGTGTAGGGGCTCAAGTGGTGGTACAGGTGGTACGGCGGGCGGTGAGGAAATATTCATCTTCCTAATGTGGTACCGTCGATGGCGGGAGGGACCTTCTTCACTACTGGCTCTTCGCTCAAATTTACCCCGTAATGCCTAAACACTAGAATGAGCAAGTGACAATACGGAAAGTGAGTCCTTAGGGTACCAACTCCCTGATTGACCATACAGAGCATTAAGACATGAGCGCATTTGATGACTATGCTACCAATTATTGCGTAGGTAATTGCTACCCTCAGAGAGATATAGATATTATCAAGACTCCCCGTCTTTGGAATGAAGTTGTGCTGAATGATGCGCATGATGAGATGGGCCACCAGTCGCAAATTGACGGTCCTCCAATCATCGACATTTCCAGAAAAAATCCGTCGAAGAATCTTAAGGTCATTCATCTCAATGTCGTCCTAATCTGCGCCTACTGTAGATATCTCCAAAATTCTAGCAAGATCATCATCTAGCATCTCAATCCGAGCTCTCTTCATCTCGGACTCAATGTAGCTGTTGTCATCATTGAAATTCTATGCCATCTGTGCATCGAAAAAATGGACGTAGCGTTGGTAATATTCCTACTCAAAAGCCTCGAAGCAGAGGATCGGTGCAAGTCCTACCACGACGAAAAACTCTTCAACCCCAAGAGTGATGAAATCTTCGAACTTCACTGGTCGTCCATGAAGGAAATCAAAGTCCACCATTCCAAAATAGATGGCAATCTTCTGCTCGCTCTGGTCAAGTCAAGCAGCTTCTTGTAGAGTAAGGCCGGGATGACGAGAGAAAGTGCCGCCAATACGTGGCGGTGTCATGGGCTGAGAGACTGTTGGAAATAGGAGAAAAGTGTTTAGATTCGAAGTAGTGGTGGGGTAAGATCTGATGCGCAAGGATTTCTGCATCGGTTGGTAGAGGAATGGAGGAGAGAGGCATTGGTTAAGCGGGGGAAGGGAGAGATGAAATTGGGTTTGGCTAAATATTGAAGAGGTTGAAGAGAGTGAGGGCGTTTGCGGCAGCTAAAGGTTTGGACACGACTAATCATCGCATTCCAGGTTCGGGTTCGGCCCGAATCTACTTAGCGGTCGACTACTGCTAGTCAACCAGTCGATCGCTATGGTCGACCGCTTGGTCGATCCTAGCCCAGATTTAGGCACGGCCTAAAACCTAGACCCAACAGGGTCGGTTAAATTAACATTCTTATGACCGTTCCAGATACCATCTTCAACTTAACTCATCCAGAAAAATTCCGCCTTCCATATGACGGTATCCACCTTACCGTGTAGACTTCCTTGGCAAGATTGTAATAGCTTCAGTAAAACTGCTGCAACCAATAACACTTGAAATATTTCTTCCAATAGCTGGTGAGTTTAACAACACTTCAAACTACACACCCCAAATAAAGTCGAATGCCACTCATATTTTGTCCGTACCTTAAAGAAGAAAATATAAAAACCCTCGGCTTTATAAACTCAAAAGTCAAACTATATTTAAACATTTCAGGGTTTTCAAATACCTTTTTAAAATACAAATTTCTTAAGTTGAAAAACCATTTTCTTGCCAAAAATCAATATCAACCCTTTATTGATATATACATATAAATATTTAAGGATTTAAAGAACAAATCTTTTATAAACTAAAAATTTCTTAACATGACCAATCTAGTGGTATACGTGCTTCTTTGAAAATTAAAATTTCAAAACTTCCTCAAAACATAAATTTCCAAAATATATCTTTGGAAAAAAATCCTTTGAAAACCTCTTTCCGAAAATCTAAGGCATTTTCAAAATATACTTTATAAAAGTTCTCCCATGTATTTTTAGACAAACGAATTGACATTAATTAATCAAACAAAAATTCGGTTTGCCATCAAGGAGGTGATCAAGGAATGCACCCTAGCAAAATTTACTTTCGAACAATTACGACATACCGAATCTAATTTCCCATCCATCTGAAATAATTGTGTCCTCGACTAGAACTCAAAGTCCAAAATCATAAGATGACTAGAATCTCAATCATAAAGTCAAACAACTCCAGTCTCTGAGATTCATCCATATGACGTACTTATGCTCTTTGTCAACTGCGCTTTACACATCGTCGGCACTCCATGTAGTACTTCGAAGTTGGCGTGAAAATCTTAACTCTAAGATATTTCCAACCCATAGTTGCTTCGCCCATTCCTTCGGATTCGAACTACAACTACTTCTATTGTTGGCGTGAATACGTTCTTCCAATTTATCCTAATCTCTTTGATATACTAACCTAGTGCTTTGATGCCAAATGTAACAACCCATACCTTAAAGGGCCTAAATTTCGACAAAAAATTGAAACCCAAGTCTATCAAAGCACAGATCGTTGGATTTGGTACATATAAATGAGCATGAGGAGTATCAGAGATTGATAGAAATCTAAACTTACAGTGAAAACAATAATAGGATAAGAATATTGATTATGAATACCACCTTGGAACTAAGGGTATTACTTGGGTAGTAGATTTTCACATCAGCATCGAGCATGGGAGAAAGAAGACTCTCCAACAATAAATTACATCCAGCTTCAGTGACAGGTTCCTCTAAGTCTATCATGTGAATTGTAATAAGAAGGGGGGGGGTCAAAACAACGTTCTGGTGACTGGAAAAATATAAACTATCCATAACAAAAACTTATACCGATAGGTTTCCATTTAATTATTGTGCCATAAAAGTTAGCAATTCTAGTCTAACCTTGCATTGCACACACAATTACATACTTACCCCTTCCCAAGGCACGACATATTAAAGAAGTCATGTCAACCATCGAATATTTTCAAATGCATTAGCCACTTAATACTTCTAAATATGAAGCGGGCTTCTATGATACTTTTAAAGGAGAAATAAGTAGATTCTGTCATTTATGACTTTAATTGAGGTAGACTCCATCATTTAAGATATATACCCAAGGTGGTTTTCCTATCGACGTTGTCAATGGTCGGTAGGTTCTAGCTATAAGACCGCTAAAAACTATTTAAGGCTTCTAACATTTAATTTTCAACTTTCACCACATTTATCGCCAATAAAAGTCATAGTAATGTAATAAACAGTATCCAAGCCACTTAATTACTTTTACTAGAATATAGGCATACTCTAGTTATTTAAGACCTTAACTAAGTTAGACCCCATTATTTAAGACCTATCACCAAGGCATGCTCTGAAATGGTACTATTGTTATTTCAGCTCTAGCAATGTAAGAGACTGTACCCAAGCCACATAATACTTTTCGGTGGAAAATTGGTAGGCCCCATCATTTAAGACCTAATTCCAGAAGCGTGTTCCTCAATGGTGCTATCTAGCTGTCTTTGCTTGGAAATCTCATTGGGCTACTTAATATTTATTTTACAGGAAAGAGGAGAACTTTATAATCACTTAAGGCCCCAAATCTGAAGCGAACCCTTCCCAAGATATCCACTCACTCTTTAATTATTAATATGGCATCTCATTAGGTTATTTCTTTCGGGGGGGAGGCAGACCCTTCAGCCACTTAAGATCTCAACACCGAAGTAAACTCTTTTTGGAGCATTTTTATATTTATTTATTTGGAATCTCCCTAGGTTACTTAATACTTCCATTTAGGGGAGAGGCGGACCCTTCATCACTTAAGAACTCAAACCAGACGCAAACCCCTATATAGATATCCCTCGCCGTTCTTATTTCCAAATTTGGACATCCAATACTTTCTAATTAAGAAAGCAAGCCCAATCTCTCACGTCGTCACGGTTTGTTGGATTAATATATCTCACATCAGTAAGTACACCCGACTGTTGGTAGCTTCATGGTGAATGACAGTCTTTCGTCGAGTGACTCTACTATCCTTGCATCTCTAACCCACTAAGTCCAATAAATCATCCTAGGTCTTTATTTATTTAAGCTTAGGTAGACATTGGACTTAGCTTACTAATCCTCTTTGTATTTAAGGCAATAAGATTTACCTAAATATTTGTCTACACATAAATTCCCGTTCAATGCTTATAAATGTCAATTTGTCCATTAAATCCCAACGGGCTTAAGACATTTATGTTTGAATACTAATTTAAAATTAGTAACCTTTTATATCTATTCCATTTTTATCAATCATATTATTCCATTTACCCTATTAATTTATTGAAATTTCCACATTTATTACCATTTATTGGAGTTACAACCTTTTAAATTATTTTCTTATTAGTTAATTATCCTAAATATGAATGTTACGTGCGAACCTCGTTATTAGCTTTTTATTTAATTATTGCAAGCGTAGTAATTACGTATAAATATTTATTTTGATTAAATATGTTTAAGTTATATGTCTTTATTAGAATGTACGTCTCCATGTTAAATTGTTGGAATCATGTCTAAAAAGTCATCTGTTATAATTTCCATAAACTAGTCCAAAATAAAAGATTTAACTATAATATGTAAAAGATTACATCGTTTGAAATTACATAGAACAACAATTTCATTCTATTACTAAAATAGATAGTGTAAAATACAATGAATTCACACTTTACATATCTCTTTCTCTTTCTATTTGCATATATTTCCTCTTATATCAAACTATGTATCTTTCTAAAAGGTAAATAAGTCAAACTAATTTACAAATATTAAACGGATCTAAATTCCAACGATTCCAAATATAGAAAAGTTTACATTCTAATAAGATTAGGGTAACAATCCAAATTTAAAACATTCTTATACAACCTACTTCAGATCTAGAATAAATTTCACTTAAATTAATATTCTAAATTCATACTTTTGGACTGACTTCAAATCAAGTTGTTACAATGCTATATCAATTTATAAACAAGAATATGTAGATGATTTGTTATACATATATCGCGTTTAATTCGTTGCCTACAACTCCTATAATTACCCAACTACGTATAAAAATTAAATCAACACCAACGAGATAATTTTCATATTACAACAATCTTTAAAATTCCCATTCACCTTTTAAAAGCGATCCAAATCTCCAGATCCGAAGTAGAACCTTTAGTTCATCTCCATATCCTTTTTAGTCCAAGAGATATGTATAAAATAGTAATGCATGTATTAGAATTGCAGGACTAAGAAGAAATTTAGGACTGGGAGAGATAGTTGATACAAATATAAATATATAGATACCTCAAATACTCACATGGTTGATTCTCTTCTCTTCTCCTTTTTATTAGATTTCTACTCTTCTCCGATTTGTATGAATATAGATACAAATATCTTACCTTTATAATTTAAAAAGAAAGTGAAGAAAAAGAGATGGTAGAGCTTTGCTACTGCCTCCATAAAAATATGAGAAGAGAATGGAGGGCTAGGCTTGAATTTATAGGCGCTAGAATCAACCAGAACCGTTTGATCGAAATATATTAAATCCCGGCCATTGCGGCCAATGTTTACTAGACCGCAAAGTCGCCACTAGTTGATTGCCCTTGGGTGATCGGTCAAACGTCCCCAATGATGGGTCATCCTGTGGGCCCAGATAATTAATATAAAAACGTTAATTATTTCTTATTTAATTATTTTCGTTCCGATTTCATTTTTCGTCCGTAACCTCTTCGTTTGAACTTCGATCGCAAAACTCCAAATATGAAAGTTGCTCAAAAAAACGCAATTGTGCAAGTACCATAGTCATATTCCATCGTTTACAAAAATTTCATTTTCAGAGCATATTTAATTAACTAACTAATTAAATAACCAACGCCAAATTATGGGGTGTTAAATTTATTTATATAGTATGTTAATTTAATTAATATTTAATAATTATAAAAATATTTTGTAGCTGTCAAAAATTATTATTACTATAAATATGCATGTATAAAATTATAGGATCAATTATTACCATAGAATGATATTATAATTCAATATGAAACAATCATATATTTATATATATATATGATATATGTATATATGTATAAAATAATAAAATTATGATACTATTATATTTAAAAATTCGATTTTCCATATCTGATATTTAATTAAAAAACTGATTTTTTAAGTGAATACATGCATATAACAAATCTAGCTTGTGGCGACAACAATACATATAAGTGTCTCACCTAACTAATAATATATATATATATATATATATGCATGTAATGAAATACTAATAAACAATTATATGTTATAATATAGTGAATAATGTACCTGAGAACCAATTTCTTTTATTACACCATGTAATGATGAACTCTCTCCTCTTACGAGCTTATCGATTCGATAGTGTAACGACCCGTATTTTTAACTGTTTTAAATTAGAGTATTTGATATAGTTATTGAATAAAATGGTTAAAAATAAAATTTAATGATTTATTATTGTAGTTATCGGATATGAATTTGAAAAAAAAAATCTTAAAATAAACAATTCTGGAAATTTGGGAATTGTTTATATTGAAATAAATTATATGTATCGATGGTATTTATGATAAATAACTGGAGTTGAATAATACATGTGAATTATATAATCTCTAATGCGTATTAATTTATAACATGTCCATACGAGGCCGGATTTGAGTATGGATTTTTGCATTGAAATCGTGACGATTTCATCTACATTATGGAGCTGGATTCAAAATGTTTGGAGAGTATGGATTTTTATGATTTAATCCGAAGTGAGTGTTTTATGCACACATTCGACTATTTTATTTTTATGTTAGTAGAAAAAAATTATGTCGTGAAGTAATTCAAATTTATGATGGTTGTTGGGTAAAATATAAAGTGACATTTAATTGACATCTGATTAATTTATTTAATTTAAATTGATAGTTAAAATTGAATTAGAACTTAACTACCAGTAAAATTCCAAATTTATTGGTGATTGGTTCATTGTTGTGATTATTGACCGTTTGGATGATGGTTTGTGTTGGATGAAATTTAAGTGATATTTTGGATGTTTGGTTATATTTAATATGTTATTTATCATCCTGTATGTTATTTACCCTATATAAAACTGTAAACTGAATTATTTCAAATGAATTAAGAAATAGATTGAAATGATATATACCTATGGCATATATTTTGGATTTGAAATGATATATATCCATTCCTGAATTTAATTGAAATAAGTAATTCACTTGGCTATAAGATAAAGAATTATATACGGATACCAGATTGGTTAAATTAAATAATTTTAAAAAAATTGTTTTGAAATTATTTAAATGATCTGATTTTAAAAAATGAAAAAAAATCGAATTTATGGGAATTAAATTATTTTCGAATTGGAATTCGGAATGTTGAAATTTAAATTTGAAAAGGAACTGTTTAATTAGTCGAAGATGAGATTTTTAATTTATAATGGGAATATGATGTGAATTTCATAAAATTGATTTGTTTTAAAAGATTGGATTTTTACTCAAACTTTGAATATTTCTAAGTAAAAGGTGATATAAAATAATATTTCAAAATTGAGCTCAGAAACTAATTTTATTTGAAGATTTGGATTTTAAATTGAATATAAAGGTAAATTTGGTTTAAGTGCTTTGAATCGTTATTTTGGAAATCGAACTCGAATTGATATAAAATTGAAATGGTTTTAATTTGAAATTGGAATTGAAATTGGAATTGAAACTAATTTGAAATTGGAATTTAAATTAATTTGGAATTGGAATTTAAAATAATTTAGAATTGAAACTGAAATTAATTTGAAATTGTAATTTAAATTAATTTGGAATTGGAATTGAAACTAATTTGAAATTAGAATTGAAGTTGATTTAAAATTGGAATTTAAATCAATTTGGAATTGGAAGTGAAATTAATTTAGAATTGGAATTGAACTTAATTTGGAACTAGAATTGAAGTAAAATTCGACTTGAAATCGGAATTGAATTGATTAAATTGAAATAGAAATTGGAACTGATTTGAATTGAAAATTTTGGAAAGTGAACAGGTTTGACTTTGAAACTATTTTTATTATAAACGGTTTAAAATTTTATATTCTTTAAATATTCAAATTATTTTGATTTCAAAATATTTTACTATATAAATCATTTTTATTACTCAAACTATTTTTTATTTAACTATTCTAACTATTTAATTATTTTAAAACTATTTAAACTATTTTCTACAAATTCAAGCTGGTCAAAAGGGTGAAATGTTTGTATTTAAATCTTGGATTTATATGCGAATTAGGTTAATGTGAAGCTATAACTTAAATTGAATTTCGAATTAAATTTTGAAGTGAAATTGATATATCGAATTGAATTGATATTTTGAAGTAAAATATGATTTGTGAAGCGAATATGATATTTCGATATCAAATACGAATTGTTTTCGAAATATAAAGAACCAATCGGTGTGTAAAACGATATTTGATTATAAAAGAGGTCAGGGCCACTTATTGGCATACTCATTGTCAATATTGGAGCCGCTTTAACAACTGTGTATGTGGTAGATGATATTTAGAACATAGTGGTTGATTTGGCAACATTTACTGGAATGAAGTAAGAGAATGATGATAGATAGCCTTGACAATTGTATCATAATTAAAATGACTAAAAATGAGCCTATGTCTTGCCAATGAGGTTAGCTACCTCTAGCAACATTGATCGCTCGTATTACTGTTGTGCTTTTTGACTCGATTGGTGCACATTTTGTTGGTTGGACTTATTGTCGCGATCAGCCACGGATGAGTTACGACCAGGCAGAAAGGGTAAACTGGTAGAATCCTACCTTGGGCATTGGCTCATGTGCCTTGTTATATTTATCCCTATACGAACCCATTACGACTTTGGTTTGAACCTATAAAAATGTGTTAAGGTGGATCAATGTAAAGCCTTAATGCTATTTTGATATTTATTTTAATGATAGGCATTATCTATTATAGCGCATATTATTATATATAAAAATAGTTAACGGATCCTTAGGAGATGGAAAAACCCGTAACATCTCTTAAGTTATTGCACTCATATTTGTGATATTGATTTAACTTACATAAGAGTATTTTAGTCCTGACTCGAGTGTTTTGTCTTTTCATTACGCTCGGGTCAGTCTTGAGTTTTTTCAGTGTATTGAAAAATTTTCACTGGAAAACGAAGGTAATGATTTTGGCATATTACTACTAGTATTATTATTCCATTATTCATGTTATAATGTATATTGATCGATTATCTCTTATGTGTAAATATATAACTCTAATAAATGTATCTAGACTATAATCAAATGTATGGTAAATAACTTCATGAACTGCTATTTGATTATTAAGTTTTATTGTTTCCGCTGTGAGATTCTATGGTTTTTTTCTTCTTCTTTTTCTTATTTTTCTTATTTAACCCATTTGATTATCTACCTTTCGGATTGTTTAATTTGGACATATGTGGATTATTGTCGATTTAAACCTTCTGAAATATGATTCGTCACAGTTGGTATCGAAGCCAGGTTTAGCGATAACCTTGACTTTGTGGTGTTTGACTCATTAGAGATAGGGTAGTAATACCCTAGAATGAGTCTGTTTGAGTGTGTGTGTGTGTGTGTATGAGAGAGCGTACATGTTAGTATTATAAATTGTTTTATATTGTGTTCACTTGTCTTTTGAGTTATTTATGAACTTTGGTCGATGCACGAGATGATGTGTTATCGATAGAGGTTTCTAAACACTACAACGAGGCAAGTCGACATAATTTTGTTTTAAAATCGAGTAAACGAAATAATTTTACCTAAATCATATTGTATATATAACAGGTTAATTATTAATGAAATTATTGTTAGGAGATGAGATATTTAGTTACCATCTATTATTGGTTGAATTAAAATAAAAAACAAATACTTAGTAAATTTTATTTTATGAAGCATTTGATAATTAAATTAGATTGAAATCAATTAAAATAAGAAGTTCTTAAGATGACCAAGTTGTAAATTAATTAAATATTTTGTTAAATAAGTTAAGGAAATTTTGTATAAGTATATTTATAAATAGCTTATATATAGAAATGATTTTTAAAATTGAGAATTTTAGAATTAAAATCCTTTTGTTTTCAAAATTTGTTTTTGAAGACTTTGAAATTAATATTAATATTATTTGAAAGAGTTTTGACTAGGAAAATATTTTGAAAAGAATTTTAAAGCAAATAAAAGCATTAAACTCACTTGGTCGTTGGGAAATAATTCTAGTGATGACTACAGCATCACCAGTATTCATTCCGGATTTTCGGGTGAGAATTGCTACCGAAATAAATTTATTTTCGATTAAAACGAGTTTTGATTGTGAAAGAAAAATATATTCTATGTATGATTTAGTAAATATATGAAATTTGTTTAAACTTGTAATTGAAAATAGTATATAAGAAATAAGTTATAACTTATAAATTTGAACAGAAAAATAAACCAAATTTAAAATGGTTAAATTTTGGTTAAGCAAACAAAGGAAAATTTTGAATTTGAGATACGAAATAAAATAATTGGCTTAACATTGTTAAATCAAATGGAGTTAGTGAAATTAAGTAAATAAAATGAAGCCTAACTTAAGAAGCTTAAATAAAATGAAATGTATTTGAAATGAATTAGATAAAATGAAATTTGAATGAATAAATTGTATAACTTATAGATTTGAGAATTACTAAGCTAAAAACGAATTTAAATTTGTTGAATGGGAATGATGAGAAAATTTAACTTGAATAAATTAAAATAATGAGCAATGGATTAAAATGAAATGAAGTTTAACTTAATGTTAACTGAATTAGATATTAAGTGAAACTAGATAAATTAGTAAAGTGAAGTAATTCCGCTTAGGCTACAAATGAATTAATAAAATGAATACAACTTGAATATAAAATAAAATGCGAAGAAATTGAATAAAAATAGTTGACTGTAAGTAAGATTAATACGGTTAATTGAATTTAATTTAAATTGGATATAAATAAATAAATTACAAGTGGAGTAGTCTAAATAAAAATTGAATGTTAACTAATATAATATGGAATAAGTTAGTGGAATAAATTATAAATTGAAGTTAACTTAAGAGAGGTTAAATGAATTTATCATGAAAGAAAAATATAAAATTATTAATATGAATTGAGATATAAAAATAAAATTTAATTTAGTAAATTAATAATATGAATTTGAATAAAAGAAGTGAATCAATGAGTAAAAAAATCACTTAAGATATGAAGTAATGATAATAAACGAGACCGTGTTGTATAAAATATTTATAATGAATTTGGATGATTCATGAATGATGTTGGTATAAAAAAAGGAAAAAAAAGAAGACAGGATAAACTAAGTGGAAACAAATTTAACTTTATTATGGTTAAATGGAATAATTTTATAAATGATTCACCAACGAATTTATATGTAGGTCAAAGAAATTTTTTTGAATATTAGTGATGCATCCTTAAAACCAAAGTTAATTCAAATAGCATACTCCCTAAAAAAAGTTGTAAAGCGGGTCCCTATAATTATTTTACTGTAGCATCATGTATATTTCGTGTTTTTTTGCGCCAGTGCTTAAAAAAATTTCAAAAAATTGTAAATTTTATAACTAGGTTTCTAAAAGAATAAAAAAGAAATTGCGGACATATTTGCAATTGTTCCATATAATTGCATATACATCTGCTATTATTCACTGAATAATTGCATTCGATAAACATCTTAATAATTGCAGATATGTATGCAATTATTCCATATATTTGTAGACATGTATGCAATTATTCACTGAATAACGGCACCTTGATTTAACAATCAGGATATTTACATAAATATCTGCACTTATTTCTTAAAATTGCGGACATATCTGCAATTTTTAGTCGCAAAGGCATGCTATCCAGAATAAGTGCAGACATGTCTGCAATCATTCTCTAAAATTACATACATGTCTGCAAGTATTCCTAAAACATACTATGTGTCATTTTCCCCCTTGTCATCCTTGTTTTTTGATTTTTTTGACACGAATACGAAAATAAATATTAAATGAAAAAAGTTTTAAAATCTGGAAGTTTTTTTTTATTATATGTTTTTTGATGATTTTTGAAAAATAAGGACCTAATTTACGTACTTTTTTCCACTGGGGATTTTGTGAATTTTGAAACTATCAAGGACCTATGCTAAAAGTAATAAAAAAATTAAAACAATTGGAATTACACAAGTTGAATTGAATATAATGAATTTGTAACGAATGTTAATAAACCAAAAGAAATCCATGGAATGTAAACCAATTAAATGTGGATGAAACAAATGTAAATAATTGAAACAAATTGATTGAATGTAATATATATTGAATTGTAATCAATCAAATGTGAATGTAATGAATATTGGTGGATTGAAACTAAATTAATTAATATAAATCAATTAAAAGCGAATGAATTGAATATAAATCCATGGTATGATGAACGAAATAAATATAATAAGTGAATGTGGATCAAGTTAAAATACATGGAATGTGGTATGGAATTAATTTACTTAAGTGTAATTAATTATATGAATTGTTGAAATGAAATAATGGAAGTAAAAAAATGAATGTAACTATAAACGAGTGTAAATTAATAGATTGTGAATTTATCAATGTTGATATGTGCAATGTGCAAGCAAATAAATTAGTAGTAAATAAATTGAATGAAAATAAATTAAACATGAATCTAATTGAATAAAAGTTAGGAATGCAAATAAATTGAAATGATCAATTAAAATGTTAATGAAATGCATGTAAATAAAAAATGAAGGGTGTAAATAAAAAAATTGACATTGGATAATGTAAATTCACATGGTTATGAATTAATTGGATGGATATTGATGGTTGGATGATTTCTGTTGTTTCAAATATTATTTTACTTGGATGATATTATTTTTAATCTTGTGTACTATTCTTAAGTACACATCTTATAGGAAGTGTTTAACTCAAGTTCACTGATCATTAATCATTCTTTGTCCAACAAATATCGATTAGTCCTTATCAATGCATCATAATGTATTATAAGGAGATGTGACTTCTGAGATTGAGTCATTTATTCATTTTACGTACGTTTGGTGCTCTTTCAAGATACTCACCTATTTTATCAAATTGAATCATTTTTATCGCATATTATTTCACTTGCTTCCTTTTTATATTCTATGAGCTTATCATAGTCTTATACTTGTGTATCAAATGCACATGTCCATGTTTGTGATAACTCATTGGTGAATATGACGAAGTATACGAAACTGTTTTGATGTTAATAGACTTATGATTACATGCATCTATGTATGTCAATTCGAAATGTTTATCAACTCTTATAATGTTCCCACTAAATGTGTGCATAGCCTTTAATTGTTTGCAATATAATTAACTAGTACTGTCTGATTCATAGTCATATAATAAAAAATTATTTCTCGAAACCATGACTTAGTCTATAATACCACAATAATTGTAGATGCTTCAGTATTTTCCAATGCATCACTTTTGTTATGAAAACAAATGTCATGTTATAATTTTATTTCATAAAAAATATGCATAATATTCTCATTGAAATATAACCATGTTATTTCATAAATAATGTTTGGTATGTTTTACGAAAATAATTTTCGTAACTTAGTGTGACCAATAAGTGTTACATGGCACTCTCCTACTATTTCCGTTATTGCTATAATGGTGTACCGTATTCAGAGGTCATCATTCACTTAATATAGATTATTTATTTCATTTACTGTAACTAGCTCATAGTGGTGAGCTCTTTGATAAAATATCTTGAAATCAAAAAAATAAATCTTATTAAAAAAATTCTCTATATGAAAATACATTTCAGAATAGAAATTGTAACGACCCGTAAATATTGACAATTTAATTTGTTTATTTAATAGGATTTTTGTAATTTATTTTAGTACAAAAAATAAAAGGGGATAAATAAATGTTAAAATGAAGGCTAAAATAAATTATGTAAATGGTGACTTAAAACCTATTTACAGAAATTTGAATAAAATCCAAATGAATTAACTAGAAAAAAGATTCTTACCTGTATATAAAATTTAATATGAGAAATTAATGAAAATATTAAATTGATTTAAATGGAATAAAAGAGTGTAAATGGTAATTAGAATAAATTAAGGAATCATGTTATTGCAAGTTAACAATTTACGACGTGAATGAAATTCCAATTCATTAAAATCATTTAAATGTATGATTTGATTTAAATGGAATATGAGAAAAACAAATGTAAGGATTTAATTTATATATATGTTATTTATTCAGGATATTGAATAAAATTGGGAATCCAATTGAAATTAATGGTAATAATGTTGGTATTAGCTAATAAATTAAATTTCAATGCAGTACCCATAAATGAATGTATGAAAGTGTATACTAGGTTATTTATCAAATAGAAGGAAAGGAAAATAAATATCAAATTGATTGATGAATAAATATGCATTGAATAGTTGAATGTAAAGTTAATGATAATTGTATAAAATCAATAAAAGACAATAAATGCAATGATGGTGGGTTATTAATAAAAGTGAATAGGGAAATGATTGTTATAGTAAGAATGGAATTCCGACTTGTTGGAATGGAGTAAATACACTTAGTAATAAATTTAGTATAGGAAAACGAAATGGAAATATTGAATTAATTAATTCATATATATAGAGTAAATGGCGATTATTGGATTGTAAATAATAAACTTATTAAAGGTGATCAAGAGTTGTGACCACAAGTTATTATGAGTGATACATATATATATTTAATTGATTCAATTGATTTGGAAATCATTGCAATAAATATAAATTAAATGTGACGTTAAATAAATTAAGGTAATAAATGGAGAATAACGTAAATGTTCTTCATAAATATGATGATTTGTGAATAAAGAATGGAAATAAAGTTTCTTTAATATATCGAAATTTAATTTACTATAAAGAGGTTAATTGCAATCAAATGAGTTAAATGTTTAAACGGGAATCAAGCTTATGTATTTATTTGGATTTATTGCAATTAATTTAAAATTTAATAATAAAATTTTACGTTAATTGCAAATTAAGTTGAAAACGTGAAATATTTATGTGATAATCTTAAATCCAATGTTTGACACTTCTATTTGAAATTATGAACGGAATAATAATTTATTTATTTAACTAAATGGAATTTTTAGGATTTTATTTATAATTTTGTAAATTAAATGAAGTTAATTATTAAAAGTGAGATTAACATTTGGAATTGATAAATTTATCTTCTCCATATGGACATTTAAATTTGTTAAAATCATTGTAAATGTTTGAGTAATATAAAGATGATAAGATTGTCAATTTTAGAATTTAAAATATAAAATTTGATATAATCAATTTGTTTAATTTATTTAATTAATATAAAAATAGCCATTTTTGTCACGGACTCGGATTTCGACGAAACCAGATTCATCGGATCCGTAACAGTGAATTATTGTAGGCAAGTTTCGTAGCGATCGGACTTGTCGTTTGATCGTACGAACGCGAAACGCCTTAAAATCAATTTAATTAAAAATCAATTTGAAAATCAATTTGGAAATATTATTTTCAGCATAACTTCTTCATACGATGGAATTTGGACGTGAAACTTTTTCCATCGCGTTCAGAATATTTTAAATTACCTATTTTGATATATGGGTTTACCCAATTTCGTTCCGGGGTCAGAACGGGCTTTTTGGGCCATGTTAGCGTTAGCACGTATATTCAACAGATCCATCTATTCAAATTTCCAACCTATCTATATAAACCCAGTTATAAACCCTAGCCTCCATCTATGCTCATTTGTTTGTGCGTTCATTTCTTCAGCTCCTCCTCTTTCCAATGATTGCAAACCCTAGATCTAAAATTCAAATTTCAAAAATCAAATCCAAAGCCTAAAATTCAAAATCCTCAGAAAAATCTCAAAAAATATATATATTGTAGATCTCATCGATACGAATCTACTCGTGGTTTCTGTTTTTGCAATTGATGCTCGATTCAACGACAAATCGCGGTCAAAATTGGATTTTTGGGGTTTTAATCGGAGGTTCAATCGATCAAATCAGGAGAGGGGTTTTGTAGAGCTCATCGTTGGGAGTCTATCGGTAGTCTTCGCTCGGTCTCGAACGACGTGTGGTGACTGGGATTCACGTTTTAGTGTTTGGAATACCCACGCGTTGCTCGGCGGCGGTTTGTTGCTGAGGTGTCGGAGGGGGGGTCTCGGTGCGGCGGTGAGAGGTGTGGCGATAGGAGGTATGCGGCAGAGCTCGGGTGGCCGGTGGCTTTGGGGTTCGGTGGTCAACATGCGGTCAAGAGGGAGTGTAGCGTTTCGTTCGAGCGTGTAGGGTTGCGTTCGTTCCTGAGCAGGAAGATAGAGTGCAGTGACGTGGCGCCTTCTGGTTGGTAGGTGAGGTTTGTTTTTTATTTTTTTATTTTTCTATTTGTTAAATTTTGATTTCAAATTCGTTCGAATAATCATAACTTTCTCATACGACCTCGAATTTACCCGTGCATTTTTTTGTTAGGATGGTAATAAAATTCCGGAGATTTTGACGCTAGTTTGGACGGATTTGGAGACTGTCAAATTTTTGGGTTTAAATCGGATTTAAATTCGATTTAAATTCAAAAGGTGAGTGTTTTAACCCACTCACAACTTCTAAAATTTCTTATGTTTGTTAAATTGATTTTAGATATGAGTAGAAATTTATTTATCACTGTTTGACATGTTTTATCCATCATCTCTGTTAAATCGCGTTTATTTAATTTAATTGTTAATTAATTTTATTATTGCATATAAATTTGACAGTTAAATTTGTTTATTTGCATAAATTGCTAGTTAAACAGTTATTAAATTTATTTTGAATATAAACTGTTAGTCAATAACTGTCATTTATTTCCTGTTATATTGCATATGCTATATATTGATGTTGGTTTAAATTGACGATGATTGAAATAAATTTTGTGATGATTAAAATAAATTGGTTGATGATTGATATGGGCTAAATGGATGATGTGTTCTATCTTATATAAACTGCAAGTTATCATGCATTTTAATTTCATTCGGGATTGCAGTTTGAAATGATGTACAACCGCATTTTTATTTTAAACTACGGACTGAAATGATAAATATCCGTATCACTTGACCATAGGAGAGAAAATTATATACAGGCACCGCGGTGTATATATATATAATTATTTTGAAATGATTTTTATGGTTTGGGTATGATACGGTTTAATAAATATTGAATTTTGATATGATATAAATATATTTTATATATATACATATATAGTTAAATTGTGAATTTAAGCTATGCATAAATCTGTTAAAGAGAAATGAATAAATTGAAAAATGGAATTTGATATTTATATTATACGATTTAGTATGAGTTTAAGTTCTTGTATATATACACATAGAGTTATAAATGATTCAAATAAATTAAGATTGAAAGATAAATTGGAATTTCAATTGGAATTGAGCTTATTTGAAAATTTAACTCCATAAGTTGATGTTAACTTATTAAAATTGGAAATTTTAAAGGTATGATATTTATAACTGGATTTAATGAATAATTCTAGTAAATAAATGGAAGGAAATTTTAGTGTTAATAAATTTAGTTTATTTTAAATGGTTATGGATTTATCATATAAACCTTTCAAACTAAATAATAGGAAAATGAATTGTTGGTTTGAAATTCCCAACCTTAGTTTTGAAATTCATTAAATTCTTAAAGTTTGAAAATATTGAAAATTGAAGTGTTTTATTCAAACTGAAAGTGAATCTAAAAGTTATGGGTTTAGACTGAATTTAAAGTGAATAAAAATTGTAAAGGCATGGAAATTATTTACTTTATAAAGAAATTTTAAATTCAACTGTTTTATTTTATATACTATTGAATATCCAAACCATTTAAGTTGAAAGTTATGGTTTTAAAACTATGGATTTCGAAGTATTATGTTGAAAGTAAAAAAATTCAAATATTTGGTTTCATGGTATTATAAATTTTAAAAATGGCATGATTTTGGAAAAGAAATATATTTGAAATAAAATGGTATCATACTTATCTGGGTTTTTTTAAAGGAAATGATATCGTATTTATGGGTTTTGAAATGGATAATTATTTTCTGGTTTTAAAATATAAACTATTTTAAAGACCGCGGTGTTATAATAACGTTTGGTTGTTAAAGAGACCGGGATCGGAAGTTGTCATACTCTCTGCCAACTCCGAAAACCACTTTAACAACCGTGTACGCGGTGGAGATTCCAGAATGAAGTAGGTTGGTGGCGGCGTTTCCTGTAAGGTAAATACGTGGACCCAATTCCTGTGAGTTGGCATAAGGTGGCTAAAACAGGAGCAATTGACGGGTTAATAAGGTAGCACCTTTGATCGGACACATCCCTTCGATATTATACTTTGACTCTTGGATTGATTCGGTGGCCACTTTTGATTTTATTTAGGGGTGTGGCTCGAGGTGGGCGGTAGCCGTGTGCTACGCGTTACCACCGACCCGGAAGCGTAATTGGTATATCTACCCTGGCATTGCCTAGTTGTGCCGTGTCACCTACCCTATCGCGCCTTGTACGAGTTTTCATTTGTGTTGTACCTATGGAGTGTCTTCTCATAGTCTTCCGATCAGGAGATATGCAGGCACTGTATAGACTATTGGCATTATTTTTGTTAAGGGTTATACGGGTAACCCCTTAACGCTATTTAAAAGTAAGTTTATTTTATAAATAGACACTATTATAATAGCGCAATATACTACATAGTAAATAGTTTAATGGATCCTTAGGAGATGTAAATCCCGAGCATCTCTTGAGTTACTGCACTCATATTTATTTCTGTTAATTTAACTCACATAAGATCTTTTAGTTCTAACTCGAGTTTTTTTGTCTTTTCAAATTCGCTCGGGTCAGTCCGAGCGTTTCAGGATCGAAGACTTTAGCTAGGACGAAGACGGAAATTTCTACTATTATTATTTACTATATTCCACTACACTATTTAATTCCGCTGCATTGATTATGATTGGTATGTGAACTCTGATATTTATGTAAATATAATCAAATGTTTTTGTAATACAGCTTCATGAACTGTATATTTGATTATTATATTTATCCTTCCGCTGTGAGATTTTGTTTTGTTTTTTTTCCTTCTTGTTTTTCTTATTTACCCCATAACAATCCGCCCTTGCGTATGGTTTGAATTGGCACGTGTGTTGATTTAAATCGTGCGAAAAGGCGGGACATTACTGTTGGTATCAGAGCTTTGGTTTAGCGATAAACCTTAGCTTTGTGGGGTTTGACTCTTTACTAATAGGGTAGTAATACCCTATGGGAGTCGCTGAGTGTATATATATGAGAGAGCGTATCTGTTAGTGTTATAAAAGTTTTTAATATTGTGTTAATCTATTCCGTTTTGTATTTATAAATTCTTGTTGATGCATGGGACGCATGTGACATCAATAGGGATTTCTAAACACTTAATAGGACAGACCGACATAATATTTGTTTTATATAGGTGAATGAAATAATTTTGCCTGTTATATTTTTTGTATATAAAATTAAAAAAAATTCAAATGATATCTATATTTGGTTGCGATAGATTGGTTGTTAGGTATTAAAGTGTAAAAAAAATAGAAATAAGATTGAAAAATAAAATAAATGAAATTTGGAAATTTAAACTTAAGATCCGGGGTTTTGAAATTTCTTTCGAATAAATTTTGGAATATAATAATATTGTTTATAAGGACTTTCTGATATAAATATTTCAATGTAATTCAGAAGAATTGTTTTAAAAAAAGGATTTTTGAGAAAATAAGTTTTGTACTTTCCTCTCTGTCGCTGGAAAATAATTTCAGTGATGGCGGCCGCATCATCGACTTTCATTTTCGAGTTTCAAAGGGGAAAGGCCACTGTAGTAGTTTTACTGCAGATTCATTTTGAAAAATATATATAAATTTTGAATTGTTTTAAATATAATTAGAGGTATATAAGTTATAAGAATATATTTATCTATTATTTTAAAATAATTTGAAATTTAACCCGGTATTTAATTCTTAAATTTCCATTATTAATTATTTCAATTATTGTAGTGAAATAAAAGGTAAGTGATTAATAAATTGAAACCTCTAATTTAGAGATTTAATGCAAAGTTATAAATGGGAATTAAAGGAAATTTGAAATTTGTAACATATGAAGTAATATTGTTGAATATTAAATTTAATTAAAGGATGAGATAAAACTTGGATAAGTTCATTTGCATTTTCTTTAACATATATAACTTACCAAATATAAATGGTTGAAATGTTAAATAAGGGATTGGAATAGAATATTATACAAGTAGAAATTTGAATAATGAAAACATTCAATGAAATTGCTGTTAAATGATAATTTAATGTTATAAACTTAAGTTATAATTGAAGTTTTACCAAGTAATATAATTAAAGGTAAGTATGACAAATAGATGATTATAAACTTAAGTAATTAAGTAATAAATAAATGAGGACATGCAATAATAAATGAATGAATAATTATAACGTAACAAAAGAAAATGGCATGACCTGAGTTAATGGGATTAAATAATTATAGGTAATAAGTAAAATTAAATGAAGCAAACATTTAATGAGTAAATGTAAATTTAAAGGATAGATCACTGTATAAGAAAAAACGAAATCAAACAACAAAGGTATGTAATGGAATTAATAAAAAGTTAAGTTGATTGTTGTTTGGATTGTTGTTGTTTGGTTATGGTTGTTTGGGGAAGATACTTTAAAATTGGGATTGGATGAAAGAATAATCTATTTAGTTTTATCTAAGGCTGTTGAGTAAACGATGCGCTAGTAGTTTATTCTTCATTCCGTATAATTTTAAAGGTTTTGAACCCGAACAACTATTTATTTGTTTGGTTGAATGGTTGCTTTGAATTTGTTGTGTATGCTATTCGTCGAATTGATGGTTGTTGTACTGATTTGTTGTTAGTAATTGAAACCACTTAAATAGTTCACTTTATATAAATTGTTAACCCTTTAGATTTTATAAGTGTTTATAAGTGAAATGCAGGTTATGGAAGCAATTGCTACTGCTTTTGGTTCAATAAATTTAGCGTAAGTTGCCCAACAAATAGGTACGTTTTCGGATTACGGTTTATAACGCTATTTTATATATTTTCCCGTGTAGGGATATATAATATTTTGGAAAATATATGTTGTATATTGTTATATTTTGATATTATATTTTCTCCCGAGCCTCTCCGTACAAAGGAGACTCTGCCAAAATTTTCCGTAAATTTTGGACTTAGAAAATTTTGAAAATGTTTTACAAACTTTAATAATGTATGTATAAAAGATTTAAATGGGTATAAAGTGGTATATTTTATTTTAAATTATTTTATTTGGTAAATTATTGTTTATAAGTTAGTATTTGAATAGGATGTATTGTTTATTCAATTCTTCCTTCTCCTTTCTTTTACTTTTCGGGGACGAAAAGTTTTGAGTGGCGAAGAGTGTAACGACCCGTAAATTTTGACAATTTAATTTGTTTATTTAATAGATTTTTGTAATTTATTTTAGTACAAAAAATAAAAGGGGATAAATAAATGTTAAAATGAAGGCTAAAATAAATTATGTAAATGGTGACTTAAAACCTATTTATAGAAATTTGAATAAAATCCAAATGAATTAAGTAGAAAAAGGATTCTTACGTGTATATAAAATTTAATATGAGAAATTAATGAAAATATTAAATTGATTTAAATGCAATAAAAGAGTGTAAATGGTAATTGAAATAAATTAAGGAATCATGTTATTGCAAGTTAATAATTTACGACGTGAATGAAATTCCAATTCATTAAAATCATTTAAATGTATGATTTGATTTAAATGGAATATGAGAAAAACAAATGTAAGGATTTGATTTATATATATGTTATTTATTTAGGATATTGAATAAAATTGGGAATCCAATTGAAATTAATAGTAATAATGTTGGTATTAGCTAATAAATTAAATTTCAATGCAATACCCATAAATGAATGTATGAAAGTGTATACTAGGTTATTTATCAAATAGAAGGAAAGGAAAATAAATATCAAATTTATTGATGAATAAATATGCATTGAATAGTAATTGAATGTAAAGTTAATGGTAATTGTATAAAATCAATAAAAGACAATAAATGCAATGATGGTGGGTTATTAATAAAAGTGAATAGGGAAATGATTGTTATAGTAAGAATGGAATTCCGACTTGTTGGAATGGAGTAAATACACTTAGTAATAAATTTAGTATAGGAAAACGAAATGGAAATATTGAATTAATTAATTCATATATATAGAGTAAATGGCGATTATTGGATTGTAAATAATAAACTTATTAAAGGTGATCAAGAGTTGTGACCACAAGTTATTATGAGTGATACATATATATATTTAATTTATTCAATTGATTTGGAAATCATTGCAACAAATATAAATTAAATGTCACGTTAAATAAATTAAGGTAATAAATGGAGAATAACGTAAATGTTCTTCATAAATATGATGATTTGTGAATAAAGAATGGAAATAAAGTTTCATTAATATATCGGAATTTAATTTACCATAAAGTGGTTAATTACAATCAAATGAGTTAAATGTTTAAACGGGAATCAAGCTTATGTATTTATTTGGATTTATTGCAATTAATTTAAAATTTAATAATAAAATTTTACGTTAATTGGAAATTAAGTTGAAAACGTGAAATATTTATGTGATAATCTTAAATCCAATGTTTGACACTTCTATTTGAAATTATGAATGGAATAATAATTAACTAAATTAACTAAATGGAATTTTTAGGATTTTATTTATAATTTTGTAAATTAAATGAAGTTAATTATGAAAAGTGAGATTAACATTTGGAATTGATAAATTTATCTTCTCCATATGGACATTTAAATTTGTTAAAATCATTGTAAATGTTTGAGTAATATAAAGATGATAAGATTGTCAATTTTAGAATTTAAAATATAAAATTTGATTTAATCAATTTTTTTAATTTATTTAATTAATATAAAAATAGCCATTTTTGTCACGGACTCGGATTTCGACGAAACCAGTTTCATCGGATCCGAAACAGTGAATTATTGTAGGGTTTCAAGTTTCGTAGCGATCGGACATGTCGTTTGATCGTACGAACGCGAAACGCCTTAAAATCGATTTAATTAAAAATCAATTTGGAAATATTGTTTTCAGCATAACTTCTTCATACGATGAAATTTGTACGTGAAACTTTTTCTGTCACGTTCAGAATATTTTAAATTACCTATTTTGATATATGGGTTTACCCAATTTCGTTCCGGGGTCAGAACGGGCTTTTTGGGCCACGAAGCATTAGCACGTATATTCAACAGATCCATCTATTCAAATTTCCAACCTATCTATATAAACCCAGCTATAAACCCTAGCCTCCATCTATGTCATTTGTTTGTGCGTTCATTTCTTCATCTCCTCCTCTTTCCAATGGCTACAAACCCTAGATCTAAAATTCAAATTTCAAAAATCAAATCCAAAGCCTAAAATTCAAAATCCTCAGAAAAATCTCAAAAAAATATATGCTGTAGATCTCATTGATACGAATCTACGTGTGGTTTCTGTTTTTGCAATCGATGCCCGATTCAACGGCAAATCGCGGTCAAAATTAGATATTGGGGTTTTAATCGGAGGTTCAATCGATCAAATCAGGAGAGGGGTTTTGTAGAGCTCATCGTTGGGAGTCTATCGGTTGTCTTCGCTCAGTCTCGAATGAGGTGTGGTGATTGGGATTCACGTTTTAGGGTTTGGAATACCCACGCGTTACTCGGCGGTGGGTTGTTGCTGAGGTGTCGGAGGGGGGGTCTCGGTGCGGCGGTGAGAGGCGTGGCGACATGAGGTATGTGGCGGAGCTCAGGTGGCCGGTGGCTTTGGGGTTCGGTGGTCAACGTGCGGTCAAGGGGGAGTGCAGCGTTTCGTTCGAGCGCGTAGGGTTGCGTTCGTTCCTGAGCGGGAAGATAGAGTGCGGTGACTGGCGCCTTCTGGTTGGTAGGTGAGGTTTGTTTTTTTATTTTTTTTATTTTTCTATTTGTTAAATTTTGATTTCAAATTCGTTCGAATAATCATAACTTTCTCATACGACCTCGAATTTACGCGCGGATTTTTTTGTTAGGATCACGACAAAATTCCGAAGATTTTGACACTAGTTTGGATGGATTTGGAGACTGTAAAAATTTTGGGTTTAAATCGGATTTAAACTTGATTTAAATTCAAAAGGTGAGTGTTTTAACCCACTCACAACTTCTAAAATTTCTTATGTTTGTTAAATTGATTTTAGATATGAGTAGAAATTTATTTATGACTGTTTGACATGTTTTATCCATTATCTCTGTTAAATCGCATTTATTTAATTTAACTGTTAATTAATTTTATTATTGCATATAAATTTGACAGTTAAATTTATTTATTTACATAAACTGCTAGTTAAACAGTTATTAAATTTATTTTGAATATAAACTGTTAGTCAATAACTGTCATTTATGTCCTGTTATATTGCATATGCTATATATTGATGTCGGTTTAAATTGACGATGATTGAAATAAATTTATGATGATTGAAATAAATTGGTTGATGATTGGGCTGAATGGATGATGTGTTCTATCTTATATAAACTGCAAGTTATCATGCATTTTCATTTCATTCGGGATTGCGGTTTGAAATGATATACAACCGCATTTTTATTTTAAATTGCGGGTTGAAATGATAAATATCTGTATCACTTGACCATAGGACAGAAAATTATATACAGGCACCGCGGTGTGTGTGTGTATATATATATATTGAAATGATTTTTATGGTTTGGGTATGATACGGTTTAATAAATATTGAATTTGGATATGATATAAATATATTTTATATATATACATATATAGTTAAATTGTGAATTTAAGCTATGCATAAATCTGTTGAATAAAATGAATAAGCTGAAAAATGGAATTTGATATTTATATTATACGATTTAGTATGAGTTTAAGTTCTTGTATATATACACATAGAGTTATAAATGATTCAAATAAATTAAGATTGAAAGATAAATTGGAATTTCAATTGGAATTGAGCTTATTTGAAAATTTAACTCCATAAGTTGATGTTAACTTATTAAAATTGGAAATTTTGAAGTTATAATATTTATAACTGGATTTAATGAATAATTCTAGTAAATAATTGGTAGGAAATTTTAGTGTTAATAAATTTAGTTTATTTTAAATGGTTATGGGTTTATCATATAAACCTTTCAAACTAAATAATAGGAAAACAAATTGTTGGTTTGAAATTCCTAACCTTAGTTTTGAAATTCATTAAATTCTTAAAGTTTGAAAATATTGAAAATCGAAGTGTTTTATTCAAACTGAAAGTGAATCTAAAAGTTATGGGTTTAGACTGAATTTAAAGTGAATAAAAATTGTAAAGGCATGGAAATTATTTACTTTATAAAGAAATTTTAAGTTGAACTGTTTTATTTTATATACTATTGAATATCCAAACCATTTAAGTTGAAAGTTATGGTTTTAAAACTATGGAGTTCGAAGTATTATGTTGAAAGTAAAAAAATTCAAATATTTGGTTTCAAGGTATTATAAATTTTAAAAGTGGCATGATTTTGGAAAAGAAATATATTTGAAATAAAATGATATCATACTTATCTGGGTTTTTTTAAAGGAACTGATATCGTATTTATGGGTTTTGAAATGGATAGTTATTTTTTGGTTTTAAAGTATAAACTATTTTAAAGACCGCGGTGTTATAATAACGTTTGGTTGTTAAAGAGACCGGGATCGGAAGTTGTCATACTCTCTGCCAACTCTGAAAACCACTTTAACAACCGTGTATGCGGTGGAGATTCCAGAATGAAGTAAGTTGGTGGTGGCGTTTCCTGTAAGGTAAATACGTGGACCCAACTCCTGTGAGTTGGCATAAGGTGGCTAAAACAGGAGCGATTGACGGGTTAATAAGGTAGCACCTTTGATCGGACACATCCCTTCGATATTATACTTTGACTCTTGGATTGATTCGGTGGCCACTTTTGATTTTATTTGGGGGTGTGGCTCGAGGTGGGTGGTAGCTGCACGCTACGCGCTACCACCGACCCAGAAGCATAATTGGTATATCTACCCTGGCATTGCCTAGTTGTGCCGTGTCACCTACCCTATCGCGCCTTGTACGAGTTTCTATTTGTGTCGTACCTATGGAGTGTCTTCTCGTAGTCTCCCGATCAGGAGATATGCAGGCACTGTATAGACTATTGGCATTATTTGTGTTAAGGGCTATATGGGTAACCCCTTAACGCTATTTAAAAGTAAGTTTATTTTATAAATAGACATTATTATAATAGCGCAATATACTACATAGTAAATAGTTTAACGGATTCTTAGGAGATGTAAATCCCGAGCATCTCTTGAGTTACTGCACTCATATTTATTTCTGTTAATTTAACTCACATAAGATCTTTTAGTTATGACTCGAGTGCTTTTGTCTTTTCAAATTCGCTCGGGTCAGTCTGAGCGTTTTAGGATCGAAGACTTTAGCTCTGAAGGATAAAGACGGAGATTTCTGTTATTATTATTTATTATATTCCACTACACTTTTTACTTCCGCTGCATTGATTATGATTGGTATGTGAACTCTGATATTTATGTAAATATAATCAAATGTTTTTGTAAAACAGCTTCATGAACTGTATATTTGATTATTATATTTTATCCTTCCGCTGTGAGATTTTGTTTTGTTTTTTTTTCCTTCTTGTTTTTCTTATTTACCCCATAACAATCCGCCCTTGCGTATGGTTTGAATTGGCATGTGTGTCGATTCAAATCGTGCGAAAAGGCGGGACGTTACAGAAATACATATTCCTTATTCTAATTTTAAGTATCAATTGTTATGATTACATTCTTTTTTTCGATGTTTCTATATAAGGATGAAATGATTATTCACTCTCTTCATCCTAACTATACCTTAAATCACATCTACTCTTGGACATTCATTTTTCTTTGTAAATGGTCGAACCATTCAAAAGATTTCTCTTACTACAACATCATAATGAACTTTTACACAAGAACATTCTATCATCCTTAACATTTAAGGACATAAAATATGTTGCACTTTGCATAAACTGATTTTTAAGCGACCGAGTTCTTAAATTTATATTGTAGTTGGTTTTATGTTACATTTTACACAATATGATCTTTATTGTACTCAATCAAATTGAAAATTTGACCTTGCACTATGGTGCTTATTTTGGATCAACTCATCGAATGCAATACATGGTCTCGACCAAATAAATATATGAGGAAACGTATTACGAACATATTAAGCAGTTGTAAAATTAATCATCTGCATGGGTATAGAGAACATTAATATGTAAGAAGTATTAATAGTAAGTATATAATAATATTTTTATTTATCAATCTTCAATTTGGTTAATTTGTGTATCTTAGTAGATAAACATTTTATTAATCATTTTAAATGCACAAATTTAATCAATGTAGATTATTATAACATTATATAGCATATGTTCTTGTAAGATTAAAAAGGTTGAATATTGTCATTTCATTTTTCCAATAAGGCTCCCGCTAGTTTTTTATGTTTCAGCAAACCCGAAGTCGAAGCGTAGAATTCATTCAACTTCACTAGTGGGTGTTAGGACTTGTCCGTCTTGGAATTCTGACATTGAGTTTGCTCGATAAGACATAGCTCCACAGACGATGGATAACTCGTTGTCGGTTGTATCACATATAACTCCTAATCTACGGTTCCTTGTCTTGCTCTCATTTTGACCTTGAGTTAGCTTAACAAATAGAAAATGATTATTCACTAGTTCTTACATATCGCAATGGCCTAAGTATTGTATATGTACATTTAGTTTGCTCAACAAATACATATAGTTATCTTACCTGATTTATCCAATATATAAATAATATTAAACATAACATCCCTTGCTTGAGTTTGCTCAACAACTAAGGAGTATGCAGGTAATTTATTAATATGTATGGTAGAGCAGACATTATATTGAAGATTCATAATCTTTAATATATTATATTAGGTGATATCAACTTATGGAATAATGCATTTCTTATGAAATACTCTCATAACTCAAGTGTCAGACACATCAGAAATCACAGTATACATACGTTTACATATATATTATTCCTTAAGTCTATTTGGGTTTCTTTGATGTTCCATCTTTAGTTTATACATTCATACTATATAAGTGTTATTATTATATAACTTTTATATTTCATATTACTTATAGAATAGTCTTGTATATAATATTATATTAATTAAATATTATTTAACTAATTTTAATCAATTAGCGTTTTACTAATTATCTATTAAATTAATATAACATTTATATTTAATAATTATTATATACTATAACCTTTATAGTATAACACTGTATCATATATATATATATATATATGCATATGTATATCATTTAATAATTAACATTTATTTTATTTATTTAATTAAAAAAAATTAATTGAATTATATTAATTTCGAAGTTCATTTTATATACATACATTTAAACTTATGTTATTTTAATATTCTAAAACAACACAACTTACATCACAATATATAATACATGTATATATTTATTAAATAATTAACCTATTTTGTTAATCTTATTAATAAATTTTATCAATTTCAAAATTAATTTATATTGATTTTCAATGATTTTGAAATGTTTATTATATTATAACATCGATAATATATGTATATTATATTGTAAATTTAAAAATTTTATATTTTCGATTTTCAAAACAATTTGAAAATTTTATATTATAATTTTATATTATTTTTATTATTTTAAATTTAACTTTTAAATTTAAAATTTTTGTTTTTAATTACAAAACAATTTTGAAATTAGCTTAAGGCCCAATTCAAATTGAATCTTTTCTATTAAGGATATCCTTTTGGACTTGTCTCATCGTTACGGGCAAGGCTGGTAGCTAGGTAAGGTAGAGTACTTGCTTTCCTAAACCCAACCTTAGCTATTATTTTTCTGGATGCCTTACTATATAGATAAGCTATAATTAGTTTATTACTAACAACTAATTTAGACCGCATAGGCTATTAGGATCTGATACCATTATTGGAACTAGGCTTATCCACAGCAGATGTTATGGATGAATTTCACAAAAAAAAATCCCTTATCGGATTTTTATTGGGCCTATGAAATCTAATTTAGAACATTTCTAAATCTTATCAAATAAAATCTCTTATTTTATTGAAATTTATAAATTATATGGTTTTATTTAATTTATAATTCAATATATCTAAATATACACATATGCATCATATACATATATGTATGTGTGTGCATGTGTAACATGTAAGCCCATGCAAGAAATAATATGCTCATAAATATTGGGATTACACCACAACTGACATGTTAGCTCATTCGATATATTGCATATTATCCAAATATATGTATGTATTTAAGCTTGTTACTTATATAAATATTATATATATAAAGTTATATGTTAATTTTGTTTAAATAATTTTATGTATATAAAAATATTTAATATATATGTGTGTGTATGTATATAATATATATATATATATATATATGATAGTATTAATATACATAGATATATATATATATATATATATGAATGTTATTAAAATAAGTATTAAAATAATATATATACATATTTTGTTTTGTTTTGTTTCTTTTAATAAATTATATACCATATATGTATAATAAAAATTATCATTATTTTTTAAAATATATATACACATAAATCATATTTATAATTTCTAAATATATATATATATATATATATATATTAACAAAAAAAATTATAATTTTAGATCGCAAATACAGCATTATAAAATTTTGTTATTAATTTTTACTATTTAAAACATATATTAATTGATTTTTTTACTCAAATATAAAGAAACATTTCAAAAACATTTTACTCAAATTTTAAATTTTTAGAAATAATTATTTCATATTTTGAAGTTTGAAAAAAAAATCATAATTTCTTTGGATAAAATCTAGTTTGTATGAATTAACTGTTTTTCATCTATTAATTGTAATGATTTTTAAAAAGTCGCAAAACTAATTTTTATTTATTTCTTGGACGAGAAATTTACATATGATAAAATAATTTTATGAAATTTTAATCATTATTTTTAAGACGTATTTTATTTTATATGATTATTTAGATAGTATATTGGTTTGATTAATATAAAATATTTTTAAAAAAATGAACTGTTGAAAATTATTATTACTATAAATATACATGTATAAAATTGTAGGATCACTTATTACCTTAGCATGATATTATAATTAAATATGAAACATATATGTATGTGTGTGTGTGTGTGTATTTATTTAAATGATGGTTTTTTTTCTCTCATGAGGAGAGGAACATGCGATCTACAATTCGATAATGGGATTCTATTTCCCTTCTCTTCTAAGTTGCCTAAAATCGTTTTATGCTTCAAATCCAAATTGAGATTCAAATCCCATGTCGGTTCACTTCACTACAAATTAAGATTCAGTGTTTGGGGGATGCTTCAACGTATCGCGTTTCTATTCCAATTCTATGCCAACTCATCTTAATCAATTCGACTCTCGGTTTTGGGATTATCAAGTTTAGGAAGATGTGATCTCAATTTAAGGATCTGGCTTGCAAGATCTATCACCATGTGTGTAAGTGGCGATTCCGATAGTGCTAATATATAATCATATGACGCATACATGATATGTGGGTAAGTCTCCTACAACTGATTTTGATTCTTGGATTTGGTGAGTATTTATTTGACAGCCCGCAAAGATTTAAAGAAATGTTTTCTTTCTTGGACATGTTTGGTACTGGAAGGCACAAAAACGATTCAATCTTTAGTGCCTAATTGTGCAAAAAAAATTGAGGTTTGTATCGGCATATGGAATCATTTTTTGACTTATGATTTGTTCGCTAGTGCTCAACTCATTTCATGGGATCTGCATTTAAAATTTATGTTCATTCATATCCCTGTTTATGTACACCTTCAGATGGATGGGTGTTCGCTTTATGGCTTAAACCCTAAAATTAGCATAAGAATTCATGATTAGTTTCACAAAATTGCAATAGCAGGAGTTATGTGTTAGTGGCATTATCGACTACATGTATTTACGCAATGCAATTTTGGATGATGATATCTGTATCTATGTCTTGGGTTCGACATTACGAAGAGTCAGGCAAGGTTCGCATTGGGATTTGCATATCCATTTTATAAGTTTTGATCATAACCCAGACTAGGGAAGAATAGTCGAACACTATGAGGTTGTTTAGATTTGCCACAGTTACATGATTTGTGGCTACGATGAGTAGTAGAAAGAGTAAGCATTTAAGGTGGATTTCTATCTTTCAAACTAATTAGTTTATATGCTTAGTGAAAATTATATTCAGAAAGCCCACACTAGTTCACATTCACTAATGGGCCAAGGATATTCAGATATGGCATGTTGGATATTTTATGCACTGCAAAGAAGAATAGAATTGATATTAGGAATTTATAATTGTGTATTCAGATGTGTTTGTATGTGTATATGCATTTATTTTTGGTTTTAGGTAGATCTATAGCCCTATTTGCTTAGGTTATTATGTGTTGTACTTTGTAATTTTAATTGTGTTAAAGAAATAAAACGAACCATTTTCAAAAAAATGGTTTATGTATGTGTGTGTGTATAATTATAATATAACTATATTTAAAAATTCGGTTGTATATATTTAATATATATATAAATTTTGGTTGTTTTTAAAGTGAATACATGCATATAACCAATATAGCATATGACAACAACCGTACATATGAGAATCTCACCTAACTAACATATAATATATATATATATAATGAAATAGTAATTAGAAATTATATTATAGTATACGATGAATAATACACCTGAGAACCCATGCCTTGTAGTACATCTGTAATGATGAACTCTCTCCTCTGATGAGCTTTTCGATTTGGCGAACTGTTAATCCTTGAACCATTGACAACTGCAAAGTAATTGATCTTGAATTGATTTGAGCTTGATATAATGGGGCTCCTAAAGATTGAAGTCAGCCAGCAATAGAAGGTAGGGATGGCAGCAAAAGGCCCTTTCTAGTTAGGGTTAGAGGTAATTAAATAGTGGATGGAATAGAGAGAATAGTGGATCTATTCTCTCTCAATCTGAGCCTCCAAAACCCCACAACCTTAACTTATTTGAGCCGCCTCCTTTGGTCCCTATTTCAGTCAAAAAAATTTCATGCATCATCATGGACTACGATCCCATTTAATCCCATCGAAAATATTATTTAATTAAATCTAATTTAATCGCTTATCGATATCGTATATTGGTTGATATATTTATAACTATTATAAACATATTTAATCATATTTATTTCTCAAATCATAATCATAATTTTATAATTAATATTTCGTAAATATTAATTTAATTAATTTATAATAATTATAACCTAATTAAATCGATTTCTCAAAAGAGAATTCATCATTTCTGTTGTATGACTCGTCGGGTGTAATTTGGTCGACGATTAACATCGAGACATTCATCCGTTAATGTTCATACATCAATTACCTGGTGGTGTGATATTTTGGCCAAATTTATCGCTTACTTAGTTTCATTAAAATTCAATTTCAGTTTATAAGCACTACCCCATTGTGACTTTTATTTACACAAATTCTCTTCATCAAAACTATATCACTTTGGACTTATGGAATTTGGTAATGGTCAAATTCCAATATCGGTCATATTTAACTTTATAGTCCAAACACAAAGTCTTTGGTTCAATAATAAAAATTATTATTAATCAAATTACTCTCATAGATTTGACTTTGAGTTTACTTGTGTTGACCGTGTACCGGCATAATATAACTAAGAAGACAAATCCTCTCTTGAATAGTGCTTCACTTTCAATACTTCCACTCGATTCAACTTAGTCACTCGATGGATAGCGTACCATGATTTGACTATAATCAAAGTGGAGCTTTTATATTGAAGATCTACGATATTCTCAAGTAAAGAGAATTATGTAAATTGTCACATCGATATTTTCTGTTTAACCTTTCTATTAACCTACATAAACTATCAAGTGATTCGTTCCATAGTTATCCAATAACTGTCAGTACGTAACTCCTTGGTGCCTCCAGCAGTCATGAGTAATGCATTGCATAACATTTAGAGAGCGTTATGTACTCTAGTCTCAACGGATACATCGATATTTAGTCTCAATGAATCTTGATTAGGAATATTTAAAATGATATATTTGTTTTCACTATGATAAATTACTCATGGTTTCCACATTTTGTAACTACTATCACAAAACATATATGGATTTTCTATTAAATAGACTTTAATTAAATTAGTTAATTTAACGTAACGCATTGTGTCAAGTGTATAATAGAAAGAAAACAAATTTTATTTCGAACAAGATTGGTTATCGAACTAAAGATATGTAACAAATTGCATAATTGCCCCTAGGGCATACCCCTAATTCTATCATCTTGTTCATATATGGTGTTTAATTTCTATTATATACTCTGTTATATAGTGATATTACATAATTTATTTAAAGTATATAAATAGAAAATCCTTAGATAATATGTTCTGTGATAATAATTAGAAATTGTTGTAATCATGGGAAAATCATCACAACATACAATTACATGTTGTTTTAAATATTCTTGGTCAAGATGTTCCGATAAAGGATATCGATACTTCCTAGAGCAAGACTGCATAATGCTTTTCAAACATCGGCAATGTATTACTCATGGCTATTGGGGGCACCAAAGGATTACTACTTGTAATTATTGGATAATTATGAAATGATTCGTCCAAGGATTTTTATTGGTTAATAACAACTAGGTCAAGCAGGACATCCTAGGTTGATGATGTTGCACAATTCTCACGATTTGAGAATATTGTGAAACTTTAATGTGTATACTCCACCTTGATTATAGTTAAGTCATGGAATGGCGATTCATCAAGTGACTGTATTTAGGTCTAAGTTGAAGCATTGGAAGTGAAGCACTGTTCAGTAAGGAATTTGTCTCCATAGTTGTGTAAGTTTAGCATCACGATCAACTGTAGTCAACTAAAGTTAAAATCTCTAGGGAGAGTAGTACGGTTATAGTAAATATTATTATTGAATCAAGGATTTTGTTTATAGACTAACTAAGTTGAATAAGGATGATATAAGAATTATGAGTAAAATCAAATTCCATAGGTCATAAAGTGATATAGTGTTGATGAAGAGAATGTGTGTAAACAATTTTTACTATAAGGTAAGCTTATGAAAAGGTCAAATTGAATTTTACCAAAAAGATCTGTAATCTATGAATTCAGCCAAATTATCACACCATTAGCTAGGTGTTGTATGAATATTAATATTTGAATTGCTTAATATTAATGGCTCGCTGAATTCACGCCACTAAGTCTCAAAGTGCATTTGTGAATTCTTCAAAAAAACCATATGGTTTAATATATTTATAAAATGTTACAAATTATTTGAATTAATTAATATTTAAGTGATATTAAGCATTAATTTATTTGATGTTTTGGTTGTTGATAGTAATTATTTGGATAAATATATATAACTTATATATGCACGTATTGATATATAAATAAATATGTATTTCAAGATGATTCTAATAATTAATAACATAATAGATTTTTGGAAAATTAATCTATATAAGAGTACATGTTTGGTCGACCATGTAAAGGAAATGAGTGATGACCATCCCATACCACCCGCACATCAATAACATAAAAGAGCGCTGTAAACATGTCAGGTTAATATAGGACAATCGTTAGGGGTTGAAATTTAAAGTAAGAAACCTGTTGGATATCTCACAGCGCATGAATAAAATATATAGAAAATATACAACATAATATATTGAGCCATAACAAATAAGAATAACATCTCCACTAATCATGTGTTATGGTACAAATGTCATAATATTTTAGTACAACATTTGCTTACTACATCCCTCAGAGTACATAGAAACAGACAGTGGAAACTACAAATATACAGTAATATAGCTTCTCTAAGTCTTCTTCGCATAGCCCTTGCGACTCCAGACTTGTCATCTAGTCTACTCATTTAAGAGTACCCAAGATGATAAGAGGAAAAATAGAACCGTGGGTCCGACAACAGCCTGGTGTGAGTGGTAAATGACTATCAAAAAATATACTGGAAAATATGGTACTAGAAAGGTACAAAAAACCATATCTAACATGTCCCTACAACTAAAGAGTTAGCGCATAATAATAAGGTATAATATGCTACTCAAATAAACGACATTAGGATACTACAACAGAATAAGATAGAAGAATCTAAGCAGCCTCCTCCATTGTCCCTATTCCCAATCCCTTCTCCAGCATTCCTATAGATGATAGCATACCTAACAGAAATAGAAAACATGAAAACCATAACAATCATAACATCCATCAACAAGAATTCAGCTATCATACTCTAAAGCCTTGAATATATGATAACTTGTATGGCGCCGTCCTCACTTGCCAAAGATTAATGAAAATTCCGGTTCTCGATTGTGTTCCCCCATACTTTCATGTCTGAAACCCGGCATGATTGTCTCCTATAGCATATCTATACTGTTTGACACTCGACCCTCTAAGAGCGGTCTAGAATACATGACTATCGCTACCAGTCCTTGGGTTCCCCCGCATATAGTACCCTTGCTTGAGCGCAACCAGAACACTCTGAGTTATCAATGATTCTTTAGCACTCCCAAATCTTTTGAACATTCACGACTCCAATCCATTTTCGAGCACGAGTCCTACCACTCAACCCAGTCCATTATACTATAAACTCGTTCCATCTCGAGTTGTTTATCAACTCCTTCGATCCTACTCGTTATCTTAGCCCAAGACCAAAGAGCCAAAACTTCATTATGCTATAACTTCCAAACCGTAAAAGCAATCAATAAGCTACAGCTTCCAACACGATCCACTACAACCCCAGAGTCTCTACCCCGGATCTCGCATACAATAGAGACAATAATTTATATCGGTACTGATATGATCCAATTGGATCATTTTCGATCCAAATACTTAACCGTTTTGGACTCCATTTCTCTTCCAGCCTCTAGTGCACTCCCTCTAGATGCTGTAGACCCTTAGCCATCCCTTTTAGCCTACAGGTCTTCTTTTCTATGCACCATGGCCGATCCAACGAAGGTGATCCATCCAGTCTTCAAAACTTGGCCTATCCTTTGATCTAACTTCATAGAGAAACTCTAAAATCCATACTCATTTTCCTCTGTGGATATCACTTCAATTGGCATGCTAATTTTGGATCCATATCGATCCAATTCAGTCGGAGCGGTGTCAATCCAAATACTTAGCTCCAATTGTCGTGAAATTTTTAGGATGTCTTCCCACTGTGCTCCAGTGCCCACTCCAAGTTTCATGCGATTCCGACAAACTTTTCTCCCGGTATGCTCCGATCACCAATCTAAGTCCTAAAACATGCACAACACTAGCAAACAAATCAAGCATAGCAATTAATACAAAATAACAGCAAATCATCCAGTTACTTCAAATATGAACATACAAATCATCCAATTCAAGCTACAATTATAATTCTAGCATATATCTAATCTAACATATAGAATTTCATAGCCAAATTGTCACAACCCATCTTCCACTAACCAGAATGACGTATCATGAATTAAGAAAGAAAGAGATAGAAAGACAAAGAAAGAGAAGAAAGAAAAAAAAACAACAGAATCTCAACAGCGGAACGAATAAATTATATTAATAACAAAAGTATTATATAGATGTACATCAACTATCAGAGTTACACAGATAATACAACACATACTAGACAGTTACAAACACTTGTCTAGTTATTACAACACGGTACAAAACAACTCAAACAAACGACTCAGAGATACCAACACAGCGAAAAACTAAATAACTATAACGCAGAAGCCTCTTGCTCCATTGCTCCTTCAAAATTCGTCAAAGCTAACCTGAATCCCTTGGCTACTCGTAAAAATTTAAGTACCTAAGAGTTTAAGAAAACAGAAATAAACTCCGGGTCAGACATGGGTCAGGTGTGAGTAACAAGTTAAAGGTGCTTAACTTTTGAAAAACCTTTTAAAAGAAAGGTATTACGTAAGACTTCCCACATATAAACATGAAAAAGTTTTTATCTTACGCTAACCAAAACATTTGATAGGAAATCCGGTGATATTATAATAGTGTCTAGGGTTTTCAAGCAAAATACAGAAATAGTTGGAATGCTTACATCTCGCGTTCCAACATATTTGGGAACAACTAATACGTACGACACTTATTGGATTTTGGATTTCATACAATGACATGGCTACCGGGGTACCGCCCGTCACAGTACGGGGCCTAGATCGCCGTACCGGGGATCACTCCCAATCACATGCAACACAAGGCCGGAACCATCCCTTACTGGACAGTCCCGAACAAGACAACCCCACAGTTGGCCGCGACCCAACCGCCCACACAGCCGAATAAAAAGGGACCTCTAGAAAGGGGAAAATCTCGTCCTACTCGGGCATGACCCACTTAGCCTTGCTGCACCTCCTCTGTTTTAGTCATTCCCGGTTGATGAGGCTTGAGGCTACGATTACCTTTAGAGAGCACATCTCTTAGAATGCTCATCGTCCACCTGATGATGTTCTGAAAGCATTCAATGCATACAAGTTCGTTCCGGGTTCGAACGAAACGAAGGCATTATCTCATTACACTCATTTTGGAATCACCCTCAGAGTTAGCGACGATAACCCTTGCACTCTGAATCTTCATCTTCACTTGAGATTCACGACCTATCGTTAATTTAGATCAATGTGGTTTTTGGATATCCAAATATGGAAACCCGATCCCGGTCTCATCGAATCCAAAACGCCATCTTTTAGGTCCTAGTTGTTTTAAGTTTAAAACAATCCAATTAAACTATCTATATACACACAAATAGATAATTCACATCATCACAATAGATAATCATCACCACGGATAATCCCTATTATCATTATCAGAAGATAATCCAAACCATCATCACAACGCAACCAATGCATCCACATCACACATCAATACTAATCTCATATCTGAGATTCAAACCATTCAAGGAAATCTATATCATCCATATATAAATAAGGATTAATAATCACACCATATATAATTAATTTAAAATGAATTAAATTAATTACATCATCTCTAATTAATTTAAAGTAAATTAAATTAATTACCTCAATCTATAAGTCCTGCTTATATAACCATTAATTACAAACCAATAATCTAATTAATTAACCACTAATTAATTCCCTTGATTAATTACCCTTGATTAATCATCCTTTAATTATATTCAAGTAATTAATTTCACAAATTAATTATTCTTAATCAAATACAGTAATTAACTTTTAATTACTTCATTAATTAATTAATCCTTAATTAATTACATTAATCCTTAATTAATTGCATTAATTAATTACTTTAATCATTTATCATTGATTAATTAATCTCAAATAATTAATCTTAATTACATCATTAATTATATTAATTAATGCTTCCTAATTACATTTAAATTAATTAACTTTATTAAGTAATTAACCTTAATTATTAATCACTTTTGATTAATTAACTTCAGTAGTTAACTATTCTTAATTACTCATTGAGTAAATTGATTACCCCTAAATTAATTATATTTAATAATTAATTATATTTATTAACCATCCTTGATCAATTTTATTAATAATTAATTACCCTTAATTAATTACATTACTTAATTATTTTCCAATGACTTAATCAATTAATGCTTAAATTAATTACACCAAGTAATTAATTATTAATTACTATCATAAAGTAATTATCTTCCATAATAATTACACAAGCAATTAACCCCAAATTCTTCCATATTTCAATAATTTATATTCAGTAATTACTCATCTTAATTACTTCTCTAAGTAATTATCCTCCATTAGTTACTTATCAACCCATCAAATGATTATTCCAAATTAATTAAACTTAATTAATTAATTTAAACTAATTAAATAAATTAATTAATTATAACGAGAAATTTATAACTTTAATTACTTTCATAAAGTAATCATACTTAACCAAATACCAAAATGATTATCTAATTTAATTAATCTAATTAATTATCAAAATTAATCACTTTAATTAATTAATAAACAATCCCAAGTTAATGACCTTCATTAACTTATCAACAATTTCCTTAATTACCTTTCTTAAGTAATTAACTTAAATTAATCATTATTAATCACAAATTTATTAATATTTAATAATCATTTAATTAATCACAAATTATTTCGTTAATTAAGTTTTTAACTTAATTAATCTTAATCTCTTGATAAATTAATCTCTAATCATTAATTAAAATCATAACTTATTTAATTAATGGACTTATTTCAAAATCAATTAATCTTAATTGATTAACTTCAACCTTAACTAAATAATTCAAAATTCTTACGTAATTAAATAAATAAATTAATTAATTATCCATCTAATTACCTTACAAATTTAATAAACCAAAATCATTAAATCTTTGATTTATTATAAATAAAACATTTCTTATTAATGATTACATTATCACTAACAAAGCAAATTTAAAACAACTTACTTTAAAATTTGTTTCCAAGTTACATTTTAAATTTAAAATTTAAAATGAAACCAAACTTAACTTTAACAAAGTTTTAAAAACATTTTAAAAACCTTTTTAAAACTTATACTAAATAATTTCTTATTTTATAAAAGAAGTTTTAAAGGAAATTAAATTCAAATCCATTTAAAATACAAATCATATTTAAAATAGGTTTCAACATCTAAAGTTGTTTAAACATTTTTAAATTGAAAAACTTCCTTTATTTTCAAAAATTGATTCAAATTGGATTTTGATTCTAGTTTAAAACTTATGTTTAAATCTTTTACTCTTTATTTTAAAACTTAACCTTTAAATCCAATTTATTTAAACTCTTTTATAGTTATTTAAACATTTTAATTTTAAAAAGTTTAAATTAAATTTTAAAACTGGGATTCAAATCTAGTTCGAAATTCATATTTAAAATTTAGATTTAAATTCTATTTCAAAACTTGTTCCATATTTTAAACCAGATTTGAATAGGAAATAACAGGTTTCTCTGGAAACCTGAAACCAATAAAAATACCCGAGCCCCCCCCCCCCCTCTGATTTACTTTGAGTAAATCCCTGAACTACTTCGAGTAAAATCTCGAATTACTCGAGTATGACTCGAGTACAAAATTTCTAGCAAAACCCAAACCTTCACCTGACACCATTTCTTTACCGTGCATATGCACGGTGGTTCTAGCCTCCTCCAGTCACCACCAAGACCTCGAACATGTCGACGCTTGCCCACAGATCAATCCACGATCATCATATCCTTAAAAGCATCACGAAATCAATTTGAGTTCCCGCAATCCAAAACCTAAAGCATACAGGAACCACTATCACCTCAAAATCCCAAATCTGGAAACTACGACGCAATCAAATTCCGATCACCGTGACGACTGAAACTCCGGCCACGAGTACGTCTATGCTCCATCTACTATCTCCTTCAATATTATCGAACTCGATCACCCAAAGACATTAGGATGATCCAAATTTCTTACACCAGCAAAAATTAGGTTTAAAGAACAAAACCTAACACCCCAGCCTCCTCAGTGATTTACCCCCTCTCCCACTATTTTTCTCATCATCATAGATCACCAATCCATCACCAGAAGAAAACCCAACCTTTCAGATATTCGGGATCATCGGAATTTTCCAAAAACCCCAAAAACAGTGCAACCCCGACATGCACTTCAATTCTGTTTTAAAAATTTATGATTTAGATCTTAAAAATCCTACTTTTGAATCAGTATTCAATTTATAATCCTAAATAAAAGAATTTCAGTATTTGAATTTTTACTAAAAAGTTACACTTCCCTGTTAATCTTGTTTCCAGAGCAAATTACAATTTATTTTAACTTAAATACAATTTTAAAGCTTTCTTTATAACCAAACAAACAGATATTATTTGGATCCTAATCCTAACATAAACTTGTTTAAGAGAAAATGGATTTTTATCTAAATCCTTACTTCTGAAACTAGGTACAGGCAAGAGCAGATACACAACACATAATATCTATATACATTCAAACATTCTTATATATATACAGCAATGCATTTAAAATTAGACACACAAGCATACTAATCAACATGCAGCCAGGTAAACATACACAAGGCATACTTATTCCAATCACCAATCAAGCAATAGAATATACTTAAGTTTTTTTTTAAAAGTTACTCACTTGATATTTTTGAAAGACAGAGCACTAAATTTCCAGAAAAGCTTTTACTTCTTTGATTTTAAACTGAGTTGCTGTTGATTTGAACTTGAGTTGCTTTGCATTTAGATTTGCTTGCAGGCTATTTGAAACTTGAACTTGCTTCAGATTTCACTTTACATTCCCAGGTTGAAAGATGCATGCAGGAAAGCTTTTGATTTTGCATTTGAAAATGGTTTTATAGAGGACTTGCTTGCTTTAGTTTTTGAAAAGGAGAATGTACAGGCTTTTCATTTTTATTTGTGAGGAAGAGTTTTCAGATCTTGATTATGTTTGCAGGTAGATTGGTTTGAAGAGGTTACAGACTACAGATTTGAAAATTTTCAGGGGTTATGATCTTTTGAATAGGATTTTGATTTGAGGAGGAAGCTTTCAGATTTGATTTTGAAAATAAATTATAGGATATTGATTTGGTTTTTGAGAGTTTGAAAACAAATTTTGTTTTCAGCTGAGAAATTTTCTTAACTTTAAAAAATGAACATTAGAAAAGAATGAGGGTGAAGAAAACATGTTTATATAAGATAAAATGTTTTATTTATAAATTAAAGAAAAATTAAAAACAAGAATGACACATGTATTATTAGTTACTCAATCTAACCACACTTGTCATTATACCACTCAATATAATAACATGTGTCTTATAAGAAATTTTATTTATTTTAAAAGTAAACGAAACCCTTTTTATCTTTATTTATTAAATACACACATACATATACATATATATATATATATATATAAATTATTTTCATAAGTAAATGTATATGCATTTCTTCTTAAAGAAAATGAAATGAAATAATTTATATAAAAATGAAAGCTTTGTTAGAAGATTTAGATATATTTATTCATTTGAATTTCAAAATTAAATTCAAATTCAAATTCTATTCATACATTTAAAAATCCAATTTAAAACTAATTTATATTAACTTACTTAATTTAACAATAATAATATTGTCTTTTAAAATTTATCTATATTTATACATTTATTATTATTATTTGGAAATAACATATTTATTTATTTTAAATAATTTATAAAAGAAATTATAAATTACTAATCACTTGTCTAACTTGTTTAAATGCATAAATGTTTTAATATAAAAATGGTATTTTAAATTTTCATATATAATTCCAAATTATATTTATTAAGCTATGGTCAAAAGGGATATAAAATAAACTTTTGCTTATCTTATTTAAAATTTAAACTATGCTTAAAATATATTTAAACAATTTAAAACAATTTCCTTAAGTATCTTTAAAACCCAATAGTTATTTATTAAATAGTTTTGAATAGTTATTTGTTAAATAAAATAATAATTTCAAAATTATCAAAATGAATATCATAATTTAAAAATAAGATTTTATTAGTTTATTAAACTTCAAATCAAAACTTATCTATCTACAATATATATATATACACACACATTAAAAATAGAAAGCATTTTATTAGCTTTTAAAAGATATGATTTACCAATTAAACATTTATTTGATCGTATTATTAAATCAAGTTAATTTTTATTAACAGAATTTATCAAATTCATTAAATTTTAAATACAGATAATTAAATTGGTGTTGCCAAATTTTCGGGGATATCACATTTCTCCCCCTTAAAAGAATTTCGTCCCCGAAATTTAAAAGAAAAGGTAATTTAATAATCTCATTAAAGATTTGATTATTTGAGCGAGTATCCCAATATATATATATATATATATATATATATATATATATATATATATATGTATGTATGTATGTATTTGGGGAAACTTGAGGAAATTTTATCCAGAATTTTGTCTGGATAATTAAGTTTGTTTGATTGGATGATAAATTGGTTGCTTTCATTGTTAGCATATGATTGATATATGCTTGTGTTACCCCTTAAAAGAATTTCGTCCTCGAAATTTAAAAGCAAAGGTAATTTAATAATTTCATTAAAGATTTAATTTAAACATAAGCATATATCAGTCATATGCTAACAACCAAAGCAACCAATTTATCATCCAACCAAACAAACTTAATTATCCAAACAAAATTATGGATAAAATTTCCTCGAGTTTCCCCAAGTATATATATATATACCGGGATACTCGCTCAAACAATCAAAACTATGAAGCTACAGAGCTCCTTCTCATCTAGATCTACAAAACTAGAGAAGATATCAGACTACAGACGAGTCTGACTCAACAACCAAACCTTCCTGAAAAGCTGGTTCCACAACCAGAAATAGCTCATACATGTACTCCCTTAGAGGTACGTGAATCTCATTGAATCCAATTATCCAACTGGCAATTCAACTCTACTCTTCAAACATCAGAAGAACAAACTCACTTTTTCTAGGAAAAGACAAAACAGAAACACTCCCAAACTGCTTCCGCTGCAAACTCTGATCTGGAAAAGAAGAAAAATGCTGATGATGAACACAAGCACAATCTGGACAACACATCCCAGAATATGATTCAACAAATCCATAAAAGAAAACTCAGAAGTTCCACCAAAACCCGAGCTGCTTCACCAAACTTTATCTCAAGAAACCATCATTCTACTAACTGATCCACCGGTAGCACTCCTGGAATCCGGTTGATAAGAAAACTCAATCTCCCGATACAGACAAACCTCTGACTCCTTAGAAGACATCCATAAAATCTCTGATAACTCAAGAGACCACTCAAACAATCGCAAGTCACTTTTGCGATCAACACAGACCAATTCCCAAAGAAAACTGTTCTCCCTTTACCAAACAGAACAACTTACACTTAACTAGCCAATCTACCGAAGAAAAGGGTCCACTCTGCTGCTTCTAAACTCCATCTTCAGAAACTGCTGACCAGAAGACCTTCTGCAGGCACAGAACACTCCGAGTTGCACTGCTTACACCAAAGCCAAAGACTTCCTATCCAAAGCTCTTCGAGAAACTCGGACCTCAAAGCCAAACACAAACAATCAGCTGAACTCTGCCACATCACCGAAGCAGACACACTTCCTAATACTTGTTCCAAAGAAAACTTCTTCGGAGACATCCATATTCACTGCATCTCATCACGCAGCTACTACTTCATGAGGTATCAAAATATGATCACACACTTCTGCCAAACCGACAGATCCAAACTCAACTCATCCAACTTCAAAGATAAACTTCGAACCTTAACAGGTTACCTTCAGAGATCGATGAAATCCTTTCACCAAGCTACAAAACTCACTCGAGACGGTATTAAGTCTACAGTCTCGACAGATACACTTCCAACCTCAACATTCAAAATCCAACCAACGGTAGTAGTCGTGTTGCACACTCCACTACCTTATCTACCTTTATAACCTATATTGGAAAACCCGAACAGGTAACCCAGCAAATTGGTAGAAATAGCTATATATATATATATATATATATATATATATATTTAAAAATTATAAATACGCTCTCTCAAGATAGACACCATTCCAGAGCCTAGGTATTCACTCAACCTAACGCTCTGATACCAACTTTCACGACCCGTCTTCCACTAACCAGAAAGACGTATCATGAATTAAGAAAGAAAGAGATAGAAAGAGAAAGAAAGAGAAGAAAGAAGAAATAACAACAGAATCTCAACAGCGGAATGAATAAATTATATTAATAACAAAAGTATTATATAGATGTACATCAACTATCAGAGTTACACAGATAATACAACACATACTAGACAGTTATAAACACCTGTCTAGTTATTACAACACAGTACAAAACAACTCAAACAAGCGACTCAGAGATACCGACATAGTGGAAAACTAGATAACTATAACGCAGAAGCCTCCTGCTCCATTGCTCCTCCAAAATTCGTCAAAGCTAACCTAAATCCCTTGGCTACTCGTAAAAAATTGAGTACCCAAGAGTTTAAGAAAACAGAAATAAACTCCGGGTCAGACATGGGTCTGGTGTGAATAACAAATTAAAGTTGCTTAACTTTTGAAAAACCTTTTAAAAGAAAAGTATCACGTAAGACTTCCCACACATAAACATAGAAAAGTTTTTATCTTACGCTAAACAAAACATTTGATAAGAAATCCAGTGATATTATAATAGTGTCTAGGGTTTTCAAGTAAAATATAGAAATAGCTGAAATGCTTACATCTCACGTTCCAACATAGTTGGACACAACTAATACGTACGACACTTATTGGATTTTGGATTCCATACAATGGCAGGGCTACCGGGGTACCGCCAGTCACAGTACAGGGCCTAGATCGCCGTACCGAGGATCACTCCAAATCCCTGCAACACAAGGCCGGAACCATCCCTTACGGGACAGTCCCGAACAAGACAACCCTGCAGTTGGTCGCGACCCAACCGCCCACACAACCGAATAAAAACGGACCTCTAGACAGGGGAAAATCTCATCCTACTTGGGCATGACCCACTTAGCCTTGCTGCACCTCCCCTGTTTTAGCCATTCCCGGTTGATAAGGCTTGAGGCTACGATTACCTTTAGAGAACACATCTCTTAGAATGCTCATCGTCCACCTGACGATCTTCTGAAAGCATTCAATCCATACAAGTTCGTTCTAGGTTCGAACGAAATCGAAGGCATTATCTCGTTACACTCATTTTGGAATCACCCTCAGAGTTAACACGATAACCCTTGCACTCTGAATCTTCATCTTCACTTGAGATTCACGACCTATCGTTAATTTGGATCAATGTGGTTTTCGGATATCCAAATATGGAAACCCGATCCTGGTCTCATCGAATCCAAATCGCCATCTTTTGGTCCAAGTTGTTTTAAGTTTAAAACAATCCAATTAAACTATTTATATACACACAAATAGATAATTCACATCATCACAATAGATAATCATCACCACAGATAATCCCTATTATCATTATCAGAAGATAATCCAAATCATCATCACAATGCCACCAATGCATCCATACCACACATCATTACTAATCTCATATCTGAGATTCAAACCATTCAAGGAAATCTATATCATCCATATATAAACAAGGATTAATAATCACACCATATATAATTAATTTAAAATGGATTAAATTAATTACATCATCTCTAATTAATTCAAAGTAAATTAAATTAATGACCTCAATCTATAAGTCCTGCTTATATAACCATTAATTACAAACCAATCGTCTAATTAATTAACCACTAATTTATTCCCTTGATTAATCATCCTTTAATTACATTCAAGTAATTAATTTCACAAATTAATTATTCTTAATCAGATACAGTAATTAACCTTTAATTACTTCATTAATTAATTACTTTAATCACTTATCATTGTTAATTAATCTCAATTAATTAATCTTAATTACATCATTAATTATATTAATTAATGATTCCTAATTACATTTAAATTAATTAACTTCATTAAGTAATTAACCTTAATTATTAATCACTTTCGATTAATTAACTTCAGTAATTAACTATTCTAAATTACTTCATTGAGTAAATTGATTACCCCTAAATTAATTATATTTAATAATTAATTATATTTATTAATCATCCTTGATCAATTTTATTAATAATTAATTACCCTTAATTAATTACACTACTTAATTATTTTCCAATGACTTAATCAATCAATGCTTAAATTAATACACCAAGTAATTAATTATTAATTACTATCACAAAATAATTATCTTCCATAATAATTAACAAGCAATTAACCCCAAACTCTTCCATATTTCAATAATTTATATTCAGTAATTACTCATCTTAATTACTTCTCTAAGTAATTATCCTCCATTAATTACTTATCAACCCATAAAATGATTATTCCAAATTAATTAAACTTAATTAATTAATTTAAACTAATCAAATAAATAAATTAATTACAATGAGAAATTAATAACTTTAATTACTTTCATAAAGTAATCATACTTAACAAAATACCAAAACAATTATCTAATTTAATTAATCTAATTAATTATCAAAATTAATCACTTTAATTGATTAATAAATAATACCAAGTTAATGACCTTCATTAACTTATCAACAATTTCCTTAATTACCTTGCTTAAGTAATTAACTTAAATTAATCATTATTAATCATAAATTTATTAATATTTAATAATCATTTAATTAATCACTAATTATTTCGTTAATTAAGTTTTTAACTTAATTAATCTTAATCTCTTGATAAATTAATCTCTAATCATTAATTAAAATCATAACTTATTTAATTAATGGACTTATTTCAAAATCAATTAATCTTAATTGATTAACTTCAACCTTAACTAATTAATTCAAAATTCTTACTAAATTATTTTAATTAATTAATTAATTATCCATCTAATTACCTTACAAATTTAATAAACCAAAATCATTAAATCTTTGATTTATTATAAAAAAACATTTCTTATTAATGATTACATTATCACTAAGAAAGCAAATTTAAAACAACTTACTTTAAAATTTGTTTCCAAATTACATTTTAAATTTAAAATTTAAAATGAAACCAACTTAACTTTAACAAATTTTTAAAAACATTTTAAAAACCTTTTTAAAACTTATACTAAATAATTTCTTATTTTATAAAAGAAGTTCTAAAGGAAATTAAATTCAAATCCATTTAAAATACAAATCAATTTTAAAATAGGTTTCAACATCCAAAGTTGTTTAAACATTTTTAAATTGTAAAACTTCCTTTATTTTAAAAACATTGATTCAAATTAGATTTTGATTCTAGTTTAAAACTTATGTTTAAATCTTCTACTCTTTATTTTAAAACTTAACCTTTAAATCCAATTTATTTAAACCCTTTATAATTGTTTAAACATTTTAATTTTAAAAAATTTAAATTAAATTTTAAAACTGGAATTCAAATCTAGTTTGAAATTCATACTTAAAATTTAGATTTAAATTCTATTTCAAAACTGTTCCAGATTTTAAACTAGATTTGAATAGGAAATAACAGGTTTCTCTGGAAACCTGAAACCAATAAAAATACCCGAGCCCCCCCTCTGATATACTTCGAGTAAATCCCTGAACTACTTCGAGTAAAAACTCGAATTGCTCGAGTATGACTCGAGTGCAAAATTTCCAGCAAAACCGAAACCTTCACCTGACACCATTTTTTCACCGTGCATATGCACGGTGGTTCTGGCCTCCTCCAGTCACCACCAAGACCTCGAACATGTCGACGCTTGCCCACAAATCAATCCACGATCATCATATCCTTACAAGCATCACGAAATCAATTTGAGTTCCCCCAATCCAAAACCTGAAGCATACAGGAACCACTATCACCTCAAAATCCCTAACCTGGAAACTACGACACAACCAAATTCCAATCACCGTGACGACTAAAACTCCGGCGACAAGTACGTCGATGCTCCATCTACTATCTCCTTCAATATTATCGAACTCGATCATCCAAAGGCATTGGGATGATCCAAATTTCTTACACCAGCAAAAATTAGGTTTACAGAACAAAACCTAACACCCCAACCTCCTCGGTGATTTAGCACCTCTCCCACTATTTTTCTCATCATCACAGATCACCAATCCATCACCAGAAGAAAACCCAACCTTTCAGATACTCGGGATCATCGGAATTTTCCAAAAACCCCAAAAACAGTGCAACCCCGACATGCACTTCAATTCTGTTTTAAAAATTTATGATTTAGATCTTAAAAATCCTACTTTTGAATCAGTATTCGATTTATAATCCTAAATAAAAGAATTTCAGTATTTGAATTTTTACTAAAAACTTACACTTCCCTGTTAATCTTGTTTCCAGAGCAAATTACAATTTATTTTAACTTAAATACAATTTTAAAGCTTTCTTTATAACCAAACAAATAGATATTATTTGGATCCTAAATCCTAACATAAACTTGTTTAAGAGAAAATGGATTTTTATCTAAATCCTTACTTCTGAAACTAGGTGCAGGCAAGAGCAGATACACAACACATAATATCTATATACATTCAAACATTCTTATATATATACAGCAATGCATTTAAAATTATACACACAAGCATACTAATCAACATGCAACCAGGTAAACATACACAAGGCATACTTATTCCAGTCATCAATCAAGCAACAGATTATACTTAAGTTTTTAAAGAAAAAAGTTACTCACTTGATATTTTTGAAAGACAGAGCACTAAATTTCCAGAAAAGCTTTTACTTCTTTGATTTTAAACTGAGTTGCTGTTGATTTAAACTTGAGTTGCTTTGCATTTAGATTTGCATGAAGGCTATTTGAAACTTGAACTTGCTTTAGATTTCACTTTACATTCCCAGGTTGAAAGATGCATGTAGGAAAGCTTTTGATTTTGCATTTGAAAATGGTTTTACAGAGGACTTGCTTGCTTTAGTTTTTGAAAAGGAGAATGTACAGGCTTTTCATTTTTATTTGTGAGGAAGAGTTTTCAGATCTTGATAATGTTTGCAGGCAGATTGGTTTGAAGAGGTTACAGACTACAGATTTGAAAATTTTCAGGGGTTATGATATTTTGAATAGGATTTAGATTTGAGGAGGAAGCTTTCAAATTTGATTTTGAAAATAAATTGTAGGAGGGAATTAATTTAAAGGACAAAAATTTCTATATTTTTTGCCTCAAGGACACGACCTCAATATTTTTGCCACAAGGACAAATATTCTTCTAAAATTTATTCACAAGGACAAACATTTTTCAAAATTATTCATAAGGACAACAAAACTGATACCGAGCTAAAAACTGATACCTAAAAACTGCTAACGATAACTGCAAACTGATACCTAAAAACTGCTATCAATAACTAAAAACTGATACCTACAGAAAGTTGTCCTTCAGGATAAAATATTGAAGGTCTGTCCTTGAGGCTAAAAAGCTATGAAATTTTGTCCTTGACAGTAATTTCCTGGGATATTGATTTGGTTTTGAGAGTTTGAAAATAAATTTTGTTTTCAGCTGAGAAATTTTCTTAACTTTGAAAAATGAACATCAGAAAAGAATAAGGGTGAAGAAAACATGTTTATATAAGATAAAATGTTTTATTTATAAATTAAAGAAAAATTAAAAACAAGAATGACACATGTATTGTTAGTTATTCAATTTAACTACACTTGTCATTATACCACTCAATATAATAACATGTGTCTCATAAGAAATTTTATTTATTTTTATTTATTTTAAAAGTAAATGAAACCCTTTTTATCTTTATTTATTAAATACATACATATATATATCAATTATTTTCATAAGTAAATGTATATGCATTTCTTCTTAAAGAAAATGAAATGAAACAATTTATATAAAAATGAAAGCTTACTTACAAGATTTAGATATATTTATTCATTTGAATTTCAAAATTAAATTCAAATTCAAATTCTATTCATACATTTAAAAATCCAATTTAAAACTAATTTATATTAATATACTTAATTTAACAATAATAATATTGTCTTTTAAAATTTATCTATATTTATACATTTATTATTATTATTATTTGGAAGTAACATATTTATTTATTTTAAATAATTTATAAAAGAAATTATAAATTACTAATCACTTGTCTAACTTGTTTAAATGCATAAATGTTTTAATATAAAAATGGTATTTTAAATTTTCATATATAATTCCAAATTATATTTATTAAGCTGTATTCAAAAAGGAAATAAAATAAACTTTTGCTTATCTTATTTAAAATTTAAACTATGCTTAAAATATATTTAAACAATTTAAAACAATTTCCTTAAGTATCTTTAAAACCAAATAGTTATTTATTAAATAGTTTTGAATAGTTATTTATTAAATAAAATAATAATTTCCAAATTATCAAAATGAATATCAGAAATTAAAAACAAGATTTTATTAGTTTATTAAACTTCAAATCAAAACTTATCTATCTACAATATATATAAATATATATATATATATATATATATATTATAAATAAAAAGCATTTTATTAGCTTTTAAAAGATAAGATTTACCAATTAAACACTTATTTAATTGGAATATTAAATCTAGTTAATTTTTATTAACAGAATTTATCAAATTCATTAAATTTTAAATACAGATTATTAAATTGGTATTGCCAAATTTTTCGGGATATCACACAAATATAAACAAATGACACTAGCCAATGATCTAATCCCAATTATATGTTTAATTAGGTTGATCTAAGGTTTCTAAATCTAAAATCTACTAAGTCTGGTCAATTTAATTTGATAATTATAACCTATAGTCACCTAACTACAACATATAATCTATCATAGACTAGTGAGAGATCATAAACGCTCACCAAATCTACCAAACCTATGAAATATGATGAAGATCTAATCCAGACAGTAAGAAAGTAGATGAAGATGCAACCAAAGTGATGAGATCAAGATCTTATTGAAGATTTAGCCTCTAATTCGCAATTAGAGGCAATTTGAGATGAAATCCAATGAGATGAATGGAAAATTAGAGAGTAGTTAGGGTTGAGGCTGATTTGAAATGAGAGATAAACCTGCAAATAGTCTCTCTCACTTCATATTCATAGCCAAACTTGATTAGACTAATGGCCTTACTAATTTGGCTCATTAATCCCCTTCTAATTCGGCTTCTATGAGAAGTTATAGCTAAATTAAGATCTCCATAGGCAAAATGGTCACATAGAAATTCAAAAAAACCATAGATATGTAAACATCCCTAAAAACCATATCCTAAAATATTAGAATCATACAACCACAAATGAATTAAATAAAATTATTTAACGATCCTTCGATACGTAAAATACGGGTCGTTGCATTTTTTTCCCTTTAGGAATTTCACCCCTGAAGTACCTAAACAAACATAAGCAACCAAGGTTATCTCGCATGCCTCCATTCACTCGAAAACACTTAACAATCCAACTAAATAGTTAAATCAACAATAACAAACAAAATCTATCCTAGCGTGCAAAATTCTAATAGTATAAGATACATTGGTGCAAGTAGGTACAACATATGGGTCTTACCGCTCGAAAAGTTCTGGATATGCCATCCTCATACTCTCTTCAGTCTTCCATGTACAATCGCTATCATTCTCACTCCACTGCACCTTAACTACCTTCCTCCAAAGCTGGTTCTTCTCATTCCTAATGATTCGAACAACTTAAGAAGTCTTGAAACTTCTGCCTCAACTTTTATTTCTTCCAACTGATTCGGTGTTTCCACGATACCCGAGTCATGCATAAATATCCATAGCTAGGAGATATGAAAAATATTATGCAAATCCACCATCTTCGGAGGTAGCTCTACTCTATAAGCCAACTTCCCGATTCTCTCAATTATTGAAAATTGTCCAACAAATCTCGGTGCTAATTTTGTCTTCCTACCAAATCGATCAACAATCTTCAAAGGAGAAATCTTAACAAACGCCATGTCTCAACTGAGAATTCAAAATCCCTTCTTCTCTTATCTGTATAACTCTTCTAATGGTCTTGAGCTGTCCCATTCATTGTCGAATGATCTCTATCATCTCTGGCATCTCTCTAATCCTTTCGGGCCCAAGTACCGATTTCTCGCCTACTTTCCACCAATATGAAGCCGAATAACAGGGTCATCCATATAATGCTTCATATGGTACCATGCCAATACTTGACCGATAACTGTTCTTATATGCAAACTCTACCAAAAGCAAATGATCTTCCCAAGTTCCTCAAAAATATATAATACAAGCTCGAAAAAGATCTTCCAAAATCCGATTCACTCTCTTAGTCTGGCCATCCATCCGTGAGTGATAATATATGCTCAAGTACAGCTCGTTTCCTAAAATCTCTTGTAAGCTCTTTTAGAATCCACTAGTAAAAAATGAGTCTCTATCGCTTACAATACTCTTTGGCACACCATGGAATCAAACAATCCGCTAAACATACAATTCTGCCAACTTGGATCACGTTCAGGTAAACTTGACATGTATGAACCTTGCACTCTTGGTCAGTCGACCTACTACTACCCAAATACTATTATATCCTGCTCTAGTCTGTGGTAATCCATCTATAAAATCCATAGATATATGTTTCCATTTCCATTCTAGAATATCTAGTGGTTGTAGCAATCCGGTAGGCTTCTTCTGCTCAGCCTTCACTAACTGACAATTCATACATTATGAGATGAATTTTCCAACATCCATCTTCATGCCTTCCCAGCAGTAAGTCTATAGGAAATGCGGATTACGGATCTTAAGGCAGATTAACACTAGAGGGGGGATAAATAGTGTTTAAGTAATTTTATGAATCTTTTTGAAATCTTTTCAGATTACATCCAAACAGATGCAATTCACAAAAATAGAAACAATCACAGAATCAGATACAGATGCAAATAGTAAATAAAAGTAGTAAAGGAAAGAACAAACTAGAATTTGATACTCGTTTCTAGCTACCCTACATCCAGTCCCACATAATTTCTTATGCAGATTTCTTTTCAAATATAACGTCGATATTACAACCTAGATTTCAAGGCCATGATATACACCCTCCTATCTCCGAGTCCAGGGCAAACTCTCTTGATTTAACCAAGCTACAAGATCACCTAATTGACGAGCTACAGTCACACTCAATTGATTTACGGGCCCAATCACACCGTTTCTAATCACACTTTGATAGAGAGAGACTCAACACACTATGATCTTTCGATCTTTGATTACAAATGATCCGATAACTCCGAATAGCACTGAGATCTTTGAGAGAGAGAGTGGCAGAGAATCAAAGATAGAGATGATTGAGTTTGATTCACTTAGAATTTGGACAGAATTTTGTTAAAGCATCTGAAATGTAAGAGAATATTTGAGTGGAGGAGTGAAGTAACGAAGTAAAACTAACTTAAAATTCGTTGAAAACAACTGGAATTTATAGGAGAACAACGGTCATGTCCATTCACGAAAGTTTATGACGAACAGACATTTCTTTTAAAAATTTAAAATTTGAATTATACGGTTACCATGTCGACATGGGAGGATGAGGGATGTCGACATGCCTATGTGAATTTTGAAAAATAATTTTCTTTAAAATGATTTCTATTCTAAAACTTTTCAAAACAATTTCTAAAGTTTGTAAACCATTTTAAATATAGTTTAAACTTATAAAAGAGTTTTAGAAAGTAATCTTAAAATATATATATAATCTATAATATAAAAGTAATATTAAAAACTAAGCATAAAATATATTTTTGAGATTTAAAGTTATAATATTAAAACCAGAAGATAGTTTAAAAACAGGAGATGATTTTGAAATTAATATGATTAAAAATAGTTTTCGAATTAAGGCTAAAATATTTAAACCGAGAAAGCGATGTATTTTTTAAAAAGATACTTTAAATAAATCTAAAAATAAGTCATTTTGAAATTTTCGTGTATTTCATTCCACTAGAGAAGGTCCTGAGTTTCATCCCATTAAAGAGGACGTGGGTTCCATCCCACTATTAAAGCAAGAAGGTGGGTTCCATTCCATAATTAAAATCCGAATAAAGATTTTAGTGCTATTATGAAGTTTTAACATAAATCTAGACTCTATTACTTATCTTGATATCTTAAACTCTTGAAATCATGAACTCTTGTTACTCATGAGTCTTCAATCTTGATTTCTTCAATCTTGAATTCGTCGGTCTTGAATCTCTATACCCAGTCTTGAATCTTTATATCATACAATCTTCATTCTTAGTACCTGCATATATATATGTATATATGTATATATCCTGCATATACTTCCATATCTAGATAAGAATATTAGTATATATATATATATTATAACAAGTCCTAAGGTTGTTGTCATCAAAACCATCATCTCAGGAACTAACAATCTTCCCCCTTTTGATGATGACAACCAATGTTTATAAAACATACTCCACCAAATTCTAATTCTACTCTGACTCCCCCATATTCCAACAACTCCCTCTTAATCTACAACCCCCCCTCGCCCTTTAACCTAAGCCCAACTAACCTATTTTATAATTCTTCCCCTTTGTCATCAACAAAAACTAAGCCTAAACTACATAACTCCCCCTTAGACTAATAGTATGGAACTAAATGCCAATAATGAAGTATAATAAGCAAAACATGAATCTAATTTTATTATATATAACGTTATATTGCACACACATATATATATAAACAAACATATACAAATGAACAATATATAAAAACACGAACATAATAACAAAATAATGAGAGTCCTTAACAATTGATGACTTGAGAATCGAAAATTAGGGTAATGAAGACAAAAATCTCCACATTGTTCGACCAGATTACCATTTTTGCCAAAACAGACTTCTCTAACGCAAATAATTTTATCGCCCTCATCCATTTGTGCTTCTTCCTCTTCTTCTTCTTTTTCTTGTTCGTCATCCTCTAATGGATCGTGAATACGTATGTTAAAGGGATCATCTTCAATCACGATAGGGTCTGCTTGATTATCCATTAGATATTTTTGAAAATTTCTAAGAATCTTGCCTTGTTTCTCTTGCTCCATTGCCATCCTTACTTGCATGACTTGTAATTAAGTCAACGTTTGTCGGGAATCCTTCAACGTTTCCTCGATCTTCACGACTTGGGCCAATGTATTAAATTGGAATGGATCAGAATTAGAAGAAGGGATAAAAATGGTTGCATTTTGATTTGATTTACAAGAGGAGGCCATTATTTTATATTTTCAAAAGTTTATTACAGATAAATTAAGTGAAAATACAGAAGAACTCGAAATATAGTGAATATATAACCACTAAACTAATTTTAGAGGCAAAAACAAAATTTCAAATTTTACCATTGTATGTCGATATTGGGGTAAGGGCATGTCGACATCCTTATGAAAATTTTGAAAATTTTGTTTTTCTATAGTTATTTAAATATTTATGTTACTATATCTATATTTTGTATCTCAGTTAGAGAACAAATACCTAGTTCTCTTCTAAATTTATTAAAGGTTGATTGATACAAGGGTTTGGTAAGAATATCAGCTATTTGATTCTCAGTTTTGATAAATTCAAGAGAAATAATCTCTTTACTTATATTATCTCTGAGAAAATGATGTCTCTATCAATATTTTAGTTCTGACATGATGAGTATAATTTTTGGATAAATTTATTGCACTTGTATTGTCATAGTAAATTGGTGATTTTGAAATATATAATCCAAAATCCTTTAGGGTCTGTTGCATATAGATAACTTGGGAACAAGCCAAAGCACCAGGGATATATTCTGCTTCAATTGCTGATAGTGAGGCGGTATTTTGCTTTTACTAAACCAGGAAACCAGAGAATGTCCTAAAAAAAAACAAGTTCCACTTGTATTTTTTCGGTCTGATTTAGAACAATCATAGTCGGCATTACAATATGAGATTAAATCAAATTGATCATTTTTAGGGTAAAATCAACCATTGTCTAAAGTGTATTTAACATATCTTAAGGTACGTTTAACATCTTTTAAATGGGTTTCTTTGGGTTGAGATTGGTATCTTGCACAGAGACAGACACTATGCATGATACATGCCCACTCGCAGTTATATAGAGTAGCGATCCAATCATTCCCCTGTATAGGTTTTGATCTCCATCTTTTGACAAGTCTTCTTTATTTAGGGCCACATTGGTTGCCATAGGAGTGGGTTTTTCAATCGCAATGGTCGTACCAAACTTAATAATTAGATCCCTAGCATACTTTTCTTGACTAATGAAAATATCACTATCTAATTTTTTTATTTGCAATCCTAAAAAGAAAGTAAGTTCACCCATATGACCCATCTCAAACTTTTTTGTCATTATTTCAAAAAATTCTTTGTTCATTTTATTATTTGTTGATCCAAATATTGTATCATCTGCATAAATTTATACTAATTGGATATCATTTTTGTTTCTTTTAATAATAAGAGTATTATATATTTTACCAATTTCAAAATTTGACTGCAATAGATAAGATCTTAGTCTTCCATACCAGGCTCTAGGAGCTTGTTTCAAACCGTATAAAGCTTTCTTTAATTTGTAAACATGATTTGGAATCTTTTCATCTTCAAAAAGTGGGGGTTGTTCAACATAAACATCCTCTATCACAAAACCATTTAAAGGCACTTTTTACATCCATTTGGAATAATTTGAAATTATTGTGGTTTGTGAAAGCAAGTAGAATTCTAATGACTTCTAATCTTGCTACGGATGTAAAGGTTTCATCATAGTCCATTCCTTCTTCTTGACAATAACCTTGCATGACTTACCGAGCTTTATTTCTAAGGACCTCACTTTGTTCCTTCATTTTATTTTTATAAACCCATTTAGTTCCTATTATAGTTTTGTCCTTAGGTCTAGGAACATGTTCCCATACATCATTTCTTGTGAATTGATTCAGTTCTTATTGCATGGTAAGAATCCATGGATCATCAAATGATGCTTCATTTGGATTTTTGGGTTCAATAGTTGATATAAAAGCTACATTACTTATCTTGTTTAGTTGAGTTCTAGTTCTAACAACAGATTCAATATTTTGTAGTATATTTTCTATAGGATGATCTTTTAAAAGCCTGATCCTTTTATTAGGATGAACAGTTTCACAATTTGTTTCATTTAATTTATTATTTAAAGAAACAAAATCATCTTCATCACTTATTTGAACAAAATCTTCGAAATTTTCATCAAAAGATACGTGCATTGCTTCTTCAATGGTGTTAGATAATAAATTAAAAATTCCATATGCTTTACTTCTATTAGAATATCCAATGAAGATTCCTTTGTTGAATTTAGGATCAAATTTATCCAAATTGTCCTTTGTATTTAGAATAAAGCATTTACTTACAAAAACTTTAAAATAAGATACCTTTGGTTTCTTATTGAAAATAAGTTCATATGGTATTTTATTGGTTAGAGGTCTAATTAAAATCCTATTCAAAATGTAACAAGCTGTAGCGACTACTTTAGCCCAAAAATTTCTTGGTAATTTACTATCTGAAAGCATAGTTCTTGCACACTTTTGAATCATCCTATTTTTACGCTTTACCACTCCTTTTTGTTGTAGAGTTCTTAGAAAAGAAAAATTATGAGTTATTCCTTTTTATTACAGAAATTCTCAAAATTTTCATTTTCAAATTCTCCATCGTGATCACCATGAATAGTTTTTATTTTTAAAGAAAGTTGATTTTATATTCTTTTTGCAAAAGTAAATAAATCAAAATCATCACTTTTATATTTCTAAAAATTGTCCATGTAAATTTAGAATAATTATCTACAATTACAAAAACATATTTACTGTGATTTATTGACTGAATTTGAGATGGACCAAACAGATCTAAATGAAGTAACTCAAAAGGTTTTGAAGTTGAAATCATATCTTTCAATTTAAATGATCTCTTTCTAAGTTTTCCTAATTGACAAGCATCATATATACTATCTGCTTTAAAATCTATTTTAGAGAGATCTCTTACTAGATCAAGTTTTGAAAGTCTAGATAAGAGTTTGAAATTCAACGCCCAAATCTTTTATGCTAAATCCAAGGGTCACTTAGATTAGCCAAAAAACATAGGTTATCATTTGATATTCTCATACCGAGAATATAAATAATTTTCTTCCTAATTCCTTCAAAGATAATATTTGATTTATTACCTTCGATGTGACACTTATCCTTTTCAAATTAAATTTTGTATCCTTATCACATAGTTGACATATACGTAGTAAGTTGTATTTTAGATTCCTAACTAACAGAACATTAGAAATAGTAGGAGTTTTAGAGTTACCGACACTACCGATGCCAATCACATATCCTTTTCAATTGTCTCCAAAGTTGACCATTCCTCCATCTTCATAAATTATGTCATTCGGTATCTTCGGATTATCAGTCATATGTCTTGAACATCCACAGTCAAGTATCCATTTGTTTTTCTTGATTTGCACCATTTGTCCATTAAGTGTTGATTCTTCAAAAGCCATATAACACATCTGTTCCTGCACAACACACCAATTCGATAGAAAACTTGATTTTTTATATTGACAATATGCACACTTATGGGATAATGATGATTTAGACAGCTTTGAACTAGTGTTAACAGAATCTCCAAAAATTTCTACTTTAAACTTTTTCAAAATTCAGATTACAATAACTTTGAAAATCAATGCTCTGATACCAAATGTAGGAAATGCAGATTACGCATCTTAAGGAAGAATTAACACTAGAGGGGGGTGAATATTGTTCAATTAATTTTATGACTCCTTTTGAAATCTTATCAAATTAAACCCAAACAGATGCAATTCACAAACATAGAGACAATCACAGAACCAGACATAGATGAAAATAGTAAATAAAGGCAGTAAAGTAAAGAACACACCAGAATTTTATACTGATTCGAAATTACCCTACATCCAGTCCCACACAATTTCTTATGCAGATTTATTTTCAAATATAATATCGACATTACAACCTCGTTCAACACCACAAGATACACCCTCTTGTCTCCGAGTCTAGGGAATACTCTCTTGATTTAATCAGGCTACATGATCACCTAATTGATTTATGGACTACAATCACCCCCAATTGATTTACAGGCCACAATCACGCAGTTTCCAATCACACTTTGATAGAGAAAGACTCGATACTTTCGATCTTTCGATCTTTGGTTACAAATGATCCTATAACTCATAATAGCAATGAGATCTTTAACAGAGAGTAGTAGATGATCAAACTAGAGGTGATCGAGTTTGATTCACTTAGAATTTCAGTAGAATTTTGTTAAAGCATTTGAAATATAAGAGAATATTTGAATGGAGAAGAAGAAGTGAAGAAATGAAGAAAAACTAACTTAAAATTCGTTGAAAAAACTGGTATTTATAAGAGAACAATGGTCATGTCCATTCGCGAAAGGTTATGAGGAATAGACACTTCTTTTGAAAATCTGAATTCTGCTGTCACAATGTCAACATGGGGGGATGATGGATGTCGACATGCCTATGTGAATTTTAATAATAAATTTTGCTTTAAAATGATTTCTATTATAAAACTTGTCGAAACAATTTCTAAACTTTGTAAACCATTTTAAATATAGTTTAAACTTATGAAAATGTTTTAGAAGTAATCTTAAAATATATATATAATATATAATTTAAAAGCAATATTAAAACTAAGTACAAAATATATTTTTGAGATTTAAAGTTATAATATTAAAACCAGAAGATAATTTGAAAACAAGAGATGATTTTGCAATTAATATGATCAAAAATGATTTTTGAATTAAGGCTAAAATATTTAAACCGAGAGAAAGATGTCTTTTAAAAAAAAGATAGTTTGAAAAAATCTAAAAATAATTCATTTGAAAATTTCATGGATTCCATTCCACTTAAGAAGGTTGTGGGTTCCATCTTGCTAATGAGGTCATAGGTTTCATCCCGCTATTAAAGCGAGAAGGTGGATTCAATTTCACAATTAAAATCCGAATACAGATTTTAGTGTTATTATGAAGTTTTAACATAAATTTAGACTCTATTACATATCTTGATATCTTAAACGCTTGAAATCGTGAACTCTTGATTCTCATGAGTCTTCAGTCTTGATTTCTTCAATCTTGAATTCGTTAGTCTTGAATCTCTATACTCAATCTTGAATCATTATACTGTAAAGTCTTCATTTTTAGTACATGCACATATATGTATGTATGTATATCCTTCATATACATATATATATACACCTAATATTAGCATATATATTTTATAATAAATCCTAAAGTTGTTGTCATCAAAACCATCATCTCAGGAACTAACAAAGTCATCTTCATGTCTCTATACAGCTTATGACCACTAGGATGAATGGTCAATTTGGAATGATGTCATTCCCTTAGTACTTCATATCGTAATCCATCAACATCTGGAATAACTAGTCTCTTATCCTTACGAAGCCAACCATCTCAGTCAATCTCATATTGCCTCAAATCTTCAAATTTTACTCCCATCTCAATCTTTGCCATGATCTCTACTAGCTTAACATCTTGCTTTTGATTTATACCAATCCTTTGTATGGGAGTAGGTATGATCGATAGACTTGCCAACATCTCAGGCTTGTGCTCATAATGTGGCCTGAAATCAAATCCAGCTATATACTCCATGTGCTTCCCAAAAAAAAAATAGTTCCTAATCCAGCATGTCTTCTGCTTAATGTATCTGCCATTACACTACCTTTCCCTGGAGTGTAGGAAATATAAAGTCATAAGAGACCAAATACTCTAACCATCGTTGTTGTCGAAGATTAAGATCCTTCTAAGAGAAAAGATAATTCAAAGATTTATAGTCCATGAATAGCTTAAATCTTTTTCACAACAAAGTGCCTCCACTATCTTTAAAGCAAACACATTCGCCGCCAACTCCAAGTCATGGGTTGGATAATTCCTTTCATACGGTTTCAACTGTCGACTAGCAAAAGCGACAACTCTCCCTTTTTGCATCAACATAGCTCCAAAACCAGTACCATAAGCATCCGTGTATATATTCATCTCTTCATTCCCGCCTAAAATAACTAATACAGGTGCACTCGTTAATCTCTCCTTCAGAACCAAAAATGCATGCTCACATCTAGCGTCCCAAGTAAAGTCTGGTTCTTCTTGGTCAAATTGGTTAACAGTACTGCAACCTTTGAGATGTCCTTTATGAAATGCCTGTAATGTCCTGCCAATCGTAGTAAACTTTTCACATCCGTAGCATTCTTGGGCTGGTTCCAATCTTGGATTGTTGCCACCTTTGCAGAATCCGCTGCTATTCCTTGTTCTGATATGACATGACCAAAGAATCTCACTTCTTCCCTCTACAAGTAATTCTTCCCTCTGCAAGTGACACTTAGATAACTTAGCTCTCAACTTGTGCTTTCTCAAAATCTCAAGTATAAGCCACAAGTTCATCTTGTGCTCTTCCTCAGTTCTGGAGTAAGTTAAAATGTCATCCAGGAACACAAGCACGAACTTATTCAACTAATCTTCGAAGACTATATCCATAAGACCCACAAAGTATGCCAAAGAGTTGGTTAACCCCAAAGGCATCACTAACCATTTGTAGAAACCTGACGGTGTCTGAAATGTAGTAATAGGCACATTTTCTATAGCCACTCTCAACTAGTGAAATCATATTGCCAAATCCATATGAGAAAATACATTTGCACCATGCAGCTGATCAAACAAGTCATCAATCCATGAAAGTGGATACTTATTCTTATTCGTAACTATGTTCAGCTCACGATAATCCACATATAACCTCAAAGAACCATCCGCCTTAGTCAAGAATACAACAAGTGCGCCCCATTCAGATATGCTTCTCTAAATGAATCCTTCCTTCAACAGATCATCCACTTGCACCTCTATTTCTTTCCGGCTCTTTAGGTTTCATACGCCTCAAAGGCATCACTATGGGTCTGGCTCCATCCACTAATTCGATTCAAAACTCGATCTCTCTATGTGGCAGTAACCCTGTCACTTCCTCGAAAACATCAGGGTACTCTCTAGCAATAGGCACATATGATAATCCTTTCTATGGAATTCAAGAAAATATAGAAAGCTGACCAATACCCCTATCCTTTGGTAAGAAGTGTATCACTACCATTCGTCCATCCATATTTCCAATTGTTACCTCTAGCTTCTTGCAATCCATAACAGCCAACATATCTCTTAAGCCAGTATATTCCCAAAATAGTCTCGGACCCAACAAAATTAAGAACAAAGTAATCACAAGCAAAATAACATCCATGACTCGATAATACTATGCCATGACAATCATACAAAAACTAGTAGATCCTCCAATAGGGTTCATCACAATCAAAGGTCGGTCTACTATCTTGGGTTCCAAATCTAGTTTGCATACGAAATCAACACAAATGAAAGAATGTGAAGCTCCAGTATCAAAAATAACTCCAGCAGAAACATCTTTGATGGAAAGCATGCCTTTCACCACGACTCCTTTCACCATGACTCCTTTCCCCTTATGCTTAGCTGTATGAGCACAAGATGAAGTCGGGACTGAATCAGAGGCATATGCCTTCACCATCTGCTTATCTTAAGGCGGTTCTGGACAATCCTTCTTAATATGCCCAACCTTATCACGGTTGAAGCACTTTCTAGTAACCTTACATTCCTTGATATAATAGCCTTTCTTCTTACAATTATGATAAACAATCTCACTTTTGCTCTTTTTCTAGCCCCATTTTCCTTGTTGTTGTTGCTTCCACTTTCCATTCCATTTCTTCTTACCTCCACCACCTTGTTGTGGTTTTAGTTTCTCTTTCTTAGCAACAGCAACAATAGTAGTCCTACTTTTCGGATACAGACTCCTATGTCTAAGTGATTTCTCAACCAACTTCTCATAAGAAACTTCAATATGGTCCACCAGCTTCTCTCCCACATGGTCTTCCAATCTAGCGATAAACTTTTCATTATTCTTTAAAGGTGTATCAATAAAAGACATCCCACACTTCGATAAAGTATCAAATTATGCCATGTACTCAGAAATAGATATCTCCCCTTACTTCAACTCAATAAACTTTTTGAATAGCACTGACTTCTTAGTCGTAGGGACGAACTTATCCTCAAATCTAGCCTTAAACCGATCCTAAGAAATCTGATCCTTTGGAGTAGCAATGGAAACAAAATTCCACCAATTCATTGCTCAGCCCTGTAGCTGCCTTGAAGCAAGCTTTCTCTTCATAGCATCTTCCACATCCATATCCTTGAAATCACATTCACAAATATCTATTCATTCTTACATGATTCTGTTCCTAAGGATGGCTTCCCTCTAAGAGTAGAATAATCCATGCAAAGCTTGGCAAAGTCAATCCTTGGCACTTGCAAAGGAGCACCACCACCTAAAGCCACACCAGGAGTAGTTTGAGCTCTCCTTACCAACGAAGCCACCACTGCGTCGGACATGGCTTGAAAATCGAGTGTAGAAACTTTCGACCCCGTTCCCTCTTCCACTCCTAAAGTGGAGTTATTCCTAACAGCACTCCTTATGTTCCGATTCATTCTTATCTGTAATAAGAATGATTAGCCTCATTCCAAGAAAAGCTGTAATGCTACTTAAGTGCATATTATACTATATAATATTACTATATAGCATAATATCTTTATTAGCAAGAATGCTTCCTCCTTTAGCGTATACTCTTGACTTGCTTCAATTAACTCGTAAAAAAGTTCTGATATCAAATGTGATGACCGCCCCATAACACCCGCACATCAATGACCTAAAAGAGAGCTGTAAACGTGCAAGTTGATATAGGAAGATCATCAGCGGTTGAAATTTAAACCAGAAAACCTGTTTCATATCTCATAGCGCATGGATAAAATATAATATAGAAAATATACAATAGAATATACTGAGCCATAACAAAGGAGAATAACACCTCCACTAAATCATGAGTTATGGTACAAATATCATAATATATCAGTACAATATTTCCTTACTACATCCCCTAGAGTATATGGAAACAGATAGCGAAAACTACAAATATAGAGTAATACGCCATAGCTAAAGCTATATTGTTTTTGGTATGAGCGGCCAATGACTATCAAAAGCTAAATTGGAAAATATGGTACTAGAGAGGTAAAAAAAACCGTACTCGACCTATTCCTACAACCAAAGAGTTAGCATATAATAATAAAATATAATATGCTACTAAAAAAACAATAATATGATACTGTAACAGAATAGGATAGAAGAATCTAAGCAGCCTCCTCCATTGACCTTGTTCCCAATCCCTTCTCCAGCATTCCTATAGATGATAGCCTACCTAAGAGAAATGGAAAAAATAATAACCATAGCAACCATAACATCCATCAATGAAAATCTAGCTATCATCCTCTAAAGCCTTGAATGCATGATAACTCATATGGTCATGTTATCGCTTGCCAGAGACTAATGGAAATCCCGGTTCTTGATTGTGTTCCCCCGTACTTTCAGGTCCGAAACCCCGCACAATTGTATCCTACCGTACCTTCGTACTGTCTTTCACTAGACGCTCTTGGAGAAGTCTAGTATGCACGATCGACATTACTAGCCCTTGGGCTCCCCTTCATATTGTACCTTTTCTTGAACACAACCAAACCATTCTGAGTTATCAATGATTCCTTGGCACTCCTAGATATTCAAACCTTTCACAACTCCAATCCATTTTCAGGCACAAGTCTTACCACTCAACCCAGCCCATTATACCACAACCTCTTTCCATCCCGAGCTATCTTTCAACTCCTTCGATCCTACTCCTTATTCGAGCCCTCGACTGAAGAGCCGAAACTTCATCGTGCTATAACTTCCAAAACGAAGAAACAATCAGTGCAACATGATCCACTACAACCCAAGAGTCTCCAACCCATATCTCACATCCAATAGAGCCAACAATTTAGATCAGTACCGATCCGATCCAATTGGATCAGTGCCGATCCAAATACTTAACCATTTTGGATCCATTTCTCTTTCATCCTCTAGTGCACTCCCACTAAATGCCATAGACCCTTAGCAATCACTCTTAGCCTTTAGGTCTTCTCTTCTAGCCAATCCAATCCTCAACACTTGGCCTATCCTCCAATCTAACTTCATAAAGCAACTCTAAAATCCATACTTATTTTCCCTTATGGATCTCACTTTAATTGGCATGCTAATTTTGGATCGGTACCGATCCAATTCAATTAGATCGATGTCAATCCAAATACTTAGGCCCAATTGTCGTGAAATTTTCAAGGTGTCTTCCTACCATGCTCTAGAGCCTATCCTCCAAGTTTTATGCGATTTCGATGAACTTTGCTCCTAATATGCTCCGGTCACCAATCTAAGTCCTAAAACATGCACAACACTAGCAAACAAATCAAGCATAGCAAGCAATTCAAACATAACAGTGATTCAAACATAGAAGATCATCCAGTCACATCAAATATAAACATATAAATCATTTAATTCATTCTACCATCATAATTCTAGCATAGATCTAATCTAACACGTGGAATTTCAACGCAGATTATACTAGCCAATGATCTAATCCCAATTACATGTTTAATTAGGTTACTCTAGGCTTTTTAAATATGAAATTACATAAGTCTAATTAATTTAATTTGATTATTCTAACCTACAATCACCTAACTATAACATATAATTCATCATAGACTAGTGAGAGATCATAATCACTCACCAAATCTACCAAACCTATGAAACATGATGAAGATCTGATCCGGACAGTAAGAAAGCTGATGAAGATGCAACCAAAATGATGAGATAGAGCTCATAGTTTAAGATTTAGCCTCTATTTCGCAATTAGAGACGATTTGAGATGTAATCCAATGAGATGAATGTAGAACTAGAGAGGAGTTAGGGTTTGGGGATGATTTGAAATGAGAGATAAACCTTCAAATGGTCTCGCTCACCTCATATTTATAGCCAAACCGGATTAGACTAATGGTCTTGCTAATCCGACTCGTTAATCTCCTTCTAATTTTGACCAGCATATTTTAAAACTTAAAATGCTATAACTTTCTGACCACTTATCCGATTATCCCATATGACCATTCTAAACCAACATCTCGAAGCAATGAAACATATTTGAGCATCTAATTCGGCTTCTATCAATATTTTTAGTCAAAATAAGATCTTCAAGGGAAAAATGGTCATATAGAAATTCGGAAAAATCTTAGATGTGTAAAACATCTCTAAAAACCATATTCCAAAATATTAGAATTATATGACCACAAATGAATTAAATAAAATTATTTTACGATCCTCTAATACGTAAAATATATGTCGTTCTCCCTCCATTTAGGAATTTCGCCCCCGAAATACCTAAACAAGTCCCACTCATTTTATTTTTCTTTCAACTTTTTAAATTTCTTCCTTCTCATTCATGAGCAAAAATTCCTTGTTCGATTTCTAAAAATTATCAACTCTAAATCAAATCAAAATATCAAATAAAATAAAGAGCTATGTGGTTCATCCATCACTTGCAAAGATTGGATGTAGATTCAAGGATTTAAAAAGGAATTTCCAAATCAAAGTGTAACTTATTGGCTAGATCCGAAGGGATGTTCTAATTTGAATTGTTTTTTAGATATTATATGTTTATCGCAATTTTATATGTATGTATTATTGCTTCACCTTGATTTATGATTAGTTATGCAATTTAAATATTTATTGGATAATTTGATTTGTTTTAATATGACAATTCAAAATAGAAATTTATATAGGATTAAAACAATGTTTTGGTTACGAATCTACGTTTTACAATTAATTATATCAATATTCTAAACATGTTATACAATTTAATATTTTAAATGTATTTGACTAAATGTTTTAAAACATTGTTTGATTAAATGTTTTAAAAGATTGTTGATATATTATTTGATTTGTTATATGCAATTTTGATTTTATAATATTTGAATGTTTGATAATAAAAATTACATTGTGGGTTGAAACTTTATTTTTACATATATATGTATTTTATCAATAAATTTAAGTATGCAAATATTCAAGATGCATTAGAAAATTTTAACTTGATATGGATATTTGTTTTTGAATCAAATGGTAAGTTTTGAATTGATCATTATATGTGTAAAAACATTTATGTTTATATTCTATATTGTTAAGGCGTGTATTTGAAACATTTTTCAAACTTTTATTGAACAATTTTAAATTGAGGCAATAATATATATACATATACGTGATAGATATAAATCCCATTAGCTACACATGTATATATTGGCTATGTTATTATTTGTTGTTCCTTTTCATTTCATTGTATCATATCATCCTTAGTATGTTAGTTAAATTTCATGTCAGTAAAATTTTGCTAAAAATGAAATGTGGTTCCTTTCATTTCTTTCCTTTTTAGAGCTGGTTGTGATTAGATCTAATTTTCTGTTTATTCACACACTTTAACACTTAATAATTACACTTGCCTTACGTTCCACATATTTTTCACAAATTTAAGATATGAATATATTTGATATATTTATACCTTTTATAATTTCAACTTAATTATATAAACTTACTTAATAAGACTGAGACAATATTAATAAAATATGTTATTAAAATTAATTAGATTGGGTTTAGTGAAACCAATTAGACTTCATATGTCGATTATGATCCAAATAGGAGTTTTTTGAAATACATCCAATTTACCCTGTGCCAGTCTGATTCCTTTCAAATAAGAGAAGTTTCCTACATTAATCATTTGAATACACACATAACACTTAACATCCCTAAACTTACTAAACCAACTGGGCTTCCTAGAATTGGAACGCCCCCTAAAGTTCTTCCAATTATCTCATAACCACCTCTCTCAAAAAAACTAGCCTGTACTACTACTTCTTACACTACTACCACCAAACCCAACTCCTTCGTTTGATAATGAAAATTCTCATTGAGTGGACTGGTCCTTAAAACTTCCAATGTTAGGGCATCCCACCATTAATAGAATTGTTGGCAAAATCGGTGTATCACTCTGGAAGAGAATTCAACAAAACCATAAACTTTTGTTACTCATCAATATTCAAATCAATAGACTTCGTATTTATCAATAATTCATCAAACACACTCGAGTGTGATGTAGTTGAAACATCCAATTTTATTTTATAGGTGAAAAGATTCTCAACAGGATTAGATGGTTCGTAAGGGACTTTTTCATTTAGAGATCTTCTAACTTCTTCCAAATACCTCTAGCTTAGGTTCATAACTAATTTTGGAGATAAAATTTTCTCCCATAACAAGTTGGAATGTAGTAAAGGCCAACTCTTTCACTTTCTTAAATTCAACAATTGAAATATCTATATGCAACTTATCGGTCTCTACTGCATGATGAACACAATGTCTCCTTAACACCGCCTTCATCTTTTGTATCAAAATCACTTTCTTTGTTGCACTTCCCAATCGCAAGTTTCGAACCAAATGTCATATCGAAGCTCCTAATGTATGGTGCAACTACTGGAGCTGAATTAACCACCGATGCATTCTCATCCTCTAGACCTTTCGTTCCATCGAGCTCTTTTTTTGATTCTCTTTTTTTGATTAAAAAATGAGTGGTTCTTTAATGGAGGAGGAGAGAATTCAAGTATCTTATTCTATAAAAAATGAAGCCACCAACATACCTGGTTAGTAATGATGCCCCCCACCACCATACAAGGAAAATAAAAAACCCCAAGCCTAGTAACTAAAGTCCACAATGAAAACAAAAACATAAACTAAAACCTAAATATACTATATCCCACTAAAAACAATGAATAATCAATGACTATACAATGAATAAATCGAGCCAACCACTCAAAAACATTGTTAAGACTTCAAAAATGAAGTAGATCATCCATAGTAAAACGTAGAAATCCAGTCAATCATTTGAACCAAATGCAGGACCATCATAATAGATCATTAATTGCCAAGAAAAAATAGTAATCTACCAAAACTCAGCACATTCGAGAAAGCAAAATGGCTATATCCATCCAAATAATAGTAACAGAGAATGCTAGAAAAAAACCAACGGAAATGTAAGACCAACACAAAAATATGTATGCATATGTTTATATGTGTTTATACACACACATGTGTACGCGCACACACATTTATACATACATACATATGCAAAAGTAAAATAAACTAATAATAAAACTAGTAATAATTTGAATAAAATAAGTAAAAGACAGTATAAATTGAGTAATACAAAAGGAAAAAGGAATTAAATGAAGGATGAATCAAGGCTCCAGTACAAATGAATAATAGAAACTAAGTGAAAGTAAAGGAACTAAAAGAAACATCATAGCTAAACAAAGTAAACTAACCGGTCTAACTAAAGATCGGTTGGAACGTAAAGGAATGGAAATAAAGAGCAATAGAGTCATGTAAGAAAAGTAAAGATCTAAGAGACACTCAAGAACGAAATTACTCTAAAACTAAGTAAGTTTCATAGTAATGATTGAAAATCAGAAGAGTTGTTTGATAAAGCATCTACTAAGCGGTACTTAGAGCATCATTGTTTATCATATTATTAAAAGTAATTTTTTTCTTTTAAGAAATCAATAAGGGACTTTATATACTTAATAAGCTATTCAAAATGAACATTGTGTTGAATTTATGTGATTCAAATATTTCCAAAGAAGATAAGAAAATAATTAATTGATTCGGTCAATCAATTAATTAGGCTGTATATGGAATGATAAAGAGGAAAGATATGCATGGTATCTTTTAGAGAATGGAAACTAATTAATTGCTAATCAATCAATTAGTCGGATTTATTATATGAAGATAGAGAAGTTTATACATGGAGATTAATTTAAGCAATAGAAATTTATGGAAACATAGATTTTTTTGTCATTTATGTGCATTGGAATCAAATCAAGTAATCTGGAAAGGTTGTCACATAATTTGGAAGTTAATTTTCTTCATCTCCAAGCATCCTTCATTTTCATGCCTATTTAAATGAAGGAAGTTCTTCTTCATATGTGTGTGAGAAAGCATCCACCATTATCCTCTTCTTCGGTATACCCTAATTTCTGCAGTCAACCAATTAGGGGTTTTGAGCGCAAACAAGTCTTTGGATAAATTGATTATTCAATTTGTAATTGTAGGTTAGTCTCTTCACTTTGCTACCTATAATTTTGTAATCTCTCTCTTTTGTACTCTCTTTCTTCAGTGAAATAAAGAATAGTTGTTGGGTCTCCGTGGACGTAGGATATTCATATCCGAACCACGTTAAATCTTCTTGTCTCTTATTTCTGTTATTTTTCTGTGAATCTGCATAATTATTTTTAAGTGTCATTGGTATCTAAATAGACAATACTAGATCCTGAACAAATAACCGCTTCCGCTCAAATTAAAATAAAATAAATTTTCACTACAGTTTGGTATCAGAGCTAGCTGTCTTGTTTTAGATTAGTTATCAATGACAAATTCTTTCAGTAGTGGTATGAAAAATTATGGCATCACCAAATTTGTTAGAAAAGGAGTTTTTGGGACATGGAAGGTGAAGACTAATGACGGTGTTCTTCAGCAACAATTTCGTTCATCTAAAGGAAGAGATAAAAGCCAAAAGCGCCTTGGAGGTAGAGATATGCGTAGGTCTCATTTCACGGGTCCTAGAAGGGGTGCTTGCTATTATTGTAAGAAGAAGGGACATTTCATACGGGATTGTCCAGCTCTTAGAAAGAAGAGAGAGAAGAAGGAGAAAGCTTCAGTTTTGCCAGCAGTTAGATCAGATGCGGATAGAAGTGATAGTATTACATCATTACTTTCAGCCAGTATTTCACCTTTAGAGCATACAAGTTGGGTGATTGATTCTGGAGCCTCTTGTCATATGACGCCAGATAGGAGCTGTTTTGTCAGTTACAAGAAAATTGATGGTGGAACAGTTCATATAGGGAATGACACATTTTGTCATGTTGTAGGCATTGGAAGTGTGAGGTTTAGGATGCATGATGGTGTTGTTAGGACTATCACGGATCTTAGACATGTTCCAATGCTGCGTAGAAGTTTGTTATCAGTTGGAGCTTTGAGTAGACTTGGTATAAGGATAATAATAGATGGAGAAAATTTGAGAGTGGCGATGGGTTCCTTGGCAGTGATGAAAGGGGTGCGAGTTAATGATATTTATGTGCTTCATGGAGAGACAGTCTTAGAAGAGTCGGTAGTTTCTACTGATTCTAGTATTTCAGATTCTACTCAATTATGGCATCTTCGTTTAGGTCATGTTGATGAGGAGAATCTTGAAGTATTGAAGAAGCGTGGGTTTATTGATGGTGTTTGTCAATCGAAGTCTAGCTCTTGTGGAGATTGTTCTTTTGGAAAGAAGAAGCATGTCACATTTGATATTGGAAGACATAGAACTACAGAGTTTCTAGAGTATGTTTATTCTTATGTGCGGGGACCCACCCCAATTGCATCTTTTGGTGGAGCTAGTTACTTCATCTTATTTGTGGATGATTTCTCACGTAAGGTCTGGGTCTATTTCTTAAAGACCAAAGATGAAATATTTGCCCAATTTTGTAAGTGGAAGACCTTGGTAGAGAAGCAATCGAGGAAACGTTTGAAGGTTCTCAAAGTTGGAAATAGTAGTGAATTTATGTCACAAGAATTCACTAACTATTGTGAGTCCGAGCATGTAATTAGAGATTTTTCTATTTCTGTTGAGTCACATTGTTACGGAGTGGCGGAGAGCATGTGTCGGATATTGTGGGAGAGAGCTACGAGCTTGAGAACGACTGCTGGTCTAGAAGTGGGATTTTGGGCAGAAGCGATATCTATGACAGTATTTCTCATCAACCGCACATCTTCTATTGCCATAGATATGAAGATCTCAGAAGAGATATGGAAAAGAGAGCCTGTTGATTATTCATTCCTTAAAGTGTTTGGTTGTTCAGCTTATTTAGAAGATGAGAGACATGATAAGTTGAAGCCTAGGGAAAGCAAGCACATTTTGTTAGGCTGTAGAGAAGGAGTGAAGAGGTATAGGTTGTGGTGTAAAACAACTAAGAGAATTGTGACTAGCAGGCATGCGATATTTGATGAGAGGTCGTTGTTGAAGGTGGAGCCTCTATCAAGTGATGACATTGGGAGGACAGAAAATTGCCAAACACATTTGGAGTCGTCAGATTGTTTCCATATTCAGAAAGATATTGGTATTTCTGATGATACCATGGTTGATGAGAAGATTACAGAGGTTCAGACTCTAGGTGGAGCTCACTTGCTGGAAAGGCCTTTTGGTTCAGTTGGCCCTATTTGTAAGCACATTTGTAGCGATGATTCTTCATCTTATGCTTATAATGTTGTGGAGCTTGTTGGTGAGTCTGTTGATGTTGACTTAGGAAAGTCTAGCAAAATTCTTGTGGACGAGATTGGAGTAGATAATATTGAGTATGTCCTCACTCAATTTTGAATGGAGAAGGTGAAGCGCGTTGTTAAATCTCCATTGGTCTCTCGAAGATTAGTATCTACATGTTCGTCTCCAACATCGGATTTGTTGAAGAATTTTGGTAATTTCTCGTATGCATTATGTTTGATAATGTGCATACTATCTTTCTTGTGCTTGGGAAAGATTTGGAAGCTCTATTTGGGCAATATTGCCCATACTAGTTCACATTGAACTTGTTGACGTAGACCCAACAATTTGTCGAGATGTGGTGATGCAGAGAGATAGTTATATTTGAATCAAGGTGGAGTTTTGAATTTATATGATTCAAATATTTCCAAAGAAGATAAGAAAATAATTAATTGATTCAGTCAATCAATTAATTAGGCTGTATATGGAATGATAAAGAGGAAAGATATGCATGGTATCTTTTAGAGAATGAAAACTAATTAATTGCTAATCAATCAATTAGTCGGATTTATTATATGAAGATAGAGAAATTTATACATGGAGATTAATTTAACCAATAGAAATTTATGGAAACATAGATTTTTTGTCATTTATGTGCGTTGGAATCAAATCAAGTAATCTGGAAAGGTTGTCACATAATTTGAAAGTTAATTTTCTTTATCTCCAAGCATCCTTCATTTTCATGCCTATTTAAATGAAGGAAGTTCTTCTTCATATGTGTGCGAGCGTGTGAGAAAGCATCCACCATTATCCTCTTCTTCAGTATACCCTAATTTCTGCAGTCAATCAATTAGGGGTTTTGAGCGCAAACAAGTCTTTGGATAAATTGATTATTCAATTTGTAATTATACGTTAGTCTCTCCACTTTGCTACCTATAATTTTGTAATCTCTCTTTTGTACTCTCTTTCTTCAGTGAAATAAAGAATAGTTGTTGGGTCCGTGGATGTAGGCATCTAGCCGAACCGCGTTAAATCTCCGTGTTCTCCTTTCTTCTGTATTTTTTTGTTTGGTGATTATTTTTCATTGAATTTGTGGTTAGTAATTAATCGACAAGCTAGATCATTCTTTTTGATTGTTTCCGCGCATTAGCATTCCGCTGCGTTTTTGGAGTTTGTGCGAATCAATTGAATTTCCGCACAACACATTGTCAGCTAATTTATAATTATGTTCGAGATCCAATTAAAACTAAATAAATCAAGTATATAAACCAAATTTTCCAAAGGAATACTAATATTATTAAAAAAACATTCGATTTCTTTCAAACTAAATATACCAGCACATAGTAATGAAAATAGAATATCGTCTTATAAAAACCTTTGACCACTAACATAGTAGAATCTAAACTACATTAGTAAAATTTGTAACTAAAATCATTATTAATTACAATAAAATAAAAATAATGAGGATATTTAAGAGAATGAACCCAGTGAAATGACAGTCATGATATAAACACATTATAGTTTCCACATTTATATTGAAAAAATACATCTCCATCGATAAACACTATTTTCTTCTTTAAAAGTTTTATAGAATTTAATTTCTTATTTAAAATTAACCACACATGAAGCTAAGCTTTAGACGGCACATTCGCTTTCAAAATACATTTAAATAATTTGATTTAGTTTTTGAAAAAAATTGATTCTATAGAACATCTTCCATGCAATAACAAAACCAACAACTCTAAACCATTTATTTAGAAAAATTGCCGATAATACCAATCTAACCCAAAATTTCAGCGAAAATCTATGCATGGTCGATTATACGTGAGAAAACAAACATGTTGAATAATAGAACCCAATTCAACAATCCACAACCAAACACATATATTAAATTGAAATAAACCAAAATTACATATAAATTTTATTAATAGTTTCAAATAGGATCATAAAGATTGGTATATTCGTTTTAATGGACGCTTAATACAAGAAAAAAGAAAAACTAAAACTCAAGAGGACATCAATGACTTCATTTATATAGAAATTCGATACTTGGTTTGAAGGAAACTTCGTAGGATGTAAGAAATTCATTTATGTTAGTTAATCAATGCCACATTAATCATTTGATTAAGAATCAAATTCATATTTCAATTTTTTTTTTTTACTAAAGAGTGATCATCAACTAAACAAATTTATTATTCAATAATCAAATTCATATTTCAATCTTTTTTTTACTAAAGAGTGATCATCAACTAAACAGATTTATTATTCAATCTTTGGTTTCTTTTGATACGCATTCGCCTAATGACACGCTTTTTATTAACCAATCAATTAGAAGATTGATTAACTATCTTTATCTCTCAGATTTATTTCCTCCTTCGTGATAATTATATATCTTATTCTTTTAATGCAATCAAATCACACCTAAATAAACAACTTGTATTTTACAACTAATTTCGTATATTTGAGTCATATTTTCAAACACAAGAAGTATTCACTTATCAAGCCTACAAAATTCGATAAAAACACCTTGTCCAAATGATGTCGTAATACAAGAAAAAAGATAAGAAAAGTCTTTGCAGAAATCAATACGTCAATTTGGTCTCTATTTCTGAAAAATAGAAAACACAAGGTGTCTTCCACTTATCTGATAGAAAATGCAAGGTGACATGCACCCTTCTGATTTTGAAATTTTTAAAAAGCGTAAGTTATCTTGCGTTTACTATCAGGAAAACGTTAGTTAGTTTGTGCCTTTTGATTTCGAAATTTTTTTCGAATTTTAATTTTTTTAAAAAGCACAAGTTAACTTACGTTTATTATCATGAAAGCGCAAGCTAGTTTGTACATTTTGATTTATTTTTTCTAAAAATGTTGAAAATTTAGAAAATTTAGTGAAGCGCAAAGTAATTTAAAAAAAAGGATATAATTTACATACTAATTAACACAAGGATTTTTTTGTAACAACACAAAAATTAGAGATCTTGATTGCAAAATATCCCATGTTATATAATAGACTAAAATATCTGGTCTACAAATTGGAAAAAAAGCGAGTGGGATGATCAAAGGACGTAGACTTGTGGATCTTTACTATTTACCTTTTTCTATTCAGTTATGTAATGCTGATTCGTTGAATGCTTAATAAGCCGTCCATTTTTCTGTTGATCGTTCAATTAAATTTTCGCTAAATCTTTCATCGCAAACGTCGTACATTATTCGACGTATAAAAAAATGACTCTGTTTTGATTTTACGGTATACGTTTATGCATTTGTTGGTTATTTATGGAAAATACGTATCCAGAATGCTGAAAACATTATTTTAGGAATATTTATAAATTATTTACAATTGGGATGCATAGGATATCCAGCAGGAAATATGATTAAATTTTTATAACCAAACAAAAACCCACATCGTTTCTTTCGCCATTTCTCTCTTTCTCCTAGTTTATGTCCAAATTTATTAGCCTAAATTCTATCCAAATTCTCATAATCTAATACTTTTTTCCACTTCTTGTACAATTATCAGGTAAAAAATCAACTAAAGTGAAGCTAAAAAAATTGTAGCAGAAGAAGTAGAGTTGAAGTTGGCGATGGCAACTTTTCATGCTTCTCCTTTTGCTTCTAATTTTTTGAGTTACAATAACTCCACATTCATGGCTAGTAATTTTCCTCGTAATTACTCTAACTTTAAAGATTGCTCGAGATTCCTGAGACCCACTTCTGTTTCTAATGCTAATTCTTTGTCGTCTTCTTTCAACTCTTTGGATTTGAAGCAGCAAGAGAAATTCAAAGGTTTGTCTTCTTGACTAAACCAATGCGTTTATTGTTATTAATGATGTATAATCATAATCTGATTTTGCAATAAATTTTGCCGTTTGTCGTTTTTTGTGTGTTACTTCTAGCATGTTTGACCTGACAGCTTATAAATATGTTGAGGAATACGAGCATGTTCTATAACATTGGTTTTGGTACTTATGGGAACACCCAAAAATAACATCTAACAGTGATATGGAATGGTTCATATCAGCATTTTTTGTCACAGATCAATACGATGTTCTTTTTCCCACAATGCATTTTTAATGATAAATGCATCATATCCAGCTCATTTGGTGTTCCTGCTTTCTGTGCCATTTTATACTGATTTTTTCACTTTTCTTTATTGTCTATATTTTTCCTTCTGAAAATTGATTAGAAATGCATACAAGAATCATTCGAAGACCTTGGAATATGGAATCCAAAATGTTACATCGCAAACGTTTCCCAAGTATTACTATCCAAACCCTTTGCACTAGTAGACGGGGATCCATTTCCCAAAACTTTACCAAGTAGTGAGTATGACTATCATATAACAATTTAACTTTGTATAGATAACTGTATTTTCACACTTTTTTGAGGTGAGATTACTATAGTTATTTAAGTCAAAAGAATTGTCAGGCAAAGCATACCTTTCATATATTGAATATTCTAGCCTGGTTATGAAACTGTCGATAAACTCAAATTGGTGAATAGCATGACATGCAAGAAATTAAATCATACTAAAAAACAAATGATAGTTTTACTGTCTTGCACTTTGTTCAAGAGATAACTTTGATACTGATGTTAACTAGTGTTTAGTTTCATAATCATCCAACTACATTCTACTGATGAAATGCATATGTGTGTGCACTATAAGAAGTCTGAATGTTGCAACTTCCTCCACAATTATATATCCTAACGATATTTGATGGTTTTGTTCCTTATTATAGGAAATATAAAAATAGATTCAAGCGTCAATAGTTCAAGTGAGACAAGTGATTCCCTTATTGTCTGTTTCGGAGAAATGTTAATTGATTTTGTTCCCACTATTAGTGGTCTATCACTAGCTGATGCGCCTGCATTCAAGAAAGCTCCAGGTGGAGCTCCAGCCAATGTAGCGGTTGGAATTGCTAGACTTGGTGGTTCATCGGCCTTTATTGGGAAGGTGAATGAAACTTGAGTTTTTGCTTATAATTTTATTACAATTTAACCTCCTTTTACAGGTGGTTGGATTAAAAATTTACAGCCACTTTTAGTTTCTCGGTTAAAAATGAAAAGTGAATCTTGTCTTTATTTATATGACCGTTTGGAGTAAATTAAAATATATTCACAGGTTGGTGAAGATGAGTTTGGATACATGCTGGCTGACATTTTAAAGCAAAATAACGTGAATAGTGAAGGGATGCGTTTTGACCCTGGTGCTAGAACAGCATTGGCTTTTGTCACTTTGAGAAGTGATGGTGAACGTGAGTTCATGTTTTATCGAAATCCAAGCGCTGATATGTTGCTTCAAGAGGAAGAGCTTGACCTTGATATCATTAAAAAGGTAGCCACATTTATCTTTTATCTGAGAGAATATGGGGAATGTCACATCCCCTATATATTATATCCCCTAAAATCCCCCACTTGAATTCTCATATCAATTTTTTTCAAATTCACCCAACATTTTGTAGATACGATCTTATTATGATCAAGATCACCCTCACAGAATTTCATATCATTTAAAAACTTTTAATCCATTCAAAATTGTAAATCAGTACGAGTCATTGAAAATATTTATTTCAACCATTGAGTTTTAAAGATGATCTTGTTAGCAAATAGTTCTTCCAATTATTGTTTCATTTCAAAAGCTTTGAGCGCAAAAGGATGAATGAGGGTATTTAGAAATATTAGTGCAAGGGAACATAATTCATATTTCTCCGTGTTAAATATCAAGTACAGAGTTTAACATATTCCTTGTGGCAAATATGCTATCTTCCCAATGTTTTAGGACCGTCCCTGCCAAATAATTTTCGTAGGTCATTTTGTAAAGAAAAAAAATTGAAATTATAAATAAAAAATAATGATGCAAGTAAACCGGTTTGAGCCTATAAATTCCTGGAAGAATGTCCATTATTGCCTTTGCACTTCATGGTTTCTCAGCTGGTGTTTTGCCAGGGCGAACTTGGAAGCTGAAAATGTTTTGAAATATGATACTCTGATTAATTTTTCAAAGCTTATGAGTAACAACATGCATGTCAGGCAAAAATCTTTCACTATGGATCTATAAGCCTAATCACAGAACCATGCAAGTCAGCACATATTGCTGCCACTAAAGCTGCTAAGGATGCTGGAGTTTTACTTTCGTATGATCCAAATTTACGACTTCCATTGTGGCCATCTGCTAAGAGCGCTAGAGATGGAATCTTAAGCATATGGGATTCTGCTGACATTATCAAGGTATGCGTTAATTTCATAAACTTTCATTTCCGGACACTATATGGTTAATATTTTATTATACTTGGAGCAGGTAAGTGAAGAAGAAATCTCATTTCTTACTGAAGGTGGAGACCCATACGATGATAGTATCGTAAGCAAACTTTACCATCCAAACTTGAAATTGCTGCTTGTTACCGAAGGTCCTGATGGATGCAGATATTACACCAAGGTGTGTTTATCATCATCTCCATTTAACTTAACCTGCACATGTATAAGTTGAAATAAATCATGAGAAAATATTTGTTACTTACGACTTGTACGTTTCTAAGTAACTTATTTCCACTCTATATAAGTTATTGCCAAACATATAGATAGTGATAACTAGTTAGTAATTTGAGTTATTTTGATTATTCATGAGTAGTTGCCAAACATGCTCTAAGATTAATTCTTTTTCCCCCCTTTTTTTAGAAATTTAACGGCAGGGTTGGTGGTTTAAAGGTGGATCAAGTAGACACAACAGGTGCTGGAGATGCTTTTGTTGCTGGAATATTATCCCAAGTTGCTACTGATATTTCCTTGCTTCAGGTAAGCCTTTTGGAATCCTTGACTCATATTTGGCATTCAAAATTTTCTTGTTGTAATAGCAACACATGTGTACATGAAAGTACTACAAAGCATGTATAAACTGTAATCCGAAGCGTAATATGTTTGTTGATATATTCACACTTAGGCAAGAAACTGATTCGCGTTATATGGTATCTGTGCGATTATGTTATTTGTTAACTAGAGAATGCATAGCTTTGAGTCCCAATAGCACCGTGAATGTTCTTACACAATGCTAAGTTGCTAACTTTGTCTTGATATTTACTATTTAAGCATCACTTTGTTCATCAAGATCAACAAAAAATGAGAGAGGAAAAAAGTAAAATATTGCTTGAAGGTGTTTATATGTGCTTGGTGAGATATGGTGAAATAGATACCATGAAGCAGACATAGAATTCTATTAAAAAAAATTAGAACATGGGCAATCAGGTTACAGAAAGTATGAAACTTTCAGATGAATTTGTGAAAACTGCATAAAATTTCTTTGGATTTTACTGAACATAAATTGTTTCTGATTTGGTTACTTTGATATGGAAAAACAGGATGAAGCTAAACTAAGAGAGGCTTTAAAGTTTGCAAATGCGTGTGGAGCGTTGACAGTAAAGGAAAGAGGTGCAATTCCAGCTCTTCCAACTCGACAAGCTGTGCTTGAAGCGTTGCTTAACGTAGTTTCTTGAGTTTATCGTCTATAATCCATTATTTTTCATTCTGATTAAATTTCTCTGTAGTAATATTTTATGCAATATTTTCTTTTGGTGTGAATTCTGGCAACCAAAACTACTAAGGTGATCCTTTTGATATGTAAAAGTAATATGTCTATGTAAAAGATGCAATTCTTTTAACAATAAAGATTAATCTAATGAGTTTAATTCGATTGTTATGTTGGGTAGGTTGTTGCTTGTTGGGCAATTAGGCGGTATGTAAAGGACAAAGCCGGAGTGTTGCTCGAGTCTAAGCATTGTTGGATCTCAACAACTGTTTTTAAGGAAGGAGGTTTGAGCATAACAAATAGGATTATACACGTGTGGTTGCATGTATGGGATGGGTAAGGTTTTGCTGCCCCACTCTTTCTGTCCTTTTACTTTTAGGCTTTTTACTTTTAGGCTGTTTGATCAAATCAAATATAATTAGGGGTGTTCATTCCACACTTTGAATACAATTGTTACACTCACTGACCATTTTTATGCTTTTGGTATCTACGAGTAGTATAAATGGACTATTTCTTAGCTATTTATGGTCTAAAAGAGACTTTAAGACCTACCCTGAAACATCAAATGGGAATTTTTTTTACCAAAGATAAACGTGTCCTTAAATAGTCATATATTAGTATAACCAGGGACGTAAACGAGAATTTATTTTGCAGGTGACGAAAAATAGAAGAAAATTAAATAACAACAACAACAACAACAACAACAACAATAATAATAAAAAACTAAAGTTTTAATATAATTAATTTGTAACAACCCGATATTTTCAGTCATTCGCATCCGCACATGTCGGACTTGAATTGCTCAAAATACCGTGTTGTAAATAAATTTGGAGCAAATGAAATACAATCACAGAATCACAGACACAGAAATATCAGAATAACTCGCAGCGGAAATAAAAATACCACAGTAGTTCATGAGGCTACTATAACAAACTCTCAAAACATAATACATAATATTAGTCTGAAACATATACAATAGAAATACATAGAAGTTTATAAATACCAGAGCTGAAATAGAACAACAGAAACTGAAAGGAAATAGATAACTAGACAAGCAGAATCTCCAGCGATTCCTAGCTCCAGAAAAGAAATCCAAAGCTAAGCTGTAAATACTCAGGCTGACCCGAGCGTAAAGTAAAACACAAAACACTCGAGTCAGGACAATATATACTTATATAATGTAAACCAACTCAAGTGAACTGTAGTAGAAATGCACAATAACTTAAAGGATGTTTGGGATCGCCCATCCTTTAAGAATCAGTTAAACTATAAATTAATTACATCCCGTGGTTAAAATTTCAAAATGGTATTTTATACTCCAAAATCAAATATAATTTCAAAATTCAATATCATTCAAAATATCATATCTTCCAAACCACATTCATTTTTATTTAATTTAAATACCATTACAAAACACATTTCAAAATAGTTTATATTTCGAAACAAATTACTTCGTTTTAAATCATAAAATGAAGTTATTATATTTAATAATTAAATTATTAAATTTTCAAAATTTTAGTCTTTCAAAATTCATTTATTCACTTAATTTATTAAAACAGATGAAAATTCAACTTTCGCAGCATTTAGAAATTGCTACGGAAAGTTACATTCAAAACAGTTCAATTTAACAAAAGATAGCATTTAAAAATACTGTAATAGGGTTACATTAGTTTCAAATAAAACTTAGTTAAATTCAACAATTATAGCATTTAAAAAATGCTATAATAACCTTTAATTAAACTTAGCCATTTGGTTCATTATTATCAATTACAGCATTTACAAATGCTGTATTGCCATTTACATTAGAATTAATAGCATTTCAAAAATGCATAGCATTTCAAAAATGCAGTTAATTAACTTCAAGTATTCAATATAATTTCACAAACAATCATATTTTTATTTAAATCATTTTTAGCTTATAAAATCATATAATTTCACTTTTAAAACAGTCATTCAAATACCCTTATATTCATGATTTTATAAAGTTAAATCTCCATTCAAAAAAATCAAAATTTAATAATAATTCACTTATTAAATTCCAACATTAATTTTTAAATTCATTAAATTAAATTTAACTTAACATTTAAGTTTAAAATTTTCAAATATAACTTAATTTCATTTTTATTTACTTAACTTAAAATTCACTTTTAAGCCAAATTCACAAATTTCCAATTTTAGTTATATTTCCAAATTTCAACCTAAATATTCATTCATTTCACATTTAACTTTATTCAAAAATCATTAATATATTATAAAAATCATTTTTAATTCATTTAATTCAAAATATCATAAATTTATCATAATTTAATATTTAATTTAAATTCTATTTATCACCAAATTATAATTTCCAAAATAACTTACATTACAGATTTTCTAACTTTACCATTTATTTATTCCACTTATAAATTTTCAGAAATGCAATAATGCTTTACAAAAATTATTTTTAATCAAATTTAAATCAAAATATTATAATATTTACATTTCTAAAATAATTTAAAATTTTTAGAAAAACATATTTTAACAACGGGTCTGTATTTCATTTTCTAGCCTAGGTAAAGTGATACGGGTAATATATCATTTCAACCCGTAATTTACAAAGAAAACCCGGGTTTGATCATTTCAAACCCGCAATCCCAAGTAAAAGAAAATAATTGAAAATCAATCAGGCCTATCATGTCAGCCCATAACGATTTTCTCCTATTCTAAAGTCCATTCGGGTATGTATCATTTCAACCCATAGTGATTCTAGTCTACAGGGAACTTGCAGTGTGATAAACTGATGAAAGTAACAGAATAGCATGAAATAATAGTAACATATGATATAACAGGTGTAAATATAGGTGTGAACATCATATGAACATAATATAGCAGTTATAACAGGATGATATGCAATTTACAAATTCAAAAGGGGTCAATTTACTATTTATATATGTACATATTGTCTGGTGAGAATAACTCACCTGTTCAGAGCTGGAGATAGCTACCAAAGCAAACAATACAGACACTACGAAGGCATGACAATACGGAAATGAATTGAGAGTGGAGAGCCAAAGCTAATTGTCTTGTACATATGAAACAAAACAATACATATAACATGAATTTCAAACCAAAATATGACATTAAACAAGCTAGAATTAAGGAACAACAATTAATCAAACACTTGCACTTGCTTCCACCTTCACTATGCTCAGCCTATAGGGTGATAAGGTACTGCCATGGAGTGTATTTTGTCAGGTATGGGTCATATACGGTCGGCCTAGTAAGGGTAGTGAAGGTATGGAAGTTGCTATGTATGAAAATACAAGTACAAGGCAAACAAGTGGATTTTTGTGCAATTTCAAGCTTCGGGCAAGGCTACAAATGGCATGGCCAGACCTGTTGGAGGCTAGGAGATGGTGTGGCAGTGGTTTTGGTTCAGGTATGGGCTGGAGAAGGTGGTGCAAAGGGCGTCTAAGGGTGTGGTGAGGTGGTGGAAGTTACAAGGTGTGAATACAAAGGATTTAAGGCAAATAAGTGGCTTTTGTGCAACCATATGGCTCAACCAAAGGACCATTGGGCTCGGCCCCTACAAGGTGAAGGTCAGGTGGGGTCTGGAGTGTCGACCAAAGGTGGTGGAGGGACTGGTGGCGGCGGCCAAGGAGGTGGTTTAGGTGAAAAATGAAGGGTATGTGCATAAATGGTTTAGCTAGGCTAGTTTCAAGGTGATTTTGCCACATTTGGTGATGATAGCTTCAAGGGGGCTCATGGCCTGGTCAAGTCAGAGGGAAAGGATGGTGGAGTGTCCACGGGCAGTGGTGGAGTTGGTCGGAGGAGGTGGTGGAGGAGTATGGCCAAGCAAAGCATGAAGAGACAAGTGCAAAACCATTAAAACATTGAAAAACAAAGGAAAAGGAGAAGAGATTTTTACCCAAACTTCTACAACAAATGACCGTATGTTTTTTTTTGAGTTTGAGAATGTTTTTTCTCGTGAAAAATAAATGAAATGTGGCTGGAAAGAAGGAGGAATGGTACGGCACAAATAAAATAAAGGAGTAGGTTGAGAAAATGAAAAGGCGGAATGTAAAAAGACTTTGGAAATATAAAGAGTCCAAAAACCTTTCAAATTTCCATCCATTTTCTTTTATAAGTTTAAATATATGAAAATAAATATAATTTCAGTTAAAATACGAAAATATAACAAATAAAAAATATAAATAAATAAATATAAATCATATATAATTAAATTAAGAAAATGTAAACTAGGCTAGAAAATCTGAAAATAAATGAAATGAACTTTGCAAAAATTTTGTGTACTTGAAAAATATTTATAAATAAAGATAAAGACACAAAAATAAAATGCATGCATAAAAGTAAATAAATAAATTTTAAATAAATATAATTTAAATGAATAAAATAGCAAAAAAAAAAAAAAAACAATTGAAACTAGCCTTAAAAATAGAAAATATATGCAATAAATTTTGGAAAAATTATTTTATCACTTTAAAAATATTAAAAGACAATAATATACATAAAATAACATATTAACACATATTAAAATAAAATATAGCAAATAAAATATGATTTATATAATCTAAAATAGACAAAATTGCAAAATAAAACAAATTATACTCAAAATTGAAATGTGCATAACTTTCACAGTTTAAGTCCGTTTTCAACGAAACAAAAAGCAGTATTCAAGTTGTTAAATCTATTTTCATAATAAAAGATAAGATTTAGGAGTTTAAATATTTAAATTTGAAATTTAAAAGTCAAAGTTTGACCAGTTTGAACAGAAATTCATCTTTCAGTAAAATATCCAATTTATACCCGTTTGAAATTATAATTCACATAATAATCAACACTTATATTTAAAAATGTGAAATGTTTGAAATAAAACAAGTTTAAAAATAATTTCAAAATAAAATAAAGTCAAATATTAAAACATATGAAAAATCTAGGGTTGTTATACTCTCCCCCACTCAAATCTTTTCGTCCTCGAAAAGGAAGGAAGCGGAGAAACAACAAGAAAGAGAAATAGGTTGGAAGACATTCGAAAGAAGGTAGGGAGAAAGTAGCAAGGAAGGGAAGCAAGTTGGAAGACATAGATGAAATATTTTTTTATATTTTTTTATTTTTTATATTTAACATGTTAAACATTTAATATGATAAATAGTTATTTGATTCAAATTTGATAATTCGAAGTAAACAATATTTAAAACATTTTAAATTTTTAGAAGGGAAAATAACTGATCAAAATATTCTTTATATAATACTTTAGCAAAATACTTTTATAACTCGATGTCTTAACAAGTTTACTTTCGTTCCTGCAGACTCTGGCTATGCGTTGATCAGGCACAAAGCTAGAATTCTTCAGGTACTTGGTAGACTCGTTTCAACACCCAGTGAAAATACTGAAGACACTTTTAAAAACAGATATGGAAAGTACAATCCAAACAAATCAACAAAACCGAAACAGTTGTCTAACCATGGATCGCAGATACACAATGGTTACGGCTGGATCCCCCAGGAAACAATCCGTATCCGTAAGCTTTCTCAGCCCTGCGAGTTACGCCATGGTGACGAGTAGAATGCAGGATACACAATGGTTACGTCTAGATCCCCCAGGAAACAATCTGTACCCCCAGGCCAGCTCAGCCAGGCATTTGCGCTACTAATGCGACCTACATAGAGTGCAGGATACACAATGGTTACGCCTGGATCCCCTAGGAAACAATCCGTACCCCTTGGCCAGCTCAGCCAGGCAGTTGCACTATGCAGTCGCGATCATAAGACCATGGAGATCGCCATGGAATTCGATGGACACTCGAGTATCATATCCGGAAAACCCAAATCAAAGAGAGAGAATAATATCGATAGAATGAATCCACAGTGTGGGCACAAAGCGGATATCAAGCAGAAGGCACTTTCCATATCTTTACTTCGAAAATATGTATCATATAGTACCTTTCAAAATCACTTTCAAATATCATGCTTATATAAAGTCCACTATATATAAGATTTCATTTCAAATCAAATACTTTTCAAAATAATAGTATATCAAATCACACTTATATAAATTTCGATTGTATAAGATTTCATTTTTCAAAATTGGGTACCTTTTCAAATCAACAGTTTTCAAATCAATAGTTTTCAAATCTACTGCATACTTATACAAATCAACTTTTTATATAAGTTCGATAACTCCCAAATCAAAGTATTTCAATAAACAAGGTTCTCAATTTCAAACCATTTCAATATCAATTCAGCTTCAAAATCATATATGATTTCACCAAATCATTTCTTCCAAATTACAAAAATTTAGTTTCAAAGTTTCTTAAACAATAGATTTAGAAAATAATCCAAATTTCCAAATCAACAAAATTTAGGTCAAATAAATTCATTTCCATTTCAAACATGTATTCACTTCAAAAATCATAATACTTTCAAAGTTATAAATCTTTCGAAACCAAATACTTGAAATCATTTCACTTTGAAAATCATAACATTTTGAAATCATACATTTGAAATCATAAAACATGCCCTTAATTCTTTACATTTCAAAAATTTATCCAATTAAACTAAAATCTAAAATTTCCAATTTTAATTCAATTCAAACCATCAGTTTCAATTTAGTTTTCCAACAAAACCATTTCAAATATTATCAATTTCAAATATAGATTTGATTTACAAAATAAACTATTAAATTTTAAATATGTTTCAAGGCTTAAATATACCATATTTCAAAACTAAATTTTATAATTTCATATATCTCAAACTTTCTTAATTATTACTTACATATGTCATCATTTCGCAACATTACATTCAATCGCTCGCTTGATCACACAAGTTCGCTTTCGAACTAGTATTGCCCATTCGACTTCCCTAATGCAGACTTCGATATGGTTTCTCGACTAGAAGCCATCAGTCTCCTTGCATAGCCATATACTATGATAGAGAATTTTAGAATCAAGCCCAAAATCCATATCAAATATTGCCCATCAAGAATCAAATGAAAAATCCTAACACGAAATGGTGTAATTCACCTCGAACTTGTGTACTCAAACTTGGATCAAATTAATTATGCGAATAAAACAACATACGTACAACTTATGTATCTATTCCAACTTGTTAAATAAATAGTTTTATAAAGATGTTACTAAGTTAAAACATTTAAAACCAAATTTTTCTCAAACATTTGAAGACTAATTTTTATCCAAAACATTTCAAACTAAATTTCGTATTAGTATAATTCAAAATAGTCTTATTTATTTACTTAACAAAACAGTTTCAACTTATACAAATCATATTATTTCATACTTGAAGCATACAAACTAAACTTATATTCTTTATCAAATACCTTATACCTTTCAAAATTTCTTAGCTTTGAAAAGTTAAAGTTGATTTGAAAGTGCTCGAACCTTCAAAATAGTCGAAGAAATCATAATTTCAAATCCAAGAGTGGGAAATCACTAACAGATCAGTAAATCAATTCCAATAGATAAGGTTATATAAAAAAAATCTGAATCTCGAGGACTGAACATCGACTTACTTTAAATCATTTCAAATATATATATACATATACATATATCTTTCGAATATCAAACCATATTTCAAAATCTGAAATCAAAATTGGTTTCACAAAATCACTCGCATAGCAAAGCTACTAGAGTGGCCTCTCCCCCACTCAGAAACTCGAAAATCAATGTCGATGATGCATGCATTCATCATCGAAATTATTTTCCAGCGACATAAGTGAGTTCTGGACTTCAATTAACTTTGAAAAACTTCTTTGAAATTCCTTAGAAATCATTGAAATTCATTCGAATACATTTGAAACATTTTTTTATTTGAAAAAAATATCTTTAAATCATATTATTATTATATATTTTCCAAAATCTTAAAACCGATTTCAAAACACCGAAGTTCGATTCCTCGAAATTCAAATTCAAAACCCTTCAGTTATAAATCATTTCTGTATAAATCAAGTTCTTATAAAATTTTCAAAATTTCAAATTCTTTCGAAGCTTCCAATTTTCATTTAAAAAGGTATACAATCCTTATTGGAAACATTTCACTTTTTATATACAAAATATGGCCATCCTTAATAATTTCGATGTATGCACAATTTCAAAATACAACCAAACACAAATTTCCAAAGGATGATTCAAGGAAGGATTTCAAACAAACAAAGATTCAAAATTAGAGGAACTCTAATCAAATAGAATTCTAGTTCGAAGATAAACTCAAACGAAGATGAGATAATTTAATTACCAAATAGAAGATGGATAAGCCTATATAAATCGCGGGCGACCTTAACCGGTCAACCGTGACTTCAGGTATATGATCGATGCAGAAATCTAAGGCAAATCGACAATCGATCGCCGAAGATAGAATCCCGGTAGAGCAGGAGATAGATAGCATCGTAAACCGTGGATATAGAAATCATTGGTGAATCAATTGTAATTTGTAAAGGAGTTTCACCTCTTTACAGATCATTCAAAGATTGGCGGAATCACCGATCTTTAGAAAGGTCATTCCAAAGTGGAGTTATGGAATGCTCCAAAATCAAAAAGGTAAAATAGGGAAGACAAGACTGGACTTCGGAACAAGAGGGAGTGTTCCAAAGTTCAGGGAACCCTAATCGATAAGAATTCTAACCAAGAGGTTTCTAATTGATACAGAAGGAATGAAGTTTAGAAAATCTTGGTTTCAAAATAAAAAAAATTATACCAAAATAATCTTTGAAACTACTTTAAAAATCATTTAGAAATTATTTTATACTTCGAAAATACGTTCTCTCACAAGGAAATGATTCTGAGATTGATTTCACCCATTCTAGGATATTTCTACCCTATCTCTAATGAGTTTTTGCTCCACATGCTAAGGTTTACCTAAAAACCAAAGCTCTGATACCAACTGTAACAACCCGATATTTTCAGTCATTCGCATGCGCACATGTCGGACTTGAATTGCTCAAAATACCGTGTTGCAAATAAATTTGGAGCAAATGAAATACAATCACAGAATCACAGACACAGAAATATCAGAATAACTCGCAGCGGAAATAAAAATACCATAGTAGTTCATGAGGCTACTATAACAAACTCTCAAAACATAATACATAATATTAGTCTGAAACATATACAATAGAAATCTCAAATACATAGAAGTTTATAAATACCAGAGCTGAAATAGAACAACAGAAACTGAAAGGAAATAGATAACTAGACAAGCAGAATCTCCAGCGATTCCTAGCTCCAGAAAAGAAATCCAAAGCTAAGCTGTAAATACTCAGGCTGACCCGAGCGTAAAGTAAAACACAAAACACTCGAGTTAGGACAATATATACTTATATAATGTAAACCAACTCAAGTGAACTGTAGTAGAAATGCATAATAACTTAAAGGATGCTTGGAATCACCCATCCTTTAAGAATCAGTTAAACTATAAATTAATTACATCCCGTGGTTAAAATTTCAAAATGGTATTTTATACTTCAAAATCAAAAATAATTTCAAAATTCAATATCATTCAAAATATCATATCTTCCAAACCACATTCATTTTTATTTAATTTAAATACCATTACATAACACATTTCAAAATAGTTTATATTTCGAAACAAATTACTTCGTTTTAAATCATAAAATGAAGTTATTATATTTAATAATTAAATTATTAAATTTTCAAAATTTTAGTCTTTTAAAATTCATTTATTCACTTAATTTATTAAAACAGATGAAAATTCAACTTTCGCAGCATTTAGAAATTGCTACGGGAAGTTACATTCAAAACAGTTCAATTTAACAAAAGATAGCATTTAAAAATACTGTAATAGGGTTACATTAGTTTCAAATAAAACTTAGTTAAATTCAACAATTATAGCATTTAAAAAATGCTATAATAACCTTTAATTAAACTTAGTCATTTGGTTCATTATTATCAGTTACAGCATTTACAAATGTTGTATTGCCATTTACATTAGAATTAATAGCATTTCAAAAACGCATAGCATTTCAAAAATGCAGTTAATTAACTTCAAGTATTCAATATAATTTCACAAACAATCATATTTTTATTTAAATCATTTTTAGCTTATAAAATCATATAATTTCACTTTTAAAACAGTCATTCAAATACCCTTATATTCATGATTTTATAAAGTTAAATCTCTATTCAAAAAAAATCAAAATTTAATAATAATTCACTTATTAAATTCCAACATTAATTTTTAAATTCATTAAATTAGATTTAACTTAACATTTAAGTTTAAAATTTTCAAATATAACTTAATTTCATTTTTATTTACTTAACTTAAAATTCACTTTTAAGCCAAATTTACAAATTTCCAATTTTAGTTATATTTCCAAATTTCAACCTAAATATCCATTCATTTCACATTTTAACTTTATTCAAAAATCATTAATATATTATAAAAATCATTTTTAATTCATTTAATTCAAAATATCATAAATTTATCATATTTTAATATTTAATTTTAATTCTATTTATCACCAAATTATAATTTCCAAAATAACTTACATTTCAGATTTCCTAACTTTACCATTTATTTATTTCACTTATAAATTTTCAGAAAATCAATAATGCTTTACAAAAATCATTTTTAATCAAATTTAAATCAAAATATTATAATATTTACATTTCTAAAATAATTTAAAATTTTTAGAAAAACATATTTTAACAACGGGTCTGTATTTCATTTTCTAGCCTAGGTAAAGTGATACAGGTAATATATCATTTCAACCCGTAATTTACAAAGAAAACCCAGGTTTGATCATTTCAAACCCGCAATCCCAAGTAAAAGAAAATAATTGAAAATCATTCAGGCCTATCATGTCAGCCCATAACGATTTTCTCCTATTCTAAAGTCCGTTCGGGTATGTATCATTTCAACCCATAGTGATTCTAGTCTACAGGGAACTTGCAATGTGATAAACTGATGAAAGTAACAGAATGGCATGAAATAATAGTAACATATGATATAACAGGTGTAAATATAGGTGTGAACATCATATGAACATAATATAGCAGTTATAACAGGATGATATGCAATTTACAAATTCAAAAGGGGTCAATTTACTATTTATATATGTACATATTGTCTGGTGAGAATAACTCACATATTCAGAGCTGGAGATAGCTACCAAAGCAAACAATACAGACACTACGAAGGCATGACAATACGGAAATGAATTGAGAGTGGAGAGCCAAAGCTAATTGTCTTGTACATATGAAACAAAACAATACATATAACATGAATTTCAAACCAAAATATGACATTAAACAAGCTAGAATTAAGGAACAACAATTAATCAAACACTTGCACTTGCTTCCACCTTCACTATGCTCAGCCTATAGGGTGATAAGGTACTGCCATGGGGTGTATTTTGTCAGGTATGGGTCATATACGGTCGGCCTAGTAAGGGTAGTGAAGGTATGGAAGTTGCTATGTATGAAAATACAAGTACAAGGCAAACAAGTGGATTTTTGTGCAATTTCAAGCTTCGGGCAAGGCTACAAATGGCATGGCCAGACCTGTTGGAGGCTAGGAGATGGTGTGGCAGTGGTTTTGGTTCAGGTATGGGCTGGAGAAGGTGGTGCAAAGGGCGTCTAAGGATGTGGTGAGGTGGTGTAAGTTACAAGGTGTGAATACAAAGGATTTAAGGCAAATAAGTGACTTTTGTGCAACCATATGGCTCAACCAAAGGACCATTTGGCTCGGCCCCTACAAGGTGAAGGTCAGGTGGGGTCTGGAGTATCGACCAAAGGTGGTGGAGGGACTGGCGGCGGCGGCCAAGGAGGTGGTTTAGGTGAAAAATGAAGGGTATGTGCATAAATGGTTCAGCTAGGCTAGTTTCAAGGTGATTTGCCACATTTGGTGATGATAGCTTCAAGGGGGCTCATGGCCTGGTCAAGTCAGAGGGAAAGGATGGTGGAGTGTCCACGGGCAGTGGTGGAGTTGGTCGGAGGAGGTGGTGGAGGAGTATGGCCAAGCAAAGCATGAAGAGACAAGTGCAAAACCATTAAAATATTGAAAAACAAAGGAAAAAGAGAAGAGATTTTTACCCAAACTTCTACAACAAATGGCCGTATGTTTTTTTTTGAGTTTGAGAATGTTTTTTCTCGTGAAAAATAAATGAAATGTGGCTGGAAAGAAGGAGGAATGGTACGGCACAAATAAAATAAAGGAGTAGGTTGAGAAAATGAAAAGGCGGAATGTAAAAAGACTTTGGAAATATAAAGAGTCCAAAAACCTTTCAAATTTCCATCCATTTTCTTTTATAAATTTAAATATATGAAAATAAATATAATTTCAGTTAAAATACGAAAATATAACAAATAAAAAAAATATAAATAAATAAATATAAATTATATATAATTAAATTAAGAAAATGTAAACTAGGCTAGAAAATCTGAAAATAATTGAAATGAACTTTGCAAAAATTTTGTGTACTTGAAAAATATTTATAAATAAAGATAAAGACACAAAAATAAAATGCATGCATAAAAGTAAATAAATAAATTTTAATTAAATATAATTTACATGAAGAAAATAGCAAAAAATAAATAAATTTGAAACTAGCCTTAAAAATAGAAAATATATGCAATAAATTTTGGAAAAGTTATTTTATCACTTTACAAATATTAAAAGACAATAATATACATAAAATAACATATTAACACATATTAAAATAAAATATAACAAATAAAATATGATTTATATAATCTAAAATAGACAAAATTGCAAAATAAAACAAATTATACTCAAAATTGAAATGTGCATAACTTTCACAGTTTAAGTCCGTTTTCAACGAAACAAAAAGCAGTATTCAAGTTGTTAAATCTATTTCCATAATAAAAGATAAGATTTAGGAGTTTAAATATTTAAATTTGAAATTTAAAAGTCAAAGTTTGACCAGTTTGAACAGAAATTCATCTTTCAGTAAAATATCCAATTTATACCTGTTTGAAATTATAATTCACATAATAATCAACACTTATATTTAAAAATGTGAAATGTTTGAAATAAAACAAGTTTAAAAATAATTTCAAAATAAAATAAAGTCAAATATTAAAACATATGAAAAATTTAGGGTTGTTACATAATTCCATCGCATTCATGATAATCAAAATAATTAAGTTCGATTGATTCCATTAACATAGAGAATTTTCACAAAAATCCTTAACGAAAAAATCATAAACTACTAAATATCCTACTTAAGTCGTGCTCTATGAACTTCACGAAAATCAAATTCATCTACAATCGTGTCAACATCAATGTTTTTAGCAATTTCACTTTCAATATATATTATCATGTGATTTCCAAGCAGATTGTCACCTATCTTATTGCGCAATGGTGTTTTGATCAACTTCATAGCTGAAAATGCTCGTTCGGTAGTTGTAGTTGATATTAGGAGAGTTAAAACAAGGCAAATCAATCTATGAATTAGGGGATATCTTTCAGCCTTTTTTGTTTTAACTAACTCCATGTTTAACTTCGAAAGTGTGGCAATATTACAAAAGTGAGAATCATGGCGTACATCTTGCTCATAATGTTGCAACTGGTGTCTCAATTGAAAATCAATATCCAACTCACTAAAATCTCCAGAGTAGTATTTTTTGCTAGCAAACATGCATCTTCAATTTTTAATGCTTCAAAGTTATTGTTTGGCTCTAAGACTGAACTCAGACTTAAAAGTCCAGTTGATATGTCTGAGAATCTTGTGTTTAACTTCATTATTTGTGTGTCAATAGTTTCGTTTAATATATCATAACGGTAGTGATGTTCTACGGTTATTTCATCGCGTTGTTGACAAGATCGTCTAGTACCTTCCAAATAACGAGAATTCATATCAGGTAAGGCAACTGAATTGCCAACACAAAAGGATGTCACACTATTCAAAAGTGTTTGTCATTTATCATCATTTTTCAAATTATAAAGAAGAGTCTTTGTGATCGAGAGTGAATGAATCCCGTTCAAGTTATGTTGAGATTTTTTTTTTTGAAATGCTTGACAAAGAATTTCGGTAATTCCCATTACTTCAACCATCAGGTGCAATATGAACACAAACTGAAAAGAATTCATTGCAAGTAAAGCACTACTTGCTTCAGCATGCATTTTTCTATTCAACCCTTTTTTTTTTATTTCGAGGACCTCATGAACAAATTTATACAAGCTAAGCAAGCTGCATGTCGAAGAACAGTGTAAGCTCCAATGAGTAGAACCTGGACATTGTAAAATGGTTTTTCGATTTGCCCACGTACCTGTTTGTAACGTTCCACTCAACATCATGTCTTCAACTTCTTTTCTCACAACAGCTTTTCGTTGTTTTCTTCTTTTGGCAGATGAACTTACTAAATTCACAATATAATTAAGCATTTGAAAGAATAGTTCTATGTCAAATAATTCACCAGAAGCCCCAACTAGTGCAAGTTGTAATCGATGAGCAAAACAATGCACATAATATGAATATGGACATTCTTATAAAAATAGTGCTTGTAATCCACCCCAAGCACCCTCATGTTACTCGCACCGTCATAACCTTGACCCATGTTTTGAACAAGCAAGCCGTTTTGATCGAGGACATTCGAGTAAGCTTTTTTTTAAAGTTTGTCCGATGGTGTCTTCAACAACATCAAGGAACCATTCACGTATACAACCTTCATCATCAACAAATCTAATAACTATTGTCATTTGCTTAGTATTTGACTCATCTCGCAATTCATCTACAAGAATGCAAAATTTGGAATCACTAATTTCTTCGCATATTTTTCTTCTTACTAAATCATTAATAATTTTCATAATATCTTTCTGAATTTTTGGTGAAACATAAGAAGCATTTCCAAGAGCATTTTCTAATATCACTTCTGCAACTTCAGTGAAAGTGAAGCAGAACACTGAATTAATTCAAGAAAATTCCCACGGTTTAATCAATTAACTGATTCATCGTTCCCTCTAAGAGCACAACCTTGGCATGCTAACCATAATATAGCTTTCATTGAATTGATGATTCGCAATCCATTCTTTTTTATTTCAATTTCAGATTGTAAAATCAATTGCTTTTCAATGCTTTGTGAAGGATTGTTAAAGCAATCGAGTAACGTGACATTGTTTGAATGTAGTGAATTTGGACTTCTTTCATGTTTTTTGAGACAACAATCTTTTCCACCAATTCTTTTCCAACTATTAAATCCACTAGAAATCCATGTATCTTGTTTATGTTGCCGAGAGATATTCCTGTCGAAAAGAAAACAAAGAAAGCAATAAGCGTTTTGAGTTGTTTCGGAATATTCAAGCCATTCATGATCTTTAAACCATTCAAATCGCATACGTCGTTCATCTTCATTTCATTTGAATTTTTCTTTCAGATCAAGTCGACGTGGACCCATTCCAATATAACGACAACGAGTTGCATCTTGATTTTTGTGATGGTACATCCATATAGTTTGACGTAATCCTGAATCATGTTTCATGGTGTCCTCGGTCTTTTGAATTTTAGTGCGATGGTGCACTTCATTTGTTGGATCTAGGTTATTTAAATCCAAATTCAAAGAAGGATTCGAAGATGATGTTCCACCAACATCAGATTTTTTTGTGTAGAAAAAAAAACAAAGTTTTTGTTGGCCTTTTGGACATTTTTTAAATCTTGATATGACAGAGCCTAGGTGTATTGAAAGAGGATGTGGATAAATAAATTCATTCACTAAAAATAAATTCATTCGCTAAAAAAAGCATAGATGGTTGCATAATCTGATGCACCAACAAATAGTAAAATTCATTCACTAAAATTTACTGCCCGTATCTTCATTATTTGATTCACTAAAATTTACTGTCAATAGATGGTTGCACAATTTACTGCCAATGTCAACAAAATAGTAAAATTCATTCACTAAAATTCACTAGAAAGCACACATTCATTATTTGATTAGAATCGGTCAAGCACTTCATCGCTACAACGCTACTGTCAGAATCTTTTCATTGGTATTTGTTTGCAAATTGCAACTTCATTGCTATTAACTAAGGTTTATGTTTACATGATTACTTCTAAAATTCGAATCTAAAATTAGGAGCATCAATAACAAATTACAATGCAAGCCATGGTTTATAGAATTCGAATCTAAAATTGGAAACTTACTAGGTTTTCCGGGAGATTGGAGAAGGAGAACCAAAGGCTGAAGCGTGGAGTGAAGGAAGAATTGGGGAGACTGGAGTCGAAGTTTGCCGGCTGCTGTTGGAGAAGGCCAGAAGGAGGAGCGAGCGATCCTAAAGTCTGGAGAAGGGGTAGCGATGGGAGAAGATGCGTCCCAGTTTTTTTTAACGTTATTTTTATTTTTTTTGTGGGTGGACAGCTGCCCACCCCATATGTTAAATAGATCCATCATTGAGTTTAATATACTAGTATAATCGCACAACGGCGATAAAATCAACTTTTAATTGTATAATATGAAAGAAAAAAATTGTTACTATTTTTCACTAACTATGACTTTGATGAAAAATTAATTGCATTCTTAAAAAAAATGTATTTGAAAAAGTGTAAATTAGTGAACTTGTACTTGCCTATGTTATCAAGTTTGGTTTCTTTGCCTAATATGGCACGGTGGGAAACCAAATAGTTTGATCTACATAACCCATGAGTAGAAAATATCTGTTGCTTTTCATTTACTTGATAATAAACACATGATGATACAATGTTGATACTATTCTTACCTACCCAAAAACAAATAGTATCATACATTCATCACTAACTAGTGTAATACGTGCTTCGCACACGGTAATGTTGTTAAAAAATAGTATTTACATTTTAATTATTTCTAACCTTATTTTTTATTATGCAACATATATATAATAAATTTATAATGATATATTAACCATAAACTAAAATGACTTGCAATGTTCAGATATATTGAATACTATATATATATATAAATAATTTATGCTATGGGATTTTTTTTTATATGTATGGGTTAATAAGTAACTTCACCATTTTGTTAGTATGATTGTTGTATATGTATTTAATTATCATCTTTTTAAAGGATTTATAAATGAATTAATGAACGTTAAATAATTGAATTTATTTGAATAACTTAAATTAATGATCAACTTACCTAATTAAATATAAGAAGATAAATGTAAAAAAGTTGAAGAAAATTGGGACGAGCTTTGTATAAATTTGTAATTGAGAAGAACGTAGATCTTATGGTTAGCTTATCTACATGTGAACTATTTTTTGAATCAAGCATGTGAACTTTTATTTAATATTAAGTTTTCATTTTTATACAATTTTATTCTTAAAGTTAACCATAGATTTCATGTTGTGTAGGAGATTCATACTTACGACTTTGATAATTGCAAAATAATGTTATGTAGTATTTAGTTGAGTTCTGAGTTAGATATGATTTGATAACACGTTGAAAGTGAGAATGTTTGTATAATCTATTTTTTATCGGTGTAACCTTTCCGTTCACATCGTAATGCTGGAAAATATAAATTTATCTTTTAAAGGTTATTAAAAATAAAAATATGTTATGTGATGTACGATAATTTTTCTGATCTAAATGAATTAGAAATTAAAAAAGTTAATATTATTTATGTATACAATTTATGTTATATGATTTAAATATCTTTATATATCTGAATAAAGATGTAATAACCCTGTATTTTTGTGATTATTTTAATTGTGTATTTTGATTATTTTAATTGAATTTCCTGATTTAAAAACTTTATTTTAAATAACAAAATTAAATAATTTTGTTATTTTAAATATAAATTTCGATTTCTATGTGAATTATAATTTCAAATATGAATAAATAGAATATTTTCCGGAAGTGTAAATTTTGGTCAATATAGTCAAACTTTGACTTTTAAATTTAAAAATTTGAAATTTTGACTTTTATCTTTTAAAATGAAAGTAAATAAAATTTTAAGAATACTGCTTTTTGTTTCGTAGAAATCTGATTTATAATGTGAAAGTTATGCCTTTTTAACTATTGTGTGAAATTTGCTGTATTTAACAAAATTGTTTATTTTAAATTATATAAATAATATTTTATTTGGTCATGTAATGTTCTAATTTATATTTATATGGGTAAGATAACTTGTTATGTATATATTTCGGTTTTAAAACATTTTTAAAAGTGTAATTGACATTTTCCAGCGCCGGTTGTATTTTGTTTACAATTTCTAATTTCCAGTTTCAATTAATTAAAGAAATTCTTTATTTATTTTTCTATTTTCTTAAGATCTTATTTTATTCTCATTCACACTTTATTTTGTTTCTCATTTATTTTATTTATTTGACATTTTATTTGTTCTAAAGTGAAACAGAAATTTTTCTAGAGCCAATGATATTTTATTTGTAATTTTCATGTCCTGTTTCCAATTTTAAACAATTTCTTTAATTATTTTTCTATTTTCTCTAAATTTAATTATTTGTTTCACTTGGAATATGTTTAAGAAATTATTTAATTTCAAAATTTTGCTTTAGAACATTTTTAAAATGAAGTAGATATTTTTCCAAAGCCAATGATGATTTAATTGTAATTTTTGAACCCTATTTTGAATTTTAAGCAATTTCTTTAATTCTTTTTCCATTTTCTTTAAAATTTTGTTATTTGTTTTTATTTTATATTATTTTTTTTCGGTTTTAAAGTTAAATTACTGAAATTTTATTTGTTTTTATTTAATTAAAAGAATGTGGAAATTTGAAAGGACTTAATCTTTAAATTTTGTGACTTTTCATCTGCTAGACTCCTCATTTTACATGACCTTTCACTTGCTCATTTTTGGCCGTACCTTTTCTGTAGTGTAGCCGTGAGTTTCATTTCTCACTTTCACGTGAAAAAATTATTCTTCCTCATCTCATTCACGGCTAAGAAAAAAAAAACTTGGTAATGGTCTTTTATTTTCTTACCTTTCTTCTCTTTTTCTTATGTATTTTGCATTGTTTCTCTTGATTGTTTGCTTGGCCACCACTAGCTAGACTTGGCCATCACCTCAACCACCTCCTCCTTGTCACCACCACCACCTATCCCTCTGACCTTGGTCAGGCCGCACCACTCATATGAGCAAAACTCCTCGAAATTGCAACCAATGTCTAGAAAACATGCATAACCAAGCCACTCCATGCTTTATCACCTTCATCCACCACTATACACCACCTTGATATGACCACCACACATCACCTTAGCTACTGTCCAGATCTAGAGCATGTAAGGCCGAGCCAATGGACCTATGGCCAAGCCCTTTTGGTTGAACCAAAACTCCATTTTGCCTAAACTCCTTCACATCCTCAAGTGTGTAATTTCCTCTACATGTCTAGCCATTATGCCCTGCATTCCTTGGTCCAAACACGAGCCATATTATGTCCAAACCTGAGCCAAAGCAACTCCTAAGTCGTGCTAGCAATTGAAGAAAACAAGGCAAAAGATATTGTATTCATATTGCTTTTTATTTCAAAGTTAATCCAATTCAATGTCGTATTGAATTATATTAATATTTGGTTTTGTTTTGGGTTATGACAAGATCATTAGCTTGGTTCTCTTCTACTTGAATCTATTGTTGTGTCATCGTGCTTTCTGGAACCCGTTTGTGTTATTTGGATTGGTAACTCCAGCACAAAAATGTGAGTAATCTCACCTGACATTTATGCTTATGCAAATGTAAATTGACAACAATTGAATGCGTAGAATGTTACGTTATATTATACCTGCCTGTGATTATTAATTATATGATGTTAAACATGTTATTTTACCTGTCATCTCATCTGTTATTGATATATGTTGTTAAACTGTTTATTTTATCTGTTTCTTACACTGCAAGTTCCCTGTAGAATAGAATCACTATAGGTTGAAATGATACATACCCGAACGGACTTTAGAATATGAAAAAATTGTTATGGGCTGAAATGATAGGCCTGAACGGATTTTATTTATTTTATTTTACATTGGACCGCGGATTTGAAATGGTAGAACACGGATTTTCTTTGTAAATTGCGGATTGAAATGATATATATCCGTATCACTTGACCTAGGTTAGAAAACTATATACAGGCTCGTGGTTATTTTATAAAGTATTTTGAATATTTTAAGTATTCTTAAAAGTGTAAATTTATGAAAATTTGATTTAAATTGCATTTGTAATGTTTAGATAAAGAAATTTTGATTTTTCTATAAGTTAAAAATATTGAATAATTAAATGATTAAACTGAATTTTTGAAATATAACTTAAATCTGGAAATTTGGACTTTGGCTTTTAAAATGACATTTAAGTTATATAAATAAAATTTTAAGTGGTTTAAAATGTAAATTTATGACAATTTGATTTAAATAGATTTTAAAGTGTTTTAAATAAAGGATTTATGATTTTTCTATAAGTGGAAAATGTTAAATAAATAAATGGTAAAGTTGAATTATTGAAATATAACTTAAGTTTGGAAATTTGGATTTTTTGTTTAAAACGGAAATTTGAGTTATATAAATAAATAAAAATGGAAATTAAGTTATATTTGTAAAAATGGTAATAAAATTTAAGTGTTAAAGTTTATTTATTAAAAATGTGAAGGCTAGAAAATTTACACATGAATTTATTAAGTAAATTATTGAAAATTGATTTAATTATGAAACGTTACTTTATAAAATCATAAGTTAAAAGTAAGTTAAATGAACATTTTTGAATGTTAAAAATGTGATTTTATAATGTTTAAAGGGTTTAAATTGAAGTTTAGTATTTGCTGGAAATACACTAAAATCTGAAAAATACTTTTAATAGCATTCAGAAATGCTATGGTTTCTGTAAATGAACTAAAACTGAATAAAAGAGACTATTACAACAGTTCTGAAATGCTGTAGTTGCTGTAGTAAATTGAAAAGGCTAAAAACTTAATAAAGGCCTATTACAGCAGTTCTGTAAATGCTGTAGTGGTCTACTGTCTTTGCTCAAATTAATAAAAACCTTAACTTGAAACCTGAGCTATTACAGTATTTTTGAAAATGTTGTCTTTGCTGTTTTAAACTAAAATTTCAACTAAAATGAGATTTAACAGCAGTTTTTAAATGCTGTCTTTGCTGAATTAAAATGTTTTCAAGTATAACTTATAACAGCCTTTTCTAAATGCTGTGAAAAGCTGAAATTTTCAATGTTTATGGTTTTTAACTAAGTAAATGAGCTCAGAATGGTTTGGAACTTTGAAAATTGAATACTTGTTTGAAAGTATAATATCTTCACTTTTAAATGGTTTAATTGAATTAATTTGATGGAATATCAATAATTTAAAGGGTGATTTGAAATGATAATAAATAAATGATATCTTGGAGTTTTAAAAGGTATTTTAAATTTGATATTCGGATTTGAATTCAAGTAATGATTTGATAATGAAGTTTTGAAAGGATATGATATTTTGATATATTGAAATGATTTAAAAGGAAGCTTTGAAAGGATATGATATTTTTGATATTGAAATGTTTCGGAAATGATTTGATCTTTATTTTGATAAAGATTTGGATTTGAAATGATATTTTATTTTGAAGTATAAAATATTATTTTTAAAAATTTTAACCACGGGTTACAAAGAGACCGGGATCGGATATGGGTGTACTCTCTCTTGATACCGAAAACCACTTTGACAACCGTGTACGCGGTGGAGATTCCAAAATGAAGTATGATGGCGGCAACGTTCTTGAGGTTATTACGTGGACCCGACTACCATGAGTTGACTTAAAGTGGCTAAAACAGGAGCGATCTCGGGCTAAAAGGGGTAGCTCCTCTGGTCGGACGCATTTCTTCGATACCATTCTATTACTTTTGTGATTGATTGGGTGCACCCCTCCGATTTGGGAATGTGTTCCGAGGTGGGCGTATGTGGCTGCTGCTTACCACCAGCTCGTGTGCGTGATTGGTATATCTACCCTGGGATTGTCTCGTTGTGCCGTGTCGCCTGCCATATCGAGCCTTTACTACGAGTTTCTATTTGTGTCATACTTATGCAGTATCTTCTCATAGTCTCCCGATCAGGAGATATGCAGGTACTGTATAGACTATTGGCATTATTTTGTTAAGGGAAATATTGGGTCACTCCTTAACTCTATTTTAAATTAAGTTTATTATACTGATAGACATTATTATAATAGCGCAATATTACTACATAGTAAATAGTTTAACGGATTCTTAGAGGATGGCGGTCCTAAGCATCCTTTAAGTTACTTGTGCCTTTACTACAGTTCACTTGAGTTGGTTTACATTGTATAAGTATGTATGTCCTAACTCGAGTGTTTGTATTTTTATTTACGCTCGGGCTAGCCTGAGTATTCACAGATTTGGATTCCACTTCCTGGAGATTGGAATCGCTGGAGATTATCTCCCTGTCTAGTTTCATCTGTTTCACTTCCAGTTATCCTGTTGATCCTAACTCTGATATATTAATATAATAGCTTCATGAACTACTATTTCTTTTACTTCCGCTACATTATTATTACTCTGTGTCTGTGATTATTTATTTACTGTATATTTTGAGATTTGCCAAATTTTATTTACAACGCGCTATTTTGAGCAATTCAAGTACGACATGTGCGGATGCGAATGGTTGAAAATACCTGGTTGTTACATTTAGTATCAGAGCTTTGGCTTTGAGACAAAACTTAGAATATAAGGTAAATTTATTTACAGAATCACTTTCGTTCGAGTTTGAATCTTTTCCTCTTTGATTCGAATTTCCTTTGAATTTTGGAACGTTCTCTGCGGTTACAAAATCCATTCGTGTCCCTCATTATTCATCTTCTTTTGATTCTAGAGTATCCCATAACTCCACTTCGAATGATCTTCATAGTGAGTCGGCAGTCTCGCCTATCTCAAATTTGCTTGTAAAGGGATGAAACTCCTTTACAATTAGCATCGATTCACCAGAGATTTATATCTGTCCTTGGTATAGATGCTAATATCTTTTGTTATTCCAAACTCTGTCTCTTGAGATCGAATGTAGATTTACCCCAGAAAATCCACATCGATCTTATTCTTTAAGTCACGGTTGACCCGGTTAAGGTTGCCCGCGATTTATTTAAGCTTATCCATCTTCCTATTTTGTTAATTAATCATCTTTTCTTTTGTTTCCAACCTATCTTCAAACATTTTGAATTGTACTTGTAAATCTATAGTTAATGTTTTGCTTTATATTGTGTTGTTTAAGTTGTTAATGTTGATTTGGGTTTCTTATCGATTCGTCTGACCAGCGCTATCGATAGGATTTCCAAAACACTTGAACGAAGCAAACTGACGCAATAGGTTTTTTCAAATTTAGTAATGAAACAAATTTTATAACTATATTATAATTTTTTCTGGATCTTTATTGAATTGGTTGTTAAGAAATAATATTTGATTTTGATTTTATATATCATTTCTCTTGTTTCATATGTAAATAATTGAACTATAAAACATGTTTATAAGTTTATTTGGAAATTTAAAATGAATTTAAAACAAGAATTTGAGAATTTAATTTCCGATGGTTTCAAACCTTGTGTTTAAAGTTTTAAAAGGATATATTATTTAAAGTATTTTCGAATAGAAATTTGTTTTCAAAGAATTTTAAAGTTTAAAAATTTGTGCTCTTCTCTTTGTCGTTGGAAAATAACTTCGGTGATGACCACAACATCATCGACATTTATTTTCGAGTTTCGAAGTGAAGAGACTGGATTTGAATTTCTAAATAAGACTAGATTTATAATTTATGCTGATATATGATTTAAATTTGAATGGATATATATATATATATATGTGTGTGTGTGTGTGTGCATTTATTTATTTCTAAATAGTTTGGAATTTATCGGAATTTAAATTCCTAAATTTTATTTTGAAAGATAATTTTAATTATAATTTCAAGATGTGGATAAATATTCAAGCTTGAAATGATTGAATTGGAAAGTTTTATTTGTATAATACACCTTTTCATTTCAATATAACTTACCTAAATTTTAGAAGTTGAATATGTAATTGGATAATATACAATATATCAGATTTTATAAATAAAATTTGAGTGGTTATAATAAATGTTATACACTTAAATTTTAGTTATAAAAAAAGATTAACAGTGGTAAATAGTATAAAAGGTAAATTGAATAATTTACAATATAAAGGATGTTAAAGGAACTAAGAATAAATTAAAGCAGTTGTAATAAGTGTAAATATACTTAAATTAGAGGATAAAATATATTGAGAGGAACAAAATTTAATTTGAAAAACTAAATTTATTGAATACATTATGAGTATAATAAATGATTTTTTCCAAATCCATGATTTTAGAGATTGTTAAATAAGAAAATTAGATGATAAGATAATGAAATTAGAGATAGTTAAGATTTATTTAACTTGCGTAAAATTAATTATCAATTTAAGTTGAAATTTTCATGGTATCAAACTTGTTATCTTATTTTGTTTTTTAAACTATCTTTTGGATGTCCTTATTTTCCCTATCTTGCTACAGACTGGTGTAAGCATTTTTCTATAATCTTTTTTTTAGAAATCTTTCTATAATCTTTGATAATCTTTAGTACTCATTTTGAGTCTGAGCACTACTTGCCATCCACAGACCGTCGGTCAAGCGGAAAGGGTGAATCAGATTCTAGGGGATCTTTTTTGTGCTTGTGTTCTTGATTCTGGAGGATCTTGGGAAGATCATCTCAACCTTGTTAAACTTACCTATAACAACAGTTATCAGGTATAATTTCAACGTCATCTTATCTTAATCTTATTTGATTTTATCTTTTCTGTGCTTTCCCGTACCTCATTCCTTTTCGGAGACGAAAAGTTTTGAGTGGGGGAGAGTGTAACAACCCTTTATTTTTGTGATTATTTTAATTGTGTATTTTAATTATTTTAATTGAATTTCCTGATTTAAAAAATTTATTTTATTTATTAAATTAAATAATTTGTTATTTTAAATATAAATTTCGATTTTTATGTGAATTATCATTTCAAATATAAATAAATAGATTATTTTCCAGAAGTGTGAATTTTGGTCAATATGGTCAAACTTTGACTTTTAAATTTAAAAATTTACAATTTTGAAATTTTGAAATTTATATTTTATAATGAAAGTAAATAAAATTTTAAGAGTAGTGCTTTTTTTTTCATTGAAATCTGATTGTTATGTATATATTTTGGTTTTAAAACATTTTTAAAAGTGTAATTGACATTTTCCAGCGTCGGTTGTGTTTTGTTTACAATTTCTAATTTCCAGTTTCAATTAATTAAGAAAAATCTTTATTTATTTTTCTATTTTCTTAAGATCTTATTTTATTCTCATTCCCACTTTATTTTTTTCCTCATTTTTTTATTTATTTGACATTTTATTTGTTCAAAAGTGAAACAGAAATTTTTCTAGAGCCAATGGTATTTTATTTGTAATTTTCATGTCATGTTTCCAATTTTTTTAATTTTTTTTCTATTTTATCTAAATTTAATTATTTATTTCACTTTGAATATGTTTAAGAAATTATTTTATTTCGAAATTTTGCTTTAGAATATTTTTAAAATATAGTAGATATTTTCCAAAGCCAATGATGATTTAATTGTAATTTTTGAACCCTATTTTGAATTTTAAGCAATTTCTTTGATTATTTTTCCATTTTCTTTAAAATTTATTATTTATTTTTATTTTATATTAATTTTTTTCGGTTTTAAAATTAAATTACTAAAATTTTATTTGTTTTTATTTAATTGAAAGAAAGTGGAAATTTGAAAGGACTTAAGCTTTAAATTTTGTGACTTTTCATCTCCTAGACCCCTCATTTTCCATGACCTTTCACTTGCTCATTTTTGGCCGTATCTTTTTGTAGTGTAGCCATGATTTTAATTTCTCATTCACGGCTAAGAAAAAAAAACTTGGTAATGGTCTTTTATTTTCTTACTTTTCTTCTCTTTTTCTTATGTATTTTGCCTTGTTTCTCTTGATTGTTTGCTCGGCCACCACTAGCTAGCCTTGGCGATCACCTCCACCACCTCCTCCTTGTCACCACCACCACCTATCCCTATGACATTGGCCAGGCCGCACCACTCATATGAGCAAAACTCCTCGAAATTGCAACCAATGTCTAGAAAACATGCATAACAAAGCCACTCCATGCTTTATCACCTTCATCCACCACTATACACCACCTCTAGCCGCTGCCACCACCTTGATATGACCACCACACATCACCTTAGCTACTGTCCAGACCTGGAGCATGTAAGGCCGAGCCAATGGACCCATGGCCGAGCCCTTTTGGTTGAACCAAAACTCCATTTTGCCTAAACCCCTTCACATCCTCAAGTGTGTAACTTCCTCTACATGTCTAGCCTTTATGCCATGCATTCCTTGGTCCAAACCCGAGCCATATTATGTCCAAACCTGAGCCAAAGTAAATCCTAAGCCGTGCTAGCAATTGAAGAAAACAAGGCAAAAGATATTGTATTCATATTGCTTTTTATTTCAAAGTTAATCCAATTCAATGTCGTACTGAATTATATTAATATTTGGTTTTGTTTTTGGGTTGTGACAAGGTCATTAGCTTGGTTCTCTTCCACTTGAATCTATTATTGTGTCGTCATGCTTTTTGGAATCCGTTTGTGTCATTTGGATTGGTAACTCCAGCACAAAAATGTGAGTAATCTCACCTGACATTTATGCTTATGCAAATGTGAATTGACAACAATTGAATGCGTAGAATGTTATGTTATATTATACCTGCATGTGATTATTAATTATATGATGTTAAACATGTTATTTTACTTGTCATCTCATCTGTTATTGATATATGTTGTTAAACTGTTTATTTTATCTGTTTCTCACACTGCAAGTTCCCTGTAGAATAGAATCACTATAGGTTGAAATGATACATACCCGAACGGACTTTAGAATAAGCAAAAATTGTTATGGGCTGAAACGATAGGCCTGAACGGTTTTTATTTATTTCATTTTACTTGGGACTGCGGGTTTGAAATGATAGAACCCGGATTTTCTTTGTAAATTGCGGATTGAAATGATATATATCCGTATCACTTGACCTAGGTTAAAAAACTATATACAGACCCGTGGTTATTTTATAAAGTATTTTGAATATTTTTAAGTATTCTTAAAAGTGTAAATTTTTGAAAATTTGGTTTAAATTGCAATTTTAATGTTTAGATAAAGAAATTTTGATTTTTCTATAAGTTAAAAATGTTGAATAATTAAATGATTAAATTGAATTTTTGAAATATAACTTAAATCTGGAAATTTGGACTTTGGCTTTTAAAATGACATTTAAGTTATATAAATAAAATTTTAAGTGGTTTAAAATGTAAATTTATGAATTTGATTTAAATAGATTTTAAGTGTTTTAAATAAAGGATTTATGATTTTTCTATAAGTGGAAAATGTTAAATAAATAAATGGTTAAGTTGAATTATTGAAATATAACTTAAGTCTGGAAATTTGGGATTTTGGTTTAAAAAGGAAATTTGAGTTATATAAATAAATAAAAATGGAAATTAAGTTATATTTGTAAAAATGGTATTAAAATTTAAGTGTTAAGTTTATTTATTAAAAATGTGAAGGCTAGAAAATTTACACTTGAATTTATTAAGTAAATTATTGAAATTTGATTTAATTATGAAATGTTACTTTGTAAAATCATAAGTTAAAAGTAAGTTAAATGAACATTTTTGAATGTTAAAAATGTGATTTTATAATGTTTAAAGGGTTTAAATTGAAGTTTATTATTTGCTGGAAATACAGTAAAATCTGAAAAATACTTTTAATAGCATTCAGAAATGCTATGGTTTCTGTAAATGAACTAAAACTGAATAAAAGAGGCTATTACAGCAGTTCTAAAATGCTGTAGTTGCTGTAGTAATTTTAAAAGGCTAAAAACTTAATAAATGCCTATTACAGCAGTTCCGTAAATGCTGTAGTGGTCTGCTGTCTTTGCTGAAATTAATAAAAACCTTAACTTGAAACCTGAGCTAATACATCATTTCTGTAAATGCTGTCTTTGCTGTTTAAAACTAAATTTTCAACTAAAATGAGATTTAACAGCAGTTTTTAAATGCTGTCTTTCCTGAATTAAAATGTTTTCAAGTATAACTTATAACAGCTTTTTCTAAATGTTGTGAAAGGCTGAAATTTTCAATGTTTATAGTTTTTAACTAAGTAAATGAGCTCAGAACGGTTTGAAACTTTGGAAATTGAATACTTGATTTGAAAGTATAATAACTTCACTTTTAAATGGTTTAATTGAGTTAATTTGATGGAATATAAATTATTTAAAGGGTGATTTGAAATGATAATAAATAAATGATATCTTGGAATTTAAAAAGGTATTTTATATTTGATATTTGGATTTGAATTCAGGTAATGATTTGATAATGAAGTTTTGAAAGGATGTGATATTTTGATATATTGAAATGATTTAAAAAGGAAGCTTGAAAGGATATGATTTTTTGATATTGAAATATTTTGGAAATGATTTGATCTTTATTTTGATAAAGACTTGGATTTGAAATGATATTTTATTTTGAAGAATAAAATATTATTTTTAAAAATTATAACCACGGGTTATAATAACGATTGGTTGGCAAAGAGACCGGGATCGGATATGGGCATACTCTCTATTGATACCGAAAACCACTTTGACAACCGTGTACGCGGTGGAGATTCCAGAATGAAGTAGGATGGTGGCGACGTTCTTGAGGTATATTACGTGGACCCGACTCCCGTGAGCTGGCTTAAGGTGGCTAAAACAGGAGCGATCTCGGGCCAAAAGGGGCAGCTCCTCTGGTCGGACGCGTTTCTTCGATACCATTCTATTACTTTTGTGATTGATTGGGTGCAGCCCTCCGATTTGAGAATGTGTTCCGTGGTGGGCGTATGTGGCTGCTGCGTTACCACCAGCCCGTGTACGTAATTGGTATATCTACCCTGACATTGCCTCGTTGTGCCGTGTCACCTACCATATCGAGCCTTTGCTACGAGTTTCTATCTGTGTCGTACCTATGCAGTATCTTCTCATAGTCTCCCGATCAGGAGATATGCAGATACTGTATAGACTATTGACATTATTTGTGTTAAGGGGAATATTGGGTCACTCCTTAACGCTATTTTAAAATAAGTTTATTTTACTAATAGACATTATTATAATAGCGCAATATTACTACATAGTAAATAGTTTAACAGATCCTTAAAGGATGGGCGGTCCTAAGCATCCTTTAAGTTACTTGTGCCTATACTACAGTTCACTTGAGTTGGTTTACATTGTATAAGTATGTATGTCCTGACTTGAGTGTTTGTATTTTTATTTACGCTCGGGTCAGCCTGAGTATTCACAGATTTGGATTCCACTTCCTGGAGATTGGAATCGCTGGAGATTATCTGTTTGTCTAGTTTTATCTGTTTCACTTCCAGTTATCCTGTTGATCCCAATGTTGTATTCAGCTTGTACTTAGTTATCATATTGAGACTTCTGTTGTATCTTATTTAACTCTGATATATTTACATAGTAGCTTCATGAACTACTACTTCTTTTACTTCCGCTGCATTATTATTACTCTATGTTTGTGATCTGTGATTATTTATTTACTGTATATTCTGAGATTTGTCAAATTTTGTATACAACGCGGTGTTTTGAGCAATTCAAGTCCGACATGTGCGGATGTGAATGGTTGAAAATAACAGGTTGTTACAAAAGAAGAAATATTTTATCATTTTTCTTATATACATGAATATTGTATATATTGAAATCCTTGTATTTTTATGATTTATTAGATGGATTAATATATATTAGTTAGTCATATTTATTTAAATAGTTTAAATTAAAATTACACAATTAGTCAAATATATGGACCTAAATGCAAAATATTAGAAGATAATTGAGAGAGTTTCTAAACAATTGTAAAAAAAATTAAAATTTTAGGTATTTGAAGTTAACAGAATTTTATAGTGTAATGTATGATAAATTTCATTTAGTAAATAAATTATAAATTAATTCATTATTATCATTAATGTATATAATTTATATTACGTGATTTATATATATATGTTTATATCTAAATGATTTTTTTTACCAATCTGTTGATGAGCCTGCAGTATACATATTGAAAGTTTCATCTTTTTATTTATTAATAAATACTAGTTAATTAAGTTGATCAATTAGTTTAAATTTTAGATTATGTAATTAATTTAAGTGTATGGACTAAATGTAAAATTTTAGGAGAGAATCCTAAAAAGGTTTGTGAATAATTATAGATTCATTTGAAAGTAGGTATATGAATGTAAAATAGTGTAAAAAGTTTATCAAAATAATGGTAAAGTGGTAAATTTCAAGACAAGTGAATTACTGATAATGACAAAATTTGAGAAAAAAATTGTCTGCTAGACACCAAGTTTCATTTTTAGGCTGAAGGACAACATCACTACACCAAATTGATGATTTTGCAACATTTTATATTTGTAAATTTCTAACACTTACAAATGTTACAAACTACTAACAGTTAATAAGTGTTAGAATAGCTGAAAAAGCGTAGATGAAAATGAATAATTTTCTATATAAACTTTACAACACATTATTTATGATATATAACATAAATAAGTGTTACAATGATTGATAAATTTGTAAATAATTCATGATCAAGTGCACTTGTTTGTAATTTAGCATACGTTTCATTTCCCACACTTATCCATTCCCATTCCCATTTTTGGCCGCACTTTTTTTTATTTCCAATTTAGGTTTCTCCTTCTCAGTGACTCTTTACAAATCAACATCGCTTGAGGCGACCTAATGCTCTTCTCCATGAATCAATGATGGCGAGGCTTCCGGCAGCTCATTTCTCGCAGCATTCGCGACATCAATCAGCTATACATCGATGATGGCTCTCGCGATTTGTCACATCCAATTTAGGGTTAAGATGTGCATCTATACACCCAATTCGGTGAAGCATTGACGATTCTTGCAACATCAGGTTCTGCGCATCACAAAAATATGAGGTTTGATTTTGATTTTGTATTTCAGATTACTGGATATTATTATTTGCATTGAAACCTCTAACTATCAGTTGGTGGTGAGTTTAAAGTTGAACGTAGAAGTCAATTAAGATCTATGTTTATACGGATTGAATGCTTTGTTCAGATTTGATTTTGTGTATTTTTATAGATTCGTTCTACAGCTGCAATATTAGTAAATATAATAACTGCTTTGATGAACGTGTTATCTTGAATTACTAATTTGATGAACTCATTCTCTTTGATGAACTGCTTTGATAAGTTTTCTGCTTTGATGAACTCATTCTCTTGAAAAATATCCTCTTCTGCAGGAATGAATTCATCCTTTTCAGTTGATTTACTCGAGATCTAATTCTCCTCATCAGAATCAGATGTTAAAACCTGAAATTTATTACTGATAGTAGTTTGCATGTTCCTGCTTACCCTTTGCTTTCCTTTTCTGTGCAGTGGTTGAAAAGTCATCCTGATTTTGCTTACCACTGTCTTTAGTTATGTTTTCCATGTTGCCATTGTATGTGGTAGTGTCTGTTACATGTGGTTTTGAAGACGAAGTAGTTTGACCATTATTGTGAGATTTGTTTGCACTATTTTTTTTGCCCATTTTGTTCGCTGCCTCATTTACTCTAGGTTGTCAAACATATGTGCACATTTATCTGTCCGGTGACCAAAAATATCACATTTTGTGCACATATAAGGCTTAAAGTCATGGTCCACTTGAACATGACACTGATCACCCTTATTTATTGCAACTTCTGTAAGGAAATGTGGGTGCAGTTGTAATATTTACTAATATGTGAGCGTAATTAATTCTCCCCACACTTGCAGTGATATAATTATTCGGCGTTCTACAGCTGCATTTTTGGATGCCAAATAAATCAAAAGAGCATTCTTATAATTTCTATGTTCTAAACTTTACGAGTTTTCATATCTGGCTGATTTTTTTAATGTTAGAAAACAAGAATATAAATAAATTAAAAGATGATTTACATACAATCTTTTAGCCAGGTTCCTCAATGGCATTATAATTTATTTTTTCACATTTTAGGTAAAGTTGATTATTTTGAGGTCCACTAATGATTTTAAGTTTTTTCCTTTTCTAGAGTTGACCTATCAATTTGCTACTGGAAATTTTTGAGTAAGTGGAGGAAGGAAAGTTTATGTGAGCTGAATTGTTCAGGTATTGAATATAAATCCATTGTCTTAATATGATGCGAACTATGTAATAGTCATCATGTATTCTAGTAATATGCACTAGTGGAATTATCCATTAACCATTTTATTCTAATTTTACCCGTATGATTCATCATGGGTGAATTTGAGGATATGCATCATTTTGTTTATCCAATGCATCGTATATTTGAATAACCTTAAGTATAAATAAACAATATTAAAGATCTCAGATCTTGGATATAAGTAAACAAAGAAAAATATTCAACTTTTGTAAACTAAAAGACAACCATCACGTCCATACCGGATTATTCAACTTTTGTCAAAGTAATCCACTACATCTCGACTGTAATCTTGGTTAAGAATCATTATTAGTCCTTATTTCGTTTTATAATGATTAATAAATCGAGTTTTATTTTTATGTCTTGTACATAATTGATTTTTATATTGTTGTTACATAAATACGCAATGTAGTCAGAATTACTTAAACTATGGGGTCAAAAGCAACCGCTTACGTATTTTCTAGTAAAATTAGGCTAAAAAACAAACAGGCCCTGCCCACAAATTTTCTAGTAACACCTGCTCCTACAGATAATGCTTTAGTTCATTTGCAGTTGAACTAGGCATAGTGCCCAATTGTTGCAATTGAGCACCGCTCAGTTTCAGATGTAACTGAACTGAGCACTACTCAGTTGCATTTGCAACTGGGCATAGTGCTTAGTTGGTGCATCTGAACACTATTCTCAGTTGCATTTGCCACTGAACCGAGTAATTTAGTTGGAAATGCAACTGAACTGGGCACAATGCTCAATTGTTGCAACTGCGCACTGCCCAGTTCATTTGCAAATGAAACTCAGCACTGCTCAGTTGCAAATGCAACTGAACTGAGCACTACATAGTTGCATTTGCAATTGGGCACAATGCTCATTTGTTGCAACTTAGCACTGTTCTCAATGTGCTGGGTTGCAATAACTCAGTTGCGGAATTTCAACTAAGCATCGTTCCCAGTTGCACTTGCACTAAACACGGTTTGTAATATTAGGTCTCAGCTCTTTGTAAAACAAATATTCCTCGTCCTGACACAAATTATTATAGAATTGCTCGCTCATAGAGTATAATGCAACATGTTTAGCGTGAACACTACTATCAACTTTACATATTTTGAACGATAATTTATATAAAATCAGGACCCAAGTTTCCAAACACCGATCACTCTACATATTTTCTTATAATCTATTGAAGTTTTTCGAATCATCACTACTATCAACTTTGCAAGAAATATCATCTTTGATCTTGATATACTAGTATTACAACACATTCCACGTTAGCAAAGCTTTACCATCATGTTTATTTTTAACGATTGAACGCTGCCAGCATGATGCAACCAATTTGCAAAGCATGAAAACTTAGTTTGCAAAACTGAGCAAATAAACCGAGCTTGCAAACTGAACACACCACTGAGCATGTAGCAAAATCGATACAAATTGGGCTTGCAAACTCAATTCGCAAATGCTAATTGAGTTTGATTGACATGTATTTTGCATACTAAGTTTGCAAATTCATAAATACAAAAAAAATTAGAACCTGAGTTGTAACTCAGTCTTTAACCTTTTGATTTTAAAGGTATAAGTTTTTATCGAGTGTTTATATTAAATGCAAGAACTTGAAGAAGGACGCTTTGGATTGTTGTATTGGACGTTGAAGAATATTCAAAACCATTAGAGTTTAGAGTGGATGATCAGGAATGGTTAGGTTAACTGTAAGTTAAACTTTAAGTGTATTGTGAATTTTTTTTAAAGCTTATGTTGTAATAATATTTGAATATATGACATTGTGGTATTTTAGATATGTAAATAATTGTTTATGATATATTATGCTACACTTGCAGAGCGTTTAAACTTTGCATTGAATATGTATGATGACTTATTTGTGATATGGAAACCATTATTTGTAGAGTGTTTATATTTAAACTTTGCGTTTAATTTTTGGTGTATATGTATATGTGTTACTAAATAATCATTTTCCAACACTTATAAGCGTTACCGCATATTTCTGTACCAACACTTATAAGTGTTACCGTATATTTCATTACTAACACTTATAAGCATTACCGTATATTTTTGTACCAACACTTATAAGTGTTATCGTATATTTCGTTATCAATACTTATAAGCATTACCGTATATTTAGGTACTAACACTTATAAGTGTTAGTAATACGTATGTTTGTAACACTTAGTGTTACAAATTTGGCCGCTCCATTCCTCACAGTCCATTGGTAACACTTAAAAAGTGTTACTGAAATTATTTGTAACACTTATAAATGTTTGAATTTGCCTATTTTGGTGTAGTATGCTAGTTATATTTAGCATTATATTTAACTTCTACACTATACAAAATGCTAGTTATACCTAGCATTATATTCAGTTTTACACTATACAAAATGCTAGTTATAACTAGCATCGTCCTTTAGCCTAAAAAACAAACTTGTTGTCCTTCAGCCTAATTTTTTTTTCTAAGTTTGTCCTTATGCCTATTTTCCTGTTTCAAGATTTTTAAAATATCACTTGGAGAGAAATAACGAGAATATAGATAATTTCTACATTTAAGAGAAAACTTCAAATTCTTTTGTTTTACTATTATTTAATAGATTATTAGCATGCATGTTAATAAAATGGCAAGAACGCGCCTTAATAGTCAAATTTGTGAACATAAATAAAATTTCTCAGGATTGTAAATAATGAACTATGGAAATTAATGTCATCAACCTTTTAATGATATAGATAATCTGACAACTTCAAAATATATTGCCAAAACAATAACTTGCAACACAAAGTGATAATAATAAAAAACATAATCATTAAACTCAAGTGAAAAAACGGTACTAGACACTGGAAAACAAATTTATTAAGTTAAGTAGTAGTTTTCAGTACATAACATTTACAGGGCTTGCAGCTTATGACATTCATGTAAAATTTTGAGATGACTTTGGAGAAGCATAAAAAGAAAGCTAATTGCAATAAAAGGGAACAAGGAAATCGACACAACATGCAATATCACAAAGTTTTACATGATCCCTATATAGACTTAGATCGAAATTACTGAATTTGTTTGATAAACAACTTAACTTTTACTAAATATGGTTTTTATCTACAATCATCCTAATTTAACATGTTTTACAACTATCATGATAGTATATCTTTAAATCGAACTCCAGAAGATTCTCCTCTTGGATTCTGCATCTAGCCAACAACATCTTATCACCCTACAGGCTTAGAGTACAACAGTCCCACTGCACTAGTACTGACATTCATTTATGAGCAATTTTTTTTTGGCAAGTTTAACAAGGTTGATAAAAAAAATTACAAGAAGAAATCAATGGATAAGTAAAATGCGAACAGATATTTGATGCAAAGCATGATTGAATGTGCAGTTGGAATAAACAATTAAGATGATTAGGTGTGAGCTACGTGTTTTGTTTTCTATTAAGAAGATTAGAAAGGCAACTTAAATAACTCAAGAGGAATATAATTATAATACACGCTTATTAGTGATACAAGTCTATACATAATGTGACTGTATTGTTCTTTTCTACTATTCAGTTGTGCACGTGCATATTACCTGTATATATATACTCAGACCCCTGCTTGTATGATGATGATAATTGAATCCTCTTTATCTTTATTTTGATTTGTATCTTACATTTTTCATGGTATCGGAGCCATTGCCAAACGGCACATCAGATCCAGATCTGAGATCTATTTTATCATCACTCTAATTTCAAACTTTCAATTCAATTGCTCCTGTCTCTTCCTAGATTCAAATCTTAATTCATTCAAATCAAATCAATGGCGCAAGATGATGATACACAATCCAGAGAAGGTTCGACTAACACTGTACATGCAACAGCCAATCAGACATCAAAGACCTTTGAAGAATCACTGAAATCAATTATCAATCCACAAACTCAATTGATCACTGTAACCCTAGATGATGATAATTTCCTCCTATGGAAATTTCAACTCGAGATGGAAATCAAAGGATACGGACTACAGAAGTTTATAGATCCAGCAACTACGATACCATCACAATTCATCACAAATCAAGAAGGATAACTAACGGCAAATACAGAATTTCTTATCTATACCAGGCAAGACATTCTACTCTGCTCTTGGATCTTATCCTCAATTAGTCCCAATCTTCTATCCTCAGTAATTGGATGCAAAACATCTCTGGAAGTATGGAATGCTATCCATCAGAACTTCAGCTCACAAGCAGCTGCTCGAATCATGAGTTACAAGAGGCAATTACAAAATATTAGAAGGAAAACATGAATATCCATGAATACCTAAGCAAGATCAAAAACTTGTGTGATCTTTTAGAATCATCAGGACACAAAGTAAATGAAACTGAGCATGTACTCAATATTCTTAATGGATTGGGTGATGAATTTGAAGCAATTATTGCAGTAATAACGTCAAAAGAGACAACATCCTCAGTACAATATGTTAGTTCCATCCTACTGGCACACGAAGGAAGATTGGAGCAGAAGAATAGTGCTAAATCAGAGTTCTTAATCAATATTGTCACTAATGCAAAGAACAAAGGTGTGAATACTAATCTTAGATCCGAATCATCATCAGGTAGTTATCAAGGAACTCAAGGTAGTAGAGAAACTTATACATATGAAAGAGGCAGAGTGTACAACAGAGGCAGGGGAAGAGGAAGGTCCTTCAACAATCGACCTAAATGCCAAATATGTGGGAATATTGGCCACACAGCTGTTAGATGCTACTTTAGATTTGAATCGAATTACAACGACAATCAACAAGTCTCTCCAAATCAAGGTACGAACAGATCTCAGTCTTATAATGTTAATCTGAGTCAGATTCAGGGAGATACAAGGGTGGCTTCAAGGAATCAAGCATCTTAAGGTGAGAATTAGATCTTGTTAGCCGAGGATGGTGATCTTCAAAGTGAATCTTGGTTCCCAGATTCAAGAGCTACTCACCGTGTTACTAACAATCTACATAACTTGAATCTAGGAGGAGCTGCTTATAGAGGTAAAAGCTCTATTTATATGGGAAATGGTACACCACTTAACATCTCACATATTGGTAATGCACACCTCATTTCTACCAATAGAAACAAAAATCTGCTGTTACGTAATCTATTAAGAGTTCCACAAATCAAGAAGAACTTGATTAGTGTTTCTCGATTTGCAAGTGACAATCATGTGTTCTTTCAATTCCACTCAAATACATGTCTAATCAAGGACAACTTGACTGGAGATACTTTATTGCAGGGGAAACTGCATAATGGTCTCTACAAACTCAATCATAAAACTGAGAAGAGAGTTGATGATAAATCTCAAAATATGGTATGTTGTAATACTGTATCTGCTAGTATAGATGATGAATATGATGTATGGCATAAGAAGCTTAGGCATCCAAACACAAGTGTAATGAAAGTCATACTGATTAAAGAAAAGTTATCGCATTTAATTCATGTTAGAACACACTTGTGCACTCAATGTCAACTAGGCAAGAGTCATAGACTGCCTTTTAGTCAGTCTCAAACAATCTATACTCATCCACTTGAACTAGTTGAATGTGACTTATATTGTCCAACATCCATAAGTTCTGATTATGGGTATAAATATTACATAGCATTTGTAGATGCATACACGAGATATACTTGGATCTACTTTCTAAAACTAAAATCTGAAGCTACTGAGGCTGTGAAGCAATTTGTCACACAAGTAGAGAGACAGTTTGACATGAAGGTCAAAGTATTTCAGACGGATGGAGGAACTGAATTCAAACCACTTAAACATTTCTTCAATGAAAAAGGGATACTTCATAGACACACTTGTCCACACACCTCTCAGCAGAATGGAATTGTGGAGAGGAAGCATAGACATATAGTAGAGATGGGATTAACTCTTTAGCTCAAGGGGCTCTACCATTGCAATTTTGGCCAGAGGCCTTCTCCACTGTTGTATACTTGATTAACTATCTTCCTACAAAAGTTCTAAAAGACAGTTGTCCATATGAGGTTCTATATGGCATAAAACCTGATTACCAAAGGTTAAAAGCATTTGGTTGCTTATGCTTTCCACTGCTGCGACCTTACAACCCACACAAGCTTGATTTCAGATCAAGTCGATGCACTTTTCTTGGCTATGGGACAAGACAGAAGGGGTATAAATGATTGACTCAAGAAGGTAAAATAATCATGTCAAGAACGTTATGTTTAATGAAAGAAATTTTCCATTTGCTGATAATAAAATAAAGTGCACAAGAAAAGTAACAAATGCTCAAAGATCAATATTGCCCATACCATTACATATACTCCGAGAGGAACAGCCTCAGGCATCAATAACAAGAGAAGAAGAGGGAGATATTCAGAGTGAACTAGAATCAATCACTTCACCAGTAAACAACACAGACAATAGCAGACTTCACACTCAGAGCCTTGAAGAGGAAGATAGCAGAGATACAACTAATATGCATCATTTACCTGCAATGGATCAAATCTCAGATAGCAGCACCAATGAGGCTTCAAGAGAAGCAACAGCAAGAGAAATAGTGCAACAACAGGGTCATCATATGATGACTAGAGGGAAAAGTGGTATTTTCAAACCAAAGGTGTATACAATTCAAGGTGTGACAGTAGAACCAACAGATTATATTCAAGCAGTGAAGCATGCTAAGTGGAGAATGGCCATGGAAGAGGAGTATAAAGCTTTGGTGAACAATAATACATGGAAATTGGTGGATTTACCAAGAAACAAAACTGCAGTAGGATGTAGATGGACATACAAACTGAAATATAATGCTTATGGAACCATAGCCAAGCAAAAAACTAGACTCGTAGCTAAGGGATATACACAACTACCTGGATTCGACTTCAGAGAGACTTTTTCACCCGTAATAAAGCCTACCACAATCAGAATCATGCTTACCATTGCACTACGCAACAAGTGGCCAGTTAAACAGTTAGATGTTCATAATGCTTTTTTGAATGGAGAGCTAGAAGAAGAGGTAGAACAACCCAAGGGGTTTGAAGACATCAGCAGACCTCAGTTAGTATGTAAATTGAATAAGGCAATATATGGATTGAAGCAGACACCTCGTGTTTGGTTTGAAAAGCTTAAGGGAAAATTGATGAAGTTAGGGTTCAGTCCTACAAAATCTGATAGCTCTTTGTTCATCAAGAGAAGCAACAGTAGTATCATGTATGTTTTAGTATATGTGGATGATTTTATAGTAATGGGAAGTAGCCTATCTGAGATAAATCAACTTACATGCTATTTAACTGAGCAATTTAAGTTGAAAGAGCTTGGAGATCTGAACTTCTTTCTTGGAATTGAAGTAAAGAGAACAGAAGATGGTGGATTTCACTTGAGTCAAATGAATTATATTCAAAATGTACTTAGAAGAGCAGGTATGGACAAAGCAAAGGCCTCAACTACACCTATGGCTACAAATCAGCAACTAACTAAAGAATCTGGAGACCCTATAGATGATCCTCACCATTATAGGAGTATAGTGGGTGCTTTGCAATACATAACCATCACAAGACCTGAAATTTCTTTTAGTGTAAATAAAATTTGTCAATACATGCAAAGCCCAGGGAGTGAACATTAGAAAACTATGAAACAAGTGCTCAGATATCTAGCTGGAACAGTACATTATGGACTAAAGCTTTATCCCACCGAAACGCTGAAGATCAGTGCCTTTGCAAATGCTGATTGGGCAGCAGATAGAGATGACCGTAGATCAGTCAGTGGCTACTGTGTGTAGCTTGGGAAGAATATTGTATCGTCGTGTTCGAAGAAGCAGACTACTGTATCAAGATCTTCCACTGAAGCAGAATATCGTAGTGTAGCTGCTGTAGTTTAGAGATAATATGGATTAAGTCACTTCTTTCAGAAGTGCTTGAGCGTACCACCGGATCTTCAATTGTATGGTGTGACAACTCCAGTACTGTTCTATTAGCTGCCAATCCAATTCTTCACTCGAGAACAAAGCACATTGAGCTAGACTTATACTTCGTGAGGTAGCAAATAACAAAAGGAGACATCTGCATAAATCACATTCCTGCATTATATCAAAGAGCAGGCATATTAACTAAACCCTTATCATCGACTCGCTTTCTTAGATTGAGGGAAGAACTGAATGTGGAAGCTGTAGAAGGAAAGGAGAAAGAAGAAATGAGATGAAGAGAGAGTTTGGCTTGAGGGAGTGTATTAGTGATATAAGTCTATTCATAATGTGACTGTATTGTTCTTTTCTACTAGTCAGCTGTGCACGTGCATATTACCTGTATATATATATACACACACACACACACACACACACACACACACACACACACACACACACACACACACACACACACACACTCAGACCCCTGCTTGTATGATGATGATAATTAAATCCTCTTCATCTTCATTTTGATTTGTATCTTACATTTTCAACGCTGAAAGCAATCACAAATTAAGTGCAAAAATGTGCATGCACAGACAACGTTTTCAAAATAGGTATGCCACATAAACTACAATAAAGGATGAATACCAGTGCAGAATGTTAATTCTTCTTCATATTTGCATCCATTTGATAATATATCATTATCAATCCCGAAGGTATACTATACGTCGACATAACCACGATGTTGCATCGACAAGCATTGTCAAAAGTACAAAGATAAATCAATGCTGAAAGCAATCAATACCGCTCCTCATCAACAAAGAATAATAGGCAATATCACAAGTCATCAATGAAGCTAAGGATGCAGAATGCCATCATTGCTGCAAACCGTCTATAGAGTTGATTGAATGATGCTAAGTCTCTCATATCACTAAACAATGTCGAATGAAACCAATGCCATGATTCATCAAGACCGTGATGATACCAAAAATTCTACGTAGAAAGCCATCAATGTTGTAGCGGTACGATATAACATTGATGCCGCATCACATAGACACTGCATTCCATCAATGAAGCACTTCTTCTATGTAACCAGAAGAATCAATGTCTCTCCAGATTAATATCGCATCTCTCCAATTCTGCTTTATTCTATTGCCACCCTTCAAAGTAACGTCGCATCTCATCAATGTCGCTCATCACCAATGTCGTTTTTTTATTAATGCCACTTATCATCAATGCTGCATATTGTAAATGCCGCTTGTTATCAATGTCGTTCGCTATCGATGCCATCTGTTATCAATGTCGTATGTTATCAATGTCGATCATTGTCAATATCTCCACTTATTGATTCGTGCCATAGTAATGCCATACTTCCTCAACCTTCAAAGGATGTCGCATGTCCTCAATACAATGTTGACATTGAATGTCATTAATGAAGACTATCAAGCCGGGATGGATGTTAAGCCTCAAAGTTCACCATTGTGCAAGTGGCTGCTGAAGTTCATCATTAACCAAGGCATAACACCATGCGCCATCAATATGGTAAATGATGGAGATCAAGCATGCCGCATAGACATGTGGCAGCCATGCCGCATCCCTCAATCCTTGTAAATATGGAACTATGGGCATGAAATGAGCAAATCATTCTTTTCTCAACTTCTTACATTTTAACTTCATTACCCAAAATTGATTTTGGGACCGTGTAGTTAAAGTCCTGCAATATCCCTATTGCTCTTCGACTGCTAGCCTATTCATTTTAGCATTATTAAATAGTAGATCCGCTTTAATTCCCTCTATATTCTGCTACATCCGCTAAATCAAGACATTTTGGCATCACTTTAGCAACATATAATATACAAAGGTTATTTGATTTTTTCTCTTTTAAATCAAATCAACAAAGTTAGGGTAAATACCTAATTTTAAGGTATAAGTCATCAATATAAGTTATAAATTCATTGTAGTCACCAAATCTAGTTTGCATAGATCATGATATTCTTTGATTTGTTATATAAGATTAAAAAATATTTTCTTTTCCTACAAAAATTATGTGAATAAAAATAAATTAACTTTGAATATTTGGTTTCATTTCTAATGAAGTTTCTTTGCATCTCCGTTATTTGCCGCTATATCTTCGCTTTACCCCCTCTATAACATTTTGCACCTCCATCTCTATAGAATCGCTTAGTGCTTTAACTGTATAGTTTGGAGATTTAGTGATGATTATACTTTTTGCATATAGGCCCTTATACATTCCACAATTATATGGAATACGAATAAAGATGTCTTCAACTATGACTTGTTTTCGAGTTCCAAAGCACTTGTGCTTCTTATCATAACTTGTATCGAATTCCAATGGCGCTCATAATCACGATTTCTATTCGAATAAGATTATTCTATATTGATGGTGTAGCGTCAATATGAATTTGAGCATAAATTCGACATAAATAAAATCATGACTTCATAATGGACTCGGAAGCTCTAAGCCTATTTCCCTAAGCTCTTTCTCAACCAAGTATTTCTTTTGCCAACGCTCGTTAAGGCCTATAAAGGGTTAATTAAGCCTTACTCATCCAAATTCCTCTTCTCTTGCACTTTTTGGGTGTTAGCGAAGGAACTCGTTAACATTTTAGCACTAGAAGGAGGGCTCAATCCTTCGAATCCATTTAATCCATAAGTGGAACTACCTTGGCCTGCAAATATAGGGCTTAAAGGACTTATCCCTACCAAGCGTATCCCATTAAGGAACCATTCCAAGCTAGCCCACCCTTGATTCTTAACACCATTTAACCGCATCAACCAAGTTTTACTTAATCATGCCAATTAAACATGGTAAAATGACTTATCCCTACCAAGCGTATCCCATTAAGGAACCATTCCAGGCTAGCCCACCCTTGATACTTAACACCATTTAACCGCATCAACCAAATTTTACTTAATCATGCCAATTAAACATGGTAAAATCCCTGAACAAGGATCCTCCAAGCTTTGAATAATTAACCCAACTTACCAAATTACAAGTGATCCTCGATTCCATTAAGAACAAGCATTAAGGCTCATGGTATTACAAATCATGGAACGTAAAAAGAGACGAGTGGCGTCTTATATTCTAGAAAAACGGCATTTGAATTCATTCCATGTAGAGCCAACACCAATCCTTGCTCTAGGGGGAGGTACAAAAAGGGTAACATCTTCTTGAAAACAAGGAAGGAAATCTAACTCAAAGCCATGGGAACCATCTTTGAAAAAGAAATATAAAAGGACTTCGATCGGTTTACCAAAATTAAAGCACAACACTCCCAAAAAGTAAATTGAATATCGAGGATGAGGAATCCATCGCAAGCAAGAAAAGAGTTAAATGTCAACCAGGAGGACCATTCTTCAAAAGATCATGGCTTTTTAAGGATTACTCTCTTAGCATCTCTTATGAGAATATCTACGTCTTGACCAAAGACAGGCCTAATTATAAACCTTCACAAAAGAAGCGACCGAAGAATGAAAGAAATCTTGGAGAATTATATTATCATTATCATTGTTCTAATGGGCACGACACGAATCAATTTTGAAGCTTGAAAGAGATAATTATTAAATCAATAATTTCTTAAGACAAGAAAAGCTCAAATAATTTGTAATAAGATGTTAAACAAGTCAATAATAAAAGAAGATTTTCTATATAAAATAAATGCATCTACATGGTTAAGGAGGGAAAGAAACTCCTAAAATAAAGGAAAAAGCCTTTGATCCCGCCAAGATGGCCTGGTCAAAGCACCACCTAGAGCGAGGATGGAGTAAGCCTTTGGTCCCGCCTAAGATGGCCTGACCAAAGCATCGGCTAAACCTTCGGTCCTGTCTATGTGGCCTGGCCAAAGCACCGACTAAGCCTTTGGTCTTGCCTACGGCCACCTCCTATAGGGAGGCCAAAACGATCCTATGGTCTCGTGTGAAAATGGCATGTCTAAAATATCAACGAGCCTTTAATCCCGCCTATGTGATCTAATCAAAGCGCATCCTAGAGAGGGGACAGAGTAAGCCTTTAGTGCGGATGGCCTGACCAAATTACCGAACCAGCCTTCAGTACTTTCTATAAGGCCGGACTGAAACGCCTCTTAGAGAAAGATCGGGTAAGTCTTTGGTTCTGCTAAAAGATAGCTAACCAAACACACTAGACTACAGACCTAAATCATCACCTAAGAAGGTGATATGGGGTTTGATCCAAGTAGAGATCATCACCTAAGATGGTGCCAAAGAAGTCGAATCAATCCAAAAACAAAAACAATTTTCTAGAGGAAGGTCTGTCGAAAACGAGTTATTTGTGCTCCGAAACAAAACCAATCAGTTTTCTAGAAGAAAATTAGTCAAATGTGGGTCGTTTATGCTCCAAAGCAAACACAATCTTCAATTACCAAATGGTCTTAAACATCTAAAATAAAGAACTCCATACCTGTTAGTTCGGAACTTGAGTATGAGTTTTCTCCTTGGGCTAACGGCCGGGGGGAGTGCTATCTTTTGAAGTAGTATCTTTCTTTGTAGTATCTTGAGGATCAGGGAATTCAGTAATGCTTGTATCATGGGAAGATGAATCTAAGTTAGGATCACCTGATCCCCATCTTTTGGTCCTCGAGAACCCTTATCATCACTATTACTATCATTATCATCATCGTTGTCATCGTCATTGTCGTCTTCTTCTTCACCGAATTCTGTTTCTTTGTGGATTGGAGGATCATCAAAGGATTTCCGCGTCAACCTTTTCTTCTGCAGAAAACTCTTTAGAGCCTTCTTATCTTTCTTTAGTTTAAGGCTAAACTTCCTTTTAAATTTTTCATCCAATTTAGAAGGGATGGAAAATCTAAGTCTTGGCACTTATGAATGTATTAGCATATGCCACAAATAAGGCTTCTTCGTAACATTTCTCAAATCTTAGAAAAGGCATCATTGAGCAAAGAGATGACTTTCTTTTTAGCGTAATTGATAATACTATTCGAGTAGGACAAGATGCTAGTTTTTCTTTGAAGCTTTTCCTCTAAGGATTGGTTTTCATTAGATTACTCGGCCTTTTTTTTATGAGACCTCTCGAGATCTGCTTTTAACATTTTCACTTCTTTCTTAACTAGCTCATTTTTCTCCTTATTAACCTTCTCAAGGTCCGCTTTTAATGCCTCCGCCTCCTTTTCTAGTAATTACCTAAAATTTTCTCCTCATTGAGTAAGGAGACGAGGTTCTCTTTTTCAGTAACAGCTTCATCCCTTGTCGACACAATATCAATTTTGCTATAATTAAACGAAGAGATTTGTCTTTCTAGCACAACTATTTCATTAGATGGCCCTTAAGAAGAATCTTGGAGGAGAAACATAGTCTTTCCCACCTGAAATGTGTTGCAAGTTTAAGTCGGGACAGATCTATAGAGCTAAAAATTAATAACCAGAGGAAATACCTACCGATAAAAGCTATTTAAGCATAATGAAAAGATGATCCTTGGAATAAATTGAGGGCCGCGATGACCCAAGAGAAGTAATAGAGGGAGATTGGATAGACAATCGAACGCGATCATCAAAACTGGCCATAGGAGACTATGCCTGAGCCTCTGAAGGAAGAGGATCTTTTGAGGAAGGTGACAGCCCAAGATCAGCATACACACGGCTAAGAGCTGTCGAAGAAGTAGGAAAAGAAATATTAAGGAGGGGATCCGAGAAGCGAGCCTCCTCGGTAGATTCTCGAACTTTATGCCCAAGAGATTCCTTGTTGTAAATGTCAAGGCTCGAGTCAATGGTCACATGTTCCTCCTCATCCATAACAGTAGAAATAAACCCACCCACAAGCTTAGACCTTTGTTTGGGAAAGAAGATAAAATATCAATAGGAACCTCGTTGTTTGCTTCCTTTTCTAATGCGTCAATTACTTTGCCAATAGAGTCCTTAATGGAAGCAGGTTTGCTCAATTACTACAACGACTACGTTGTAAAATAATAATGTCGTATATGAATGTTGGAAATGATTATCGAAGAAGGATAATAACATACAGTAAGGTTATCAATGTGGTTTGATAGCCCCATAAATCAATATCTAATCTAAATGACAATGCTTTTAGTTAATGCCGAATTCTTTTATATCACATCTATGGTTAGTTATCGATAAAAACTCTCTTATGACATAAGCTCTTATATTTCCAAATAGGATGTCGCACCTCTTTTCAGTTATTGACAACATAAATGTTTTACACTATAAGTTTTCTAAGCTTGGGAATTGATTATTAGAATAATAATCAAAGAGAAAACGCAATTGATACTGAGTGTAAGAGTGATATAGACTACCCATTTTATCAATATAACACTAAAGTAAAATATCAATATCGAAATAAAATAGGGTAAATTAGTCGATATCAAATATCCTAGTAATGTCGTAAGGCATCAGTATCGATATAGACCAAGGAAATATCGGGTTTCAGGTATAATAGACTATCCATTTTACCATTAAACTAGAAACGCCTAGGTTTTCAAATCAATGTTTCCCGGCTCCAATTATTATAATAAATCATTAAAGCAATATAGAAATTCTTTGCTATTCAATCTAAAAGCACAATTGGTCATTAATCTAAATGATAATATGAATATCAACTTCAGAATCATGCAATTAAACCTAAATGTCAATTCGAAATCGATATAACCCAAATAAAACCCTAATAATGATTTTGATATAAAACTTCTTAATTCAACTTAATTGATGCAAGTAGAATTAGATTTCGAACCTTAATGATGGCTTGGATGTCTGAAATATGAGATTTCAATGATTTTGAGAATTTGGGAATTTCTTTTGCTTGAGATTCAAATGTTGGTAAAAGAGGAGGAGGAAGAATTGATTATTTATAGTGGAAAAGAAGACATGCAACTACCTTTTAAATGTATGGTTGGATCTGCAAAGAATATCAATAGGTGGTAAAGAGTCGATGCTGAAGGTATTGACTTTAAAAGTCAATGCTTCCTTTATACTAGGGGGCACATGTTACTATCGTTTTCAATCCCAAAGGTATATGACATGTCGACATAACCACGACGTTGCATCAACAAACAATGTCGAAAGTATGAAGATAAATCAATGCCAAAAGAGTACAATGTCGCTCCTCTAGACGACATGACCTGGCTTGTTATAATCGGCTTTGATTCAAACACTTGTCATCATCTAGTTGAATGTATTTTGATGCAGATTGCTGACGTGGTGCTTGGTTTATAGTTTCTTGGACATCTTTTGTTTATCCTAACCGTTGGTCTCGGTCAGGGTTATCTAAACCGCCGATTTTTTTATACTTGTTGAAACGCCTTTGGTTCGCGCACTTTCTTCTCTCGATGAAGCTTCTTGTCTTGGCTAGATAATGGTCTTAGTATTGGTCGATGCTTTGGCTCATGCTTTTGTATTACCCGCTCTCGGATACTGAGTCCGGCACTTAAGATATCGTTGAAAACCAAATGATGGGTCTCGAAATTAGAATCAAAAGAGTTTTTTCTTTCGAGTATTTGAGATTTATACTTTGTAGAAATTATGATGTAACATATGCCCCCCAAAGTTCACTTCATATAATTAATATGAGTTGGACTTTGGAGAAAATGTCATATTGTGTTTAATACGTGTCGTGTTTGTTCCGTCCCATCATGAAGTTGATCTTGAGCTTTCGAGTAAAGTAGTATTCCAACCACTTTTGGAAGCATCGGTTTACCAAGATAATTTGTCTAGAGGATTTTGAAAACGATTTAAAATCTATCATCGTCTAGAGGATTTGAAAATAACTTGAAATCTAACTTCGTCTTGCAGATTTTGAAAATAATTTGAAATCTTACCTCATCTAGAGGATTTTGTGAATAACTTGAAATCTGACCTCGTCTAGAGGATTTTGAAAATGCTTGAAATCTAACCTCATCTGGCGGATTTTGAAAACATTTTTAAATCTAAACCTATCTAGAGAATATTGAGAATAACCTGAAATCTAACGTCGTCTAGAGGATTTTGAAAATAATTTAAAATGAGTGCCTGGAGGCAAAAATACTCGGATACCATGCTCCTGTCATCTGGACTTAGGCTTACATAGGTATTAGTTTTGAAAACTATTAGTGGAGGTATAATGTCTATACTTTGCATGCTATTATAAGAACGTGGCTCACTATACAACACCATGAATGGTGATTTTCACCTTGCCTCACTCTTTGTATAACACGATTCGACCATGGCTCCCTCTTTTCCACACCGCTTTGGTTGTGGCTCACTAGGTGCATTTGACATGGTCGACTTCCCGTAACTCACTCTTTGCATGACGCTATCGACCGCAGCTCACTATCATTGAGGATCCACCCAACGCATGGTTTTTCTTGACCATGGCTTACTATATTATGAATCTACCTAATTTTCTTGGAAATCTACCCAACTTCTTAATCTTCTTGAGAATCTACCCAACTTCTTAATCTTCTTCGGAATCTATTCAATGCATGGTACTACTTAACTACGACTCACTATATTTGGGAATATACTCAATGCATTGTACTACTTGACCACGGCTCACTATATTAGGAATCTACCCATTTTTCTAATTTTCTTGGGAATCTACCCAGTGCATGGTACCACTTGACCATGGCTTACTATATTGGGAATCTGGCTAATTTTCTAGTTTTCTTAGGAATCAGCCCAATGCATAGTACTATTTGACCATGGCTCACTATATTGGAAATCTACCTAATTTCTTAATTTTCTATGCCTTGCCTAATGATGAAACTAAGTAATTGCTGTGAGGAAAAATCATTTACGTAACGAAGCTAAGCAATTGCCGTGAGGTATGATATTTTTGCTCGATGAAACTAAGTAATTGCCGTAAGGAGGAACTATTTACTTTGTGAAGCTAAGAAATTTTCGTGAGTCGGGATCATTTGCTTGGTGAAACTAAACAATTATTGCAAGGTGAAATCATTTGCTTGCTTGGGGACTAGAGCACGGCTTTGAAACTTGTACGATGCTATTTGACCAGAGTAATATCATGATTAAAATGTTTTTGATGCACTTTTTGGAAATTACATGATGTTACTTGATCATGGAAATAACCACAACTAAAACATTAGATGCATTGTTTGAAAGTTGCATGATATTACTTAATTATAGCAATAATCATGACAAAACGTTTAATGCAATATTTGAAAGTTGGGTGATATTACATGATCACGGTAATCATCATGAATAAAACATTTGATGCAATGTGTGAAAATTGCATGATGTTACTTGATCATGACAATAATCATGAATAAAACGTTTGATGCAATATTTGAAATGCTTAATACTTTTGAAAGACCATAGTTTCCAGTGGCATATCTAAATCACGACTAAGAGATTAATTATTATTCCAAACTTCTGATAAAGCCTTATTTGGATAGTAACCTTGTGCGACATTCCAAGTCTGAGATATTATATTTCCATCTAGCCTTTTTAATCCGTATTTCCCGGAGGGATGACGTCATGGATTTAAGGGTCCTTACCAATTTTGGCCGAGAGGTCCATATGTTGGATCCTTGGTGTTTGGAATTATCTTTCGGAGGACGATGTCTCCTTTTTTAAATAATCTAGTCCGAACCCTCTAGTTGTAGTATCAGGTCATCATTCGAATATACTCTGCTTTTCTCAAAGCGGCTTTGTTTCGGAGCTCGGATAACAAATCTAATGACTCCTTTTGGAGCTCTACATTCTTCTACATATTATAATAATACCTTCAGTGAAAGGCAATATCTAACTCAAATGGGAGCATGGCTTCAGAACCGTAAATTAAACAGAAGGGAGTAAGTTCTGTCGAGGTCTTGGGGTTTGTCCTATAGGCCCATAGTACGAAAGGCAATTCGTATGCCCAGTTGCCTATGGCCTTGTTTAATCTTTTCTTCAAACATGCTTTGATGGTTTTATTGGCTGCCTCAATGGCCCTATTTGATTGTGGATGGGCCACTGAAAAAAAAAATCTTAATAATACCTTAATCTCAACAATATTTTGCAAACTCTCGTCTTTCAAATTGAGTGTCATTATTCGTGATAATCTTATGCAGATGACCCAATCTGGATACTATATTATTCATCCCAAACTTTATCACTTGATAAGAGGCTATGGTAGCTAAGGGTTCGCCTTCGACCCATTTTGTAAAGTAATGAATTGCCACTATAGCATACCTTGCTCCTATTTTGGCAGTCAGAAAAGGACCAATAAGATCAATGCTCCCAATATCAGAAAGCCATGGACTAATTTGGGTGAGCTTGCTGGGAAGAGCTCTCGACACTTTTGCATAAAATTGGCACTTATCGCATTTTCTTGCATAGTCTAATGCATCTAGGCTTAGCGTCGGCTGGTAAAAGCCTTGTCTGATATTTTCTTTGCTAGCTTCTGGCATCCATAATGGTCTCCGTAAATCCCATCGTGGGCTTCTCTCAAGAATCGTTGACCTTTCGAGATTGTTTTACATCGAGTGTATGGAGTTGAGAATCCCATCCTATAGTGTACTCCATCTATAGTGTCAAACTTTGGAGCATTATATTTAATCTAGCTTGCTTCGGCAGCATCCGAAGATAGAATGTCCTTTGTTAAATATCGAATATAAGGCAACATCTAGTTTTCTTCAATTATTACTGGCGTTGTGGATTTACTTCGGGAAGTCTGCGTGTGATTACTTACATTTTCTCCTGTACCTATATGCTAGGTTTCTCTAGAATCTCAACTGTGATGAAATTTAACTCGCTTACTTCCTTTGAGCTTGCAAATTTTGCTAAGGCATCGACCCTGGCGTTTCGGTCCATAGAAATGTTTTCTATATGATACCTCCCAAAAGCTTTATGTAGCTACTTTACATGTTTAACATAGAGAGATAACCTCTCTCGGGCCTGGTATTGACTAAGACTACTATATGGGAATCGCTATATATTCAGATCTACGAAATCTTGATAGAAATAGCCGTCCTTAATCTAGCGATCAAGGATACATACTCGGCGGCATTATTGGTTGCTATGAAGGCGAGACTGATTACGCAATAAATTTGGTGGTTGTCCAGGTCACTAAAATATAGCCTGCGTTTTTCTCTTGTTCATTTGAGGCTTAACATAGGTTTGCCAAGAGAGTTGTTTATTCTCACTTTCTTCTTTTTCGGCTTTGGCTCCGAAACCAATGCATTCAGTAACGAAGTCAGCTTGTGCTTGACCCTTGATTGTTGTCCTAGGTTCATGTGATATCTCGTTCTAGCTAAGTTCTATAGCCACTCAATTAACCTTCCCGTAATTTCGGGTTTGCTAAAAAGGAAAGTGTGTGCGGTACATCCAAAGTAACATTCATTTGAATACAAGTTCATCCATTATCTAATATGTTGTATGCAAAAGTCATAGGTACAAAAATTGAGCTACAAAAGGATTTATTCAAAAATATACAAGCAATTCCTTGTTAAAAGGCAAGATTATGCGCCAACTTCTTCAGATCTTCAACAACCGATGAAGAACCATTAATATGGCAAATGGCCACATCCAGAGTTCTTTAAGTTTCTTCTTTTTTTCTGAATAGTATCTACATCGTCAACTGAGTCAATTTAAGTTTTCAGTGCACGCTTGAAAGTCTTATTGGCTCCTTTTAAAGTTAGAACATTTCTCTTTAATTTCTTAATTTCCTGCTGAAGAGTATGCATTTTGCGCTTCAGTTTTTCAACTTGACTCGTAATTATTGAGGCATTGAGAAATTTTTCATTCCATTTCTTATTGGAAAATTGCATGCACTCAAATTTGACTTGTCTATTCCATTTGGAGATTTCTTCTTTGCTTAGACCCGATGGTGCGTTTAACAGGGTAGGAAATTCTTTACTAGCTAAGGATTAAGATCTTGTCGTTTTCCCGGGAGCAGGAGTAGAAAGCCTGAATCGCCTCCCCTTGCTACAATCCAAGGATTGACAGGACACTTGATCTTTTAATAAGTCCACCTCCAGGTCGTTTATCCGTTGGTGTAATCTAGCTATTTCGACATCAACCTCAACTGAAGGATTAGACCCTAAGACCACGTCTATCTTCTCTTTCAATTCTTTGTTCTTTTCTTTAATTTGAGTATCTAAGTTGAAGGTCATTTCTTTATAGTTTCTAATTGTTGATCATAATTGATAATACTTCCTACGTCACTCCTGCGCTTCTTGACTATTCGAAAACTGCAAAACTAAAGTATCTGGAGAAGACTGTCTCTTTTCAATATCGGCTGTCAATTTATCCTTAATGTCGTTCAACTGAGAAAGAACATCTATGGGACCAGATGCGAGCGCTAATTGGTTTTCCTATTTAGAATAAGTAAAACAGAAATTAATAAATGAAAGTAAGCTCTTCCATTAAGTAATAACAAAAGTTTACAAATAATACGGAAATTCAAATTACATCACAATCATATTTTTGAACATTCAAATAACTCTTAAAGCATTGAAATAGTAGTTTTGTCCCTTTCAAATGATCCAACAGATAGGGTAAGGGTAGAATAAAAATGAGCTTTATTCCCTTTAGGGGTATTAACTATGGGGAATTGATGATAGTCCTATTTCTCGATTGGAGGTCTGGCATGATCACATAACGATTTTGCATAACAAGTTAAAATTTCACTAAGTAGTCTGTCCTTCTCATCGTCTAGGAAATCAAAATGAAAGTGAGAGAATCATGTGTGTACTTTCTGTAGATCTCTTAGAAAGCATTGTTATGCTAACTGAGATGTCCTGAGAGTTAAAGATTTCTCATTAAAATCCTTCTGCTTGACAAATTTACTCAAACGGTCCATGGAAACATGACTACTTGAGGTTTCCTTACTTTGGATAATATGTTAAAATTAGACTAATAAAAGAGAAATAAAAGTGATAAAGTTCATAAGATACTTGAATAATATACCATAATCATAAATTATTCGGGTTCGTACAATATTAATCTCTTATAAAATTCATAAAAAAAATCACCTTTTATTATACTCAATCTTTTAGGGAGGAAGAGCATTAGGAGAAAGGGGAATACCAAAGACCATATGTAAGTTCCAAAAATCCCTAGAGTGAGGATCGCTTCCATGATCATCTATATATCTTTTATGAAGGCATCTAAGTAAATCCCAACTATTTTCGCCTAAGTAAGAAAAATCCACAAATTGTCCCCTGGAATAGTCTTTATAGTGGACTCCTCCAAGGCATTTCTATCATCAGTTAACATCTAAAGGAGAGTTATTAATTCGGTATTCTCTCTCATAATGCTTTCTCGGTATAGACGAGCTATTTTCAAACAAGGGGCGGCTTGGTCTCCTTAAAAAATTATGACCATGCGGTACAACCAAATAGGCATTTGTATTTTTAGATAGAGCATTGTATTCGTTAACTAACTTTTGAAGTTACATATTTAGTTGGTTCTCCATATTCACTCCCTTTTCATAAAGAGTTTCATGGTAGTATTTATCCTTTTTTCATAACTAAAATAGTAAGCTTATCAATTAAGAGCTAAACAGATAGTCTTAAACATCTAAAATAAAGAACTCCATACCTGTTAGTTTGGAACTTGAGTATGAGTTTTCTCCTTCGGCAGATGGCTGGGGGGAGTGCTGTCTTTTGAAGTAGTATCTTTCTTTGTAGTATCTTGAGGTTAAAGGAATTCAGTAACGCTTGTATCATGGGAAGATGAATCTAAGTTAGGATCACCTGATCCATCACTCCATGTTTTGTCCTCGAGAACCCATTTCATAACCACTACTATCATTATCATCATCGTTGTCGTTGTCGTCTTCTTCTTCGTCGGATTCTATTTCTTCATGGATTAGAGGATCATCAAAGGTTTGCTACATTTCTGCATCAACCTTTCCTTCAGCAGGAAACTCTTTAGAGCCTTTTATCTTTCTTTAGTTTAAGGCTAAAATTTCTTTTAAAAAAATTCATCCAATCTAGGAGGGGTGGAAAACCTAAGTCTGGGAACTTATGAATGTTATTAGCATTTTCCACAAACAAGGCTTCTTTGTGACATTTCCCGGTAATCTTAGAAAGGGCATCATTGAGGGAAGAGATGACTTTCTTTTTAGCGTCATTGATAATACTATTCGAGTAGGCCAAGAAGCTAGTTTTCCTTTGTAGCCTGTCCTCCAAGGATTTGTTTTTTAGATAGCTCGGCCTTTTCTTTACGAGCCCTCTAGAGATCCGCTTTTAACATTTTCACTTCTTTCTTAACTAGCTCACTTTCTCCTTATTAACCTTTTCAAGTTCCGCTTTTAATGCCTCCACCTCCTTTTCTAGTAGTTGCCTAGCATTTTTCTCTTTATTGAGTAAGAAGATGAGGTTCTCTTTCTCTGTAACAACTTCATCCCTTGTCGATGTAATATCAATTATGCTATAATTAAATGAAGAGATTTGTCTTTTGATCTCAACTATTTCATTAGAAAGCCCTTGAGAAGCATCTTGGAGGAGAAACATATTCTTTCCCACTTGAAATGTGTTGCAAGTTTAAGCCGAGACATAATCTATAGAGCTAAAAATTAACCAAACCAGAGGGAATATGTAACAATAAAAGCTGCTTAAACATAATGAAAATTGAGGGCCGCGATGACCCACGATAAGTAATGGAGGGAGATTAGATAGACAATCGAACGCGATCATCAAAACTGGCCATGGAAGACTGGACTTGGGCCTTCGAAGGAAGAGGATCTTTTGAGGAAGGAGACAGCCCAAGATCAGCATACAAACGGCTAAGAGCCATCAAAGAAGTAGGAAAAGAAATCTTAAGGAGGGGATCCGAGAAGTGAGCCTTCTCGATATATTCTTGAACTTTATGCCCAAGAATTCCTAATTGGCAACCTCCGGGCTTGAGTCAATGGTCACATATTCCTCCTCATCCACAACTATAGGAATAAACCCACCCACAAGCTTAGGTCTTTGTTTGGGAAAGAGCATGAAATATCAATAGGAACCTCATTGTTTGCTTCCTTTTCTAAATGCGTCAATTACTTTGGCAGTAGAGTCCTTAATGGAAGCGGGTTCGCTCAATTACTACAACGACTATGTCATAAAATAATAATGTCGTATATGAATGTTGGAAATGATTACCAAAGAAGGATAATAACATATAGTAAAGTTATCAATGTCGTATGATAGCCCCATAAATCAATATCTAATCTAAACGACAATGTTTTAGTTAATGCCGAATTCGTTTATATCGCATCTATGGTCAGTGATCGACATAAACTCTCTCATGACAACACCTCTTATATTTCCAAATAGGTTTTTTCACCTCTTTTAAGTTATTGACGACATAAATGTTTTACACTATAAGTTTTCTAAGCTTTGGAATTGATTATTAAATAATAAGCAAAGAGAAAACACAATTGGTACCGAACGTAAGAGTGATATAGACAACCCTTTTTATCAATGAAACATCAGGGTCAAATATCAATCTCAAAATAAAACAGGGTAAATTAGTCAATATCAAATATCCTAGTAGTGTCATAAGGCATCAATATTGATACAGAGCAATGCGATATCGGGTTTTGGGTATAATAGACTATCCATTTTACCATTAAACTAGAAACGCCCAGGTTTTCAAATCAATGTTGCCCTACTCTAATTATTCAAATAAATCATTTAAGCAACATAGAAATTCTTTGTTATTCAATCTAAAAGCATAATTGGTCATTAATCTAAACGATAATATGAATATCAACATCAGAATCATGCAATTAAAACTCAATGTCAATTCGAGATCGAAATAACCCAAACAAAACCCTAATAACGATTTTGATATAAAACTTCTTAATTCAAGTTAATCAATGCAAGTAGAATCAGAAATCGAACCTTAATGATGGCTTGGATGTCTGAAATATGAGATTTTCAATGATTTTGAGAATCTGGGAGTTTCATTTGCTTGAGATTTAAATGCAGGTAAAATAGGAGTAAGAAGAAGATTTGATTATTTATAGTGGAAAAGAAGACATGCTGCTACCATTGGATCAAATTAAAATGTAGGGTTAGATCTGCAAAGAATATCAATATGCGGTAAAGAGCCAATGCTGAAGGTATTGACTTGAAAGTCAATGCTTCCTTTATACTAGGTTCAAATGTTACTATCATTTTCAATCCCAAAGGTATATGACATGTCGACATAACCATGATGTTGCATCAGCAAGCAATGTGGAAAGTATGAAGATAAATCAATGCCAAAAGCGTGAAATGTCGCTCCTCTAGATGACATGACTTGGCTTGTTATAATCGGTTTTGATTCAAACACTTACCATCATCTAGTTGAATGTATTTTGATGCAGATTGCTGACGTGGTGCTTTTGTTTATTTTTTCTTGGACATCTTTCGTTTATCCTAACAGTTGGTCTCGGTCAAGGTTATCTAAACCGTCGATTTTTTAATACTTCTTGAAATGCCTTTGGTTTGGGCACCTGCTTCTCTCGACGAAGCTTCTTGTCTTGGCTAGATAATGATCTTAGTCTTGATTGGCGCTTTGGTTCATGCTTTTGTATTACCCGCTCTTGGATACTGAGTCCGGCACTTAAGATATCCTTGAAAACCAAATAATGGGTCTCGGAATTATAATCCAAATTTTTTTCTTTCAAATATTTGTGATTTATACTTTGTAGAAATTATGGTGTAATACATGCCTCCCAAAGTTTGCCTCATATACTTACTATGAGGTGGACTTTAGAAAAAACGTCATATTGTGTTTAATACGTGTCTTGTTTGTTCCGTTTCCATCATGAAGTTGATCTTGAGCTTTCGAGTAAAGTAATATTCCAAACACTTTTCGAAGCATCGCTTTACCAAGATAATTTGTCTAGAGGATTTTGAAAACGATTTGAAATCTAACATCGTCTAAAGGATTTGAAAATAACTTGAAATCTTACCTCGTCTAGAGGATTTTGAAAACAATTTGAAATCTTACCTCATCTAGAGGATTTTGAGAATAACTTGAAATCTAACCTCGTCTAGAGGATTTTGAAAATGAATTGAAATCTGTCCTCCTTTAGAGGATTTTGAAAATGATTTGAAATCTAACCATATCTAGAGAATTTTGAGAATAATTTGAAATCTAACCTCATCTTGAGGATTTTGAAAATAATTTGAAATGAGTGCCTAGAGGCGAAAATACTCCGATACCATGCTCCAGTCATCTAGACTTAGTCCTACATAGGTATTAGTTTTGAAAACTATTAGTGGCAGTATAATATCTATACGTTACACGTTATTATAAGAACATGGCTCACTATACGACACCGTGCATTATGCTTTTGATAATGGATCACTCTTTGTATAATACGATTCGACCATGGCTCACTCTTTTGCACACTTCTCGTGACTCACACTTTGCACGATGCTATCAGTCGCGGCTCACTATTACCGGGGATCCACCCAATGCATGATTTTTCTTGACTATGGCATACCATATTATGAACCTACCCAACTTCTTAATCTTCTTGAGAATCTACCCAACTTCTTAATCTTCTTGAGAATCTACCCAACTTCTTAATCTTCTTCGAAATCTACTCAATGTATGGTACTACTTGATTATGGCTCACTATATTTGGAAATCTACCCAATGCATGGTACTACTTGACTATGGCTCACTATGTTAGGAATCTACTCAGTTTTTCAATTTTCTTGGGATTTACCCAATGCATGGTACTACTTGACCATGTCTTACTATATTGGGAATCTACCTAATTTTCTAGTTTTATTAGGAATATGCCCAATGCATGGTACTATTTGACCATGGCTCACTATATTAGAAATCTATCCAATTTCTTAATTTTCTATGCCTTGCCTAATGACGAAACAAAGTAATTGCTATGAGGTCGAAAGCACTTACTTAGTGAAGCTAAGAAATTACCGTGAAGTGAGATCATTTTGCTTGATGAAACTAAGTAATTATCGTAAGGCAGAATCATTTACTTAGTGAAGCTAATAAATTGCCATGAGTCTCGATCATTTGCTTGGTGAAACTAAATAACTATCGCGAGGAAAAATCCTTTACTTGATTGGGGCAAGAGCATGGCTTTGAAACTTGTACGATGCTATTTGACCAAAGTAATATCATGATTAAAACTTTTTTGATGCACTTTTTGGAAATTGCATGATGTTACTTGATCATGGCAATAATCAGACTAAGATATTTGATGCAATATGTGAAAGTTGCATGATATTATTTGATCACGGCAATAATCACGACTAAAACGTTTGATGCAATATTTGAAAGTTGTGTGATATTACTTGATCATAGTAATCATCTGGACTAAAACATTTGGTGCAATGTTTGAAAGTTGCATGATATTACTTGATCATGACAATAATCATGACTAAAACATTTGATGCAATATTTGAAATGCTTAATACTTTTGAAAGACCGTCAGTGGCATACCTAAATCACTGCTAGGAGATTAATTATTGTTCCAAACTTCTGGTAAAGCCTTATTCGGATAGTAACCTTGTGCGACGTTCCGTGTCCGAGGTATTATATTACCATCTGGCGTTTTAATCTGTATGTTCGCGGGGGGATGACGTCATGGATTATTAAGGGTCCTTACCAATTTTGGCTGAAAGGTCCATCTGCCGGATCCTTGGTGTTTGACATTATCTTTCGTAGGACGATGTCTCCTTTTTTTAAATATTCTAGTCCAAACCCTCTGATTGTAGTATCGGGTCATCTTTCGAATATACTCTGCTTTTCTCAAAGCGGCTTTGTCCCAAAGCTCGGATAACAAATCTAATGACTCCTTTCGGAGCTCTACATTCTTCTACACATTATAATAATACCTTCAGTGAAAGGCAATATTTAACTCAACCGGGAGCATGGCTTCAGAACCATAAATTAAAGAGAAGGGAGTATGTTATGTCGAGGTCTTGGGGTTTGTTTTATAGGCCCACAGAACGAAAGGCAATTCATATGCCCAGTTGCATTTGGCCTTGTTTAATCTTTTCTTCAAACATGTTTTGATGGTTTTATTGGCTGCCTCTACGGCCCCATTTGCTTGTGGATAGGACGCTGAAGAAAAACTCTTAATAATACCGTAACCTCAACAATATTCTGCAACTCTCGTCTTTCAAATTGAGTTGCATTATCCGTGATAATCTTACGAAGATGACCAAATCTGGATACTATATTCTTCATCACACACTTTATCACTTGATAAGAAGTTATGGTAGCTAAGGGTTCCGTTTCGACCCATTTTGCAAAGTAATCGACTGCCAATATAGCATACCTTGCTCCTTTTTTGACAGTCGGAAGAGGACCAATAAGATCAATGCCCCCAATATCAAAAGGCCATGGACTAATCATTGAGGTGAGCTTGCTGGGAGGAGCTCTCAGTGCTTTTACATAAAATTGGCACTTATCACATTTTCTTGCATAGTCTGACACATCTTGGTTTAGCATCCACCAGTAAAAGCCTTGTCTGGGTATTTTCTTTGCTAGCTTCTGGCATTCACAATGGTCACCATAAATCCCTTCGTGGGCTTCTCTCAATAATCATTGTCCTTTCGACATTGTTATACATTGAGAGTATGGAGTTGAGAATCTCATCCTATAGAGTACTTCATCTATAATGTCAAATTGTGGGGAATTATATTTAATCCGTCTTGCTTCGACAACATCCGATAGAATGTCCTCAGTTAAATATTGGATATACGGCGACATCCAATTTTGTTCAATTATTACTGGCGTTGTAGATTTACTTTGGGCAGTCTACGTGATATAACTAACAATTTTTCTATACCAATATGCTAGGTTTCTCCAAAATCTCAACCGAGATGAAATTTAACTCTCTTACTTCCTTTGAGCTTGCATATTTTGCTAAGGCATCGGCCCTGGCATTTATAAATATTTTCTAGACGATAATTCCCGAAAGCTTCAAGTAGCTGCTTCATATGTTTAACATAGAGAGATAACCTCGGATCTCGGGCTTGGTATTGACCAAGAATTTGTTTGACTACCATATAGGAACCGCTATATATTCGGATCTCTGAAATCTTGATGGAAATAGCCATCCTTAATCCAGCGATCAAGGATTCATATGCGGGGCATTATTGGTTGCTAAGAAGGCGAGCTTAGTTACGCAATAAATTTGGTGGTTGTCTAGGGTCACTAAAATATAGCCGACATTTGCCTCTTGTTCATTTGAGGCTCCGTCAACATAGACTTTCCAAGAGTGTTGTTTATTCTCGCTATCTTCTTTCCAGCTTTGGCTCCGAAACTGGTGCATTTAGTAACGAAGTCAGCTATTTCTTGACCTTGATTGCCATCCTAGGTTCATATGATATCTCCTGTTAGCTAAGTTCAATAGCCCACTTAATTAACCTACATGCAGTTTCGAGTTTGCTAAAATCTTATTAAAGCTGTTGATTCATAAGGACTTTAATAGGATGGGCTTGGAAATACGGCTGAAACTTTCTTTTTGTGAACACTGAGCTGCAGGCGAGCTTTTCAATTACTGGATAGTTCTTCTCAACTGGATCTAGCCATTTACTTACATAATACACAAGTATCTGTATCCAATTATCATCTCTCACCAAGGCTGAAATTATGGCCTGACCCGAGACGGCCAGATAGAGAAATAGAATTTCTCCATCTATTTGTTTAGACAACACTGGGGAGAACTTGGGTGCTTTTGTAGGTCTTAGAATGCCTTTTGGCATTCGTCTATCCATTTAAAAGTAACATGCTTCATTAAGAGGTCGAAGAAGGTAACATACTTGTTGGTTGATCGACTTATGAACCATTTTAAAGTTGCAATCTTCTCATTCAAGCTCGTTAACTCATTTCCATTAGTTGGAGCCTTCATGTTGGTTATAGTTTTTATCTAATCCTGGTTTATCTCTATCCTCTAGCACTTAATATAAAACCCAGGAATTTCCTGGATTGTATCCCAAAGGTACACTTATGATGGTTCAACTTCATCTGATATTTCCGAAGAGCTTCAACTTTATCTGATATTTCTGGAGAGCCTCGAACGTTTAGGCTAGATCCAAAAGATAACTCACTGACTGCTTAGATTTAACCAACATATCATCAACATATACTTCCATGTTCCGACCTATCTAATTAATGAATATTCGATAGACTAACCTTCAATATGTTAACCCTACATTCTTAAGACTGAAGGGCATTACCTTGTAACAAAACATGGGTATCCATATTGGTGATGAAGCTCATATGTTCCTCATCAGGCTTGAACGTTGGAATTTGATTATACTTGGAATAAGCATCCATAAATGAAAGCAATCAGTGTCCAATGGTAGCATTTACTAACTAATCGATTCTCAATAGAGGAAAGCAATCCTTTGGACAAGCTTTGTTTAAATTAGTGAAGTTAGTACGAATCCTCCATTTTCCATTTGGTTTCTTTACTAACATCGGATTAGCGATCCACTTCGGATTGTAAACATCTCGGATGAAGTTATTCTTTAGCAACCTTTCGATTTCTTCTTGTAGGGCTATATATCGAACTTTATCTAAAGATCTCCTTTTTTACCTTATAGGAGTAAATTTCGGATATATATTCAAGCAATGGCAGATGATTGAGTGGTCAATTCCTACCATATCATCACAAGTCCAGGAGAATACATTTTGGTTATGCTTGAGAAAGAAAATTAGCTCTTCCTGGACAGATGGTTGAAAATAGATTCCTATCTTAACTGTCTTAGACTTATCATTTTCATCGAGGCACACTTTTTCTAAAGTTTCAACTACTGATGCTGTCTTGGTTTTTCGTCTTGGATCGAGATCAAGCTTAATTTCTTCTTCTTTCGAAATTTATTGTACAGCATGAACGATCTTCCTCTTTTTTCCAGAAGAGTTACTACTCTGACCTCATTTCATCTCATCATACTCTTTATAAATAAATAATATTAATATATATATATATATATATATATATGTTATAAAAATATGTTTTATATCTCATAAAATTTGTAATATTACCTTCAGTAGAAAAGAAAAAGTAAATTTTTATGGAATTCAAATATTTTAAATAGTAATCGAAATTAATAAATTGATTTTAAATTATAAAATATATATAGAATATTTAAATATCATAATATCTTCTTGATTTTTACTAAAATATTTAAATTTGATACTATCGTAAAAATTATTATTTTTAATAATTTATATTATATTTCTATATGGAAATATCTATATATATTTTAAATAAAAATGAAAACAATATATCATTTTCCATGAGCTATATAATAGGAATGTATATATTCTTATTATATTTTATTTAAGTACATAAATTTATCTATTATTAACTTTATAAGATGTAAATATATATTTATAGGTACATATATTATATATATGTTAAATTAAAAAATAAATTAACGGGAACTATATGATAAGTATGTATATATTTTTATGTCATATGTTTTATTTAAATATGTTTATATGTATTTATTTATTATTAATTATATAAGATATCAATATATATAATAAATTACGTTTGATTATGATTTCGAATTTCTAGTAAAATAAAAAACCAAATTTAAATATAATTTTAAGTTATTTAAGTTACATATACATATAAATATATATTATAAATTACACACATATATTTGTATGTATGTATATTTCCACAAAACAATTTGAAAATAAATCATGAATACATGTACACATATAGTTTTCAATATTTTATATACATGAAATAAAGTATATAAACATACATTTGGACAATATATTTGTATACTAGCTCAGTTAACATGTCTGTTGTAGTGTAAATCACAACACTTATATACTGATACGTTATAGTTATATACATGTGTATGTGTGTGTATATAATATGGTTGGAACTGGATCAACCTACAACAGAAGTTATGGGTGAATTTCGAACAAAATTACGATATTGGATCTTTATTTGGCATATGAAGTCTAATTTATTTAGAATATTTCTAAATTTTTATTTAAATAAATATTTTGTTTTATTTAAATTTATAAAATGATATGGTATTATTTAATTTGTGTTATGTTATATATATATATATATATATATATATATATATATATGTATGTATGTATGTATCATATATATGTGGGTGTGCGCGTGCGTGCGTGCGTGTGCATTTATAACATATTAATCCGTGCGAGGTATAACATGCTCATATATAGATATTGGGGTTTACATCGAAACAGACACGTTAGCACATCCGACATGCAAATATATTTTCCAAATGTATGTTTATATACTTTTGTAATTTTTTAAATATGTGTGTGTAAACATAATTTTGAAATATTAACATTAAAATATACGCACATATAATTATGTAAATGGATAAATATATCAAATAAGATAAATAATATAAAATAAATAATTATTATTTTTATATTTTTTATTAAAAACCAAAAACAATATATATACTTATGTAAGTAATCTTTTTTAATATATATATATATATATATGTTAATTACTTATTTAAAATGTATAATAAAACATTAAAATTATAAATTAATATTTATAATTACACAAAATATTTTTAATAAAAAATATATATTTACCTAGTCCTATGCATGACTTAATTTTTTTTAAATTATAAATATTTTTTTAATTAATTCCGTACTATTTTAATTTAAAATATTAATACAAAATAATTACGTAACATAAAATTGAAATTGAAATTTCTAATAAATTCAAAATGGTATTTTGTACTTAAAAAATTTATTTCACAATTTTATGATTTAAAAATAATTTTTAATTACGTACTGATTTCCGGCCTATATTTAAAATATTTTTGAATAATTAAAAGGATGTGTTTTTATTTTTCTACAAAACATAAATTTTGTAATAATATTATTTTATAAAATGATTACATAATTTTATATAATATACATACATACATACATACATATATATATATATATATATATATATATATATATATTTGTTATCCCGCCTTTTTGCAAGCCCGCGACACCAAGGAACTAATTAGAAATTAAAGACAGATCACCTCGAACGATGGTTATGTACGGGTTCGCTATGGATGCTGGTAAATTTTGTCCGAGTCCGAAACGAGCTACAGTGGTATAGTACAACGAACAAAGCTATGAAAGCCAACGTTCCAAAATTCAAGTCAATCCGAGTTCGTGTGCTCAAGAAATGATCGATGCAACTCAAGTGATCACATTGTTCGTATCCATCAAGCAACTAGGAAGAATCCTCCATCGTATCGATATGGTTCGAATCCATCAGATGCGCATAGCTCCGTATCCATCATGGAAGCACAAGTTCGTATCCATATAGAGCGGCGTTCCTCGTATCCATCCTTCATCATACTGCTTCGTATCCATCACCTCCAGCTTGTTCTTATCGATCAACCAATGTCCACTTCATATCCTTTGAATCCATACAAAGCCGCTACTTCGTATCGATCCATTAACGCACATTGCACACGTATCGATTGGCCAGTGATCGATGCGAACGGTACAAGATGAAGCGGTGCGAAATGCACTTAATACTGATCAATACGAACAGAGCAGTGACGATCGATACGAACAGAGCTAAACTGGGTCTATACGAACGAAGTGCATCCATAATATAGACTCGGTCACTCGACATAAAATGTGGATCGATCCTAAAAGCAATCACCGCGTCATCGGACATCACATGCAGAACCATCGATGCAAAACCATCGATACGAATCATAACTCAAAATCTACAAGTCCAAATGCTACCAAATTTTCACAGGAGCTTGCGTACGTCCTCAAGAATGCTCATGATCGATCTCGACTCGATTGGGCGAAATATTGACAGATACAAAGTTTGTTCGTATCGATCACAGATCGAGTGAAAACGGCATGGGATCGATTGTGTTGACCCACCCACGTGAGAGAAGAGGTCTTTCGAGATCTGAGCGAAATTTTTGCAGCCTACGCCTATAAAGAGCGGCCCAGGACCTAATGAAAAAGGACTTTTGTCTTTTCTACGTCCAGACTCTGTCGAAAATCACTGTTGTACTCGAGTTTTGCTGTTGCAATTCGTTGTAACCAGCAAGCAAAAGTTAATAAAAAGTCAATCATTGCATGGTGGACGTAGGTCATACGTCGAACCACTCTAAATCTCTGTGTTTCACTGTTGTTTTTCTAATTATTGTTTGGGGTGTTTGTTAGATAATCCTCCTTTTCTATTTATTTTCTTCATTTTATCTCTTCAAACACTTCTGAAGAGTGTTGTGCCCTATTTTGTTACAAACACTTTGGTGCTTCCATTGAGAGAACCTAGTTGTTCTCCTGCTCATTGGATCTACTATTCGATATCGGATTGCATAAATCTAAGAAGAAGATCTAGATTTCAAGCTTAAAGTTCTCCCATCCTATTCAGATTTGCATCAAGTCTAGAAAAGAGCTTCGCTACCCACAATGGTTTGCACTAGGACTACTTCAACTTCCGCTAATCTGGAAGAACGAGACTAGTAGAATCCCGTACAGCTACCTCCTACCGATCAGAATGCTGTCGGACCATCAGATTCGCAGGGCCCTATCACCAGGAAAGAGTTTCAGCTGCTTATGCAAGAACTGACTCAGATCCGCCAATAGCTCACTCAACAACTCTGCGCTTATGCAGAACTGACCAACCAACTGAACCGTTAAAGATGAAGGAGATCTAGGAGGGATCAGACTTCCTATTCAACCACTGAGAGTTCAGCCTCTTTAGACTACCATCATAGATCTACACGTCCACGGCTGGACGAAAGTTATACTCAAGCTACTGGACATTAGCATACATTGAATATTGGGCATCTGAGGATTGGCCCATCAACCAGCTATCAGACCGGACCCTCCTCTTGGGAAGGTACTCTTACTCATCATGTCACAGGCAACCGCACTGCCACCACTGCCGCTGAATTGGGAGTTGATACCCGGAACTGGACAGATCAGAACCGTTGCAAACATGAACGTACTCCCGAACCATATGTTCCAGAGAACTTAGAACCAAGGAGGTGAGATATGGAGTGTCAACCGTGACCGGCCCAACCTTGCATTGTGGAACCTGACCACATCTTGGCCAAGCATGCTCAAAATGTCCAGATGCCGGACATCCCGACGATGATCCATCAGATGATCCGAGAGAGTCGAGGTCTCACCAATGACGATTGGGGAATCTTTCGGAGTTGTAATCCTTTTACTGATGAAATACTCTATGCTGAACCACCTCGGCGATTCAGGTTGCCGACTTTACTTGTTTATGAAGGGAACTCCGATTCTAATCAACATATCTTAAAGTATGAGTGGTTAGTGAATGCTACACGAGCTGATGATGCAGTTAAGTGTTGAAGCTTCCTGATATCTCAGGGGGGCATACCAACTATGTGGTTTATCTGTTTACTACCTCGATCCATCTCATGTTTTGATCAGTTGGTGACAAAGTTTGTTGAGCAGTTCCGCATGCATGTGACAAGGCCGAAGGATGTTAATACTTTGTCTAGTGCCACTCAAGCTCCTGGAGACACACTCGGACGTTATTTAGAGAGATTTCATGCTGCATGCGCTGAGATTAGCAATCCCAATGATAACTCTATTCTGATGGCACTGACTAAGGGGTTTGATCCCGATTTCGAATCCGACAACTGGTTGGCCAAAAAGCCTCCTGTGTCATTAGACCATTTTATTCCAAGGCAGCCCAATTCTTTAAAAGGGAGGATGTGAAACAGTCTCGGAAAAAGGATGACGTAGGGCCTAGTGTAGAAGGGATTCAAAGCAATGTTGCTGTTAAACAAACCGGGGAGAGTTTCGAAAAAGTGCAATTGAACATACAGAATAAACAAACTCAGCGAAAAGGCAATGAAAATCAAAATAGAAAAGGGGATCAGAATTGTGGTCCTCGACATAGGGCTCCCATGTTTGATAATTATACTCCTTTGAATACGTCGTTGGAAAATGTGTATGTACAGACCTGCAATATTATTCAGCATAAGAAACCCGCTCCAAAATTGTCATTGGAGAACAGATTTAGATGGGGAAGTTTTATAGATTCCACAAAAGCTACGGCTATAACACGAACGAGTGCCGTCATTTGCAGGATATCATTGAGAAGTTGATACGTGAGAGAAAGTTGGAGTAGTTTATGCAGGAACCGTAGTCTGGATGTGCGGGCTCATAAAATTAGAACCATGTACCGAATCAGGTGAGACCGGCGGAACCCGCTCGTACCTGCGGGAGGTTGGTAATAAATACTGTTAGTGATGGTCCTCGTCCAGAACACCGAAGCTGGAAGGAAATGGAGTCGTATGCCAGTTCTATTAGGCATGCGAGCTTCGAGTGTTGTAGTAATTTGAAAGATGGGGCTAAGTCCAAGCAACGAAAGAGATGACTGATGACATCGTCTTTTGAGATCGAGACGCCGACAGGGTCAGGCCCCAACCATCGATCCACTTGTCATATCAGCTCAAGTAGGTCCTGCTTGGATGAAGAGGATCCTAGTCGACAGTGGAAGTTCTGTGTACATATTGTTCAAGTGAGCCTATGATCAAATGAAAATGGAAACTAAAGATTTGAAGCCTTTTCAGTTCCGTATTCATGGCTTCAATGGTAGTGCTACTATACCCTCTGGAGTGGTGGAACTGCCAGTGGAATTGAGAATTGGAGAACGCCAGAGAGTCCGGGTATAACAATTTGTTGAGTTGATATAGACTCGCCATACAATACTTTCTTGGGCCGACCGGCCCTAGCTGAGTTCAGGGCTGCTATTGTCCCATGGTGTTTGACTCTAAAGTTCCCCACCAATCATGGAGTTGGAGTCGTTCAAGGATATCAGGCTGCCGGACGAGCCTGTTATGTTGCTGAGCTGCGAGAGGCACAACGAAAGGAAAAAGGAAAGGGGGTAAAGGAATCTCTCTGCGTTCACTTTGTTGAGAATTGACAATTGACGCCTGGGCCTAGGCCTAGGCACCACAACCAATTCCCAGGGGATCTTAACCCGAGAGATACCGATGTGAAGACGAAAGTAAAGACAGTCAAGCTTCCCCGGCTGAGCTAATGACCGATGTCCCGATCAATGATGACAACAATTCTAAAATGATAAAGATTGGATCTCAGTTAAGCCAACAAATGCAAGAGGAATTGGTTGAATTTCTCCGGGCAAACCTTGGCACGTTTGTCTGGACACATTCGGACATGTATGGAATCTCCCCGGACATCACAAGCCACACATTGAATATTGACCCGCAGCACGTCCTGTTCAAACAAAAAACGCGAGGTATGGATCTAAGGAGATTTGCCGACCTTAAGGAAGAGGTGGATAAGCTTAAATCGAACGGATTTCTTAGAGATGCTTTATACCTGAAATGGGTGTCCAATCCTGTACTTGTCCGAAAGCCAAACGAAAAATGGAGAACATATGTTGACTACTCAGATTGGAATAAACCTTGCCCCAAAGACAGTTTTCCACTTCCTCGAATCGATCAGCTCGTAGATTCAACGGCTGGACATGAACTCTTATCCTTCACGGATGCATATTCTAGCCACAACCAAATACCCATGCACTTACTTGACCAGGAGCACTTCATTACCGATCTAGGACTTTACTGCTACAAATTCATGCCTTTCGGACTCAAGAACGCCGAGGCAGCTTACCAATGATTAGTTATTCGAATGTTTGCTAACAAGATCGGAAAAACCATGAAGGTATATGTGGACGACATGCTAGTGAAGTCGCGATTCTCCACCGATCATATCAGAGACCTGGAGTCAATGTTTAACATCCTCCGAGAATATAGGATGAAGCTCAACATGTTGAAATGTCACTTTGGGGTCGCATCCATAAAATTCCTTGGGTTTATCATCAACGCTCAAGGAATCGAAGCAAATCCCAAAAAGATTTGGGCAATCAGAAATCTTGAGACTCCAAGAACCATAAATCAAGTCCAAAGCCTCAACAGGAAAGTAGCAGCGCTGAGCAGATTCATTTCAAAATCCAATGACAAATGCATTCCTTTCTTCGATCTGATCAGAAAAAGGAAACAGAACTTTGAATGGACTACGAAATGTGAGGGCGCATTCCAAGTGCTAGTTCAACACTTCTCCACACCGCCTATCATGTCAAATCCTATTGATCATGAGAAATTGTACATTTACTTGGCAGTGTCAGAAAACACAATCAGTGCTACCCTAATTCAGGAGGAAGACCGGATACAATACACGGTCTATTACATTAGCAAACGATTGACTGGAGTTGAGAGAAACTATTCGAAGTTAGAGAAGTTAGCTTATTGCCTTGTTATTGCCGCAAGGAAGATCCATCCATATTTTTAGGCTCATCCTATCACCGTATACACCGACCAGCCGTTACGACAGGTCCTTACGCGGCTTGAGATATTTGATAGGTTACTCAAGATAAGTCAGTTTGACATTACTTACACTCTAAGGCGAGCTATTCAAGGACAAGTCCTAGCAGATCTCATAGCTGAATTTACTATCCCGGAGGACTTGCCCGAAACCAATAAATCTCCCAAGTATATCTGAAAGCTACATACTGATGGTGCATCAAATGACCGTTGCTCAGGTGCTGGAGTTGTACTTGAAACTCCCGAAGGTCGATCTATATGCTACGCTTTAAAGTTTGGATTTCGTGCGACCAACAATGAAGCTGAATATGAAGCCTTGCTTGTCGGATTGAGACTTGCCAGAGATTTAAAAATCATCGCTCTGGAGATTTTTTGTGATTAGCAATTGGTCGTGTGTCAAGTTCAGGGGGAATACTAGGACAAGGAGCGAAGACTGGCTGCTTCAGTTTGATTATTATGCCATCTACTGCAAACCTCGAGAGCGCAATCAGAAAGTCGATTCGTTAGCAAAGTTAGCCAGTACAGGTGAAGCACAACAAATGGGACTCGTCCCTGTAGAAACGTTATCTTACACGAGCATCGATCAAATAGAGACAAATTGGGTATTTGAGGTTGTTCCCGATAAGGAGTCATGGATGACTCCGTTCAGAAATTATCTCGAGTGTTGGATCCTACTAGAGCGGAGGAATGAAAAGAGAAAAATTCTTCAAAAAGCTTCGTGGTTCACTATTCAGAATGGAATCATGTATAGAAGAGGATACTTTGTTCCTTTACTCCGGTGTATCGCTCACGATGAAGTCAAACGAGTATTGCATGATGTGCACGAAGGAGAATGTGGCGATCACAGTGGGGGGCAACCTCTTGCAAAGAAAGTGCTCAATATGGATACTATTGGCCGACTGTAAATCGCGATGCATCAGACTACGTCAAAAAATGTGAAAGATGTCAGAAGCATGCTCTAATTCCCAGAGCCCCTCCTACCAAGATAACTCAGATGGTCAGTTCATGGCCGTTCGCAGTATGAGGCATTGGCATGATTGGTTCTCTACCTCTGGCTAAAGGTGATGTGAAGTACACTATCGTTGTAGTTGATTACTTTATCAAGTGGGCAGAAGCTGAACCCCTAGCTATAATCACAACGAAGAAAATGATCAAATTTGTAGTATGCAACATTATCTGTCGATTTGGCCTCCCACATACTATCATTAATGATAACGAAACCCAATTCGACAATGTTGAATTTAAGAATTTCTGTCAGCGATTTCACATCCAGAAGAAATTCTCCATGGTTGCACGCCCTCGAGCGAATGGATAGGTTGAAGCTGTTAACAAAGTTATAAAGTCTATTCGAAAGAAACAACTGGAAAAGGCCGGGGGCAAGTGGGTCGATGAACTTCCTATGGCGCTATGAGCTTACCGAACAACCCACAAGTCCACGACCGAACACACTCCATTCTCTCTTTTCTACGGTTCAGAAGCCGTTATTCCAGTCGAGATGGAAGTACCTTCACACCGTGTGACCTATTATGATCCCAAAAAAAATGCCATATTACTTGCCGAATCTTTGGTTTTATTGGATTAGAAGAGTAAAAAGGTTGATTTAAGTGTAGCTGCATACTGAAGTCGAGTCGCCCAATTATACAATGCCAATATTCGACCCCGAACCTTCGAACTCATCGATCTCATCCTCAAAAGAATATACAAAGTTCCTTCGCACATGAAACCAATATGGGAAGGGCCGTATGTCATCGAACAAAAGCTCGGAGATGGCACATTCAAATTATCAACTGTTGATGGTATTACTCTGCTGAGAGCCTGGAGCAGCGAAAGCCTTCGTCGCTACTACACATGACAGGCATTAATTATTAAGTTTACTTTCCGTTTGCAATTTTTTATGCATTTTGAAATTTGAATTTATAATAAGTCCACTAACTGTGCCGTATTTTCTTATATCAGCAATAAAATGCAATCTCTTCGAGCCAGAGCTATGATTTTTTGAAATGCATCATACAACTATCACTATGCATGGAGAGCTAAATTCCACCCGGCGGTGGGGTTTATTCAAATAGGGAGCAAATGTGATACGAGCAGTTGCTCGCTAAGTGAAACTCGAGCTCGGGGGAAAGTCATCACATTGAAGCCAAAAAGGATTGATACACGATAATCCTTTAACTGACTCAAGATTCCCAGAATGCGAGCTGGAGTATAAACTTATAGCCACGGTCTCGAAGAGGGTGGATCCATCCACCTAACGACTTCGCCCATATCTTGACCAAGTTTGAGGAGGATGGGTCCATCCATCCAACAACCTCTCTTGTTAACTAAGCGTGGATGTGAATCGACCATCCACGATCCTGATAGATTCATTGTCCTTGAAGTGCGAACAAAAATCCTAAAGCCTAAACAGATGTGAATGACCATCTGTCGGCCAACTCCAGATTCCCGAAGTGTGAACTGGAGTATAAACATCAACTAACTCCGGATTCCCAGAGTGCGAACTGGAGTATCAACGTCAACCAACTCCAGATCCCCGAAGTGTGAACAGGAGTACAAACATCAACTAACTCCCGATTCCCAAAGTGCGAACCGGAGTATCGACAGCAATTGACTCTAAGTCCCCGGAGCGTGGATTGGAGTATAAACTTAAGCGGGCATAAGCAAGTGCATTCCCTAGAGTGTGGATACGATCACCAACTAATAAGCGAGTGTGGTTCGGCTACCCAAACTCGTCATACTACAACTCTGCTTCATAAAGATTAAGATCGATGTGTTAAAGGCAGTAAACCCTTCCGGTGGAGCATGTGGTCTATCATTCGATCCCGGTAATAAGACGTCGTCCAACGGAAAACTGTGTCTTAGGCATATCCCCCCAACATGTCTTAAGAGACGTTAGATGACACAGAATCTTGCGGATTCCTGATAAAGCTGGCTCCTGGCAGCTCGTCCGGAGCTGGATCTATAACTTCGGCCGCGATGGCCGGTATCTCTATTACTAACGGAGGTGAACTTTGAAGCTCCTGTTGTTGTGAACTTGTAGATTCCATAACTAATCAACTCATCAAAAACCATCATTAAATGATAATAAGCCCGTACGTTTCCTAGAGTGTGAAGTGCATGAATGTGTTGTGCAATGTAGTGCTACATGATACTTAAGAAATTTTACAAAATTTAAGGAATGTTCAAACGACAGGACTTTGAAATTCAACTGAAGTGACCATCATCACTGACCGTCAAAACAGTGTCATTCAGACTTTAGAGACCGATCCGAATTAAAGTTTGTTAGGTTTTTTCTAGTTACAGTTCCATCGACGAGTTTCGAAGGGCGGTCAAATATACAGTTTAACAACCATTACAATAAACAGGACCTTTAATAACGTTTCAAAAAGGCTATAAAAGCTATTAACAGTGTTTTTACATATGTTATATATCGACACGCAGTTATATGTCAGAGATATACGTTGATAAGAAATAAACGCTGTTAATTTCCTTTTTTACAGCGTTTCACTGGTGTCATGAAATCATTTAACAGCGTTTGGTCTAATTTAACGCCTTTTTAAAAAACGTTGTTAAAACAATTCAATGGCATTTTTTAAACGCTGTTAAAACATTTAACAGCGTTTAAAAAACGCCGTGGAATGTTGTAACATCATTTTAAAAACGTCGTTAAATTGCATTTGGTTATGTTTTTAGATACAATTGAACGGCAGTTTTAAAACGCTGTTAAAACATTCAATGGCATTTAAAAAACGCCATGGAATGTTTTAACAGCGTTTTAAAAACACCGTTAAATTGCATACAAAGCTAAGTCAATTAGACATTTTTCTACTTTTCTATAAATTCCATTTCAGTAAACATCAATCGCAATGTGTGTATATAACCACATTTCAAAATTAGCATATTTTATCCGTACCACATTTCAAAATCAACATATTGTATCAATACCACATTTTGGACACATATTTGATAACCAATATATGAAATTTAATAATCAAGATACACAATATTCTTACACAAAACATAAATAGTTCGTTATCAATAGTTCATAAACAAAATATAGAACAAGTAGCAATAGCAAAACAAAAGCAAGTAGTACATACGTTAAAACCAAAGAGTAGTTCTAGCAGCAAAAATAACTTCGACCCATAACTCGTTGCAATCTTTTTTTGCATCACAGTCATTTATCTACATGTAAAGCAAAAGTAGAGCTTGAGAATCAATTCATCAAAAAAGTGTACTTAAAGTTAAATCAGATTCATAATGCAAACACTAAATATTCATCACATTATTTCATTAGGCGATTGACTAATACAAAATATACAACATGCCATAAAATCAAGTAGCATTTATAAGTGAAGGAGAGTAAAAAATAATAAACGAACTTGGTAATTTACTTGGAGTAAAATCAAGCTACATATTATCGACGTATGAAGTGATCTGTTTACAAATCACGTAAATTAGTCATCGTTGTTGTTAACTAAGTGGTCCTCTCAGTATACCAATATAGATGTAGTCAGTTTTAAAAAATTAGATTCGGTTTTTAAGTTGGACTTGGTTCTTGAAACTGAGACTCGGTTAAATTGAATCTTAGTTGAAACTGAGACTCGGCTAAACTGAGACTTAGTTTAATTGATACTCAGTTAACTGAGTTTCCATTGAAACTGAGTTCAACTGAACCGTGTCTCTGTTTAACCGAGGCTCGACTAAGTTTGAGATATAGTTAGCAGATACTCAGTTAACCGAGTCTCGGTATTTGGATAAATCCATTTTAACATGAAATGGAGAAAATATTCATAAAACAACAGCAACAACAAAAATAATAATAAGTACTATCAGTCTTCAAGTGGTTCATGCCATCAATATCTGGTTTTTCCCTCCAAAAACTTCTAAAACTTATTCTCTTGCCCGACTCTGCCAGCTAGGATACATACTCAATACAATCATTTTATATGTCAGCAAAACTGAGGTTGTCTCTTCCCTAGAAAAATAGAACAGTTTGCATTCTTCAATAACTTCTTCAGTACTCATTGGCAAATTCTAGGATTTTTCATCTTTATCTGAATTGTATTCTAGAAGAAAACCAAGTAAATCATCATTTTTTGCATCATCATTTCTCATAGCTTTTTTTCATTTTTCAATTATGCACCTTAGAAGCGACCATATCCCGTTATATGTTGCTTTCATTCGCTTGTTTCTTTGGTTAGGAAGAAACCTGCATATAACATTAAAAAAAGGAAAGTCAAATCTATTTCCATAATCCAAATTCAGTATTTATAATTGAGATGGTAACTTCTACAATTCAATATGGACCGTCCATATGCATTTGAAAGATATTTTTATAGCAAGAACCAAACTGCTTACTATCACTTCATCTATTTTTAAGCAAATAAATGTTTGTTCCATACAAAGTAAATAGATGAATAATGATAAACATAGTTATATCTACACATTGATAGGAAAAAAAGTTCAATTGTGCTTATTAGCCTGTCGACATTATGTTCATTGAGGACCCCACTGTCAATGGGCATTTGAAATATACAAGAAACGATCATTCATGTGTGATTATTAAGATGTCGTATTTTGTTTTTTATCGATTACGTATATTTTCCAACATTAATTTGAATTCCCAGTCTCTCCCATTACCAAATTCAGATAAAAAAACTTCTAAAAATGAATGAGAAACCAAACTTGCAGGCATTAAATATAATGGGAGGAAGAAGATGAATAAAGAATAAATCTTCACTAAACATCAAAACATGCGAGCTTTTCCCTTTAGTAGTAAGCAAAATAATCACTCTGGTACATAACCCCTGCATCAAAATTATAGCATTCAAAAACTGTTATCATGAAGAAATCACATAAAGTAAACCAAAATACTAAATCTAACCCCCAAAAAAACATACAATAATAAGCCTTGTAATGGATTCGTTCATCCATCTATTTTCTTCTAGAAAATGACCAATCACAATATAAGCTCAAAGTAACGCAGCAAAAAGATTGATTGAAACTATGAAAGCGCGATCTGTAGTATCTTGTAGGAGACCTAAATCAAACCCCATTTTTGAATGAACAAGAAAACAAATTCTATTCTCGCTTTTTGTATTAATTTTTTTTAAAGATAGGAATTCTAGGATTGAAAGAGAGGAATATACGAGAAAGTTTATTAAGTTACGTATGAATTTTTGGAATGAGGGGAGGCAGGTGTCAAAACAGCACAGGATTACATTTAGTTGGGTGAATTATTTATTGATTAGGTATACGGAACGATATGTAGCTTTTGTCAACTGTTCTCATATGTGATTTGTGAGCTACAATCTTGCAATTGACTGCATATACAAGATCATGATGGTTGGTAAAATTAGATTTATTTGTTATCATTTTTCTGTGTGACTATGAATTACACGTATTAAAAAATAAATAAATAGAAAAAAATCATCATATGTATCTGTTATCCATGCCAATGCATTCAGTGGATATAATGAGCTGGTCTAGTTTCCTTGATGATTATATGTGCTATAACTGGCCACATGCATATGATGGTTTGTTTTTGTTCAACCATGACATATATGATTTATATCAATGATATGACATGCCATACTGAATCTTGTTAGGTATTATAATCCAAGGAAGGGGATCCATAGTAGCTGTCAATCTTAACCCAAAAAAACGAACATAATGGTTATATGTGCTACAACAAATAATAATGTTCAGTATTCAAGCTATCATGTTTAGTTATTTTGTCGTAACTCCATAAGAACACTTGACAAGTCAACTATTTGTACTGTAAAAAATAAACTATAACTAGTAGTGAATATAAATAAAAAAAAGGACTATTGGTGCTTAAAGAAACAACATGTAAATGTTTTTAAGTTATTGAAAGGAGAGGAGGAATTTTTAAAAAACTTCCTGCTCTAAAGTAAAAATGAGGAATAAGATGCTTAGCTAATTTGAAACACGAGTTTCTCGCACAAATAAGGTACATGAAGAAACAGACCTATAACCTGTAATTTGCAAATACTAAAACGATCGCATAAGTAGCTCAGCTTGCTCCCCTTAGACTTGAAATATAAGTCTTCTTTCTTCAAAGCTGCTACCAAATGTTATACGAGAGATTACATCTCCAGTAAAATTTTGGAGTTTTGGCTAAACATCTATTTCACACTCTCCCTTCGGACCGACCAGTGCTTCCCATCTTCTTATAAGTTCACAGCAACAAGTTGAAAATGCTGGAAACATGTGCTGCAAAAGTATGTTAATTCATTATATTACAAAACTGTAATACTAACATTACAATGTAGGTTGATTGCTCAAAGCTATAGTCTATGTATGAAAATCATCTTAATTTTCATTGTCGACATTCGGAGTGATCAGTTCAATATGTTTGCATATCATTCATTAAATACAGGGCAAATGTATTGATTGATAGCTTAACCTTCCTACATCCTAAAAATCACGCTAAATGGTGACTAATACCGCCATTTATTAGAAAAGTAATTAACAAAGGAAAGAAGATTATGATTTTTACAGGTGAGCATAAAGAAATGATGAAAGAGTGTTATCGCATTGGGATGGCTTTACTACTGGAGACGGATATGCATAGGCATTGGAAAGCCTAAGAAAGTAAGCAACAATGAAGATGAATACTTAAATCTATTTGCAAGAGAGATGGTACTAAAATACATATAGGACTAATATAATTACAATGATAAATATATTTGTATATAATCCACAGATGAAAAAACAATAGAGATGGTACTATAATACTTGGAAATTTTTATAGGACTAATAGCTTTTCTAATTTTCTTTGATGGCATAATATATCTTGAATTAAGTTGGCATATTAAGCAGAAATTTAGGGAGAGATCTAAAGGTTGAATTGCTACTACTAATGAATTTTATAAATTTATATAAATTTTACAAAACTTAATTGATTTTTATAAAACTTGGGTAACTTTTAGAAACTTAGTTAAACATTTGTAAAACTTGGTTAATTTTTAGAAATTTTGTTAATTCATTGAATTTTATAAAACATATTTAGTTATCATATACTTATTTAGTTATTATAGTACTTGGTTAACTTAGTTATTTTTAACATAACTAATTATTTTATACTTAACTATTTTTACAAATTTAGTTAGTTTTTTTAAAAAATTAATTAATTTTCATAAACTCGGTTAATTTTATAGAACTTAGTTAACCTGGTTAACTTTTATAAAATTTAGTTAATTCATTGAATCGCCACATTTTTGTGGATTGTTATTGTAACATAGATCAATAATTTCTTTTTTCTTCTCTCTTTTCCAGTCGAAGAAGAGGAACTATTGTCAGAGCAAGTCTTCCCCCTCTGAAAAGAAACGGAGATCATGCGTTTAATACTCGTTCATACTCGACATCAAGCAGCTTTCCTATGCTGCTTCTCCATCTACTACAACAGCGCCATAACAATTAGAATCCTCACTTGAAGATAAAGTGATATGCAGTAATGTTATACTCTTTCCCAGTTATCTATTTACACTACACCAAAACAGGTGATTCTCAACAAGTATAACTGTCGCAAACAGTTTCAGCAACGCTTATTAGCGTCGCTGTAGGGGCGTCGCAATTTATTACCAACGCTTATAAGTGTTGGTGAGTTTAGTTTCCCAACGCTTATAAGCGTTGGGAGGTTGTATTCGCCAACACTTATAAACGTTGGTGTATATTATTTAGCAACGCTTATAAACGTTGGCAAATTAACCATCCAACATTGTTTAATTTTCTATGCTGACGCTTATAAGCGTTGGTATATTTTAATTGCCAACGCTTATAACGCTTTAACAACATTATTATACTACATTCAATAAGAACCCAAAATTTACAATATTCATGATCAAATAACAACATAAATTTCATAGTCAGCTACTTCATAACAATGTTAACTACTTCATAACAAGTACAATACATAATTAAGTTGGTTAATTCAATACATAATCAACTACTTCATAACAAGTACAATACATAATTAAGTTGGTTAATTCAATACATAATCAACTACTTCATAATAATGTCAAATTGGAATACAAAAGACAACGTAAATTTCATAGTGAAATTCTACAAATACCGAATACGAAACTCCGACCATATAACGAAACCTTCATCTGAAAAATCACATAACTTGTACATTCCATTTTGAGGAACATCATAAATTGGTGCATCCGGTTCAAGAACATCATCCACCCAAATTACTCTCTCTACATTCGGTATCACCTTCCTAAAATGAAAAATAGTTTGTGTTCCAACATAACCTTTAGCTACTTCCTTCTCTAAATCTTGTGACAATAGCATTACATATTTCTTTTCCATTGTAGATGAACGAATATCATTATTTGACACGGTTGGAGTAACAACTACATTATTGTTTGTATGAGAATCTCCTAAATTAGAAGCACCTTCCGTTTGTGGAGTCGTAAGACTTGCAATATATTTTTCTTGCAAACTAGGCATAAATTTCATAAAAGTTGAAGTAATTGAATTGATGGCATTATTAACTTGATTAGCTACTTGCCTTTCTATCTCCAATTTCCAAATAGACAAATCCACGGCTTGCTTCTTTTCAGTTACAGCTTTTACAGCTCGAGCCATCTTCACTTGTTTTATAGAAGAAGTAGAAGTAATTGCTCGACAATAATTTTTCTTCGTGTCGGAACCAAAAACTTCCGCAATTTGGTCATCTTCAAGATCTTCGACTCCACCCTCAGAACTATCATCCAACTTCCTCTTTTTTTCCGCTTCCTCTAGAAATGCCTGCATTTAATATCACGTTAAATTGAATTTGCACAAGTGAATATGAACTTGCATGCATGTGTGTGTATTCATGTGTGCATTCGTGTGTACCGTGTGGTTAATTGGCACAAAGCATGCTTGAAGTTCCTGCATTTAAAGGGCGATCTTTTTGATGATTTTGATGATATAATAGCCAATCAGTGGAATTTTGATGATATAGTAGCAAATTTCAAGAATTTAAAAATGCTATTTTGAAATATTAAGGGGGATCGACTGAAAACATACAAAGAAATCAAACAGTTTGTTTTAAAAATAATGGATTAAAAATAAAAATAAAAAACATTATCAAATAAGAATGTATAGCAGCATATAATTTCACTCCAGATGCATGTATTCATGTATTTGTTTTTCTCATGTCAGAGGAGTTGAAGTTTGACCATGAGGATGATAAGAAGAGAAAAAAATAAACCACTGCAAGTCTGCAATTTCTTTTTTCAAGTGTTGGGAAATTAACAGTTTTGAAGTTTTAACTCCATCTGCACTTGAGTTTTATTTTGAATTCAAACTAGATTTTAGAATGGTCATTTCTTTCTATTCACCTTATACTATTTTGCAAGCAATACTACACTAATATACATTTTGGTCAATAAAAAATTAATTTGGCATTTTCCAAATCTAATGAAAAAAGGCATATAATAGCCAATCAGTGGAATTCAATACAGGTTAATGATGATGCTTCAAACGCTATGGTTACAAAAGTTAGAAGATTGAGACTTTTGTTTTTTTGTTTTTTGTTTTTTTTGTTAGTGAAGAAACGGTGGTGTTGAACTTTTACTGCATGAAGAAATAGAAAGATTGCAAGTGAAAGTTTTGAAACTCAGTGTTTAGAGGAGATCAGAGAATCAGTGTTTAGAGGAGATCAGAGAATCAACAGAAATAAGTAAAACATCATTTGAATGCTTTTAGAGATGGAACTGAACAAATTAGCCACCCGAAAAGTTGATGTGGAAGCAAAGAGCTAAAGCATAATGGTTAAAAGGAGATCATACCATGTCTATTTTTATAAACCGATTAAGGGTCGAGGATAAAATTCAATTGTCGTTGGTAATTATAAAGGTATGGAATAGTCTGATCTGTCTGATATGAATGATGCTTTTATTGACAACATGACAGCATTTTTGGTGGAAAATGGTGGCACAAAATTGAAGTTGATTGGGAGAGACTATCTTGAGAAGAATAATTTGTTAGAACTGAAAGAAGATACCGAAAATGAAATTTTCAAAGTTTTACGGGGGTATATATTATTCTTTTTTTTTCCTTCAATTGTGAGTTGTTCAAAAGTTTGATATGTTAAATACGTTTGAAGATGTTGCTTATGATGAAATTCAAAAAGCCAGATTTCAGATTGACAATCACAGTAGCCACATTTCAAAAAGTTGATTGTAGAAGAATGACAGGAGGGCTGGTTTCTAGGCAGTCACTAAATTCAATCGGCACTTATCAAATAACATATGTGATTCATATCAAATAACATATGTGATTCATATCAAATAACATATGTGATTCAGAATGTTGTGCTATAACACAACTAAACAGTGAAAAATTAGAAGAAGAAAACACGTCACTAAATTCAATCGGCACTTAATATCAGTATGAGAGGTGAGTTTTACTCACCTGAGTTCAAAGATTCTTAGCCGAATGAAGATGGATTAGAGGTTGTTTTGCTTAGCTAAAGCAGCTAGAATCTTATGCAAAAAGAAACGAACAATATTTCTTAAAACACGGAAAATTACTACTACACTAGGAGGGGAAAGATACATAAGCAGAAATGTTCCTAATTTTCATTTGTTTAGTTCAAATTTAAACTAAACACACAATGTAATAAGTTGAAATTTGTTTTAAACTGACACTTACATATTTTTCCGCGGCACATGGTAGTATTTCTTCTGATTTTCTTTTATGTCCAGCCTTCCAAACCGTTGTTCATGAAATATCTGCTTCTGGATTTGCTACTACGTACAAGAAAGATCAAAGTTGACAACACATAATTAATATAACATTTTATAAACTATTTACAAAAGATATTTTTAATACCATTTCATCATGCACTCTATGGTAAGGTTTCCTTCCTAGAGTATGAGTGATCGAGTTTTTTGCTCTATTTTTTGCATTTGCCTTACACTGCTCCATCTTTACATTCGTATACTCAATATCAAGGAATTTTTCCCACCACACTTTATCTATATCCTTTGGGCATCTATCAATAGCAACACGTTTAGGAATCATAGTTTTATCAACTTTAAGAAGTTTGTTTCGTAATGTTGACTTCAATGATCTATAAAACGGTGGAAAATGTTTCTCTAATAATGGTCGAGCTATGGTAGGATCTACATCCATGTAAAATTCTTCCTATCACAAAAAAAGGAAAAAAATAAAGAAATCATGAAATGGTTGAATATATCATAATTTAAACTTGATGGTGAAATTGATGATAATAAAAATATAAATAAGACTAGTACCAAAAGTCCTTCCCATAGTTTATCCTTATAGAAGCCACCTACCGCCCTCCATTCTTTGTAGCCAATAGGTATATGACAACGAATCATAGCACCACAACGTGAACTCCATTTATCTGCATCATCCCCCTTTTCACCCTCAATGCTAACTGTTATAAAGTACTTTTTACCTTTGGAGGGGGGTTCAACAGTCTCAGTTGTACTTAAATTTGCATTTGCGCTATAATCGTTTGTCATTTTGATGAAAAATCTATATGAAAAAGACAAACAAAATACATGGATAAAAGTTAATGCATTTCACAACACAACACGATTAATAAAAGAAAACCATACATTTCACAACACAACACGATTGTACGATACATCAATAAGAGTTAATACATGGATCAAAATAAGCAAAATACATGCAATATAGTTCCAATCAACAAGTTGATTTCTATTGAATACATTTCAATAATGGTTCTAAGTTTGGTTGTTCTTTGAAAATAGACTGATACGTGGTTGGTATTTCATAATCATCTATGTTATCCATCATGCGTTTAGGAGAGCGTCGAACAATGGACCAATTGGAATTTTGTGTGTTCTTTATGTAAAATACTTGACTTGCTTCGGACGCGAGAATAGCAGGTTCATCATATTTTCCATCGGTATTCTTGAGCTTCATTAAGTTTACCATCAACAAATTTATATCAGGGCAAACCTTACAACCATTTGTCTTATCTCCAACATTCACCCAGTCGCAATAGAATACCACATGTTGAAAATCATAGTAATCAACTTCCATGATCTCTCTAATAATACCATACCAAGTAGTATTATCATCCGTAGGATTTAGATCTTTTGAACTTGCAACAAATGTAGTGATCGCATCCATGCAGACACCACTATCTTGCGTTGAAATGGTATCGTCATAATGCCGAGGAGAGAATGTATAGCCATTCACTCTATACTTAAGATAAGTTCTGATATCCCACTTTGGACCACTGACATACAAACATAATATTGTGTTCATGCATTTTTTTCCACAAGCTGTTAAAATTAACAAAATTAATTGCATAAGATTAGATAAAAAGAAACGCATTACTTTCAGATAAATATAGCATACCTTCTTGTGTAGCCGATCAACAAACTCAGATTGAACTACTACTTCTGCTTTTGTGATTGGTTTCTTTTTACCACGAAGACCGTCTTCTAAAGATAAGCGGTATGCGCTACAGATTGAATATCATGGTAAATAAATAAATATATATTATTTATATATTATGCTACAAGTATTTGAAAAAAAGGTGAAAATAGATAACCTATAGTATTCATCTCGTTCTGGTATGTCAATTCTAAATAGTAACCATCGTCGAATCTGTGATCGTTGCACTCTAGATAATTTTAACGGTTTACCTTCAACGATGGAACGCTCATATATATCATCACCATTCTCATCTAAAAAGGATGCCTGTTTAGAGCTATGATTTCCATCACGTGGGTTTGGTATATATTCCATTGCGTATCGAACTGATTCTGAAACAAGGTATGCTTCAGAAATTGATCCTTCAATATACCTTTTATTACTAGGTATGTTTTTACAATCCTTCATAGCCCTAGGACAAAAAAATTAATATGCATATTTACAGTTAGTTACTTCAAAGTAGTAAGGTAAAATAATTCGAATGCAAAAACAATATTTACCTTTCAAATGGATACATCCATATATAATTTGATGGTCCATAGAGTAGAGCTTGATTTGCTAAATGTACCATCAAATGGATACTTATATCAAAAAAGTGCATTGGAAGATAGTGTGCCAACACACATAATGCTTCAGCAATCATATCTTTGGCCGCTTGTACATGTTCTCGAACTAGAACTTTCGAACATATTATGTTGAAGTACAAGCTTATTTGTAGAAGTGCTCGTCTTAACTCGCGACACTTTGGATATGCATGTTGAACCATGATAGGGAGCAAATATTGAATAATAATATGATAATCATATGTCTTCTTAATTTGCAAACTAGGTGGTTAAAGACCTATAAGACCATGTAACTTTGTTGCAAGACATGATGGAAGTTTTGCATCTTTAAGGACTTGACAACATTGTAGCTTGTGAATCTTATCCCATGCATATTTAGAAGATTGTTTTCCTTTATCAAACATAAAGTTGATGAAATGTTCAGCAACATTTCTCTCAGTATGCATAACATCAATAGTATGACGAACTTTATGACTGCTCCAATAATCCAAGTCAAACAAAATTGACTTCTTGTACCATGCCGGTCTTTCTTCATCATCAACAAGACAATCTACATTATCATAAGCTTCAGAAATCATTCTCTTTCTGGTTTATGGTATTTTTCCACGAATATATTTGATACGATCAAGCTTTTCTAAAAGAGACGAGCCCCTTAGCCGAGTCGGAGGCTCTTTATATTCAATATCCTTATACCATCCATGTTTTAATGCTCTATATGAATGATCATCCTTCAAAAACCTTCTATATTTTGGATAGACGATCTTGTTGCCGATGTGCTCTGATTCCGTCTCGATAGCACAAACAGGACACGCTTTATAACCGTGAGTCACACAACCAGATAAGTTACCAAATGCTGGTAAATCATGAATTCCCCATAATAATATTGCTTTCATGTTGAAAATTTCTTGTTTATCCGCATCAAAAACAGACACTCCTTCGTCCCAAAGATGTTTTAAATCATATATAAGAGGTTCCAAGTATGCATCAATGTCCTGACTTGGTGCTCTTGGTCCAGGAATTAAAAGAGTCAACATTTGAAATTGTGATTTCATACACAACGAAGGGGGTAGGTTATAAGGTATCATATAAACAGGCCAACAACTATAACTATTGGAGAGAACGCCATTTGGGTTAAACCCATCGGTAGCAATACCAAGCCACACATTGCATCCTTCATTAGCAAATTTTGGCCATCGACTTTTGATTGATCTCCATTCAGCTGAATCCATAGGATGTCGCATGGAATTCCAAGAGGGTGTAGCTTTCTTGTGCCATTGCATTTTACGAGCTATCCATGGTATAGTGTATAACCTACTTAATCTTGGAATTATAGGAAAGTATCTTATAACTTTTCTTGGTTCTTTCATTAATTTGACATCCCCTAACACTGTTTTTTTAGTTTTATACCTTGGTGTATGGCACTGAGGACATTCTTTCGCATCAACATTTTCTTTCCAAAAAATATGCAATCATTTTCACAAGCATGTATGCACTTCACCTCCATTCCCAGATCCTTTAATATTTTCTTCATTGTGGGATACTTGTCAGGTAAATTATTTTCCTTTGGAAGCCAACGTTTTAATCGCTTCAACAACTCAGTCATACTGTTTCCCGACCAATTAAATACTTTTTTAAGGTTATGAAGCTCAACAATTACGCCTAATGTTGTAAGCCCATCTTCACAGGAAGAATAAAGTTTTTCGTTTGCTTTGTTTGTATATTTTTTGTGCTTTTCTCCGTGGTACAAATGAGAATTGTCTATATTTATCTCTTGAACATCCTCTTCACGGCTAGTTTGGGGCATATTATGCACTCCAAAAGCATCGTCTATGAGATTTCTAAGAGTTCCTTCTACACAATGGTCGGTTTGAATTTGATCTTGGATATGAGAATCTGGAATAATATTTTGCGTATGATTCACCCCCGTGTTATTCTTGTTCATCTCTCCATGGAAAAACCATCTATTATATGTTTTAATCATACCATGAATGATTAAATGTTTCTCAACGCTTTCCAATGAGAGCTTTTTAGAGTTCTTGCACTTAATACAAGGGCAAGTGCATATTTCGACATCGGGGGATGAGCGATTCTTCACAAAACTAATGAAGTCTCGAACGCCTTGCTTATATTCTTTAGTATTTCTGTATGGACTTTTAATCCACTCTCTTGAACTTGAGTTAGACATAAATTTCAAGTTTTACCTTTTGAACCTGTTAGACAAAAATATAGTGTTCATTTCATTTTAAAGTTCCATTACAATAACTTTGAAGGTCGGTCATCCTACTTCCCATTACAAACACAATAACGTAATCACATTTTATAAACCATTTCGGGTTAAACGATTCAACAAAATTTCGACAGCACTTTCCTTTATTCCCTGTATCGTACACAAATACGTGTACACAGGGAATAAAAAGGAAGTGCCATCGAAATTTTGTGAACCATTCAACCTGAAATGATTTATAAAATATGATTATTTTATTGTGTTTGTAACTTGTCCAATACTGGGACAAATCCAACAAATATTGTATCAGATGAATATAGATGTCCGTTCTATGAAAAAACGAATATCCATATAACGATCATATACAACACTTGTCAGACGGGGCCAAAAAAATCTCTAAGGATTTACATTAATTTTTTGACGTGTGTGTGTAACCCTTTACTCTAAAAATAAAAGCAGGACACCGCAATTTTCAATTCAAGTAACCAAAAAAATAGAATCGTAGAAGCATTAATGCTTGAAAAAAAAGACAAACTACGATTGCAAATTTTGTGTAGTAAAATATGCAAATTCAAGTAACCAAAAAACGTAAGGACTCCAATAAGAATAATGAAAGTTAAAACGTAAGGACTAATTGCAAATTTAAGAAGGGTTCGGTTTGATGATTGCAAGTTTTTACCAACTACCTTGTATCGAGCCCAAGTTCTAAATTTATTTTCAAAACCCTCTTACCCAATTTATTAAGCGTGCAAACCAATACAGGTCTAGCTGAATTAATGGTGTTAAAATCATATAAAAAGCAACTGTTAAACCATGTAGTTACTCTGATGCTTCCTAACAAAGAAGATGTGTAAAAATGTTCTGTTTTATACTTGGGATCGCAACGAAAAACAGCGTATGCCAATCATTTTGTGTAGTAAAATATGCATAATCTCAAATTCTATTTTAGTAATCTCAAATTCTATTTTAGTAAAAGGCTGATTGGATATTTTTAATTTGTGCACCTGACCCAATTAGTCATATGCTGACTTATTTATTTGTATTTTATTAATTTTTTCTTTAATTAGAGATTGTGCCTGATACAAGGGATAAGGCTTAATAATTATGCAATGCAAAAATACAGCGAGACAATTTTCTTCGGTTATATGCAGTTCTACCCCATCATATCATATATAAAAGAAGAAAAGAAAAGGTATTTCAACATGGTTAGTTCATGCAAAATTAATATCAATGACGTCCTGAAGTGGGTGAAAACATACAGTTGACATGAACCTTCCATTGATAAAAGTAAAACAATTACAAAAATTCAAGTGATGAAATCATCGGTTATATAAAGTAATAGGCTAAAACGACAAGCTTGACATTGAATACAACTTTGTTTTCCAAAAATATAAACACATATTATTTGCGCTCCTTTTAGCTTCTGATTGGTTTACATGCTAAGGCAACTGTCACCAAAGAATAGTGATGCACATATTGGACAAAGTAAAAGCTGGCTAGTTTTATTACCTATTGTATCACTCCATTTTCTTTCATGATAATGGTATTCTGTATTGATCAATATATATGTGAGCAGACAAAAAAGGTTTAAAGTCATTGTTTTACTTAAATATAACAAAGCAAGTTGAAATACTTACTAGTCAATATTTAAAGCAAACACTTGGGTTCTAGCGATAAAGTAGCTCGTGGGGATAATAACGACTTAATGTACAGATGAACCAACCTTAATATAATGCTCTAGCTGCTGCTGTTCTCAGAAATATTCCAAAGAAAAATGCTGGAAAATTAGTAAAAAGGAAAAATAATCAGCCCAAGCAGCAGCAGCCTCAAATGCCAACTATTAGTAGGAATATTAGTTCAAATACCTTTTATTTTGTTTTTTAATCAAAAGATATCACAGGTCCTTCGGCAAAAAAAATCACAAGTTTGTTCACCTTAATTTTTTTACATCACGTCAATTACGATCCATGCAGCACAACAGCAAGACAATAATACTTCGTTTAGCAGTAGCTACATAAACATAACACAGTAACAAGACAGCTATCTCTTCTAGAATAGACAGTAATGCATTAGTGTTATAACACAATTACATAAATAGTTATTATTCTATGCGTAACTACAAACCTTTATGTTTTTCTTTGCAAATCGTTTGCAATAATACAACTCAACTCAAAGTTGCACCCTCAACATACATTATTATTATATGTGTAATCGTTTGCAATAATACAACTCAACTCAAAGTTGGACCCTCAACATACATTAGCTTTCACAACTTTCATACACCAAAAAATCTCTATATTTTTTTCTATTTACAACACAAACAAAATTTGTTTTGCTTTCATACACTATAAAATCTCTATATATTTTTCTATTTACAACACAAACAAAATTTGTTTTCACGGCAGAAAACAGGACTATAATACACAAACATATTTTGCATCTTTAAGAACTTGACAACAATCAATTTAGTTGGGTGAAAGGTGACCGAGGTATTAACGAGGGTTTATCTTTTGTTGATTCATAAGGATTCTTTTATCTAAACTCTTCAAGAAGCAAATCCATTGGCATTCCATGTAGTGACTCGATTGTATCTGCACTAATAGTGCACTTACTACACAAATAGGCACAGTTTCATTTTTCTCTTCCTACAAAATCTTCATTTTATACAATTTAAATCTTGTGAACAATATCATAGACTATAGTCAAAAAATAAACCAAAATATGAAAGTTTGCTATATGCTGTTAATTTCACAAGAACTATTTGCATAGGATCCTTCAACAGTCTATAATAATAGATTTCCCTACTACAAACAAATAAAATCTTATTCAAAGAAACATATGATCCACAGTAGCATAACACATTCATAATCCTATTACAACTTTATTCGCACCATGTAGCAGCAGTATAGTCTACCTCGTGAACATATTCTTTTCCTCAACTTAATTATAATACACAAATGAGCACTACATGCTTCAGTATTTAAATGCCATTAACCATTCAAATAGTTTGATGAATGGTTCAAATAAATTTCCACCACCCACAGGAAGAAATCCCTTTCAAATTATTCCAGTAATGTGTGAGTATCTTATCTTCTTAACTATCATTTGTCTATTAACTAGTAACTTGTTTCTCACCGTGTTTTGCGTAATATTATTCTTATAAGCAATGAAATCAGAGTGTACACAATGAAACGCAGCTACATGCACCAATATAATAAGCAATCCACAATATTAATGCTTCAATAAACCCAATAATAGCAAATGAAAAGAGAACAGCCTAAAATCAAGTCACCAGGGCTAAGTCTGATACCTGAAGTTGAGACGCTGAATCGCCTGAAGTTATAACCCTAATATATTTAAGCCGAATCGCCGAATTGCCTGAAGTTATAAGTGTTGGAGACGATCCCCTGAAGCTAGTTTGCCAGAGCGAATCGCCTGAAATCCGATGCCAGAGAGAAAGGCGAACAAAATGGAATCGTGGATTTTTATTCGTAGCAGTAGAAGTAAAAAAGCGTAGAGCGTAGAGTGGTTTGGAATTAGGGCTACCCATGAAAACGATACTCAATTACTTTTTTGCCCCAACTAATATTAGTTAATTCCAATTTAACCAATTTTTCCAACTCAAATATGTGTTGGCAATTAAAAATTTATAAATGTGTATTTTTGGTCACACATTTCTTGTTTAGCAACGCTTATTGTTGCGATTAATCTATAACGCAAATAAGTGTTGACAATTGAAAAAAAATAAGTGTTGCGAAATGGCTGTTATGGTGTAGTGTTATCTATAGAAAATAAAAATAAAAAATAAAGCAAATGACTTAATTATGAATTGCTCTGCAGTGGTAATTTCCTATAGGAAACCCATTTAAGCCACTTGTTGTTGGAACAAGTTACACATATACACTACTACCAAAACTATTTATAGAAACATAACATTTTCTACTTATGTGTCAGAAAAGACATTTAGGTTTTTCAAACTGCACCATAAAGAACAAAACTATTTATGTCATTCTTTGATGTAGTCCAGGTTGAAATTGTAAAACATGCATTTAGTGATCTAATCTAATAAAACAAACTCCTCTTCATTTAATAAAACAAGTAACTTATTATTCCTGCTTCATCCTAGCCTCCACACACTCTCTGAAATTTCGCCAAAACTCGATGAAGAAAAGCAGAAGCATGGGACATTAGAACTCGCTCAATCTTTAATTTGATTATAGTATTTGATCAACATAAAACACTATTTTTCTCAATGATAGACTGATAAACTATGTCGTTCATTTTGTTACACTTCTTGAATCCAAGCTCCATCTCTAAGCACCACTACTTTTTTTTAATGAATAAATGTACCGATGCTATTTGGATAGTGCCATAGTAAACAAAATAAAAAATATTGTCAAATTTTGACCTATAAGTAGAAACTCATATACACACACGCATACACATATACATATGTATATATACATACATGCACATCTAAGCTCAGATACATACATTTGAAATTAATTCAATTATGAATTATGTTTTTTGAACTGATTTAAATAGTTAAAATGTCTTCTTAAAGAACTTGGATATTAAATTATAAAATAAGTATTACTATTTTCTTACTCTCTTATTCAAGCCTGTTGTAGAAGTTACTACCCCCTTATACATGTTCATGGTATCTGCATATGATTTTAACCTTTTTTATATTTTTCATATATCGATTTCATGACAGCGGTGTCCCATATGTCTTTACCAAGAAAAGGATCTTTCTTTTGGTTATGGGCATCAGGTAACACAATCCAAAATAAAATTAAAATTAAAATTTATAATTAGATCTAAAATAAAATTAAAATTAAAATTAAAATTCTTATTCGATCTGTTACGCCGATAATTTTCTAACTGCAGGCTCGCCGGAATTATGGAGAGAAACTACATATATGCCCATTTTGCCAACGCTTTATATCAATTCGCTTACAACTCTACTAGTGTGGTTCAAATAATCATTGTTGTTTTATTTTCCTAGATTGCATATAATTTTTGTGAATGATATTGTTATAGAGTCTTTGGATTTTGCAACTATTTATAGTCTTCTCTTGTTTCGGTTTTTAAGCTTTGTGTAAATAAATATGGTAGTAAACTTGTAGCTAACATTTTTGAAGAAGAGGAACATGTGAACATTAAATAGAAATTCTCCTGAATTTGGTAAGCAAATAATACTCAGATTAATTAGCAATGATCCTGTTGTCAAAAAAATATTTGTAAAAAAGTATCAGTAAGGAAACATCAAGTTGTAGAGGGTTTCTCATCATAATTTGTACAATCTGCATCACGTAAGCAAATATTATGCCAATTGTACTCAGCGTTTTTCTTGAGAACCTCCATCAATTTAAAAATATCTTTCAAAACAATACATAAAAAACACAAACTATGTGAACCTAAACACCCACCTAAGCTATAAATTTGATAGAAAGGAGTAGATGGCAAGAAACATAACATGTGAAACTATATGAATATTATAAAAATAAAATTGCAGCTAAAAATAATTACGACATTGGTCTGCCAAAATTTGCTACCATGCTCTTCTTCATTTTGTAAATGCATATTATGTTGGAATTCAATAATAATCAACTTTTAATCTAAAGCATTTATGTACCAGTCCAATTAAACCCTATCTTGAGAAAAAAGATCACAAATTTAGAAAAATCTTACCAATACGCAAGGAACGCTGGCTTCCAACAAGTAATGGCGGCAGAGCATGTAAATCAACGCGGATGTGATGTTCAGTTTTGCCCTTTGGTATGCTTATAGCTCCATCAAATAAGGATTGATTTTGGCCCAGTTTCCTTATAATCCTGTTACGCTTTATTCATTGAATTAAATGCATTGCAAATCAAGAGCATTTTTAAGTAGAATTATTCTCTTACAAATAGAAAAAATAAAGAAGGAAAATATAAACTCATTAGTCCTAATAAATATGTCATAGAATCAAACTAACTTTGCTTAATGTGTGATATTCAAGAACAACGCATAGATTGATAAAGAATGGATTTCTTATACTCCTTTTCAATCCACCATCTAATTAAAATGAAATCGAAAAATAAAAAAATTCAGTGTTGGGCTATGATACAAATTTTGCAATTTTACAATTTTGTATATTAATTTCCTAGTGAAACGAATAATTTTTTCACACAATTTACATACCAACAGCAAATCTATAATGTGAATGGGGGTAAGAATGTACGATCTTCACCAAATCTCATTCAATTTACATACCAACAGCAAGGTAGTATCCAAGATTTCCTCCTATCTACTATATTATGGAAAAACATATTAATATAATAAGATGATAAAAAGGCCTAATTGATGATTATAGAAAATCAATCTTGATGAATCTTACAACAAATCATACAAATCAAATCAGCCAAATTAAAGTTCAATCAAGCTAGAAATGAATTTGGACTAAGCGAACAATTCAGGTTAAGAAATTAAGCAACCACATAGTTCAAATCTTCTTAATAAACAATCAGCTAGGGTTACTTTAGAAGATTCACCTATGTATGATGTTGTGAAGCGCCAGGCTGATTGATGAGGTGCTCGAGAGTAGGCGTGCTCGGGTGATGGTAAAAGAGGGCAGTGGGCTGCAGTTTCATGTTAAAGATCTTTTGTTGTGGCTACGCCTCTGGTGGAAAGAGAAGGCAGAGGTGAAACCCTAGGCCAGAAAAGGGTAAAACATGGGGACGTTAGAGGTAAAGGGATAAAGTAACTTTTAGATTTCAAGGTTTGATGATTGTGACCAGAAATTGAACGGTGGGAGAGAGTGAGATAAATTAGAAAAAGAGCGACCGTTGAAATAATTCATCGTCCCGCCTATTCTATAGCGTGCGCATATTAAGTTTTTTGTTTTAGACTGACTAATGATTACAAGAACGTTCCAATGCTGAATTTAATGTAATTAGTAATAAACTTTCTTGCATTGAGTTAAATCCAGTTATGCAAGGTTAAAGCTAGTCGGAGTCAAATCTTCAAGTACGCAATCGGCCATTAGTTCGTATCCATTAAAGTTCAACTTGGATCGTTCCACCAAAGCTTGCGTTCGTATCGGTCAAGAGCAGTGGACTTCGTATCAATCATTCCAGAACGATGCCCTTACCTGCATTGGTATCGATCCCGAAGCCTTGGCTTCATATCAATCACCCAAGACCGCTCCACTTCGTAACAATCAAAGGCAAGCAACTTCGCATTGATCATTCTAGATCGATACGAACTCCCACCTTTCAGATTGACACCAAGTAGATGTCACCCATGCCTCGTATCGATGCGAACAGCTCCATTGTCAAATCTAATTCAAGTTAAAACAAGAAGCTATTTGATAGTGAAAGGTCGTTGATTCTAGACTAGAAATCCGATGGATCAAGGAATTTTAGAGAAAGAGAATTCATTAGTTCAAGTGGACTTTAGGGCATCTATTATAGGCAATTCTTATTTATATTCCAATCATATTATTATGTTTTTGCATTTGTTAATCATGTAAACAAATGTACATTATGACGACCCGCCTTTCTAACCAAAGAAAGACGTGTCATCAATAAGAAAAGAAAGGGATAGAAATAAAAAAGATAGAAAGAAAGAATAACAACATCAGAATCTCACAGCGGAACGAAACAAAATATAATACATCACATAACTATTACATAATTTTGCATATATCAGAGTTACACAATATTACACAACAAGACAGTCATATACATATCTGTCAATACATACATCCAAAATACAACATACATCAACTACACAGCGGAACTAGATAGATAGATACATACGTCTGGCCTTCTGCTCCAAGCTCCTCCAGAACTCAACAATCTAAAAACCTATCACTTGGCTACTCATAAAAATTTGAGTACCCAAGAGTTTATGAAAAATAAAATATAAACTCCGGGTCAGACATGGGTCTGGTGTGAGTAAACGGGTTAATGTTGTTTAACTTTGAAAACCATTTGAAAATAAAGGTATCACGTAAGACTTCCCACACATAAACACGGGTAAGTTTTTACCTTACGCTAACCAAAACATTTTATAGGAAATCCAGTGATATTATAATAGTGTCTAGGGTTTTCAAGTAAATAGAAAATAGCCGAAATTGTTACATTCATTAAGTTCCAGCTAATAGCCACGAAAGTGGGTAATACAAATCAAAACCGTAGGGTCTCGTAGGGAAAATGGGTTTCCATCAATGGCAGGGCTATTGGGGTACCGCCCGTCACAGTACGGGGCCTAGATCACCGTATCGAGGATCACTCCCGACCCCCTACAACACAAGGCCGAAACCATTCCTTACTGAAAAGTCCCGAACAAGATAACCCCGCAGTTGCGGCCAACAACTGCCCACACAGCCGAAATAAAAAGGGACATCTAGACAGGGGTATATCTCGTCCTGCTTGGGTGCTACCCACCTAAACTTGCTGCACATCCCCTGTTTTAGCCATTCCCGGTTGATGAGGCTTGAGGCTGCGATTACCTTTATAGAACATATTTCTTAGAATGCTCATCGTCCGCCTGACGATGTGCAGAAAGCATTCAATCCATACAAGTTGTTTCGGGTTCGAACGAAATCGAAGGCATTATCTCGTTACACTTATTTTGGAATCACCCTCAGAGTTAACGACGATAACCCTTGCATATTGAAACATCATCTCGACCTTCATTTGAGATGTCATAACCTATCATTTAATTTGGATCGATGTGGTTTTCGGATAATCATATTGACACCCGATCCCGGTCTCATCGAAATCCAAACGCTATTTTAAAGGCCAAGTTGTTTAATAGTTTAAACAGTTTAATTTAATACTTGGAATTCACATAACAGTTATTATAGATACATCATACACAGTCATCATAGACATATCTAGAATATACCACAAAGTATCACAGAACATCACCAAATAGATATCACAATCAATCAAACAGAATCATTAATTCATATCAAATTTAGTTTAATTAACTTAACTTAATTACTTAAGAATAAACTATTTTATCCTCCTTGATTAATCACTAATTAATCAACTTATTAAATTTATTAATTACTTCTTAATTACTCACTTAATTAATCATTAATTACCAATTTAATTAATCCTTAATCCTTAATTAATTTACTCAATTAGTTAACTACTATTTATTTATTAATTAACTTTAAGTAGTTAATTAAATTCTTAAGTTCAAATTGATTAAACACAAAATCATTAATATCGATCTTTAATTACAAATTTATTTAATCTTAAACCACTTATTAATCCCGAAGCAATTTCCTATCTTACTCGAGTATCACTCGAGTCGAATCAACGCTCGAAGTCGCTGACACTCATACGTCGCCGTGCACGTGCACGGCGCTTTGCCATCACTCCGGCGAACCACGTCGCCTCCGGCAAGCCACAAAACGACACCACAACCGAAAGCAAAACACGATTCATCGCGACAAACTCGAAATCGAAAAACACCCAGTCGTTTGAACTGCAACTCGAACATACCCAATAGAAAATTGCCACGACCTACCAACGCCGACACCAGTGGCGACGCGATTCCGGCTACACCTCGCCGACATCTTCCTCTACCACCCCCTAGAAGCTCGTGCAGCTCGATCGTCCCATGGTGATGAAATTTCCTCATTTACAGACCATAGAAAACTCGAACTCAAAAACACTAAACCGACTCGACCCAACAATTTATGCAATAGATAATTTTTTTAGCATTTTTCCTGGATTCATAAATCATCACACTAGCTTCTCAACAAATTTGAGCATCTAAGATTTGTTAATGCAGCAGAAATAGATAAAAATGCATTTTTAGTTCATTTACGAACTGCACCTTGTATACTTATCTAAAAATCATCGTTTTTGTTTTAAAAATCCTACTTTTGAATGTTTATTCAATATATATAATCAAATTAACAATTTAAAATGTTCAAATTTTAACAATTGATTTCCTTTCTACTGTAAATTGAATATACAGTGTATATGTTACACTGTCAACCTTCAAAACAAAATTCCAAGCCATGATTTTAGTTTAAACAACTTATTTAGTTTAAATTCCTAAGTTTAAAATGTTTATATGAAGAAGTATTAGTTTTCTTTACATTTCTTTGCTCAGAAACTTGAAACTCTGAAGAACATGACATAGTACAGCTTCCAGTAAAACAACAAACATCACAGAACAATTTATTTTCAATATATAGCAAACATAAGATTTTCATGAACTAATTATCAAGATTTAAATTTCAAAGATAGTATGTTTACTCACCTAAATTATTTTGAGCAGAGAACAGTTCTTGGAAAACTGGAGTTTGAATTTCCTGTAAATCTTCTCTGCCTTCTTGTTGAATTTGTTTAAGTTTGTAAAGATGATGTTTATTTTTTCTTTCCTCAGGTTTACTAAGTTTTGTGAACGAGCTAAAATAAGATGATGTATATATAAAAACAGCTTTGAACAAAGAGGTGTCTTCTGGTACAAGTCTCACCTTGTTTTGCTCAGATTTGATTTTTTTTTTGTATGGAGGCTGAAAGATTTTCTTGCAATTCAAATTGACAAAATGTTATGCTATCATTAAATGCATACGTCTTCCCATTAGTTTACATCTAATTATTATTGCTGATATTTATATTTTGTACAAAGATATTTTGCATATGAATAGTTTGTCTTCTTTTGCATTTTACATATACATGTATTAGACAACAACATATTTTCTAAACTTATCCTATATGTTCATGTAAAATTATTATAGTTATTGTTTTGACTTATATATTGATTTTTGTCAAATATTTTGTTTTTGCCTTTGAACTTAATATAAAATTTGTTATAATGTATATTTGTCTTATGTTTCTATTTAACCATATAAGTTGTTGTTAACATAACATCTTAGTTTTATTTTTATTTAGAGTTTAACTTTAAAATATTTGATTTATAACCTATATTTGTATTTATATATTTTATATTTATATTTATATCTTATATTTATATTTAATATTGATAGGATTGTTTATTTTAAACACTATTATTAAAGACTTTTTATATTCATATATGTATTATATGAAATGTTAATAATATAGCACCTTTTAATTTTAATTGAATAAGACAGATTTTATTATAAATATTTTTGAAAGAATTTATTTTAAATTCTCAATCAAAATTTCCTTCACAAAACATATATATATACATATACAATTGATAAATGTCCAAAGATCTTATCAGTTTATAAAATAAAAAGCTTGTATTTTATTTAATTAGATTAAATACTTATTATAATACTATTGCCAAAATCCCCAGTTGTTACATTCCTCCCCCCTTAAAAGAATTTCGTACCCAAAATTTAAAACAAAAGTTAGTTCAAAAGCTTTTAAATTAACAATCCAAACATACATATCATCCATAAAATAACAATCAATCAAACAATCTATCCTAACAAACATCACTAGCTATCCGAACACAAATTCGGACAGGCTTTCCAAAATCTATCTAGAGTTTCCCAGGTGCAATCTCTGGGTTCCTCGCTCCACTGCACTTTGACAAGCTTCACTACTTTGCTCCTGAGTTGCTTCTCGTCTTGATCTACAATCCGAATTGGATTTCTAACCACATTTAAGTTGGGTTCTACTTCTAAATCTTCCTGGACTACTGGTTCTGCAACCAGTAATGGGCCACGAACAAACTTCCTCGGATGGGATACATGAAATACATTATGAATTCTAGACATCCGTTCTGGCAATTCAATTCTGTAAGTTACAGATCCAATTCTTCCTAGCACTCGAAATGGTCCTATATATCTTGGAGCAAGTTTTCCCGTCTTTCCGAACCTAATAGCACCTTTGATCGGGGAAACTTTGACAAAGACTAAATCTCCGACCTCAAATTCCAATGGTCTTCGCCTTTTATCTGCATATTTCTTCTAACGATCCTGAGCAGCTTTGTTCTTTTCTTGATAAGCTCAACTTTCACAGAAGCCTCTCGAATTAGATCGGGTCCAAGCACAAGACGATCTTTCGATTCTATCCAATAGGATGGGGATCTACACGGTCTTACATATAAAGCTTCATAAGGAGCATCTTAATACTTGCCTAGTAACGGTTATTATAAGAGAATTCCACTAGATGAAGATGGTCTTCCCACGATCCACCAAAATCCAAAACACAAGCTCGCAACATATCTTCTAGAATACGATTAAGCCTCTCCGTCTGTCCGTTTGTCTGAGGATGATAGGTTGTACTCAATCTCAAACTCATTCCCATTGCTGATTGCAGAGCCTCCCAGAATTTGCTGGTGAAGATAGGATCTCGATCACAAACTATATTGACTGGAACACTGTGCAATCTGACTATCTACCTCAAGAAAATCTCTGCCAGAGAAGCTGTAGTACAAGTTGCCTTAACCGGTATAAAATGGGCGCTCTTAGTTAAATGATCCACAATAACCCATATTCCTTCATTTCCTTTCTTAGTTCTTGGCAAACCGTCGATGAAATCCATCGAGATCATCTCCCACTTCCACATCAGGATTTCCAAAGGTTGCAATAATCCGGCTGACTTCTGCTGATCTCCTTCAACTTGTTGGCAGATGGCACAACTATTCACAAAAGCAGCTACATCTTCGTTCATGCCCGGCCACCAGAAAACTCTTCTCATATCTTTATACATCTTCGAGATTCCAGAGTGGATATTCAATTTGGGACGATGACTCTCTGACAACACCTCCTGTCTCAGATCCCTATCATTCGGAACACAAATCCTACCGATAATCCTTAATGTTCCTTGGTCATCAATTTCAAAACTGGGACACTGACCCTTCCTAACTCTTTTGATGATTCTTCTCAACATTTTATCAAATTCTTGCTTACTTGAAATCCTTTCAATAAGATATGGAACAACTTCCAAAAGAGACAGGACTGCATTCCTGCTAAGACCATCAGCTACAACATTGGCCTTTCCTGGGGTATACAGAATATCCAAATCATAGGATGCCAGAAACTCGACCCACCGTTGCTGCCTCAGATTAAGATCCTTTTGAGAGAAGAGATATTTCAACAGTTTGTGATCTGTGAATAACTCGAACTTCTCTCCCAAAAGATAATGTCTCCGGATCTTCAAAGCAAAAACAATGGCTAACAGTTATAGATCGTGCGTAGCGTAGTTCCTTTCATGTGGCTTCAATTGCCGACTCGCATACGCAATTACCCTTCCATTCTGCATCAAAACTGCTCCCAGACCAACAATACAAGCATCAGTATAAACTCAAATTTGCTCTTTCCATCCGGAATAGCAAGCACTGGTGCACTGGTTAGCCTCGTCTTCAATTTCTGGAAAGCTTCTTCACACTGGGGTGTCCACTTGAATTTAGCTCCTTTCCTAGTCATCTTGGTCAGACGCGAAGAAATCTTGGAATACTCCTTGATAAACTTTCTGTAGTAGCCAGCCAATCCCAGAAAACTGCGAACTTCCGTCGGTGTCTCCGGCTGCTTCCATTCCAGAATAGTCTCAATTTTCGCTGGATCTACAGAGATACCTTCACCAGAAACAATGTGCCCTAAAAATTTGACTTCTGGTTTCCAAAAATGGCACTTGGAAAACTTTGCCTTCAAAACATGCCTCCTCAGAGTTTCCAACACAATTCTCAAATGCTGACTGTTCTCCTCTTCAGACTTAGAGTAGACCAGGATATCATCAATGAACACCAGAACAAACTTATTCAATACATCCCGAAAGACTCGATTCATCGGATCAACAAAGTAGGCAGGAGCGTTGGTTAACCCAAAAGGCATAACCAACCACTCACAGAAACAATTTGGTCCCCTAAAGGCAGTCAAGAGAATACTATCCTCAGCTACCCTCAACTGATGGAAACCTGAAGCTAAATCCAGTTGAGAAAAGATAGAAGCTCCATGCAACCGGTCAAAGAGATCATCGATACGAGGAAGAGGATATTTATTTTGAATGGTCACTTTGTTCAATTCTCTATAATCCACATAGAACCTTAGCAATCCATCCGGTTTAGTGACAAACACCGCAGCAGAGCCCCAACAAGAAAAATTGGGCCTAATCAATCCCTTCTCCAAAAGATCCTGAGTCTGCTTAACTAACTCCTCTCTCTCCCTTGGAGTCATCCTCCTACTAGGTTGAATCACCGGTACTGCTCCTGGAATCAAATCAATGCGAAACTCTATCTCTCGATGTGGAGGCAGACACTTAACTTCCTCAAATACATCAGGAAAATCTTGGACCATATCGATATCTTCAACCTTCTCTTGAAAAGTCTCAATTCCATGCAAAAGACTACTCAAGTGGATTCCATAATTATCTCTTGTCACTCTGGCAATTCTACCCAAATCAGTTTCCAGCAAAACTGTTCTCTCATCACAATTCAGGACCGCTCTATACTTATCAAGCCAATCCATTCCCAATATAAGGCCAAATCCCTTAAAATTCAACACATAAGGGTCACAAGAAAAACTATGTGATATATAGGAATTCTTCAAGTCCTTACAGATCGTATCAAATTTGGTTACCCCTCCTATAAAATTAGATACCAAGATGGGACAGTCTACAGTACTAGGGGTAAGAAAGAACTTCTCTACAGATTCCAGAGAAATAAAACTCAAAGAAGCACCCGAATCAAACAAAACTTTAATATACTTTCCATCTAAAAGTAGTGTACCTTCCAATACTCCCTTGCCTTTAGATGAAGTAGATGGTGCACCTTCCAAAGCAAATACCTTATTCTGCTGAGCTTTATGAAGTAGCGGACAATCCTTGATCATATGACCTGGTTGGTGACAATTGAAGCATAGAGATCTCTGAACCAAAGCTGAATCTGGTCCACTATGATGCTGTTGCTGCTGCTGCTGCTGAAATCCTTTCCTAGGACATTTATTTGCCAAGTGACCTTCTTGTTGACATATATAGAATTTGCGAGGTCCGTTGTTACTTCCCAACTTCTTCTTGTTCGGCTTCCTCCAATTGGGATTGAACTTCCTCTTATTCGGATTAGCAAAATTCCCTCCCAATGCTGCCACCGGTGCCACTAATTTCTTGTTCATCAAATCCTCATATCTCAAAGCCATATCAATTAAATCAACAAAAGATCCTTTCAAAAGCACCGTCATCTTTTCATGAAATTCTGGTCTCAATCCTTGCACAAACATTTCGTTATTTTTAAGGGGAGTATCAATGAGCCCTAGTCCATAGCAAGAAAGTTTATTAAATTTGGTCTCATACTCAGAAATAGACATGCTTCCCTGCTTCAAATTCAGAAAATCCTAGTACAAACGAGTTTTCCCTGCTTTTGGCATAAATTTCTCCTCAAATAACTCTTTAAATCTGTCCCATGAAATGTCATCCTCAGAGATATTTTCTACTGTTGCTTCCCACCAGGCTGTTGCACCTCCCTGCAATTTCCATGATGCCATTTCCCTTTTCCATTCATCAGACAACTTCATACTCTTAAAGATGCACACACAAGAGCGTAGCCAAGCTTGAACTTCAATTATCGATTCTGATCCTTTAAATGGTAGGCCTCCCAGGTTGATGAAATCTTTGCATAAAGCGGCAAAACTAATCTGAGGCGGTACTGGATTTACAGCCTCACTAGCAGTTTGACTTCGTCCATTATCAGTCGAGGTACTGCCCCTACCTCTGCCTCTTCTTCAAGAACTTATGTTGGCCACCAGGACAGGTAACTCAACAAATTTAGATAGGTATATAATTACATGAAAATACAAATACGCACTCTCAAGATAAATATTACTCCGGAGCCTAGGTATTATCTCAACTTATGCTCTGATACCAACTGTGACGACCCACCTTTCAAACCATAGAAAGACGTATCATCAATAAAAAAAGAAAGGGATAGAAATAGAAAAGATAGAAAAACAACGTCAGAATCTCACAGCGGAACGGAACAAAATATAATACATCACATAACTATTACATAATTTTGCATATATTAGAGTTACACAATATTATACAACAAGACAGTCATATACATATCTGTCAATACATACATCCAAAATACAACATACATCAACTACACAGCGAAACTAGATAGATAGATACATACGTCTGGGCTTTTGCTCCAAGCTCCTCCAGAACTCAACAATCCAAAAACCTATCACTTGACTACTCATAAAAATTTGAGTACCCAAGAGTTTATGAAAAACAAAATATAAACTTCGGGTCAGACATGGGTATGGTGTGAGTAAACGGGTTAAAGTTGTTTAACTTTGAAAACCATTTGAAAATAAAGGTATCACGTAAGACTTTCCACACATAAACACGGGTAAGTTTTTACCTTACGCTAACCAAAACATTTTATAGGAAATCCAGTGATATTATAATAGTGTCTAGGGTTTTCAAGTAAATAGAAAATAGCCGAAATTGTTACATTCATTAAATTCCAGCTACTAGCCATGAAAGTGGGTAATACAAATCAAAACCGTAGGGTCTCGTAGGGAAAATAGGTTTCCATCAATGGCAGGGCTACTACGGTACCGCCCGTCACAGTACGGGGCCTAGATCACCATACCGAGGATCACTTCCGATCCCCTAAAACACAAGGCCAGAACCATTCCTTACTGAACAGTCCCGAACAAGATAACCCGCAGTTGTGGCCAACAACTGCCCACACAGCCAGAATAAAAAGGGACATCTAGACAAGGGTATATCTCGTCCTGCTTAGGTGCTACCCACCTAACCTTGCTGCACATTTCCTGTTTTAGCCATTCCCGCTTGATGAGGCTTGAGGCTGCGATTACCTTTATAAAACATATTTCCTAGAATGCTCATCGTTCGCCTGACAATGTGCTGAAAGCATTCAATCCATACAAGTTCGTTCCGAGTTCGTACGAAACCGAAGGCATTGTCTCATTACACTCATTTTGGAATCACCCTCAGAGTTAACGACGATAACCCTTGCATACTGAAACATCATCTCGATCCCATTTGAGATGTTACGACCTATCGTTTAATTTGGATCGATGTGGTTTTCAGATAATCATATTGACACCCAATCCCGGTCTCATCGAAATCCAAACGCCATTTTAAAGGCCAAGTTGTTTGATAGTTTAAACAGTTTAATTTAATACTTGGAATTCACATAACAGTTATCATAGATAAATCATACACAGTCATCACAGATATATCAAGAATATATCATAAAGTATCACAGAACATCACCAAATAGATATCACAATCAATCAAACAGAACCATTAATTAATAACAAATTTAGTTTAATTAACTTAACTTAATTACTTAAGAATAAACTATTTTGTCCTGCTTGATTAATCACTAATTAATCAACTTATTAAAATTATTAATTACTTCTTAATTACTCTCTTAATTAATTAATTAATAACCTTAATTATTAATTAATAAAACTTAATTACCTATTTATTAATTACTAATTACTTAATTAATTATTAATTACCAATTTGATTAATCATTAATTAATTTACTCAATTAGTTAACTACTATTTATTTATTAATTAACTTGAAGTAGTTAATTAAATCTTAAGTTCAAATTGATTAAACACAAAATCATTAATATCGATCTTTAATTACAAATTTATTTAATCTTAAACCACTTATTTAATTACAAGTATAAATTAATTTACATTCTTAATCAACTTACACTAGATTAATTAATCATCTTACATTTGGAAACCTCCCTAAATAAATTTTAAATCAAATCTTAACTTAAAACTTACCAACATTATTAACTTTATTAATATTAAGCTTGTTTAACAAAATAACTTACAGGTCTGTTAAGCTAACCCCCCCTAGAAAATGAAACCCGAGAAATCCATGCGTTTACCCGAGTAAGACTCGTGTTCCTCTTACCTTTTTCCCGAGTCCCCCTCTCTTCCTCATACCTTTCTTCTTCTCTACTTATCCTTTCTTCTTCTTTTTTATTTTAGCTAAGTTAAAACTGTAGTTACCCAAACACACTCACACACCAGGGTTCGTCCCGAAGCAATTTCCCATCTTACTCAAATATCACTCGAGTCGAATCAACGCTCGAAGTCGCTGACACTCATATGCCGCCGTGCACGTGCACGGGGCTTCGCCATCACTCCGGCGAACCACATCGCCTCCGGGAAGCTACGAAACGACACCACAACCGAAAGAAAAACACGATTCATCGCGACAAACTCGAAATCGAAAAACACCCAGTCGTTCGAACTGCAACTCGAACATACCCAACAGAAAATCGCCACGGCCTACCAACGCCGACCACCAGTGGCGACGCGATTCCGGCCACACCTCGCCGACATCTTCCTCTACCACCCCCTAGAAGCTCATGCAGCTCGATCGTCCCATGATGACGAAATTACCTCGTTTACAGACCATAGAAAAATCGAACTCAAAAACCCTAAACTCGACTCTACCCAACATGTAACAACCCGAAAATTTCCGAAGCCGAAAATTCCAGATAGGTATGACAAAGAAGAAACAGATAGAAGAAGAAGAACATAAACATCAACAACTCACATTCGCAGCGGATAAAATATAATAATAAATAGTAACAGTTTACAAAAGAATACTATATCTGTCGATTACATTTAATATACATCAGAGTTTCACATATATACAGTCACTGAATATACAATTATCATGTCTCAGATTAGCAACAATAATATACAACAGAGATACCCTATACGCTCTTGCCATCTAACTCGCCTCCTGAGCTCCAGAACGTACCTACCTGAAAATCTGTAATACTCGGTCTGACCCGAGCATTACATCAAAGTAACACCCGGGTCAGGATGGAAACCAGCGTGAGTAAACCCAACTGACATGGAATACCAAAGCAATCAACTTATATAAACCCGGGGTGACATATATCAATTTAACAAATTCGCAATTAGCTATAAACAACACTTATTCCACACATCAATTTTCTAAGTACCAAACTTAGATAAAATAATTCAATTCACTCAAATCATTTCATTCCAACCTATTGATTTCACAAATCAATTTATAAAAATTCGAAGTGGTTTAGGGTATTTCCCAATACCCGACACCGGTCTCTTCAAAACTCATGTTATTCTAACCCAAGTTATTCAAATGAAATACACAACATTTCATATCAGAGATATCTACTCATTCAAAACATCCAATACCATTCAATCATCCATAAGCAAAACTTAATCACATACAAACGAATTCAATTGATTCTAATTGAATTTCTAACCACATTCACTTAGATTCCTTCATTTAATATTAATTAATTCCAAATCAATTAATTAATCAACCCTCCGTTATTCATCTTAATCAATCACCCAGGATTAATTAATTTTCAATTACGTTCAAGTAATTATCTTTAATTCATTTCACGATAATAATTGTTCTTAACCCAAATCAATAAGAAATCTTAATTACCTCAGGAATTAATTAACTATTTTAATTACATTAGTCCATAATTACTTATATTAATTAACTTCTCATAAATCACTTGTATTGATTTATTTTCTTAACTAATCAATCTCTATTTACATCATTGATAATATAGATTAATGATTTCTCATTTACATTTATATTTATTCTAATCTAATTTTAATTTTATTAAATAATTAATCATTAATTAAACCATATATATTAGTCATTCTTGATTTATCTCAACCGATGATTAACTATCTTTTATTTACTTTGTTAAATAAATTAATTACTCCTCAATTAATCTCTTGATTAATTCCACAAGGTAATTATATTTTTATTAATTCCATTAAGAAATTATTTATCAACCCACCCAATGTCCATTCCAATTAATTTAAACCCAATTAATTAACCCAAATCATAAATTAATTTAATTTATTAAGTATTCATTAAATTATCCTATTTATTCAATGAATAACCAATCATTAAATCTTTATTGATTTTAATCGGAACCATTTTGTTATTTACGATTTAAGTTTAAAACCATTTAAAACCCAAATCTTTCGAGTCAAACAAAAATCAACACGAGAACCAAACAAAAACCAAAGTCACCAAATCATCAACACACATTCAATTAACTCAATCAATCAACCAATTACTTAAATTTAACCCTTTAAATCTAAATAAAAATCAATCAGAGTGAGATTTACTCACCTTAAATCCTGTCGTTTGAAAACCCTCCCAAACTGGCTTGTTTCCATGATTTTAAACCTTGAATAAACATCATACAATTTATTAATATTTTAGTGAACCAAACAATTTATTTTCCTTAAATAAATTTAATTAACCCAAAATTTTATTTAACCAAATTTTCTTTTAATAAATAAATTTTAAGTTCCAAAAATAAATTGAATAGGTTAACCTCCCAAATAATTTTTTTTAAAATAAACTAGTAAATAAAAATGTGTAAATGTATATTTATTTTATTTTACTTTCTTTTAAATTACATATATTTTAAAACTTAAATTATACCAATACAAAAGTCTAATTTTGTATATATTACCGTTTATATCGTACTTTGATTTACTGCAAATCCTCTTTCCTTTCTGTTACAAATTTCAAACTAAATAGGTTTAATAAATTTTCAAATGTACAAATAAATCAACAGATTTACTTATTATTATTTTTATTATTTTTTTATTTTTTATATACCATTAGTAAAATAAATTTAAAAAAAACTTATACATGCACTGTCACCAACGACATCACCGAGCATCGCGATTTGCCCCCCCCCCAATTCCGACCCTCCTCGGTCGCGCCGTCATCGCCTCCCTCATGAAACCCCAAAATCGCCGCCCCTCTTCTCGCGTTCGATCGCGACCTAGCTCGCGAATCGCCCCTTCGCCGCCTACTTGAACGCGGCTGCGCTCGTCCCCCTCTCTCTTTTTTTTCTTCGTTGCCGCAAATCGTTTAACGAGGAATGGAACGCGACTTAATTTGGGAAAAAAATATAGGGAATCTACAGCTGGCATCCCTTGCTTGAGTTTTGATTCGCGAATGAATTGTAGAGGAGGATGGGAAACGCGATTGTGAGGGAGGAGGAGAAATTTCCGAAGTTCAGTTCTTCTCTAATTTTTTTTCGAAGTTCGATTTCTGCTTAAAGATTTGAGAGAAGGACGGGGATAAGATATAGGTTGGAGGAAAGCTTCTCAAGTACGCGTTCCTATTAATAAAAATATCTTTGCTATTTGACTTTTAAATTTATTATATTACAAAACTTCAAAATGTCTCGTTAATCGCCAAATTAAAATTTTGAACTTCTCTTAATGAATGCCGCCAGGCGAATATAAGGTTTTACCTGCGTTCCGAACACAATGGAACGGGTTTCGAAGGTTAATTCGATCATATGCGCGAGTTACGGAAATAAACGATCGATTTCTAATTAAATCGATTAAAATAGTTCTAAGCGTTTTGAGTTGCCACGGTCAAACGACAATTCCGATTGCTACAAAAATTGAAATCCGACAATAACTAACTATTACGGATCCAATGGAACTGGTTTCGCCGAACCGAGACTGTGCCTCGGAAGGCTATTTTTAAATTCAGTTTAAACGATATATTTTCAAAACTGAACATATCACCTTTAAATTAAATTTCAACCATTCTATTATTTCAGTATCATCATTATAAATTTTATAAGCCTTCAAATTATTTTTAACCAGCTTAAAATTCCATATTCAACATCTTACCCAAATTCGATTTATATAATTCAAAAAATCTAATTATCAAGTAAATTTGATATTTTGAAATTCAAGTTTGAAATTAACCTTAATTATCCCAATTTAAATCGTTCAAAATTCTGGGTCGTCACATTCCTTCCCCCTCAAAAGAATTTCGTCCCCGAAATTACTAATTAGGAAGAATGGACCAATACCCGTTTACTTTTCCCCAAAACCCACAATTCAATAGTCTTACCAACTTGCCACAATATATTCTTTATTAAAGTTCCACTAATACTTCAACCAACCTTCAAAACCTTTCATAGTTTCCAACAACATCCCTTTGCTCAAAAATCTAAATTTCAATTTAAAACCAAAATTTGAATTATCAAAATTTTCTCAAAATTTTTCTAACTCTCTAAATTCCCGAAAATTTTTGCCAGCGTCTCCTTTGCGCGACTAGCTTGGTACTACTACAAAAGGCCTCTACGGGCTCCCAAATTCCAAAAAGAAAACAGAAAGCCAAGTGGCTAGATCAAAAACCAATCCAATTCAAACAGAAATTAAAATACATATCTTTTGTCGGGCAATTCACATTTATGTTTTGGAATCAAATCCAATTTTCTTTTCCCCTTTTAATACCTGCATATCTTACTTGACAATAATATCCAATCGTAACCCTTCCAAATCATTATATACATTTTCCTACATGAGTTTCATACCCACATTTATTCAAATTGGTTTTCCCCACTTTCATACGGTTTCAATTTACTTTAAATTTTGAATATTAAATTTTATGTTTCAAGTATCTGATTCATATTAGTTCATCTACAAATTTACTTTAAATTTTCAATTTGAAATTGTTTTGTCGTTAACAAAAAATTTCCCAAATTTTTTTAAAAATTTTCTAACTCCCAAAATTTTGGAAGTCTCCTTTGTACGGAGGAGCTTTTGCAATTTGATAAGAGATATAAATATATATACATCGACCCACCCGGTTGGAAAAAGCAAAAACAGTTCATATTTCCTATTTTTGTTACGTAGGCGTACCTTATTTAGCATTTTAAGCATGCGGCTTACTTATTTTAGCAATTAGTGCATCCAAATCCAGCCAAACGGCCTTCAGGTACCTGTACTTATTCAATTTACACATATAAGTACTATATATATGAAGTTTATAGCATTTCTCTTACTTAAACAACTATAACACTTCAATTCTAAAAGAAATGCATTCAAAATAACTTCCACAAGTAATTTATATGTTTTCAAACCTAATTCAATCGCTTTCAACCAACTCATAAGCCATTTCATTCAATTTTATTGGGTTACAACTCAAGTGCCTATATTCAATTTATTTTTAATCCAAACAAGCTCATATTCAATTTAATTGATTCTAAAATCAATTTATTTAATCTCTATCAACTCACAGAAATTTAATTACATTTGTTTACGCTAAACGACAATTATTGTTATGCAATTTCGATGATATTCGCTTAATAAAGTATCTATTTTAGTTTATAACTACTTCAAATTAATTTCAATTCATTCAGAATTTGATTCCATTTCATTTCTAATTTATTAACCAACCATTTATTTAGCTCGACACGTTCCATTCTTGTATACTTCTAACCATTCCCAAATTAATTCAATCCAAGCTTTTATTTAATGGGTTTTCACTCTTATTCGAAGCCAAGCTTCCATAAATTTTAAACTTAGGTGAATTTACTTTAATTTATTCCAACATCAAACTTAATTTACTTTTATTTGATTCTCATTTAATCAAATTCCATTAAATTCAGTTAGCCCATCCATTTTAATTTTAATTTTAATTCACCTTCTCAACTTATCAAAATAATATCCAAGCACATACTTAACTCATTTATACTTCAAATTAATATGCCACCGAACTTAAGTTCAGTCTGATAATCCAATTTATTTACAAATTTCATTAAATATTATTCAAATCACCCTAGAATTTTATTTGTAATTCAAACCATCACATTTTTCAATCCAACTCTATTTTATTTTTATTTTACCCAAGTTAAATTTTATTAATATACTCAATCAAATAATTATTTAGCCAATTAGCTTACTTTCAACCTCTAAATCAATGTTTGATTTTAATTACAAATTCACTTCATTAAAATTCCAGTTTGGATTTCCTTTTATTTCCCTAAAATTCCAACACCTTTATTTAAAAATTTTACAAATGCTTTTGAATTCACATCATACTATTAAAATATCTCTTTATAAAAATACTTTTTATAACTCGATGTCTCAACCAGTCCATCCTTGTTCTCTCAAAAATTCAGTCATACGTTGATCAGGCGTAGGACTGAAAATCTATAAGTACTTGGTAAACCCGTTTTCAACACCCAGTGAAAATACTTGGAAATTTATTTTATTGGAAATATAGAAAACAGTTTTTTTTTAAAATAGAGGAAATAACTTTGGTGAGAATGCTCTGGTAATCATCACCCCATCCATGGTCATAGTTACATTCCAGGTTTACGTTGCCATCGCAGCAAGAGTCCATGTAACTACAAGCTCTCCGCGGCCTCTCGATTATGCCATGGAACCCACAACAGATCACAGTTACATCCAGGGTTATGTTGCCGTCGCAGCAAAAGTCCATGTAACTGTAGGCTCTCAGCGGCCTCTGATTTTCGCTGTCAAAATGAAACTTCTCCACTCCTACATAGGTCGCAGTCTGCCGATATAAAATCAAACGCAGATTGTTGGCTCTCAGCGGCACACACGACTTTCGCTATGTTATACCATAGGTCGTAGTCTACCGACATAAAATCAAACGTAGACTGTTGGCTCTCAGCGGCACACACGACTTCCGTTATGGTATACAATACTTATAATCCCCAGGAACTAGTTTTGTCCGGACTCCTCACAGGATCAACTTCAGAACCCCCCTTGGGGCTCAAGGCAGCACCACCCGGTGGTACTCCTGAGAAGTTCATTTCAAGGGAGCACCTTTTTCCCCAGAGCCATCATCAAAACACCTTATACTATACATATATAGTATCTTCAAATCATACACCTAGTATGATCTTATACAAAGCTCCTTTACACAATCGATTATCCCATAATCGATAATTCTCAAGCTAGGCTTTTCAAATTTCAATATTGATTTTACCCAAAAATCAAAAGCCCTTTCATATTCAAAGGCTTCCAAAATTTTTTTCAAAATCCTCATATGATCCTTTATATATATATAAATATATATAAAATTAAAAAAAACTTTGGATCCTTTTCAAACTTGTATAAAACACCTTTTATACTTCAAACACCTTCAAAAATCCTTTTCTTCCGGCAATAGATTTAACAAGGGGGTTTCATCTTACATATAACAAAGATATATAACTTTGTTTATTCAAAATCAAATATTCTAATTTGATTACTCTTTTCAATATCAATTTCATTCAAATCCATACGATGTACACTTATCATCCGTATGCTATACCAATCTGATCGCTCACTCGATCACACAATTTCACTTCTGAACTAGTATCGCCCTCCCGACTTCCTAGTGCGGACACAGATCTGGTTTCTCGATTAGAAACCGTCATTCTCCTTGCATAGCCATAACTATGAGAGAATATCCAGAACCAATCAACAATCCATATCCAGGTTTGCCGTTGAAAATCGAGTGAAAAATCCCAACACGGATCGATAAACTATCTCGAAATTCTGTGTTCGAATCTGGATCAAATCACTATGCGAATAGAATAATATACGTACATCCTACGTATTTATTTTCATTGATTATTAGGAAAATCAATCCCATTTCTATTCTCATTTACTTGAATTTTCATTCACTTAGTTACAATTGTCTCAATTCCATTGAAATATCACTTCAATTCTTATCTCAGTTGGGTATTAAATCCATAACAGTTTGACTCCAACCAGTTTATATTTAGAAAATAGCATGAAAATTTTAAAAATAGATAAGTAGTTGAAAAATAATTATTAGTTTACAATATAGCTATAAAATAGTTAATTAATTGTAAAATAGTCGGAAAATAGTTGAATAGTTTCAGGAATTTCAAATAATTGCAAAATTGTTGTAAAATAGAAATTAGTTTGCGAAATAGTTGAAAAATAGTAATTAATTTAGAAAACAGTTGAAAAATTGTTAAATAGCTCCAAAAATAATTGTAAAACAAGTATAAAATAATTTGGCTTTAAGAAAGGAAGATTGTATATATTTAATAGCCTAGAAAAATAAATTTATATTAAAACAATTTATATTGAAAATAGTCAAGAGCCAACTGTTCACTTTCCCAACAATTCAATCTAAATTTCCACTTCCATTTAATTGACTCAATTATAACTTGAATAACTTCAATTTCTATTGAAATTTATTTAAACCCAATTCAAGTTGAATCAATCTTGATTCCCTTCCCAATTTAGACCAATTTCCATTTGATTTTAGTCCTGTCCAACTTTAATTATAATTTCAAATTATTCCAATCAATGTGAATTATCATCAATTGAACCCATTTCAAATTCAAATCATTTCAATATAATCCAATTCAATTTCCCTTTTAATTTTTTTTTAAACTTATACATCTTCAATCACCAATCCACTTAATTCAAACCAAATTCAATTTCAATCTTGAATTTAAACTATCTCGAATTATATAAATTTGAGTTAAATTCTCAAAGGTTGGTTTAACCTTTTAAACCAAATTGACTTTTATTCAAAGTTTTTAATCAATTTAATTCTTGAGTCCAATTTTCAAAATTCCATTTTAAATTATCTTTACTTATGTATTTCAAGGTTCAAATAAGAGTTCAATACAATTTTATTTTACTATTTTAATTTATTATTAAATTTTATCTTCCAGTTTGAAGCCAGTTCTTAAACAATTTTAATTTACAATTCAATTATTCAAATTTATTTTATTTATACAATACCATTCTCAAATTAAAGATTTTTATTAACAATAGGATGATATCATCCAATTTATTTTAAAACGTCCATTCATTTTCAATTTTTAAATCTCAAACCCGTTTTGAGATCACACAAATTCCCAATTCAAATCAACCATTTGACTTTCCAAGTTAAATTCCAATTTTATCTTGAAATTTTCAATTCAGGTTGCTTTTTTTTATACTTATTTAACTTTTCCAAAGTTAAATTCCATTTACTTAATCCAATCAACCTCATTCAATCCTTAAACTTCACAATAATAATCTTCCCACTTAAAAACTTATCACTTTGGGTATCACGTCCCATTTCAAATTCAAACTCAACATTTAGAGTTTATTCAAACTATTTTTTATTTATATATATTCCTTATTCATACATACATATATATTTCTTGGCCCTCCCAGCCATGTTTTAAAATTTTAAACCACCTTTGGTTTTAAACTCAAATCAAATTTCAAACAACCCACTGTTTGCAACAAGTCCCAGTTATCCAAATAATACTTATTTATTATTATTATTATTATCATTATTATTATTTTGAAACAAAATTTTCAAATTCCGGGACCAGACTTAGAACTTCATCTTCAATCAATTAAATTTTAATTGGTTGTATTTCTATTTCTGCTAAATTTAATTCCAATTCAAGACTTCAATTTGGTTGTATTATATTACTTCTTAATTTTCATTTCAATAATTTAACAACCAATCGCTTTAATATTTATTAGAAGGAAATATTGCTTTATATATCAAAATATATTTTATATAAAATCATTTAAAATCTTTATATAAGAAAATAACAAGTACGCGCTCATATATATACACTCAACTCATCCTAGAGTACTTTGGACTCTATTTAATGAGTAATCGCCACCAGAGCCAAGGTTCTCGCTTAACCTTTCAGCTCTGATACCAAATGTAACAACGTGAAAATTTCCGAAGCCGAAAATTCCAGATAGTTATGAAAAAGAAGAAAGAGATAGAAGAAGAAGAACAGAAACATCAACAACTCACATTCGCAGCGGTTAATATATAATAATAAATAATAACAGTTTACAAAAGAATACTATATCTGTCGATTACATTTAATATACATCAGAGTTTCACATATATACAGCCACTGAATATACAATTATCATGTCTCAGATTAGCAACAATAATATACAACAGAGATACCCTATACACTCTTGCCATCTAACTCGCCTCTTGAGCTCCAGAACGTACCTACCTGAAAATCTGTAATACTCGGTCTGACCCGAGCATTACATCAAAGTAACACCCGGGTCAGGTTGGAAACCAGCGTGAGTAAACCCAACTAACATGGAATACCAAAGCAATCAACTTATATAAACCCGGGGTGACATATATCAATTTAACAAATTCGCAATTAGCTATAAACAACACTTATTCCACCCATCAATTTTCTAAGTACCAAACTTAGATAAAATAATTCAATTCACTCAAATCATTTCATTCCAACCTATTGATTTCACAAATCAATTTATAAAAATTCGAAGTGGTTTCGGGTATTTCCCAATACCCGACACCGGTCTCTTCGAAACTCATGTTATTCTAACCCAAGTTATTCAAATGAAATACACAACATTTCATATCAGAGATATCTACTCATTCAAAACATCCAATACCATTCAATCATCCATAAGCAAAACTTAATCACATACAAACCAATTCAATTGATTCTAATTGAATTTCTAACCACATTCACTTAGATTCCTTCATTTAATATTAATTAATTCCAAATCAAGTAATTAATCAACCCTCCGTTATTCATCTTAATCAGTCACCCAGGATTAATTAATTTTCAATTACGTTCAAGTAATTATCTTTAATTCATTTCACAATAATAATTGTTCTTAACCCAAATCAATAAGAAATCTTAATTACCTCAGGAATTAATTAACTATTTTAATTACATTAGTCCATAATTACTTATATTAATTAACTTCTCATAAATCACTTGTATTGATTTATTTTCTTAACTAATCAATCTCTATTTACATCATTGATAATATAGATTAATGATTTCTCATTTACATTTCTATTTATTCTAATCTAATTTTAATTTTATTAAATAATTAATCATTAATTAAACCATATATATTAGTCATTCTTGATTTATCTCAACCGATGATTAACTATCTTTTATTTACTTTATTAAATAAATTAATTACTCCTTAATTAATCATTTTAATTAATCTCTTGATTAATTCTACAAGGTAATTATATTTTTATTAATTCCATTAAGCAATTATTTATCAACCCATCCATTGTTCATTCCAATTAATTTAAACCCAATTAATTAACCCAAATCATAAATTAATTTAATTTATTAAGTATTCATTAAATTATCCTATTTATTCAATGAATCACCAATCATTAAATCTTTATTGATTTTAATCGGAACCATTTTGTTATTTACGATTTAAGTTTAAAACCATTTAAAACTCAAATCTTTCGATCAAACAAAAATCAACACGAGAACCAAACAAAAACCAAAGTCACCAAATCATCAACACACATTCAATTAACTCAATCAATCAACCAATTACTTAAATTTAACCCTTTAAATCTAAATAAAAATCAATCAGAGTGAGATTTACTCACCTTAAATCCTGTCGTTTGAAAACCCTCCCAAACTGGCTTGTTTCCATGATTTTAAACCTTAAATAAACATCATACAATTTATTAATATTTTAGTTAACCAAACAATTTATTTTCCTTAAATAAATTTAATTAACCCAAAATTTTATTTAACCAAATTTTCTTTTAATAAATAAATTTTAAGTTCCAAAAATAAATTGAATAGGTTAACCTCCCAAATACTTTTTTTTAAAATAAACTAGTAAATAAAAATGTGTAAATGCATATTTATTTTATTTTACTTTCTTTAAAATTACATATACTTTAAAACTTAAATTATACCAATACAAAAGTCTAATTTTGTATATATTACCGTTTATATCGTACTTTGATTTACTTCAAATCCTTTTTCCTTTCTGTTACAAATTTCAAACTAAATAGGTTTAATAAATTTTCAAATGTACAAATAAATCAACAGATTTACTTATTATTATTTTTTTTATTTTTTTATTTTTTATATACCATTAGTAAAATAAATTTAAAAAAAACTTATACATGCACTGTCACCAACGACATCACCGAGCATCGCGATTTGCTGCCCCCCCCAATTCCGACCCTCCTCGGTCGCGCCGTCATCGCCTCCCTCATGAAACCCCAAAATCGCCGCCCCTCTTCTCGCGTTCGATCGCGACCTAGCTCGCGAATCGCCCCTTCGCCGCCTACTTGAACGCGGCTGCGCTCGTCCCCTTCTCTTCTTCTTTTTTCTTCGTTGCCGCAAATCGTTTAACGAGGAAAGGAACGCGACTCAATTTGGGAAAAGATACAGGGATTCTACAGCTGCCATCCCTTGCTTGAGTTTTGATTCGCGAACGAATTATAGAGGAGGATGGGAAACGCATTGTGAGGGAGGAGGAGAAATTTCCAAAGTTCAGTTCTTCTCTAATTTTTTTTCGAAGTTCGATTTCTGCTTAAAGATTGGAGAGAAGGATGAGGATAAGATATAGGTTGGAGGAAAGCTTCTCGAGTACGCGTTCCTGTTAATAAAAATATCTTTGCTATTTGACTTTTAAATTTATTATATTACAAAACTTCAAAACGTCTCGTTAATCGCCAAATTAAAATTTTGAACTTCTCTTAATGAATGTCGCCAGGCGAATATAAGGTTTTACCCATGTTCCGAACACAATGGAATGGGTTTCGAAGGCTAATTCGATCATATGCGCGAGTTACGAAAATAAACGATCGATTTTAAATTAAATCGATTAAAATAGTTCTAAGCGTTTTGAGTTGCCAAGGTCAAACGACAACTCCGATTGCTACGAAAATTGAAATCCGATAATAAATAACTACTACGGAACCAATGGAACTGGTTTCGTCGAATTCCGAGACTGTGCCTCGGAAGGTTATTTTTAAATTCAATTTAAACGATATATTTTTAAAACTGAACATATCACCTTTAAATTAAATTTCAACCATTCTATTATCTTTAGTATCATCATTATAAATTTTATAAGCCTTCAAATTATTTTTAACCCGCTTAAAATTCCATATTCAACATCTTACCCAAATTCGATTTATATAATTCAAAAAATCTAATTATCAAGTAAATTTGATATTTTGAAATTCAAGTTTAAAATTAACCTTAATTACCCTAATTTAAATTGTTCAAAATTCTGGGTCGTCACACAACAATTTATGCAATAGATAATTTTTTAGCATTTTTCCTGGATTCGTAAATCATCACACTAGCTTCTCAACAAATTTCAGCATCTAAGATTTGTTAATCCAATAGAAATTGATAAAAATGCATTTTTAGTTCATTTACGAACTAAACCTTGTATACTTATCTAAAAATCATCATTTTTGTTTTAAAAATCCTACTTTTGAATGTTTATTCAATATATATAATCAAATTAACAATTTAAAATATTCAAATTTTAACAATTGATTTTCTTTCTACTGTAAATTTAATATACAATGTCTATGTTACACTGCCAACCTTCAAAACAAAATTCCAAGCCATGATTTTAGTTTAAACAACTTATTTAGTTTAAATTCCTAAGTTTAAAACGTTTATATGAAGAAGTCTTAGTTTTCTTTACATTTCTTTGCTCAAAAACTTGAAACTCTGAAGAACATGACATAGTACAGTTTCCAGTAAAACAGGAAACATCATAGAACAACTTATTTTCAATATATAGCAAATATAAGATTTTCATGAACTAATTATCAAGATTTAAATTTCAAAGATAGTATGTTTACTCACCTAAATTATTTTGAGCAGAGAACAGTTCTTGGAAAACTGGAGTTTGAATTTCCTGTAAATCTTCTCTGCCTTGTTGTTGAATTTGTTTGAGTTTGTAAAGATGATGTTTGTTATTTTTTTCTTTCCTTAGGTTTACTAAGTTTTGTGAATGAGCTAAAATAAGATGATGTATATATAGAAACAGCTTTGAACAAAGAGGTGCCTTCTGGTACAAGTCTCACCCTGTTTGCTCAGATTTGATTTTTTTTTTTTTGTATGGAGGCTGAAAGATTTTCTTGCAATTCGAATTGACCAAATGTTGTGCTATCATTAAATGCATATGTCTTCCCATTAGTTTACATCTAATTATTATTGCTGATATTTATATTTTGTACAAAGATATTTTGCATATGAATAGTTTGTCTTCTTTTGCATTGTACATATACATGTATTACACAGCAACATATTTTCTAAACTTATCCTATATGTTCATGTAAAATTATTATAGTTATTATTTTGACTTATATATTGATTTTTGTCAAAGATTTTGTTTTTTCCTTTGCACTTAATATAAAATTTGTTATAGTTTGTATTATGTTTCTATTTAACCATATAAGTTGTTGTTAACATAACATCTTAGTTTTATTTTTATTTAGAGTTTAACTTTCAAAATTTTATCTTATAACCTATATTTGTATTTATATATTTTATATTTATATTTATATTTAATATTGATAGGATTGTTTATTTTAAACATTATTATTAAAGACTTTATTTATATTCATATATGTATTATATGAAATGTTAATAATATAGCACCTTTTAATTTTAATTGAATAAGATAGATTTTATTATAAATATTTTTGAAAGAATTTATTTTAAATTCTCAATCAAAATTTCATTCACAAAACATATATATACATATATAACTGATAAATATCCATAGATCTTATCAGTTTATAAAATGAAAAGCTTGTATTTTATTTAATTAGATTAAATACTTAATATAATACTATTGCCAAAATCCCGGGTCGTTACATATATAATTAGATTATTGTTATTTCATTAGTTAGGTAATATTTTTCAATGTATTGTTGTTGTCACAATAGATATTGGATATCTGCATAAAATTTGAAGATCTAGTTCATGATTTATGTTTGTAATCTAATATTAAATATTGAAATAAATTTTAGTTTAAAATTATATATGTTTATACACACACACACACACACACACACACACACACACACATATATATATATATATATATATATATATATATTGATTTATGATTTAATACTCACATACAATTGGAACTAAAACATATCTTTGCATATTTAAAGTATAATATTGATCTGAAATCTTTCAAACACTCATTTATGTTTATTATGGATTATAAGTGCTGAAAATAATTTTTATCATTTATACATATATATATATATATATATATATATATATGTATGTATGTATGTATGTATGTATTATTAATATTTAATGATTATCTGATTCAGTAAATTCATATAAATTAATCCTTGTTTCTAAAATTCAATATTACATATTTTTAAAATTAATTCAACATGTCAGGTGCCTTTGAAAATAGTTTCAGACTTTTCAAACTTAACTTTATATTTTTAAGATTAATTTAATTTTGACATGTTATCAATTATTTAATTAAAAACATTATTTTAATTGAGAAAATTCCAAAAAAATACTAAGCCCTAAAATGTGTTTCCATATTTTCTAAAAATATAAAACTTGAATTTTTATTATATAATTATTTTATATTAAATTATTATGGTTAAAACTATTTAATTCATTATAATATATATATATATACACACACATTATGAAAATCTTTGTAACTTCAGATCTGATATGTTTTCTAACTGATAAGTTTAAAAAATTAATTATTTTGCTATATATATATATTGTTATTTACAGTATAATATATGGTTATATAAATAAATAAATACTTTCTGTAATATGTTAATGATAAAGCATATTTTATACATACACAAATTTACACATACACACATAAATAATCATTTGAAATTTATAACTATATGTTCATGCACATATATGTTCATGCACATATTTAACAACATACAATACATACGAAATGAGCTAACGTGTCTATTGCGATGTAAATCCCAGCATCTATATACGGGTATGTTATACCCTATATGGATTGCTATGTTACACACGCACATACACTTATGTATATGTTACATATGTATACATGTATGTGTATGTATATGCATATTTATATAAGTAAAACCAAAATTAAATAAATCTCAAACTACGATTTGTAAATTTAAATAAAATACATGATTTTATTTAAACTAAATTTAGAAGAGCTCTAAATGAATTTAGACTTCATAGGCCCATAAAGATCCAAAATGGTAAAAAAAAAATTCATCCATTTCTTTTGTTGCGGGTTGGCCTAGTTCCAACAATGACATCATAGCCTAATAACTTAGGTAGTCTAAATTAGTCATGTTAGGGCTAACTAGTTAAGCTTGTCTACTTGGTACGGTATCTAGAAAGGTAATGTCTATGATTGGAATTGGATAATCAAGTATCTTGTCTTACCTGATTACCAGCCTGACCTGAAAGGTGAAATGAGCTCAAAGGTTGGCTCTAATAGAAAATGCTCAATTTGAATTAGGCCTAGAGCTAATTTTCAAAATAGTTTTGAAATTAAGCCAAGATTTTAAATTTAAAAGTTAAATTTAAATAAAAACATGTTTATTATAAAAGGTTATAATATAACATAAATTTTCAAAATATTTGAAAATTTAGTGAAAAATTTGAAATGTTTGAAACTATTTAATTATTAATTTCAAAATTTTAAATTTATTAATAATATTAATAAAATTAATTAATTAAATGAGTTAATTAATTAATAATTATATGCATTATATGCATGTATGATATATATATTGATATATGTTATGTTATATAATTAAATGAGTTAAATAGGTTGCTTAGTCAGGCTGGGAGACTCACGCTAATCAACTCCATTATTTTTTCCATGACTGTTTATTGGGCTAAAACTTTCATCCTGCCATCTAAGCTGATTAAGATGGTTAGGAGTGCTATGTCCAATTTCTTCTGGCATGGATCTATTCAATCCAATAAGTTAACACCCTGTGCATTTTCCAAACTTGAACTGCCTAAGTCCAGGGGTGGTTTAGGAATAAAGAGTATACTACAATGGAATCATGCTGCCATGGTGGTACTAATAGACAATATTCTGAATCATAAAGACAATATCTGGGTTAAATGGTCCCATAAGTATATGCTTGGCAAAAAGAAGAACTTTTGGACGATGGCGGTTCCGCTGTCATGTAGCTGGACGTGGCGCAGTTTACTGAAGCTCAGATCCATATGTCTTCCATATGCGAAATGTAAAGTTGGCATCTCTGGTGGTGTGTCCTTTTGGCATGACCCCTGGGTTAAGGAAGGTACCATTCTTAGTCACCACCTTCTGTTTAACGAACAAGTCCAAACTGGTATTCGCACTGACGCGTTGGCCATTGACTATCTTACTGATGGTAAAATTGTCCTTCCATATTCAAGTAATCAAAACGTTCGTGTCTACTGGAACCAAATAAAAGATTGCCATGTCCCATTATCCCTGCACGATGGTATCTCGTGGACATTTAGTAAGGACAGATATAAAATTGGTGGATTGTATAAGATTCTTGTATGTCAGTGTAACTTGGTTACCTTCTCTTGGCATAAGAGAATTTGGCTACGACATAACTCGGAGAGGCAGAACTTATTCCTCTGGAAGACTCTCAATAACTGCCTGAAAACTAAGGTTAAGTTGAGACAGCGTGGTGTTATCTTCAACACTACTTGTAGTTTCTGTCATGCTGCAGAAGAGGATACCCTCCATTTGTATTTCAACTGTCCATTCATCAATTATTTATGGTGCTCCCTTAACACTAGCATTATCCAGAGGACAGTATCCACTAACAGCGAGGTTGAATGGAATTTAATCTACAAAGCGACGAGATGGAAAAGTGAAGAAACTTACGCTTTTCTGTTTACGCTTAAAATCTTTATCTGTACGATATGGGACGAGAGGAACGCGATTATATTCTCTGCCAAAAGGACGAATTTCACCTTACTGCAAGCTCGTATTATGGAGGGAATTAGAGATTGAGTTCGTGCTTCCAATCATGTGTTCCCTACTTCATTCCTCTCTTCTATTTCCTGATTCCTTTTCCCCAGTTTGCATGTGCCGCTGTGTTGCGTGTTTTCTTTTTTTTCTTTTTTTTTGTTAATTGTTCTTATTAATATGTCTGTGCCTCTACGTTTTCTAGTCCTATTCTAGCTTGCCTTGTTGGTAGGTTTGTTCCTCTCTGCTTTGTATCCTTTCTTGATATATTAATAAAAATGGTAGGGGCCCATTTTTTAACCCCGCTGGCCTTGCCAAAAAAAAAGTGTTTAAGATAACATAAGTATATATGTATGTATATAAGATAAATTTTTGAAATTAATATAATTTAGTTAAAATTGTCTAATTAAATAAAATAATTAATTAAAGGTTAATTAATTAAATAAAATATACATATATAAGTTATGTGTTACACTATAAAGGTTATAGTATATATGTCCAATATAAAATTGGTATTGGAACACTAATAAAAAATTAATTAAAGAGTTAACTAATTTGAATTTAAATAAGATTTAATTAAAGATTATACATAAGACTATCATATAAGTAATATGAAATATAAAAGTTATACACTAAAACTTACATGATATGAATGTATAAATTAAAGGTGGAACATTAAAAAAACCCAAATAGACTTGAGGAATAAATACATACGTAAATGTACATATATCATAATTTCTGATGTGTCCATACTTGAACCATAAGGGTATTTATAAGAAATACATTATTCCTTAAGTCGATACCACTTAATATAATTTATTGAAGATTATGAATCTTCAATATAATGTTGTCATCTATTAATGAATTACTTACATACTCCTTTGTTGTTGAGCAAACTCAAGCTAGTGATATTATGTGTAGTATTATTAATATATTGAATAGACGGGGTAAGATAACTATATGTATTTATCGAGAAAACTCAAGTTGCATATACAATGCTTAGGTCGTCACGATATGGTAGGAATGAGCGAATAATCTCTTTTGATTTGTTGAACAAACTCATGGTCGAAATGTGGTTAGGACAAGGAAACAAGGGTTAGGAGTTGTATGTGATATAATCGATAATGATTTATTCATCGCTTTTGGGGCTATGATTTGTTGAGCAAACTCAAGATCAAAATACCAAGACAGACGAGTCCTAACAGCCACTAGTGGTTGAAAGACTTCTATGTTTCACCTTAGGGTTTGGAGAAACATAAAAGACTGGTGGGAGCTTATTAAATGAAATGATAACATTTAACATTTCTAATATTATAAGGCATATGTTATATAATGTAACAAATATCTACAATGATAAATTTATGCTTTTAATATGATTGATAAAACTTTATTAATTAATGTATACAAATGAACTGAATTGAAAATCGACAAATGAAATAAAACATATACTCGCTATTAAATGCCTATTGCATGCTAATATTTTCTTATTGGATGTTAAAGTTTTTTATACCCATGCAAGTGCCTAATTTTACAACTACTTCATATGTTCGTGACATGGTCACTTACGTGTTTATTAGGTTAAGACCCTTTATTGCATTGTATGAGTTTCGAACTCTAAAAGAAATACAAGACAATGGATATTTGATCCAAATACTTCACATATAAGTGTTATATGGGGAACGGTCATAGTTCATAATATACGATACTTCGATGAAATTAGTTCCTTTGAAATAAGCCAATAAACAGTACCATAAGATCGAGTATTCAATTTGATTGATTACATAAAAGGTCATATTGCGTTAAATGTAACACCGGACCAAAACTACGATATAAATCGAAGAACTCACTTATTGAAATGTCAGCATAATCAGTTTACACAAAGCATAACATATCTAATGTCCTTAAAGATTAAGAATAATCAAATGCACTTTTGTAAAGAGTTCGTTATGATATTGTGGTAAGGGTTTTTGGACCGTTTAGAAAGAATAACGAATGTACAAGAGTAGATGTGACTTAAGGTACAATTGAGATGAAGAGAGTGAATGGACACTTCTATTTTACAAAGAAACATCGGAAACGGGAACTGTAATAATATGATATGATACTTAATATTGGAATAAGAAATGTGATTTCTACTTTGAAATGTAATTTCGTATAGAATTTTTTTTCCATGAGATTTATTTCTTTGAGTTTAGGATAATTGATCAAAGAACTCTCCACTATAAATTAGTTACAGTATATGAAATAAATAAACTATATTAAGTGAATGATGAACCTCCAAATTTAGTATGCTATTATATTAATGACGAAAATAGTAGGAGCACACCATATAACACTTATTGATTGCATCAAATTATAAAAATTGTTTTCGTAGAATGTACCAAACATTATTTATGAAATAATGACTATTTTTCGGCATCGAGTGATCACTGACATAGTTATACTTCAGTATGAATATTATGAATATTCTTTATGAAATGAAACTATAATTTAGTATTTGTTTTCATAAAAAAAGTGATGCATTGGAAAATATAGAAGTATATATATTATTTATAGTTATTTTGTAATTATAGACTAAGTCGTAGTTTTGAGAAATAATTTTATTATATGGTTATGAACCATATGATACCGGTTAATTATATCTCAAACAATCAACGATTATGCACCCATTCAGTAGGAGCATCACAAGAGTTGATGAATTCTTCAGATTGATACATATAGGTTGATGTAATCATAAGTCTATTAATACCAAAATGGTTCCACATACTTGATTATATTCATTGTGATTTATCACCAAAATGGATGTGTATATTTGTTACACATGTAGCATGTATATGATAAGCTCATAGAATATAAAACAAAAGTAAATAAAATAACATTCAACAAAATAAAATGATTCAATTTCATCGAATAGGTGATTATATTGGAAAGAGTTCCGAATGTAACTAAAAATGGATAAAGATTCAATCTCAAAAGTAACTCCTCCCTATAACACATAACGATGTATTGATAAGGACCAATCAAACTTTATTGGACAAAGCACGATTAATGATGAGTAAAGTTGGCATTAACTTATTTCTATAAGCTTGTTTACTTGGAAGTCGTACACAAGGTTAAAATCAGTTTCATCTAAAGAATGATTTCCAAAATCATACAAGATAAGGGTTTATAAGAAGTCGCTATATATTCTAGGCCAAGGAGTAGGCAGGTTGTGCGAATCGAAAAATTGTACATAATAATTGTATGTAAGGGTTCTTGTATGAATCGTCCCTAGAGAATTTGAGAATTGTAGTCATTAGATGACTAATTTATGTTGTATCATAAATATATTGTGAACTAAAGCAAAATCAGTTTTAAATGTTTATGAATATTCGTTCCATTATATTGAGAAACAACTGTTGTCTCAAGAAATACCAACTTCATAGCAAAGGAATTTCTTTAAGAAATTATTGGTATGAAATGGATTTGGATATGATCCAAGTATAAAACTGATTACAAGAGATGGAATGGAATTAACCAAACCAAATTTAACACAACACATTAGAATGTCTAATAAGTATTCTTGTATATTAAAAAGAAACTATGAGTTTCTTATCAATGTTGATAATAGATAATGCTTGACAGTCAGTTAAACCATTAAGAGTATTGACTTACGATATGGTACGATGTGCAAATCTGAAATAGATTCCAAGTACATTATCAAAATATGATTTTGATAGTTGTACCCAAAAGGATATGATCCCTTTGGCCGCATATGTGTCTTTAAGAGAAAGACAAATGCAGTTGGAATATAGTGAGCCACATTGATAAGAATAATACCATAATTTCAATTGTTGAAATTAATGTAATAAATTCACTATTCGATGTGCTTAAGTAGGTTCGGATTTTACTCAAGAAGTTATCGCATAGTACGACTTTATGTTTCAGCACATATGTGTTGAAATAGAAAATTCTAAATAATGATTTAGAGCAAACTGTTTGCACATAATAACCAAAGTATCTCAAAGTCGGTGGGAGCAATATTGAGTTTGTGAGTTTTTGGTATGATTTAAGAATAGATACAAAAATGTTGTTCGATAAGCATCAAAATTGAATAAATGTTTTGACAAGAATATCAAATAGTTTGATTGTCAATCAAAATAAAGAGGAAGCATGTGCTCGTAAGAAAGAAAGTTAAAAATGTGCGTAGACATTTCTAAACCATAAGTAAACAACACGCAGCTAATTGTTAATGATGTACTTGTGTTAAAATCAGCTATGGTTGTAATACATTGGATCAATAAATGATGTCTTTTATAGTAAGTATAAAAGACGATGGTAATACCCCAAATGATATGCAAGGATGCTTGTTAAAATGTTTAATCTGAAACATGTAAGATGGATTCCTTATGCTTTGGCAATAGGAATTATCATACATGTTATGTTGTCTATGATATCGTGATTTGTTTATGTATTAGATACATGAAGCAGATATCAAATCCATATTGATATCACTAAATGGTTGTTTGAAGTATTCTTGTGTATTTATGACATACTAGAGAATTGTTTATAGAGACAATAAACTTCTTATGAAGGAGTGTTCGGGCTCAAATTTCATAAGTGATACAGAGTATAATATGTCAATAATAAATTCAAGTTTATAATCTTTAAGATGGAAAAGTTCCAAATGAAAGACTATGGCTGATTCAATGAAAAAGGCTAAGTACATCGCATTAAATAATGCCATAATAAAAGCAATGTATATAAAAATATAAGTGCACAAATTTGTAATTGAGCCGATTCCAAATGTTGATAATATCACATCGTTATATAATAATAATGCCTCAATATAGTTCATAATAAAACATAGAACTCACTAGAAGTTGAGAGACATATTTTGAATTGCCACATGATAAAATAGTTTATCACCGTCGGAGAGAGTTGATTCATGGAGTAAATAATTAAGATATAATAGCATATCTATTCACAGTGGGAATAACCCAATTGGTTTTGAAAAAACCGATTAGAGAAGTTGGAATAAAATTCCATAATTGAACTCAAGTGCAAGTGGAGGATTGATAGAGTTTGGGTATGCACTAGGGGAAATAATGTAATTTGTTGCATATATCTAACATGTTGACCACTTTTGTTTGGAATAAAGCTGTTTCTTTCTATTATATACTTGATATAATGTGGTTATATTAATTAGTTAATTTAATTAAAAGTATATATAATAGAAAATCCATAAAAAGTATGTTTTGTGATCGTAGTAACAAAATGTCCGTGAGTAATTCATCACAATAAAATTAAATATACCATTTTAAATGTTCCTAGCCAAGATGCATCGGGATTGGATATCGATGTATTCATTGAGATTAGAGTACACAATGCTCTTCAAATGTTGGGCAACATATTATTCATGGATGCTGGGGGCACCTAGAGGTTACATACCGATTATTACTGGATAACTATGGGACGACTCACTTGGTAGTTTTCTGTTGGTTACTATATCTAAGGTCAAACGGAAAATATCGATGAGGCAGATTTACACAGTTCTCTTGACTTAAGAATATTGTGGATCTTCAACATAAAAGCTCCACTTTGATTATCAAATCACGGCGTGGCGTCCATCGAGTGACTATAGTTGGATTGAGTGGAAGTACTGGAAGTGAAGCACTATTTAAGAGAGAATCCATCTCGTCAATTATATGAGGTTAGTATCACGGTCAACTCAAAGTCAAAATCTCTGGTCAGAGCATTTTAGTTAATAATAATTACTATTGTTGAACCAAAGACTTTGTGTTTAGACTATAAGTTGAATGTGGACGATATTGGAATTTTGACCATTACTAAGTTCCATAAGTCCAAAGTGATATAGTTTTGATGAATAGAATTGGTGTAAATAAATGTGGCAATCGAGTAACGCTTATTAAAGTTAAATTTGATTTTACCGAAACTAAGTAAGCGATAAATTTGGTCATAATGTCACACTACCTGCTAAATGACACGTGAATGTTAACATTCGAATAGTTCGATGTTAATCGTTGACCAAATTTACACCCAAGAGTCACACAACTAAAATGATGAATTCTCTTTAAACCAAATGATTTAATTAGTTTATAATTGTTATAAATTAATTGAATTAATTAATATTTATGAAATATTAATTATGAAATTTGAATATGATTTGATAAATAAATTTGTTGCATATGTTCATAATAGTTATGAATATATTGATCGATATGGGATATTGATAACAAAATAAGTTAAACATAATTGTATATATTTAAATTGGGCTAAATGAGCTCACAATCCATAATGATTAGAGAAAAACGCGGTTGATTTGGCTAGGTTTAGTGTGGCTATAACATAGGATTAGGGATTAGAGCTGTATGGCTAAGATCTAGTAAGAAACTCACATAGTTTCCTCTCTTATCCTACTATTATATATACTAATCTCAAAACCCTAATCGCATTCTAATTCATTCTTTTGAACCGCCGTCTCCTTTATCTTTCATGGCTGCGACTTTTCTCTAAATTAATCCCAATATCTCAAATCCAATTCAAGTAAAAACAAGAAGCTATTTGATAGTGAAAGGTCATTGGTTCAGAATTAGCAATTTGACGGATCAAGGAATTTTAGAGAAAGAGAATTCATCATTTCAACATGGAATTTAGGGCAACTGTTCTAGGTAATGTTTATCTATATATTGATAATATCATTATGTTTCTGAAGTTTTAAATAAAATATGTGATTTTATTTAAACTAAATTTAGAAAAGTTCTAAATGAATTAGACTTCATAGGCCCATTAAAGAACCAAAATGGTAAAAAAAATTGAAATTCATCCATTTCTTCCGCTGCAAGCAAGCCAAGTTCCAACAATAACTCCATAAGATCCATAAGTGTATCTCTTTCCAATGCAATTTGAAAATCGGCCTCGCCTGTGACTCTAGAAACTACCGCCATCAGGATTACCGATGGATTTGGCTTACCGACTGCAGTGGATGTCGCGTTAAATCTCATTATATAATTTACCAAGATCTCTTTCGTCCTTTTATATATGCTTGATCATCACATTCTTTGGTCGGGAGATATGAACTCCGAACTGTCTCAAGAACCTACCACTAAGTCTATCCATATTCTTATGGACTTGTTCTCCAGCTGTTTGAAACACATTGCTGCTAGATCTATCAGATATAATGGAAAGCACCGCTCGATCACCTCCTCGGAGGCACCCAACACATCCATATGTTAGATGTATCTAATTAGATAAACAATTAGATCTATCTGCCCATCATACATTTCCAACATCGGAAGTTTAAATTCGAGAGGATTCCTTGCATCTCGGATGTTAGGGGTAAAGGGATTCCTCTTTACGTCCTCCAAACTCTGGTCTGGTTGTCAACCTCTCACTATCCTCCTGACCAACTTATTATTGAACTGTTGTTGGCCAATGAAGGTCTTCGATCAATAGGTGCATCCTGTCCCTCGCTCCCATGAAAGAACTCCAGCATATACTCCTCTAGCTGTGCGCTCGCATTTTGATTCACATTTTCGGCTTCATTCTACCCTCCGTTCCTATGGGGAAACACAGTTACATACTTCTTCGGTTCTCGTGCATTTGCATTCTGACTTCTGGCCCCAGCATCATCCATTCTCGGTATCCCAGCATGCCTTAAGCCTGAACCGACATTGCCCTGAGTGAATTCCTCTCAGTACCAATAGGATTGAGGTTGGTACCGAGTGATCCTAATCGTGGGGGCATTGTTCTAGTTTGCTCTGATCCAACTCCTGGTGCTCCAGCATTAATTCCTAGTCCTTGGCTCTGAATTCCAGCAACTCCAACTGTTCCTTGATGTCCTAACCTTTGGAAAAATCCCTTCAACATTTCCTATTGTTGGGCCATTATCCTATCTTGCATTTGTTCCATCATTCTCTCTATCTCTTCTCTATTCATATGGATTGAATGATTGGAATCTGAGGACACCTAATTGTCACCCCTTGCTTTCGTTGACCTTATCCAACCCTAGATTTATGTTAGATGTACTGACCAGCCTTTTCGACCCTCAAAAGTCAACACTAATACATCTACGGTATTCACGTGTCGAGCATCCAAGTGTTGGAAAATATATTATTGTACTGGAATAAAAGAAAAGACAAAACAAAATCGCACATCATGACAAATAATATATAATATATAATAGATCCTTACAAAAAGAAAGGTTATTATACATACATCAAGTAGAGTAAACTAATCTACCATCATCCTGGATAGTTATAACAACTTGTCCTCACAAATGTTGATAAATACATAATAACAAATGTAGTGGAAAATAAAACATGTGAATACGTACTTGAGGCATCCAACTCATCTCCTGAAGCTCCAAAGCATCCACAACTAAATTTGAAAATATACTCGGGCTGACTCAAGCATTACAAGAAAATAACGACTAGATCGGTCTGGTAAACCAATATGAGAAACACAAATCATATGGATGTTAAATATTATAAAACCCTTTAGAAATAAAGGTATCCCATATACGTATGTAATGATCTGTAACTAATCACTTTGCATTTGAATATTTAAATCATTTTTAACATTAAATAAGGGATTTTAATACCAAAATGAACATCTTTCAAATATTAATTAATGATGTTAAAATTATTTTCAAATTTTGTTTTACTAAAATATATAGTTCAAATAAAAACAGAAAATGTAACTAAAAATCGGTTATTAAATTTCAACTTTTTGGCATCGAAAAGTTGTTGGAAAACGTTGTGTACATTTATGGACATATGCACATAAATGCAATTGCCATGATAAGTTAATAAATTGGTTAGGGTTAATAATCATGCTTGGTTAATATGAAACATGATTTGACATATGTACATAAAAATATATTTCTAACCTTAGAAAATTAATTAAGTACACAACTATCGCCCAAAGCAACCTAAGTTAGTGCATAAAAACATTCTAAGGGGGGACCTTGGGGGGGTAATGTGTGCAAGGAGGGATGGAGCTCCATGATACATGCACACTTTATACTTTAATTCCTAAGTCAATTTACTAAAACACCCTCCTCATTTACTTTTAAATACCTCCATCCTAACACAATTCTTTACTTTAAATTCTCTTTCTCATTCTCCAAAATCTCTTTTATATATTCTTAAAAATTCATGGCTTCTTAGTTTCTAAAAATCCAAAATTTTCACTTTTTTCTTAAGTTAGAGTGCTAAAAACTTGTTATTTCCTTCTCCACATCAATTTCCATTCAAACAAGACCTATATTCCCACACTTTCATCCATGACCGAACCCAATAGGTCCATGGTCGAACCTAATCCAGTCCACATATGGCCTAAAAGTTCGAGCTTTTGTGATTAGGAAGAGTAGGTCGAGTGTTGGCAAGATCATGTGGCGATTCGAGTTAGTTTGGTTACATTTTTGTGAGTAAAACTTCACCCTCAAAACCACAATTTTTAAACTATATTCATGTTCATAACAGTAGCTAATTAATATTTGTAGTATGTATTTGATGATGTATTGGTTATTGTTTGGTTTATATTTTGAAATGTTGTCGTGTTTGAATGTTAGTAAGCTTGTAGTTAGTGGCTATATGAAAAGTTAGTAGTTAAAGTTAATATAATTGTTCGTAAACACTTACTACATGTTTTTCGATAGTAAATTACTATGTATATATGCTTGTATCCTTTCTACATAATGTTTGGTTGTAATGATAATGCCATAAACTTGTTTGTCGAACTGCCCGTATAGTGATAGTCGCTATATCGGCACTTTCGGAAAATCATTTTTATTCGAAACCGTTTGGTTTCATCTTCGTGCTTGAAATTTTTTTGCAAGTTAAGCAAGATTTTGATTAACGATGTTTTCAAAAGTAAAGAACCATTTTAATAATGGTTATTTAATATAGCTGAAATTAAAAGAGTAATTAGCCAAATTAAAGAGAGCAAGGTAATCTCCATCATGTTAATCTCAGATTTGTGATTTCATTTGTGATTTTATTGCATATTCATGTTTAGGGTTTGCTTTTGTTTTGCATGTCTCTCTTCTTGTAGTAGCAGCCTCCGGAGCTTCGTTGCAAGCCTAGAAGACCTCCCCTTGCTATTCAATTCTTCGTTCTTCGCTGCAATAGGTAAGAATTATCTTACAGCAAGCTAAATCATCCAAAGTTGTGGAGAAAAATCTAATTTCTGTATGTCAATTTAGTTCGGTTTGTTCATATTGAATCCTGAAAATACCCTAATTTCATTTGCTTGTATCTCCCTCATCCCTTATCGGATTGAGGTGATTTTGGTCTCGTTTCGAAGCTTATTGACTGTAGTATATTCATGCCAATTTTTATGGCATTTGGATTTCATTTGGTGCCGGAAAATTGAGTTAGAAGTTGCTGTGTCGAATGGCTTTTGGCACAGAAATACTCTTTTGCTGAAGTAGTATTTTGAGCATATCTTTTGAACCACAAATCGGAATATTGAAATTTTAGATGTTCTGAAATCACCAGAGAATATGCTATAACTTTTATTTGAATCAATTTGCCAAATTTTGATGTTTCCTATGCTGAAATCGTGAATGTTTGTCTCTGGCCTGTAGTTGTTAGCTACTGCACATAAAATTCATAGGATAGTATTTCGACCATAACTTTCACGTTACTGATCGGAATATTGAAATTTTAGATGTTCTGTAATCACCAGAGAATATGCTATAACTTTTATTTGAATCAATTTGCCAAATTTTGATGTTTCCTATGCTGAAATCGTGAATGTTTGTCTCTGGCCTGTAGTTGTTAGCTACTGCACATAAAATTCATAGGACAGTATTTCGACCATAACTTTCACGTTACTGATCGGAATATTGAAATTTTAGATGTTCTGAAATCTCCAGAGAATAAGCTACAACTTTTGTTTGTTGAGCTTTTTGCAATTTTGAGGTTATCTGTGTCAAAATTGAACCTTTCTACTGCTAACCCGAGAGCAAAAATCAAACCTGCTCTGTTGTTGATGCAGAAATGAAATCTTCCATAACTTTTTCGTTTTTAATCGGAATTTGATAATTTTGGATGTTTTGAAAAGCTTATTTCAGTGGCTACAACTTTCATTTGTTGTGTTTTCTGTGATTTTGACGTTTGCTATGCTAAAATTGCAAATGTTTCTCGCTGTCCTGTGTTTTGGTTGCATGGACTAGTGTTGATTTTAAACTATTAAAAATGGTTTGCATCTATGAACATGTATATGCAATTTGTATCTCACTAATATGATGTTAAACATTTCATTTTAAACATTTTAAAAGTATTATACTACAATTATTTTATATTTAACCTATATTTTATATATTTTAATCCCGTTTTCTCTTCAAAAATCTTTTACGTATAATTTTAGTTATTTTAATCATTTTTCGTGAATGTTCGGACGTATGAGAAAGTATATTAAACGATTTAGTAAAAACCGCGAGGTATGGGACTCGTGCGTAATTGCTTTATCGTTTAAATACAAACTTGTACGATCGAAATGAATTCGAGGAATCTTTTGAGATCCTCCAAGATTGTTAACCACTATGTGGTACCTTGAGATTTATTTAGAGCATTTGTCCCGTATTAACAAGATTAGCTAATATGTGGAAGTAGTCCGAGAACTCCCGATTGGAGTATATTGATTATGGACTATCAAGATTTTAGTGCTCCCGCCGATGAAATGAGGCAAAACCAATTATGGTTGATTATGATTTTATAATTTTGATTAGGTTTTCACTTGTCGATGAAATGAGACAAGTTTGAATTTATTTTTGGTTTATCGTAGCGGAATTGCTACGACTTGATTATTTACATTCGCCGATGAAATGAGGCATTGTGATTGTATTGATTTATGATTTTTCCTAATGTGGAACCAACAAGTGATTAGTAAACCATTAGGTGATAACTCATGGTATGGGACGTGGGTTATACCTTATGGGTTCCTAGTCTCGATGTTGATACACATTCAAGATTGGACTAGTACTATGAGACCACGAGTTTATTGGGGAATCAAGATTTGAAATTATGCCCCAAATCATGAATTTACTATTACTCGGGTCTTTGACGTCACCGATTGGGATTGATTAAATTATAGGCTACGTAGTCGTCAAGATTGTCAAGATTTATCTAGATGACATGATCCCGATCATCACGATTGTTGGTACCAAAGTATAGTACTAGTGGAGATTCAAAAGCACGTGCAAAATTATCTTTTGATGCTTTATGATTTATCGAAATTTGATGACTTCTATAGCCTTATATATGAATAAGGCGATATTATTTTGTGGTCCATGATTATTTATATCGTTTCATGACTTGTTGGAGATTTATGAGATTTTATGATTTCATGGATGTTATTAATAATTTACTTAACTTAATCACATTTCCCCTTACGCATGACATTAGAATATTAGCTTGACACCTCCCTTGATTATCATTGAACCTTTCATTTATTCTGTTGGGTACAACAGAATGAATGCTTCCCTTTACTTATTATCCTAGAGTTCCTTATCTACTGATGAGTTTAGTTGCCTGACCCGTGTGTTTTATTCACTCGGGTCAGACCGAGTTGCAGGTTAGCTTGGATTTCTTTTGCCTCCAGTTCAGCTTGATACTTTCTGTGGGACGCATATATGTATATTTTGGCTAGCTAGTCTTCGTCTTTTGGGACTACTCCTTTATGATCATTTGTATATTTTTGGGATGTATATTTTGACACTTAGCTACCTAGTAGTTACTCTTGTATGATGTATTATATGGATATGTATGGTGACGGTTATGTATGTATATAACTGATCTGGGTTTGCTTTTCTGTGACTTTGATTATTCCGCACATTATATTACATTGTTTCTGAAATGCTATATAGCCACCGTAGTGTGCAATAGTTATGCACTAGACGTGTCAACCACACATGAGGTTATGAAAAAAAAAATTTGACACATACTTGACATGTTTAGTTCATAGCTATTGTATACTATGTTGGTCGCTCCTATTCAGCCTTATTCTCTGCGTTAGTAGACAGAATTACTCGTTAATTCCCTTTACTAACGTGGGTCTCGGGGTGGGGCGTTACAGCTTGGTATGTAACGCCCCACCCCGAGACCCACGTTAGTAAAGGGAATTAACGAGTAATTCTGTCTACTAACGCAGAGAATAAGGCTGAATAGGAGCGACCAACATAGCATACAATAGCTATGAACTAAACATGTCAAGTATGTGTCAATTTTTTTTTTCATAACCTCATGTGTGGTTGACATGTCTAGTGCATAACTACTGCACACTAAGGTGGCTATATAGCATTTCAGAAACAATGTAATATAATGTGCGGAATAATCTAAGTCACAGAAAAGCAAACCCAGATCAGTTATATACATACATAACCGTCACCATACATATCCATATAATACATCATACAAGAGTAACTACTAGGTAGCTAAGTGTCAAAATATACATCCCAAAAATATACAAATGATCATAAAGGAGTAGTCCCAAAAGACGAAGACTAGCTAGCCAAAATATACATATATGCGTCCCACAAAAAGTATCAAGCTGAACTGGAGGCAAAAGAAATCCAAGCTAACCAGCAACTCGGTCTGACCCGAGTGAATAAAACACACGGGTCAGGCAACTAAACTCATCAGTAGATAAGGAACTCTAGGATAATAAGTAAAGGGAAGCATTCATTCTGTTGTACCCAACAGAATAAATGAAAGGTTCAATAATAATCAAGGGAGGTGTCAAGTTAATATTCTAATGTCATGCGTAAGGGTAAATGTGATTAAGTTAAGTAAATTATTAATAACATCCATGAAATCATAAAATCTCATAAATCTCCAACAAGTCATGAAACGATATAAATAATCATGGACCATAAAATAATATCGCCTTATTCATATATAAGGCTATAGAAATCATCAAATTCCGATAAATCATAAAGCATCAAAAGATAATTTTGCACGTGCTTTTGAATCTCCACTAGTACTATACTTTGGTACCAACAATCGTGATGATCGGAATCATGTCATCTAGATAAATCTTGACAATCTTGACGACTACGTAGCCTATAATTTAATCAATCCCAATCGGTGACGTCAAAGACCCGAGTAATAGTAAATTCATGATTTGGGGCATAATTTCAAATCTTGATTCCCCAATAAACTCGTGGTCTCATAGTACTAGTCCAATCTTGAATGTGTATCAACATCGAGACTAGGAACTCATAAGGGTATAACCCACGTCTCATACCATGAGTTATCACCTAATGGTTTACTAATCACTTGTTGGTTCCACATTAGGAAAAATCATAAATCAATACAATCACAATGCCTCATTTCATCGGCGAATGTAAATAATCAAGTCGTAGCAATTCCGCTACGATAAACCAAAAATAAATTCAAACTTGTCTCATTTCATCGACAAGTGAAAACCTAATCAAAATTATAAAATCATAATCAACCATAATTGGTTTTGCCTCATTTCATCGGCGGAAGCACTACAATCTTGATAGTCCACAATCAATATACTCCAATCGGGAGTTTTCGGACTACTTCCACATGTTAGCTAATCTTGTTAATACGGGACAAATGCTCTAAATAAATCTCAAGGTACCACATTGTGGGTAACAATCTTGGAGGATCTCAAAAGATTCCTCGAATTCATTTCGATCGTACAAGTTTGTATTTAAACGATAAAGCAATTATGCACGAGTCCCATACCTCGCGGTTTTTACTAAATCGTTTAATATACTTTCTCATACGTCCGAATATTCACGAAAAATGATTAAAATAACTAAAATTATACATAAAAGATTTTAGAAGAGAAAACAGGATTAAAATATATAAAATATAGGTTAAATATAAAAATAATTGTAGTATAATACTTTTAAAATGTTTAAAATGAAATGTTTAACATCATATTACTGAGATACAAATTGCATATACATGTTCATAGATGCAAACCATTTTTTATAGTTTAAAATCAACACTAGTCCATGCAACCAAAACACAGGACAGCGAGAAACATTTGCAATTTTAGCATAGCAAACTTCAAAATCATAGAAAACACAACAAATGAAAGTTGTAGCCACTGAAATAGGCTTTCCAAAACATCCAAAATTATCAAATTCCGATTAAAAACGAAAAAGTTATGGAAGATTTCATTTCTGCATCAACAACAGAGCATGTTTGATTTTTGCTCTCGGGTTAGCAGTAGAAAGGTTCAATTTTGACACAGATAACCTCAAAATTGCAGAAAGCTCAACAAACAAAAGTTGTAGCTTATTCTCTGGAGATTTCAGAACATCTAAAATTTCAATATTCCGATCAGTAACGTGAAAGTTATGGTCGAAATACTGTCCTATGAATTTTATGTGCAGTAGCTAACAACTACAGGCCAGAGACAAACATTCACGATTTCAGCATAGGAAACATCAAAATTTGGCAAATTGATTCAAATAAAAGTTATAGCATATTCTCTGGTGATTTCAGAACATCTAAAATTTCAATATTCCGATCAGTAACGTGAAAGTTATGGTCAAAATACTATCCTATGAATTTTATGTGCAGTAGCTAACAACTACAGGCCAGAGACAAACATTCACGATTTGTGGTTCAAAAGATATGCTCAAAATACTACTTCAGCAAAAGAGTATTTCTGTGCCAAAAGCCATTCGACACAGCAACTTCTAACTCAATTTTCCGGCACCAAATGAAATCCAAATGCCATAAAAATTGGCATGAATATACTACAGTCAATAAGCTTCGAAACGAGACCAAAATCACCTCAATCCGATAAGGGATGAGGGAGATACAAGCAAATGAAATTAGGGTATTTTCAGGATTCAATATGAACAAACCGAACTAAATTGACATACAGAAATTAGATTTTTCTCCACAACTTTGGATGATTTAGCTTGCTGTAAGATAATTCTTACCTATTGCAGCGAAGAGCGAAGAATTAAAGAGAGCAAGGTAATCTCCATCATGTTAATCTCAGATTTGTGCACCCCGAGACCCACGTTAGTAAAGGGAATTAACGAGTAATTCTGTCTACTAACGCAGAGAATAAGGCTGAATAGGAGCAACCAACATAGTATACAATAGCTATGAACTAAACATGTCAAGTATGTGTCAAAATTTTTTTTTTCATAACCTCATGTGTGGTTGACACGTCTCGTGCATAACTATTGCACACTACGGTGGCTATATAGCATTTCAGAAACAATGTAATATAATGTGCGGAATAATCAAAGTCACAGAAAAGCAAACCCAGATCAGTTATATACATACATAACCGTCACCATACATATCCATATAATACATCATACAAGAGTAACTACTAGGTAGCTAAGTGTCAAAATATACATCCCAAAAATATACAAATGATCATAAAGGAGTAGTCCCAAAAGACGAAGACTAGCTAGCCAAAATATACATATATGCGTCCCACAAAAAGTATCAAGCTGAACTGGAGGCAAAAGAAATCCAAGCTAACCTGCAACTCGGTCTGACCCGAGTGAATAAAACACACGGGTCAGGCAACTAAACTCATCAGTAGATAAGGAACTCTAGGATAATAAGTAAAGGGAAGCATTCATTCTGTTGTACCCAACAGAATAAATGAAAGGTTCAATGATAATCAAGGGAGGTGTCAAGCTAATATTCTAATGTCATGCGTAAGGGGAAATGTGATTAAGTTAAGTAAATTATTAATAACATCCATGAAATCATAGAATCTCATAAATCTCCAACAAGTCATGAAACGATATAAATAATCATGGACCACAAAATAATATCGCCTTATTCATATATAAGGCTATAGAAATCATCAAATTCCGATAAATCATAAAGCATCAAAAGATAATTTTGCACGTGCTTTTGAATCTCCACTAGTACTATACTTTGGTACCAACAATCGTGATGATCGGGATCATGTCATCTAGATAAATCTTGACAATCTTGACGACTACGTAGCCTATAATTTAATCAATCCCAATCGGTGACGTCAAAGACCCGAGTAATAGTAAATTCATGATTTGGGGCATAATTTCAAATCTTGATTCCCCAATAAACTCGTGGTCTCATAGTACTAGTCCAATCTTGAATGTGTATCAACATCGAGACTAGGAACCCATAAGGGTATAACCCACGTCCCATACCATGAGTTATCACCTAATGGTTTACTAATCACTTGTTGGTTCCACATTAGGAAAAATCATAAATCAATACAATCACAATGCCTCATTTCATCGGCGAATGTAAATAATCAAGTCGTAGCAATTCCGCTACGATAAACCAAAAATAAATTCAAACTTGTCTCATTTCATCGACAAGTGAAAACCTCATCAAAATTATAAAATCATAATCAACCATAATTGGTTTTGCCTCATTTCATCGGCGGGAGCACTACAATCTTGATAGTCCATAATTAATATACTCCAATCGGGAGTTCTCGGACTACTTCCACATATTAGCTAATCTTGTTAATACGGGACAAATGCTCTAAATAAATCTCAAGGTACCACATAGTGGTTAACAATCTTGGAGGATCCCAAAAGATTCCTCGAATTCATTTCGATCGTACAAAATTGTATTTAAACGATAAAGCAATTACGCACGAGTCCCATACCTCACGGTTTTTACTAAATCGTTTAATATACTTTCTCATACGTCTGAACATTCACGAAAAATGATTAAAATAACTAAAATTATACATAAAAGATTTTAGAAGAGAAAACGGGATTAAAATATATAAAATATAGGTTAAATATAAAATAATTGTAGTATAATACTTTTAAAATGTTTAAAATGAAATGTTTAACATCATATTCATGAGATACAAATTGCATACACATGTTCATAGATGCAAACCACTTTTAATAGTTTAAAATCAACACTAGTCCATGCAACCAAAGCACAGGACAGCGAGAAACATTTGCAATTTTAGCATAGCAAACGTCAAAATCACAGAAAACACAACAAATGAAAGTTGTATCCACTGAAACAAGCTTTCCAAAACATCCAAAATTATCAAATTCCGATTAAAAACGAAAAAGTTATGGAAGATTTCATTTCTGCATCAACAACAGAGCAGGTTTGATTTTTGCTCTCGGGTTAGCAGTAGAAAGGTTCAATTTTGACACAGATAACCTCAAAATTGCAGAAAGCTCAACAAACAAAAGTTGTAGCCACTGAAACAAGCTTTCCAAAACATCCAAAATTATCCGATTCCGATTTGAAACACAAAAGTTATGCCAAAATTACTATTCAGCGAAATATATTTTCTGTGCAAAACCCTCTCGGGTTTGCAACTTTCACAGCAAATACAGAGGTCCAAACAAACTCAAAAATGGATGAAATTTGACATGAACAAACTAGATCAAGTGCAGTACAATTTGAAAAAAGAATGGCATCAATCCGACACCGGATGAGCCAGATATGATCAAAAGAACAATGGACAGTTTCAGCAAAATATAGCTTTTCAAATCAAAGTTTTTATGTCTAAAACATCAAACTAAGCATCAAAATGTTTTCAAGCATCGCAATTCCTTTTGCTTATAGTTGCTGTAAGTGTTTTACTTACCTTTACAGCGAAGGAGGAGATTGATTGGGGCTTCAAGATGGAGTATTTCAGCTGGTAGTGGCCTCTACACTACCTGTAGGAGCTGGAAAAAAACATGCAGAATGGAATAAAACAAGTTACAGCAAATTCACACCTAAATCAAAACTTTTGATGAAATTTATTGAGTATTGGATTTGATTACCTTTTTCTATTCTTATTTTGGTGAATTAGCTTCTTGAATTAGCAGCAAATTGAATAAAGATTGATTTTAATTGAAGGAGGCCATTGATTTTTTTTTCCTCTTGTTTTCAATGTACTGTAACTTTCTGTTTTGAGAAAGAAAGAGATGAAGAGTACGTACAACTCTTTCTCTCCAACCAGAAGTCTCTAGATTAGGTAAATGGATCTCATTTCTTACCCAAAAAGCCCAATAGAAAATACTTAGTGAAAAATGCAAGGCTATGTATACATTTTATCTTATTTTAACACCATATACATACAATACTACATTTTTAATGCCAAATAAAATACATACATCAATTTATTTTGGAATAAAATAGTTATTCCAATAAAATAAAACTTATTTTAACAATAAAAAGATAATTTTTACAATACAACCCCATTTTAACAAAATTTTACAATTTACACAAATTTTAGGGTAAAAACACCATTTTTAACATAACAAACTAAATGAAAATTTCTTCTTCTTCTTTTTTTTTTTTTACAAATAAATTTGCAATAAACAATTACAACACTTTTTAGTCATCAACTCTTATTTTTAAACCATATTTCATCTTTTATTTCAATAAAATACTTAATTTCTCCCCTTTTTAAATTCGATAAAAGCTTTAATACAAGCAATAACTTACAACATTATTGCATAACTCAAATAAAAATCAACATTTGTTCATTTTCTTTTCAAACTTAACAAAATAAAGCTTTAAAACTTTATTTTCATCTATAAATACTTATTCCAACCATTAAATGTTGAAATAAATACTCAATTGATTTATTAACTTAAAGTTAACAAAAACCCAACGTTTATTCTTAAGTCACATTGTTTATTTGAAATAAAAAAAAATCAAATTTATTTTTTTTTCCATTTTATTTTCAATATTAAATCATAACTAACGTTATAATTTAATATCATTGGTAATCACCAATACCAGGGTTGTTACAAACTTCCCCCCTTATAAAAATTGCGTCCTCGCAATTTCTAGAGGAAATCTGTATTGAACACAATTCATTTCATCAAACAAAAGAAACTTGATAACTTGAAGTGGAAAATTCTTACCTTTGGAGTGGGAAGATAAGAAATCAGGATACGATCGCTCAATAAATTCTCTGGTTTCCCAAGTGCAGTCATTGGGATTATCGGACCATTGAATCTTCACGAGCGGAACACTCTTGTTTCGAAGACGTCTAGTCTCTGAAGCAAGAAATCTCACAGGATGCTGCACATAAGATAGATCTGGAGAAACCTCCAACTTTTCTAAAGCACGAGAATTAAGCACAGAATCTGGATCTCGTAGACACTTCCTCAACTGAGAGACGTGAAATACGTCGTGAACTCCAGAAAACTGATCGGGAAGTGCTACACGATAAGCAACAGGACCGATACGCTCAATAATCGGAAATGGTCCTATAAAGCGAGGAGCCAATTTCCCCGTAGAGCTAAAGCGCATCACTCCCTTCATCGGAGAAACAAGGATAAAGACATGATCGCCAATAGTGAACTCAAGAGGCCTCCTACGGTTGTCCGCGTGTGTGTTTTGAATTGATCAATTACTTGGTTAATGATGTGTTTTGAATTGATCAATTACTTGGTTAATGATTGTTTAAATTAATTAATCCTTTTAATTAATGATGTTTAAAGATAATTAATCTTTTAATAATGATGGATTAAAGTAAATTAATTAACAAATTAATGATGTTTTTAAATTAATTGATGTTTTTAACTAACGTCTTTTCAAGTTAATCAACTTGTTTTAACAGTAATTAATCTTGTAATGCCCCTGAATTTTAATTAAAATTATTCGGGATATTTAATTAGATAAATTAAATAGAATAATGTGAATAATAAGGGAGATGATGCTAATAAATCCAATGGCTGTGTCTTAATGAATGAACTAAAATAAGGCTTAACTAAATTAAGGAGGTATTTCCGAAGGGGTAAACTTGGAAATGAGGCTACATTTCTTAGTATATATCTATTCCTCCACCTCAATAAACTTTTACTTTCTCATTCATAACTCCTCACCAACATTCGGTCGGCCATTAAAATCTCCAGGAAGAATATAAATTGAAGATAAAGCTAAGGAATTAAAGCTAGGAAATTAACTCATTCTCCGATCAACTAATCAAGGTGAATAATCATGTTTATCATCTTTTTTTTTTGTTTGGAACGTGTTGGGTGCATTTCCACCACCACCGAACCAAGAAGAAGGAAGATACTGCCGAACCAGCTCACCCCTAAGGCATTGCCGAACCAACTCACCTCTAGGCACTACCGAACTAACTCAACCCTAAGGCACTGCCGAACCAACTCACCTCTAGGCACTGCCGAACCAACTCACCACCGGACCAAGCTACGCCCTCACCACCGAACCAACTCCTTTCCCAAGCACTACCGGTCCAACACACTTCTTATACATAGCCGAATCAAACTCCAACCAACCATCACCGGATCACTCACCACCGGACCAAGTCCCACCGAATCAAGGCATTCCGGACCAACTTTGCCAGGCCAGATTGCATCAGCCCAAGCCCACCAGCAGCTATATACATCCAAGATCCATACCCCCAGCCTCACTCTATAAATAGAGGGGTAGGGATATAATAATGGCAGACAAGTTTGAGACCTCAAGCACGAATAGAACTTTCAAACAACTTTCAGATACTTGTAATCAAAGCTTTGTACTTGTAATCTGAACAGAAAAGGAGAATAACATATAAAGTGGACGTAGGCACATTCTGGCCGAACCATTATAAATTTGTGTGTCTTTTACAGTTTAGTCCATCTATTTTATATATTTGCATAAATCATCCAAATCACTAAGAACAACATATAATCAACTGAATCATACGAATTGGAGGTGTTTGCCCATTTTTTGTGCAAACATTTTTGGTGCTTTCATTGAGAACTCGATCTAGAAGCTTCAGCTTCTCCCACTCAACCTTCTTCCCAACAGCATCGCTCATTGCTTAGAAAACATGCCTCCCAGGCAGAGGAAGGATGCTAGCAAAGGAAAGAACATCGCAACTAGCAGTATCCCAGATCCAGTGATCAGAGATCAAGAGAATCGTCCTGTTCCCACAGCAAATGGAAATCAGGCAAATCCGATAGCCCCTGCTACGGAACAACCAATTACTAGGGCAGATCTGGCCAGGGTTGTGGCTGAAGTAACTAACCGCTTCGCATCTCAACAAGAAGCCTTGGTGGACCAACTCATGTCACGCTTAAGGGATGCTGAAGAATCCAACCGCAACACCGAATCATGGGGTGAGTCCCAGTCTGGAGGATCTGGGAGGCGACAAAGATCTTTCTTCTTCGAGGTGGCTAACGACAGAAACAGCAATGGTAGGAGCCGAGCCCAGACTCAGCCCCAATTCCTACCCGAGGAAACACTTGGAACCGAACCCAACGGGGGAGGTACCAGGCATGGGTCGGATATGGCTGAGCCTGTCATGCTACCTAACCATGGGAACACTAATGGACGGGGCCGAGCTGGAGTACAGCCCGAAGTTGGACCCGAGGAAATGCTTAGGACAGAGCCCGGCAAGGGAAGATCGAGGCAAGGGCCAACTGTAGCTGACCCTAGCATGCTCCCAGAAGACCGAAGACCGCCACTGGAGAATGTTAGGAGTAATATACGATACCATCCCTATAGGTCATCTGGACGGAATCAATCCCGTAGAGAAGAACCAAATTCATTTCTATCCGCTCCAAGTTCTGATGAAAGGATGGCGCGATTGTTCAGAAAGTGCGTCCAACGGGACCAAAGGGATCGGGGGGTAGGCGATAGGGTAACCAGCCCCTTCACCCGCAATATCGAAACTGCCATCACCGTCCGGGAATGGATAATGCCAACAATGGAACCTTACAAGGGAACCTCTGACCCCTTTGTACATTTGCAGAGATACACACATCATATGCTCATGAGCGGAGCAACATAGGGAGTGTTGTGTAAAGGCTTCCCACTATTCTTGGCAGATCTACCTACCTCCGGGTTCTGCCATCTACCCCAAGGATCCATCAGCTCATGGGAAATGCTGAAATAAAAGTTCATCAGCCAGTTCCGCATTCATGTGGAACAACCCAAGGACGCTTACTCCCTATCTAATATCAAACAGAAGCCCGGAGAGACAGTGCAACAATATCTAACCCGATTCAACGCCGCAGCGGCCGCAGTCCAAGATGTCGATGAGAAACTTATCCTAATGGCTCTTTGTAGTGGCGTACACCCGGATACCAAGTTTGCTAGAAGATTAACGAAAGAAAAACCAGCTACCTTACCCGATTTCTTTCATGAAGCCAGAAAGTATATGAAACTTGAAGACGCTGCCACCGAAAGGCAGACAGGGCAACAAGCCAAGGCAGCTCATGGCAACGCACCCGCTGCAGCAAAGGATGTCAGAAGAAATGACTCTCGAGACAATGCTGGGGGCAGGAAGGGAGAAAAACGCCTATATCGGCCAGGACCAAGATTTGACGCTTACACTCCTTTGAATGAAACAATCGAAAACATCTTCCTGGCCACCCAAGACGAGCTTAAATACAAACGCCCCCCGTACAAGAAGGAATCAGACCACGCAATCAAGTCTGGAAAATTCTGCCGTTTCCACGAATCCCATGGGCATGATACCAATGAATGCCGTTATCTCCGGGACCTGATTGAGGAACACATCAGAAGGAAGAGATTGGAACACTATGTAAAGGGTCAGGACAGGACTCCAGCTCCTGCCAAGGAGAACCCAGGGCAACTCCACCCAGAGACAGACGGAAGAAATCGCAACATCAACGGTTCCAGTCAAGAGAAGATAGTGGTCCATACAATATCGGGAGGACCACACATCGCCGTTAGAAGTTGGGCAGAAATGGAAAGATATGGAAAGTCACTTAGAAACAATGAAGACTGCATCAATTCCATCATGGAAGAACGCCGCCCGAAGCGGAAAGAGGATAATGACATCACATTCAGTAGGCAAGATCTAGAAGGAAGGCAGTACCCTCACATGGATCCTATGGTCATTTCTGCCTGGTTCGGCCCAGCCGAAATTTTTCGAATTCTGGTAGATACTGGAAGCTCCGTAAACATTTTATTCAAGCATGCTTTCAACAAAATGAAGCTGTCAATGAAGGATGTTTCTCCCTGCAACAAACCACTACACGGTTTCACTGGAGATGCAAAGATGCCCCTCGGGCAATTGGACCTTTTTGTTGAAATAGGAAGTCATCCTCGCTCTGTTGTGCGGATACAAACGTTTGTGCTAATAGATAACCACTCGGCCTACAACGCCTTTTTAGGAAGACCAGCCTTGTCTGACTTCCAGATTGTCCTGGCCCCTTGATGCCTAAAGATGAAATTTCCAACAGATAATGGGATAGGGGAAGTAGAAGGAAATCAAGATGCCGCTCGAGATTTCTATATAACTGAACTTCGCAATAACCACAGGAAGGATAAAGGGAAGGATGCAGAGACTTCTCTCTGCAAGAAAAACTTGGAAGCATAGCAACTAAAGAAAGCCCCTCCTCTTCGATATACCAGTGATTCTTTCAATGAATTAGACCCCAGGGACAAAGAGGAGGAGGCCACCGCCGAGCCTGTAGAGGCTATGAAATTTGTATCTGTAGACAAACACGACCCAAGTAGACAGCTGAGAGTCGGGTCTCAGTTAAGAGCAGAGTTGAAGGATCAACTCGTCGATTTTCTTCGCCACAACTTGGATGTATTTGCATGGACGCACGCTGACATGACTGGAATCTCCCCAGACGTAGCATGCCACGTACTGAACATTAATCCCACCAAGCTGCCAGTAAAGAAGAAAAAGACAAGCATGGGGGCAGAACGATCAACAGCCCTCGAGGAAGAAGTAAAGAACCTACTTGCCAATAACTTCATACGAGAAACCATCTACCCAGAATGGATCGCTAACCCTGTACTGGTAAAGAAGGCTAATGGAAAGTGGCGAACATGCATTGACTTCTCCAACTTAAATGACGCTTGCCCGAAGGATTGTTTCCTACTCCCTCGAATCGATCAACTCGTGGATAGCACAGCCGGGCACGAACTCTTATCTTTTATGGACGCATACTCAGGATATAACCAGATTCCTATGCACACCCCCGATCAAGACCACACTAGTTTCATCACTGACCGGGGATTGTACTGCTACAGAGTCATGCCTTTTGGACTTAAAACTGCCGGAGCTACTTATCAGCGCCTCGTCAACAAGATGTTTGCGGAACTAATAGGACGAACTATGGAAGTTTATGTGGATGACATGCTGGTAAAATCGAGGAAAGCCAACGATCATGTAAGCCACCTGGACGAGATGTTTCAAGTACTTCGCCAATATGGAATGAAGCTGAATCCTCTAAAGTGCTCCTTCAGAGTATCGTCGGGAAAGTTCTTAGGATTCATCGTCCATGCCAGGGGGATTGAAGCAAATCCCGAACAAGTCCGAGCCCTGAAAGATATCAGGATACCTTCCACTCGAAAAGAAATGCAAAGCCTGAATGGGAAGGTGGCCGCCCTAAGCAGATTCATCTCTAAAGCAACCGACAAATGCATCCCTTTCTTCGAAGCCCTAAAAAAAGACAAAGGAAAGTTAGAATGGACTGACGAATGCTCGACAACCTTCCTTAACCTAATCGAACACCTCCAGAGACCACCAGTACTCTCAACTCCAAATGAAGGCGAAGAACTATACCTATACCTTGTTGTATCGTCCCATGCTCTAAGCGCCGCTTTGGTGAGAGAAGACAACCGCGCGCAACGGCCCGTATACTTTGTAAGCAAGAGATTTACAGGGGCAGAAGCCAGATACCCTAAACTTGAGACGCTAGCATATTGTTTGCTAATCACGTCACGGAAAATGAGACACTATTTCCAATCTCATTCCATCAGAGTTTTAACCGATTAACCGCTAAGGCAGATACTCCATCGCCCCGACACTTCTGGGCGACTACTTAAATGGTGCATTGAACTGAGTCAATATGATATCACCTACCATCCTCGCACTGCCATCAAGGGACAAGCCATGGATGATTTCATTGCCGAATTCACTACCAACGAAGGTAAGGAGCAATCTGAAATAGCAGAAGTTATCAAGTGGAATCTCTTTGTAGATGAAGCATCAAACGAACAAGGCTCGGGGGCAGGTATTGTGATAATCACACCCAAGGGAAGGAAGTTGCACTATGCCCTATGGTTGGAATTCGCTGCCACCAACAACGATGCAGAATATGAAGCAGTAATAGCAGGATTAGAACTTGCCTTAGAAATTGGAGTCAGTTCTTTATGTCTTCATAGTGATTCTCAACTTATCGTAAACCAAGTACTAGGAGAGTTTCAGACTCGAGGAGAACAACTCACAGCATATCTAAAGAAAACCAAGCAGCTACTCGATCAGTTGGACCAATATTTAATCAAACACATTCCTCGAGAGGAGAACCGAGAGGCCGACTAACTGGCAAAGCAAGCTAGCATGAAGAACAACACCATTTCCGGAACAGTAGCCATCTCAAAACAACTAGCCCCAAGTTTCGAACAAGAGGATCTGATAGCTGCAGTCGAAGAAGAAACTTGGATGACTCCTATCCAGAAATACTTACAAGATGGCACACTACCCAACGAGCGTAACAAGGTGAGGAAAATCTTGAGGAGAGCTTCCCGCTACACAATACAAGAAGGCATCCTCTATCGACGCGGCTTCTCTAACCCCTTATTAAGGTGTGTTGCTGGAAGGGAAGCCAAGAAAATCTTATCCAACATCCATCAAGGGAGCTGCGGAGATCACACTGGTGGGCAGACTCTGGCAAAGAAGACGCTCCGATATGGATATTACTGGCCCACTTTAAACAAAGACACCTTAGACTTCGTTAAAAGTTTCGACGGATGTCAGAAATTTGCTAAGATTCCTCAACTACCGACAAATGAGATTACTCAAATGACCAGCCCTTGGCCCTTTGCAGTATGGGGAATTGACTTGATTGGCGAACTGCCGATGGGCCAAGGCGGAGCCACATATGCTATAGTGGCAGTCGACTATTTCACCAAAATGGGTGGAAGCGGAACCTCTAAATAAAATATCTTCGGCAAAAGTTATTAACTTCTTGATCAAAAATGTTCTATGCAGGTACGGGGTTCCACTCAAAATCATATCGGACAATGGACTTTAGTTTGACAGCGAGGAGTTCGCCGACTGGTGCCAAGAGCACGGAATTCACAAAAGCTTCTCATCTGTGGCTTATCCCCAAGCAAATGGACAAGTCGAAGCTGTCAACAAAATTCTTAAAACTCTAATCAAGAAGAAGCTTGAAAAGTCAAAAGGCGCTTGGGTGGATGAACTTCCTACGGCACTTTGGGCCTACCGCTCGTCTTTCAGAACATCAACAGGGCATACTCCTTTCTTTTTGGCATACGGATCGGAGGCCATGCTCCAAGTTGAAACTGTAGTGCCATCCCACCGTAGGATCCACTACAACCCAGGAGAGAACGAAGAACTCCTCCATATGTCTTTGGATCTAATCGAAGAAAGAAGAAATGATGCAGCACTCAAAGCAGCAGCTCACAAGCAAAAAGTGGCAACACAATACAACACCAAAATCAAGCATCGCAGCTTACAAGAAGGAGATCTTGTCCTCAAGCGAATCTTCCCGCGTCCCGGAGCGCTAGATCCCATCTGGGACGGACCATATGTAATTCATAAAGATCTCCACAACGGAGCTTATATTTTGTCAACAGTGGACAGAGAGGTGTTCCAGAGGGCATGAAACATCCAACACCTTCGTCGATACTTTTCTTAACTTGTACTGCCCATATAAAGTGGATTAACAAAGAGAATCATTGGACGTACGCATTTTCGTGCTGAACCACTTTAAAAATCTTGTCTCTTTTTAACTTGTTCCTTTATATCTTGGCTGCTTGTTAAGCTTTATCCTTTTCTGTTGAACAAAATCCTGTGTAATGGCATTTCCATTCTAGACACTTCACGGCGCAACCTCACCTGGACAAGACCTAACAGGTACTATACGAATCTATGCCCTCGCCAATGAGACACTTTTGCTCCAGCATCCCTCTGCTGCGGGTTAACTCATTGCTCGCAACGGCCCTCAAAGCCAACTGTAATGAGCCGATTATAAGCCACCGAGGAGGCCGAAAATAGCCTAGCATCTCATTATGGCGTTCGGCTCGCCGGCAACTGTGAACCGATTATAGCCCCAACATAAGGTGTGGTCAGCCAGGGGTAGTTCACAGTTGACGATCGGCACCCGCTCTAGCCGGCCACGGTAAATCGAATAATACCCACGATTACGGGCCATAATGGCCCGGGTAGTTACCGTGCGCGATCTCGGCTCCGATGTGTCTTAAGTACGGCTGTGGTAAAAAAGAAAACTCCCCGCGGAGGCGTAAGATGGGTGACAAATGTCTCCAAGACCCACAGCTAGGGAAAGTGACTACAAAGCCCGTTTGCCACGAACTTAAGCGCGTCGAAGGCCTTCCGTGATTGGAAGTTTTACTATTTCTTATATTTCCATTTTATTTGTAAAAACTTTCCTCCTATCCTCTATAACAATCACTAAATTACATGACACAAAATGGGAGACACTCGCTAATGGAAATAAGAACTCACAGCTGGATGGCAGGTCGCTCAGCTGCATTCCACATTCGATTACACAAGGCATTCAAAGCTACCATCTACAGCTAAAACTTGAAGGGCGGTACTTTCTTCTCTTGTACATAAATATGTAATTATAATTTATTCACACATCACACTAACATTGCAAGACATGGAATTATATTTTAAGCAAGGACTTAGCGTCAAACACAATTTAATCATTAACACATGCACAGCTATATTTTACGCAACACATCAAAATAACGACAACATTCAAACATGACAAAATCAGCTTATGATATAAAGTTACGTGCCAAAAATCAAGTTGTTCGTTACATAATCACAGCCTGAAAATTACATTAATGTTTTAAGACTAACATAGACAGCGATGTCAAGTAAACTGAAAAATGTCCAGATCAAGCCAAGGAGCCGACTGCATCGGGGCTTCGCCTCTATCCTGCTGGCCCTCCGAGGTCTACTTAACCTCCGGATCAGAACTCCCAGCATGCTGACCAGAGGTAGTTGGCGCTTCAGAGGTCCCGCCTGTCCAATTCAGGAGAAGAATTCATTGAATAAACAATAAGCAACCAAGCTATGAAAAGGCTAAAAGGGAAGACTTACCAGCATCTGTTCCTTGATCATCATCCCCCAACTGCACACCTACCTCCTCAGCAGCAAGCAGCCGCATGCCCTTCTTCACCGCCACTTTCTCCTCCTTAGTGAATTGGGCCGTAACCACATCCATTCTGAAGGCCATGCCACCCTCCTTATCCGCATCAGTCTTGGCCTCCTCCTGAGCCCGAAGATAAATCCTGGCCATGACCCGGTGATAATCATCCATCCAGGATAAGTTGCCCTGCTTTCAAGTACGGAAATACATATCCTGGAGCATCTCATCCATCATCCCCTCGTTCTCCTCAAACTCCCTCATTCGGACCTCAGAAGCCAACAGCTTTGCAACGGCAGCATCCCTCTCCGATCGGTATCGCGAGCGGTCAGCCTGAAGGGATTTCCTCATCGCCTCCATCTCCTCCTTCAGCTTGGCTTGGGCAAGCTCCGTGGCTTCAAGCTTCCCAGATAACTCCTCTACCCGCTCGAGATCCGCTTTCCGAACCTCATCCACCGTTGCAATAGCCATATCGATCCGTTCCTTGCAGATGGCCTCCATTTTCCGCAGCTCGGCTCTGCAAGCCTCTTCCATAGTTTTCTTTAGCCGTCTGGAGGCAGCCTCGTGCTGAGAGATCTGGATGGCCTGATCGGCGAGTTGTTTGGCCTGGTCGGTAACCACTAGCCGCAATCTTATGTTGGCACTCCCAATTTCCTCCCCGGCCTTGACCAGTCGGGCATGATGCCCCATCACCTTCCTAGTCTCCTCAGCAACCCGGTCGATATTTTCCTTAGCTTCATCCCCCATAGTTACAATCCGAGTAATAAGAAAATCGAGGTCCAGGGACTTGGCATCATCAAGCACCCTTACCATAGGATTGCGAGGGAGAAGATGCTCACCAGTAACCTCGTCAAAAGAAATATCGTGAGAACCCGGATCCAGATCTGGATGACCCGCAAATGGATTACGAGCCAAGCCGAGACGATCAATCTGAGTAACGGTAGGATTCTAAGACGGATGCGGAGAGGGTATGAACTCAGTATCCTCCCCTGTGATACCATGGATAGGCTGGGTTGGGGGCTGAGGACCAGGTGAATGTTCGAATAAGGAGCGCCTCCTCTTTTTCTTTTGAATATCCTCTTCAATAACTCCGAGAAGAGGACGGTAGCCGACTACGTCCCCGGAACGGTTGGTCGGAGGCTTTGGTTTAGCGGAAGCTTTGAGGAGTCTGAATTGTTCGAGGCGGTGCCGAATGTCTGATGTCTTGGCCGCCTTACCCATTCCTGGAATAAAAACCAAGTGTTACAAGCATGCATGGGACTATAATCCAAGAAACATGTGGAGTTAAAAGAGGAGTCAAAAATACACCTTGAGTCGTCGGAGTTGCCCTAGCTGAAATGCTCTCGGAATATGGACCGGCACCAGTCCCGGCCTTATCAGTTTTCTTTGGCTTCTCCACCAAGGTCGATCCTTCCTCCAACCCCTCAAAAGCCTGGCGGAAAGCATCATATGTCCACTCTTGGATCTCCCCTGCTTGCCCAGAAGACAAAGCCCCGGCGCCGTCACCGCTCTGTCCTTCGCCACCATCACCACCATCACCTCCTCTCTCCTCCTCACCTCTTTCCTCCTCTACATTTTCCTCCTCCGGAACATCTGGACATGTGCTAGGGGAGGGTCCATCAGATTTCTTGAGCTTCTTTCCCCCGGCGACTGGAGGTATCTAGAAGGGTTTCCTCTTGCTGCTCTTTGTCGTGGCCCCTCCTTTAGCTTTGGCAGCCCTCTCCTCAGCTGTGTCTCTCTGCTTGACCACAGACTGACGTGGTAGAATCAAGTTGTGCTGCAGAAGAGTAGCATTCTTGATCAGGTAAGAAGCTGACCTCTCCCATCCCGAAATGGCTTCTATCTCCGCAGCCATCTGAAACAGGCGATCGTTCTCCATGACCGCAAAGCCACCTGTCGCTAGCAAGTAATAAAAACACATAAGGAGAGGCATTGCAGTCAGAACGGAAACTATAAATAAGCTTCAACTTACAGCCGAAGGTGAAGCGACGGATAGAAACAGAGTCATCCTTGACGAAAAACCATTCTTTCTTGAACATGCTGAACTTCGAATATAAGTTCCGGACCGGCTTGAAGGATACGGCCGATTCCAAGCTGATGTATGGAGACCTCTTCTTATAGCCCCTCAAGTTGCATCGGATCTCCCAGTTGGAAGGGGGACGCCCATATCTTCTATGGAAAATGATGAATAGACTCACCAAGATAACATAAGAATTGGGCTGAAGCTGGAAAGGGGCCACCTTCAAATAGGTAATGAAGCTGACTATCCAAGCATTGATCAGGGGATGGCCCCGCACATGCAATGGTACCTACTATAAGCGAAATATCCATTAGGGGGGTCATACGGCATAACTCCATTCCCTGGCAGCACCATGTGCGCTCTGTCAATCCCGAAAGAACGAGATATAACATCAAGTTGCTCCTCTTTAAGGAAGCTAGGAAAGCAGTCAGGTGGCGAGTTCAGGAGCTCCTGAGGACCATACCCGTCTACTAGTGATCTCGGGGGAGGTCCATGACGTCCCGATCCTGACTGAGCTGAGGGCACTGCGAAGGACTCTTCTCTGTCCATGGATTTCTTCTTATCTGATCGAGTTTCGACTTTACGAGAATTTATCTACAAACACAAAAAGTGAGTCGTTAGAATGATGGAAGTAAACAAGCAAGTGCATGAAGTCTAGAATTTCATTTATAAGTTAAAACATAAAAGGCATAAAGTCCATTCGGCACTCGTACTTCTCAAACGCATTCGTTAATTCATGGCTTGAGTTCATTCGGTACTTAAGGTCACTGAGTATCATTCGGCACTTAAGGTCCCCGAGTATCATTCGGTAACCCAAGATTTAAGTTCATTCGGTAAATCAAAGCCCCCCAAGTTTATTCGGTAAATCAAAGTCTTTGAGTTCATTCGGTAGTTAAATCATAAAAAATCATTCGGCAGAAGAAAACTCACCTGGTCCGGCAGTCGAGTTGATTCGGTAGTTGATTGGATCGACTATTTCAAGCAGTCAAGTTTGGTTCGGTGCTCAATTGATTCGGCTGTCTCAAACGGTGAAGGGTGAACAAAGACGTGGAACCCATACTTATAGGCAAACATGGGCGACCGAACCAACCGGTTCGACACTTGAAACCGAATGAGAATTCCCCCAAGCTAACTGACCTAAAACAAAGCGCGACATATGCTGGCATGTGCCCCACTTTGGGGGGCAAATGTTGGGTGCATTTCCACCACCACCGAACCAAGAAGAAGGAAGATACTGCCGAACCAGCTCACCCTCTAGGCACTGCCGAACCACCTCACCTCTAGGCACTGCCGAACCAGCTCACCCCTAAGGCACTGCCGAACCAACTCACCTCTAGGCACTGCCGAACCAACTCACCACCGGACCAAGCTACGCCCTCACCACCGAACCAACTCCTTTCCCAAGCACTACCGGTCCAACACACTTCCTATACATAGCCGAATCAAACTCCAACCAACCATCACCGGATCACTCACCACCGGACCAAGTCCCACCGAATCAAGGCGTTCCGGACCAACTTTGCCAGGCCAGATTGCATCAGCCCAGGCCCACCAGCAGCTATATACATCCAAGACCCCTACCCCCAGCCTCACTCTATAAATAGAGGGGTAGGGATACAACAATGGCAGACAAGTTTGAGAGCTCAAGCACGGATAGAACTTTCAAACAACTTTCAGATACTTGTAATCAAAGCTTTGTACTTGTAATCTGAACAGAAAAGGAGAATAACATATAAAGTGGACGTAGGTACATTCTGGCCGAACCACTATAAATTTGTGTGTCTTTTACAGTTTAGTCCATCTATTTTATATATTTGCATAAATCACCCAAATCACTAAGAACAACATATAATCAACTGAATCATACGACTTGGAGGTGTTTGCCCATTTTTTGTGCAAATAGATCGATTATGGGTCATACCCGATTCATGTTTGTGATTTTGATTAGGATATAACCATTTAAACCTTTGTTTGGATAAGACATAGGTGTTTTAAATGTTAAGGGCTAATTAACCTGTTTTTATTCGATTTTGGTTAGATTTCGAGTTGTTTTGATCTTCATATGCTTTGAAATTTTAATATGTTGAAGTATATGATTTATCAAATTTATGGTGATTTTTTGGGGATTTTCCTTATTGATTTATTAAGGTAATTAAATTATTTAAGCCTAAGGATGAATTGCAAAATTGCCTTTGAATTACTCAATTCGTAGGGAAGGCTTCAATTCAAAATTTTAATTGGAGAATAAGAATAGTGTTTTAAGAAAAATGTTAACTTCTGTATACTTTTTACTATTTGGAAGTACAGGAGAAGGCTCCTCATCCAAGCAAAATTAGACAAGCAAGATAAAACATCACTTCAGTAGGCCCAGTTTAGCCTTCGACTCCAACAAGCCCGCTTTTACCCTTTTGAAGAAGCTAAAAGGTATCTTTTTTCTAAGAGTGAAGGTAAACAGTTACCCTCTGCCTAAGTCAAAAGGTTGGTACAGTGTCGAAGGGAAGAGGGGCAAAGGGATGGGGAGGTTGCTTCCTTTGCTTTCAAATAGAAACATAATTGCTTTCGAATAAGTTAAAGGGGGATCCTTTGACTCTATCATTTTATAAAAGACTAAAAAAATTATATATTTAAGAAGGGGTTTCAATGGGGATCTTTGAAAGTTTAAACCTTCAAGAAAATGGTTTTAAAATGTTTTCTAAAAATTTCTAAAAAGGTGTTTTAATCCTTTCGACCAAGCCGAAGGGATGCCTTTGACAAAGACGAAGGGAGAGAAGGGAAGAAGAAGGGGTTACTTCTGAACCTCCTATTGATTATAAAGTAAAAGTTTTAATGCCTTCAATAAATTCGAAGGGTAAACCTTCCGACAAGGTCGGAAATATACTTTCGAAGGGTTGGTTCCAACACCAACATTTCATTTTCTTTGAATAGTTTCAAAAGGTTTGATTTCGAAAGGTTTTGGTTTCGAAAGATTTGATTTCGAAAGGTTATTAAAGGGGGAAGGATACCCCGGGGTTTTGATAAAGTAGAAAGGTAGATCCTTTCGACTAGGTCAAAAAGAAACCTTCCGACAATGTCGAAAGGTATGGCCTTTTCAATAGGTAGTAAGGTATAGATTTGTGATGCTTTCAAAAGGAAGCTTCCAAAAGGGCTAACTTCGAAGGGTTATTTGCTTTCGAACGGGACTTCATTCGAAGGGTTGTAAAGGATTGTTTCTAGCTAATCTTGAGTAAAGTTTTGCTAATTCGAAGGAGCTACTTCGAAGGTTTATAGCATAAAATACTTATCTTTGTTTGGATATGTAAAGCGGATCCTTATTTAAATTGAATGTTATAAAACCTGAGGGACACCGAGGTGTGTTTAATGTTTCGATACATAGTTTGGGGTTACAAAAAGAAATATGATTTCGAAAATAGACAATTGGGCTATCAATATGTTTTTATTTAATTTAACCTAATTGGGGCTACCAATGGGAATAGATTAAACAGGTGGTATACCTAGGGAAAATAATTAATCATGGGGATCATGAATTTTTATAAGTAATCATGTGGATCATGATATTTTAATTGGCCAAGTGATGGGTTCTTGGTTAACCTAGTAATACCATGGAATGTGCAGTGGATAGCCCACATCAAATTTTTAAAGAAAATGTTTTGCCAGAGGTGGTTAGCCTCAGAATTTGGCACCCAAGGGTTCATAGTTATCCTAGGAAAACTATAGAGTGTGCGGTGGATAGCCCACACCAATTTTTATAAAACAACGTAGGATGGATAATTTGCATTTATTTTGATAAATTTAGGATGAATAGTCCTATTAAAGTTTTGACGGATGGTCATTTTTAAAGATTTAGAGGAGAACTCTAGTAAATTGATTTTAAATGGGAAATAGAATAAATTACTTTTAGATAGGATATCTAATAAATGGGTGGATGGGATATCAAATATATATGACTTATGGCTTTATTTCGTATTATGTTAAGACTAATAATTTCTGGTGCAGAGGCATAGTAAATGATTTGCATGTTTTGTTTTGGATTCTAGTGAGGGGAAAACCCGTTCCGCTATGCGGCGTGGTCTCACTAGCAATCTATTTATGATAAGGGATGAAAAGGGATTATTCATACCAGACTTACTATCTGGCTCGAAGTCTGTGTTTCTCCTCAAACTCTCGAGTACTCAAAAATTAATTTGAGTAGTCTAAGAGTGGGAAACTTTCAGGTTTCTGGACGAATAAGCTTCCGAAGATGTGCAGGAGGCAGTGTTAGCTATATAGGAGCTATTTTGTGTTTTCCGCTGTGATGTACTAGGAATTGTAAAGTTCATATTTATTAGTTCTTTAATCATCGTAAGGGGACATCTTCATGTCGCTCTTATCATATTGTGTACAGGTATATGTGATCTGAATATGGTTAGCATCTGGGATTATGTAATTAAATCAAAAATTGTGATTTGCTTTAAATGAAAATTTTATTTATTGGAAGTTGAAAATTTTCATATTCTTCTGTTTCAATGTATCAATATTAACTATGCCACATTCGGTCGCCAAAAAATAACAACTACGGATCACTACAGCATCGGTTAGTTTGGGCCTTAAAAGGCGTAATGTCTCAAATCTTCCCTTTAATGATGTTTATAATTAATAAATCATTTTTAAATAATGAGACTAAATTATTTATTGATTAATTTAATTAATTATATTTAAACATTACTGATTAATTAAATTAATGATGTTTCAAAGGTAATTTACCCTCTTCAATTCAAGGTATTTGTAGTTAATTTATCACCTTAATTAATGAAGTTTCAAAGTGAATTATCAAAGTAACAAGGATGTTTTTACTTTTTTATTCATTTTAAAAAATGATAATAAACTATTTATTTATTTAATTAATTATAATTCACGTTTATTAGTTAATTAAATTAATGATGTTTAAAGGTGATTAACTTCTTTTCAATTAAGGGCTATTGAAGTCAATCAATCAACTGAATTAATGAAGTTTTAAATTTAATTAATCAATGTAATAATGATGTTTTAAGTTATTAAATCCTTTTTATAATGATGTTTTAAAGTTAGTAAACTCTTTTAACAAAGTGTTTTAAAGCTAATACTTGTAATGTTAAGCTAAGCGTGAATTCGGTTTTAAAAGTAAACGTTTGATTCGATTATGGAAGTGAATTGAGTTCTATAAAGTGATATCACTTGTATGGAAATGATTTATTTGTGTACTTAACGCTAAATGTCGATGAGGCAAACTTATCCCTATTTTGAAAGTTAAGAATGGTCGGGATATGATGTTGAGGCAACACTACCTTGACTTGTCCAACATTATTGTTAACCAAGGAATTGTACAAGTTTGAAATCGACGAGTGGTGATGGGTATATAAGACTAAATTTCCATATGTGGTCATTTCGTATCCTTGATAGTTGGTATCTCGGCTACCGGTTACTTCAGCTTCTTGGTTTTTGTCATTTTAGGATGATTTGTTGCTCTTTTGAACTTTGTTATCCTTTATCGGCGAATAACTGAACCCAAAGCACAAAAGGACGTCCAGCTATGTGGTATTGCTCTCATTAGGATATTTTCACATCTCATCTAGAACAGATTCGTTTGTGCATTTAGATGAGAAATATACGGATACTCGGTAAAGTTTGGTTGGGTCCGGTTGGTACATTTTCGAGAAGTGTCACGGAGTATAGGAAATTCTTAGAAGTATATTACTAGAGGTATACTTCAAGGGTGGTGCACCTTCCTAGTCATTGTTGAAAATTTACCTTTACTTATTTGATTCGAACCTTCAAATTGTTTTTCTATAATTGCGAAAGGAAGAGTCAACCACTCTTCACGATGTTTAATTATAGGTTTTGTCCATTCTATCAAGTTTGGACTGTTATCTTGTTTTATTCATTCTGTCAAGTTTGGATTTGTTCAGACTATTTCTATTCTTTCAATTCTGAATCTTTATACTATCTTTGCCCACCATTTATGTTTAGATTTGTTTATTTTCCATTCTTATGTTTGGTTGTTGTTAATGTGGGAGGAAACCTGTTCCGCAGTAGCAGCATGGTCCCACATATTATTGTTAAATACATTCCATTTTGTTTTAGAGTTTTACTTATACCAGACATATTGTCTGACCCAAGTTGTTTATTTTTCCTAAACTCTCGGGTGCTCAGTTATATTTTATAGTCCGAGAATTGCAGGTTTCTCTTTGGACATCTTTGAAGATGGTGATCAAGCAGGCAGCTCCATAGTATCTAGTTATTTATCCACTGTCTGATTATGTTGGTGTATGTGGTATCTGAAAAATCTAAAGTCGGAATGTATAGCTGCAAATTTGTTAGCTCTAGTACGTTTGTTTAACTCTGATAGCTCCATGTAGGGAGTAACCTTTTGTACTATATCATTTTGTATTATATGTACCAGTCCATTGTGAGGATTTTCTATTATGTCTTGTTCTGTTCTTTATTTTACCCCATGACAACTTATCTTTCGGACGCTTGGGCAATGGCACATGAATACTATGGATGTATTAAGTGTCGTTTCTAGGAGTCAGAAAGGTGGGTCATCACAACATATCTAATCTCGGTCTCTCTGAACCATTAATCGATAGTTTTAGAAACCGGCTAAGATTTAAATAGTCAGTTATTAAACTACGAAATAAATAAACAATCAATTCCAAAGATTTAATTTCACATATGGAAAATCAAGCATGATTTTGCAAATAAGTCGCCACACGGCTTCTTTAATTAATCCATTCATTAATTAAAAATCACTTTGTAAACACTTGTTTTAAAATACCCTTTACAAAAACATACATAAAATATACTACTCATTCATTTTCGTTTACTCTTTAAATGCTTGGAAAAATATCAATATACTTATTTCAACGGCATAAGTATATTCACAAAACAATACACTTTCAATACTTAGAAATTGTATTCATAGACTTATTTCAATGGTATAAATATATTCTCAAATCTTAAGGAAGATTTTTTTATTTTTCCAAACCATGTTAAGCTGGGTCAAAAGACTAACTTTTAAAACATTATTTACTATGAACCCAAACCACTTTCTTTTTTGATGTAAGCAAATGGATTGCATGTAAATTAGACCAAATATACTTACTACCACTTTTCGATTTCAAACTTGTACTTTCCTCCAATTAACAATATAGTCAGACATGTTAGAGAACTATCCTTACCACGACATACATTCTTAATTCTCAGGATAAGAATGAGTTTCCCTATCTTAGATTTTCGTGTTAAGTATGAAAAGAACACTTTTCATACCACTATAATTTATATAGATCATTTGACGAAGTCAAATCTCATTTCCTATTATAGAATTCCTTTTTATAAATATCTTTTATATTTACAACTTCATTTATAAATCTCCTTTCTATTTATAAAAATCCCTTCATAAATCTCCAAAATTATTTATAAAACTCATTTTTTAAATCTCTATTATATTTGTAAAACTTCTTTTGTAAATTTACTGATTTAAATCTCACATACTTATCACAAATCTTCGACTTCAAGATAGGACTAAATACTTTTCCATAAAACGATCATTCCATGTATCATAATAAATTTACAAATATAATTTATTTTTCATCAAAATGATATTAATTTTATTTTTATTAGATATCATTATAAATCTATTCTTTTAGTTATAAAATACCATTACAAATCTATTCTTCGTATACAACATTTTATATAAATTGTTTCACAAATATTTATTCCAAAATATTTCTATTTCTTTAAAAAATCACTTTATTATAATAAATAAATTTCCCTTTCTCAAAATAAACATTATATTAATTTTTTGAATAACAAATTTCCCAAAACAATTTTAAACCATTTCCATACATGTTAGAAAAGACTAACAAAAAGGTTGAAGTAAAACAATGAAGTTCAAAACCCATTTCTAAATAAATGCCATAGAATTTCCCAAAAATAGTATTTAAAATCATTCTCCAAATCAAAATCATTTTTTAAATCAAAATAGCAATAAATAATATTTTAAAATGCTATGATGAGGCCTAAAGATGCCACAACACTTAACAAGTGCTTTCATAGATCTATGACTAAAAGAATTAAACTTTTAACACATACAAATGTCACATCCAATGTGGCAAAACTATCAGACTTTGACATTCAATAATTTATACAATAAGTATATATATGAAATTAACATCAATGGTGACGAGGAATCCGAATTGTAGGATCGATTTCACCCTAGAGGGGGGTGAATAAGTTGATACTAATAATTATAAAAATTCAATTCGAAAATATATAAAATAATTGCAGCACTGATAATAGCAGAATAATGGCAGCACAGATAATAACAGAATATTAAAAGCAGAAATAGAACACAGATTTATCTAGCTTCGGCAAAACCTTACATATATGCTGCCCCCAAGGTTTCTACTAAAAATTAAGTAGTCGGACGGCTACACACGTAAACTCACGACACCCGCTATCGACTAACCTAACTCTACGCTCAAAACCCTACCACAAATCAACCACTGAGTTGTGAATTCTCGAACTACACCACCGCAGTTCGTCCCTTAGTCACACGACTAGAATTTTACAAAGGTTTGAAAGTAAATTACAAATAAAAGCAATTTGATAAAACTAGAAACCCTAATTTGTAATTAAAATCCTAAAAGTAATTAAAGATGTCCGCCCAAATAAGTAAGGTGGTAAAAAATATCCCCTTCTCCTTTTTTTTATCGGCCCGTATCCTTTGCTTTGTGAACAATGGTTGCCTCGTCCTGTTTCCCTCTTTCAAAAATTAAGGCTTCGTGGTTTTCTTTAAAGTCACCGCTTGGTTGTTAATCGATCTACTATCGAACCTCAATTCAGTTTGATGCTTCTTCGATCTTTGTTCTTTACTTAGCTTCGCCTGCTTTGAATTGTTGCGAGTTCGATTTGAATAAATCTGGTACGTGATTTCCTTTGTGACTTTCGTTGATATGGTTGAACCCGATGATCTTAATGCCGATGGTGTTGACAGTATTTATAGGGTTTAATTCCCTAAATTTTCGATCAAATGAATTCGTCTAATAATTTTTTCTACCGTTCGATTTTACTTGTGTGCATACAATTTGACTAGACAAGTTCAAATTCGTATATTTTCTCATGTGCTTGCTTGGTCACCACGGCTTGCATTTGCTTTGAATTTTGTTCCGTTCTTTTCTCTGTTGAATTCAATCACTTTGAAATTGTGATAATCTGGATTATTTCGATCTTTTATTATCACCTTAGCCACCAAGACTCTGACTTTGGTAGTTAAAATTGTGATAATCTTTTGACTTCGACTTGTTCAATTTGAAGTTCGCTGCAACATTGTTTTGACCCACGGTTTTACTGTTCCATTTATTTACCGACAAATTTCGAATTTTTTATTACTACAACTGGTATTACAGTCCTATTAATTACTATATATATGTATACATGTTGTTTCACACATGTATATATGTATGTTGGCTTGTGCCTGAATCTGACCATGCCATTTAAAAAATTGGATGCTTTGATTTGTGCACTTATTATTTGAACTGTTTGTTTGTGTTACTTCATTGAGTCTGATTGCACTTTGAAAGCTGGACTTCATATGTATATGTCTGATGTCAGGTGGAGCTGTTCATGTTACATGTTTTTGTTCATTGGTCTACATTGCTTCATCGATACACACACACACACATATATATATATGCATATATATGCATATATGTATATATGTGTTTTTGCACTGTTAATTTGTATTGCTCTAACAAATTTCTTAAACTTATACATGTCTGGTTTTGTTTGAAGCTTCATGCAGTCACAACTGTTGACATGTGCATTTTGACTAATCTTCTGATTTCGGCACTTATGGTCTTATCATTTGGTTACGTCTGATTGTTGTGTATGTAGTCTGGTTTACCTGTACACATTGTTGTTGCTTGATGGACTCTGGTAGTTGCAATATCATGTGGTCTTGTAGTCTTTGGTGCATGTGTGCTGGTTCATGTATACTTTGTGGAGTCTAGTCTGGTTGCATATAGTTGGGTTCATTTTGAAGCTAACATGTCTGAGGCTTTTTGCATTTATGCATGTTGTCATGTCTGTATGCATTTCTGTGCAGTTGAGGTTTGACTGCATTTTATGTATATAGCCTATTGCTCTTTTGAATTCTGGTCATTTCAATTTGTATACATAATTTTTATATATATATATATATCTGCGTGTGTGTGTATTCATTTAGTCCTTTTTAGAACTGAGTTGGTCTGTGCAGTCAAGTAGTTTGCTTGCATATTGAACTGCATCCATTATTTTGCACTTGACCATTTGTATCTGGTCAATATTCTGTTTCATTTGTATTCCTTGACCATCATATGTACTTGTTTTCATGTTGCTTCTGGTTTGCTTGCCTTTGAGCTCATCTGGTTGTGTATATTTGGATCACTTTGAACATATGATCTGGTTTAGTTTAACATGCTCATCCATGTTTTTGTTTTGTACTGAGTTGTTCAGAAGCTAGTTTGCATTTGCTTCCATGTTGCCAGATCTGCACTTTGTTGTCTTCATTTTGCCTTGCTCATTGATCTGGTTGAAATTCGTGGCCTTGGTTTCTTTGTAATCTAGTATAGGTTGAGTTGCATCCCTGATGATCTTCATGTTTAGTTGTTTTGCACTTTTGTTTCACTAGCTTGAGTTTTAGTTCATTAATGATGCTCTAATTGAAGTTGTTTCATGACTCTATTGTCGAGTCTATTCTCATGTGTACACATTTCATCTGGATTTGTTTTTCGTATTGCACCTGAGTTGAATCCAACTTATAGCTCGGGTTTGACCTTGTGCTCACATGTCCATGTAGTTTATCAAGTGTATATCGGTGTGCATGGTCTTGTGGCATGTACAGTGATACACTGTGCATGTCACAAGCTTTTCGTGTATGATGAGTTTAGAATGTGATGACGAACAACCCAAATAACCGAGGCAAATAATATTTTCAAAAACACATTTTATTTTACAATGTAAAAATATTTCTCTTTTAATTTTACTGCGTCAGTGTTTATTTTGCAGATAACTCAAATGCTGGATTCAATCTGGAATAGAATTGAAGATAAATACGAGTGAATGAGTGATATGTAGTAAGGTGCAGATTTAAATTGAAAACTGTGATATAATCAAAATTGTAATGTAATTGAAAAATGTGTATATATAATGAGAGCTCAAATTTAAACTATTTAAAATTGTAATAAAATATTTGTTTGAATAAAATATCTGTTTGAATTTAAGTTCTGTGTTATTTATTTTATTCAGCAAATATTTAGCTAATTATGTGAAAATAAAATAGTACAATAACAAATACATTTAAATGAATATGTATATATATATATATATATGTTTATTATCATCAAACAAAATCATATACTAGCATATTCAACATGGATCACTCTACAAAATTCCATGTATTATATGTATGTCATTTGTTTTACAAAACGGAAAATCAACTAACCAAAAAAATAAATCATTCAAGCATGCAATCAATAAAAAAATTATTTTTATCTAAAATATATCATATATATTCATCCAATTGTGAGATAACTCATCAAAATTCCAGTTGATGCTAAAGCAACCAGCTCGATCTAAAATCAAACGGCGTTCGGTTTTAACCCAAAATTCAACTTGTTCCAAACTTGGCAAAATCAACTCCAGTGCGTAGATAACGCTCCTATGAGTGTTGCGTCTCGATTGGACCTTATATGAAGAATTTATTGATTTGATAAGATTTTGGATTTAAAATATCCGTTAATTGCTTAATTAACTTCATTAACTTAATTACGTACTCTAATCACCTCTTCCCCAAAACCCCTTTGCCTATAATGTGCATGAACCATCATCGACTCCCTCTCTCCTCCTATCTCTCTCTCTCTCTACGCTGGACGAAATCACGAGCTGTTGCCTCCTATGTGCTCCTCTTCATGAGTTCTTCACATCCCCCCATCTTGTCGAGCTTGGTTCGATCAAAGTAAATCGCGACCTGCTCCTTCTTCCCTACAACATCAAAATGTCATGTCATCCCAAGGTCGTCGCACCACCTCATTTGACCACCACCCATGCTCCTTTACACAACAAACACAACTGTACACTTCAATTTTCTTAACATCGCCTCTAGCTCCTTCACAGTCAAACATTAGTCTTGCCTACCCATTGTCGAATGTGTCCAAGCACCACCGCACCCTATCACGTCACCATGGGTTCAATCCCCATCTCGCTACGAGTTCAGCAGATCTAGTGTTGTGATTTATCAAGGCCTCAAGCTTCAGATTTTGTTTTTTGAATAGGAGGCCACTTTAGTGTGTACTAGAAGAGGGAAAATGAAAAGAAAATAAGGGAAAGTGAAAATGAAAAATAGTGTTATATGTGATGATGCTTAATTTATAATTTTCGGCACTTTGCTACATAACATTTTGTTTACATACAAATCACGAACGACAAAAATAAAAATATGATCATGTAAAACTATGTGGCATGATCCCAAAACAACAATAAAATACATTGGTTGCCTTATTCTATGAAATTTCAAAAATATCAACGTTTGTCGCAAAATACGTCAAAAAATAATTTAAATATTTTTAAAATTAAAAATTATGGAAAAAACATATAAATTCATTTACAAATACGTCGTTAAAAATCGAGTTATTTTATTAACAATTGAATTTTGTTGGCCCAAAAAATGGACCAACACCCTGGTTTGAATTTGAAAGCACCAGCCCTTTTCTGACAAAGCAATATCACAGATAATGGATATAGAAAAAGAACAGTAAAAGAAAGAACAAAGATAATTTTTATAGTGGTTGGGCTGTTAATGAAGCCTACGTCCACTTTATAGTTTTATTAAAGACTGATTGCTGTTACAGGAGATGTTTGATTACAAAGCTTTGATTATCTTTTACCAGATTTAATCCCCTGAGTTGGAATCCATTAGAGAATCACAGTGAATTCGTTTTGAGATTGTTGTGAGGAAGGCAGAGAGTGAAGAATAATTACAGCAGAGTATCAGCAACCAATCCGGAGAAGATCATGTTTATGTTGTAGGTAGAATGGTATTTATATGGGTCGGAGAGCTTCTTATCTATGATACGTCTTCATCAGCTAGTAGGTACGTAGGAAACGACCCAAGGAGAGTTTGGCTTGCAAAACAAGGAAGAACCATGGGTCGCTGGTGACCTATGGCCTATGGGTCGCTAGCGACCCATAGACTTGGCTCGTTTGCGAACCAATGCCTTGGCCTCTTTCATAGTATTCTTTGGCTAGTTTGTTTGAAGGTTTGTGGAGAGGTATGGGTCGCTAATGATCTAAGAACTTAGGATTTTTCTGGAGTACGGAATTGGAGAGTTTTGATAGTCTTCTATCTTAGTTACTTCGTTTTGATGGCAGTTCACTTGCTGTTTGCGCTCAGCTGCAGATTGGACTGAAAGAATGCCGATCTCCCAGCTTTGTCGATCCCAGTCTTAGCCATATAGCTTAGCCCTTGTTGTACCCTCGTCTTAGTTTTTCTGGTTAAGTTTTGAACCATCATGCATACATAAGGTTGTGTTGTTTCCTATTGGTTCCTGCTAGGTCAAAAATTTGGACAACATTTGCCCCCTAGAGTACATCTTCGTTGTAAACAAGGCGTGCTTTGGAAGTTATCGTTCTCAATATCTATCTACGGTTTCCAAGTGATTACATTAGAGCTTTACAAATACGTTATCCCAACGTTGTTGGTCACCTTTCTGTGGTTCTGACTACTATTATTTGTTATGACGGATCAAATTTCTTCCTGTGATTCCCCGTTACGCCTCAGAATAGGATTAGGAAATCGAGTTCAAGAAGAATAGGTGAAGTCTCTTTTTCTCTTTCTCTCTTCCTTTTTTTGGGTCGCTGGCGATCCATGTGGGATGGGTCGCTAGCAGCCTAGCTGCATAAGGAAATTTCAACTTTATAAACTTAGGTCGAGTCGCTGGCAATCCATTATGGGTCGCATGCGACCCTATTACTTAGCAAAATTTTTGGTTTTTTACTTGCCTTATTTATATACTCGAGCTGACCAATTCGCTCATTCGACCGGCGGTGAAGCTATGTTTTGTCTCGAATGATTGTATGTTGTTCTGGAGCAAAGTTTTTCTCTTGGTCTTTAACTTCTTCTTTTCAAGAATTTGGTTAAGCCCGTCAATATTTTTGAATTCCAATGCGATGATTTACTCCAAAATCGGATATAGCGGATGATTTAATCGTATCGCTCTTTCAATTTCTTTATTCTAGTGATCCTGAAAAGAAAAGCTTCCCGTGTCGCTTCGAAACAGCAGCTCCGTTATCGATCATTGATCGGTAATAGGTGACTATGGAAGAAATAATTTCAAAGAACGATATGGATTGTTTTTCAAATATAAGCAATCTATCTACACTAGATTGTTTATTTGCAGTATTCAGGAAACTGGATTCTTCCTATGTAGATAACACACTACATCTGCCCCGGTCAACGCTTAGAACCCGACTGGTCAACATACGCCGACTTCCCTTGGATTTCGAGTGTTGGTTATACGAGGATATTATTTAAAGTAAAAGATACTTAACGGGGTTGAATGCCTAGTTTTTTTGTTGAAAATGACTTTTCGGTCATCCACTCTTTAGTCTGGCGGAGGTATTCCCACTCCTCCAGAAGCTAGGTCCTTCGCAACTTGGGCTTCTCTTATTATCCCTATCATATTAGAATGATCGGTTATAGTTAAATTACAAGGCACAATTGCTTTTGTAGAGTTGTATTTGAAGTTCGATCAAGCACAACTTCAATCTTTGAAAACTAGTGCATGAGTTATTCGATCGCGAATATCCTTCCTTTGTTATTTTTGGAATTCGATCTGCATGCTAGCTTCTATCTCAAGGGACTATTAGCTTAATTTCTCGGCTTCAAGAATTGCTTTTTGTTGAATTATGAGGTAGCTTGGTCTAGCTATTTCTATATCTAATCCATATATATGCTCAGTTGAGTTCGTTTCAACAAAGTATTGGTGTAAATGCCTTAGTCCATAGGGCTGATTACTTTGACCACCGAACCAACATGTTTTGGGAGACTAGGTCTCCTAAGCAATAAGTTCGATTGCCCCAGTTTGATTGACATGATAGCTCCTACCTTTGGGAGTTAGGGACTTTGTTGCTTGATCCCAAGATCCGAGTTTTGTAATGATGTCGGTATGTATTAGAAAGATGCGTTTCTGGTATCTTTTGCTAAAATCAATTTTTTCGACTCCGACGTTAAGATCTTGATCATGTTTTGGTTTCTATCTTCAAAAACTCATACACAGATGACTAAACTCTGTGGATTTTTCCTTGATGTTGTGAATCTTCGAATAACATGAGATGCCAGAAGGTATGGCTAAAGATTCAATCAAACTCTTGCTTCTATTTCTAAAAACTGATGTATCTGTAGTTTCATTTTAGGCTTCCTTCTAGCATCACCTAACTTTGGGTAATGGCATACTCTTGCCAGTTGGAACCAAATAATCTAGTCAGACCATAAGTAGGTCATCGATCCTTCTCGTCGTCGCCAGACTATGAGCGATAGTTTATTTTTGAACGTTAAATCCATCATTTCCTTTGTTGGCGATTTTGTTGCCAGAATGCTTTGTTTTTTGATACAGAACCATTATTTAACCAACCTCGTCGTTATTCATGTTTGGACTTTTGAAACATTTCTTTCGATCAAGTATCTGTGCTTCTAACTCTTCTTGAGGGACTAACCGTTTTGAATGCCCGTATTTGGGCGATTGTGGGAGATGGAAATTTATGGGGCGAATTGCTCAATTGCTCCGGTCTGGCTCTCAATCCCATTCTGGAATTGAGGAAAATCGAGGATTTTGTTTTTGAATTTCCATGATTGATCTCACTTGTCCTCGACCATGCATGCTCTTCTTGGTTGCTGACGTTGTCATGGAAATTTTGTTCATATGTCAACTCCTATCTTTGAGAATTGATAACCTAGCTACTCGGTTCCAAGCAACATTTCCTCGAGGCGGCCTATCTTTTGGCTGTGTCTGAATTATTTCTAAGTTGAATTTAGGAAATTCGGTTGTGCACCAGCTTTCATCTCTAGAAATTAGTGCACGAGCAATTCAATCCTGGGATTTCCTTTTGACACTACTTTATTCCTACGCAGTGGCTGATTCCTGTAATGCAAGGTTGAACCATACGACTGACCTATGAAAGGATATGTCTTTCGGTCGTTGCCTATCAGTGGGCAATAGTAGTTTTTTAAAGAGAAGGTAGAAAATCAGTTGAGGACCAACTTCTATCTCTGGCAGCTAGTGCGTCGATGGTTCACCACGATGAGTGTTTCTCATCAACCCTGTAGATTAAAGTTTTCCTGGCATTGCCGTGGCAATACCGATACTTAATGAGTAGAATGTTTCTCGGAGTTACCAGGGCAACACCAGTACTTATGAAATAGAAAGTTTCCTAGCATTGTCGGGGGAACACTGATACTTAGGAAATAGAAAATTTTCCCGATGTTGTTAGGGCAACACCAGTACTTAAAAGATAAAAGAAGGCCTTGGCGTTGCCGAGCAACACCTACACTCAGGAGTTTGGGATCGATTTTCCCTGTCGATTCAGCCGTACTTTTAGACCAGTTGGGTACTACTTTCGGTCTTCGAAAACCAGCACTTCGATGATTGGGTTGTAGAAATATTTTTAGTGCTGCCTATCTTCAGGCAGTGTTAAAGTCACACTGTTTATAAGCGTCAAGTATTACCCTAGGAGATGCAAGGCTGTTGCTTAACCAATTCCATAGTTATTCTTATTCACAAAAAATCAAACTTTCTCCCATCAGTTTTTGTTATGATCTGGCGGTTATCTATGGAACCCTTTATTTCTGGGAGGGACCCTTCATTTCTAGGAGTCAACTCTAGGTTCTTATAGAGAATTTGAAATTATAGAGTAACTCATCACATTATCCCTGGTATGACCGCGTTCATTCCTATACTGATCATGCACCAGTAGGGTTAGGTAGTGATTGTCTTGAATCCATGACACTTAACCCTGCTTGTTTTAGGCCATACGCATTATGCTGGAATAATAGCTTTGTTGTGGATATCAATCTTACTTGTTGGTTCCAATCTTCGGGAATCAATTATTTAGCTACTCGATTTTGAGCATTCTCCCTTGTGGTTGTCTATCTACGGATAACAGTTGGTTTTTTGCAAGTTAGGGTTTGAGACCTCATTAGAGCACCTGCTTCTGTCTTTGGAAGCTGGTGCATTGATAGTTTGATTTTGGAAATGCCTTCCATCATCATCTATCTCTATACGATGAAAAGTTCCTCCCTTTATTGCAAGTTGGAGCGATCTTTTATCCTGGCCAAGTGTTAATGTGTTATGTGCTCCTCACTCCACAGGGATGATTATTCTGCACAATTGATGTGAGACTTGATGTTCTTAGCCACTCCATGGATGCCTCCAGTCAAAGGTACACCGCTGCTCCTAACTCTGGAAACTCGTGACTTGGGTGTCTTGAATTTCGACATTTTATACATTAACTTTGATCAAAGGTCAGAATCCTTTGCCGACTTCTTGGTTTGTAAGCTTTGCAGCACTACCAAAGCGATGTTGATTCTTTTGGGTAGTGGGAGTTGATCTTTGTTAATGCTATAATAAACAAGTTTTCCGGTGTCGTCGGGACAACAACGGTACTTAGAATATTTTAATGGTTCATCGATGATGCCAAAGTACCATCAAGTAGTGTTTGCATGGCTTATCAGATGCATGGAATTTAGGATCGATATGTCCCGTTGATCCGATACGGTTTGGAACTTCTCGACATTGCCAATCTTTAGGTAACATGAGAAGTTCATGCTTCAAGAGCATGGTTCCACTGCTCAAGAAGTGATGCGTGAGGGTTTGGGCCTTCCTGATGTTGCTAGAGCAACACCAGTTCTCAAAAGGCTGGGATTGAGATTTCCTATTGATGTGCCAGCTTCCTCGGTGCCTGGACCTGCTGTTGTTTCCATAGCCTCCATGCTCGTTTCTGTTCCTGTTCCTGTTTCCATGTCCGTATCTGGCTCACAGCCGGGGTTGAAGTCCGAAAAGATAGCTGTGCTTCATGGCTTGGATGACCCTTCTATGTCTTTGGAGGGTGACGTAACAACGGCAGAAGTTAAGGAGCAGGAAGTTCAAATGGAGTAGCCTCGTAGACTCGACATGAATTGGTCGCTATCAAGAAAGAGAAGGTTGAAGCGATCAAAGCCTCGATGAGCTCTTGGAACTCAAGGAGGTGCAAAGCAAAGGGAGAATCTTCTAAGAAGGCGGCGGAGCAAGAGGAGGACGTTTCCACCGAGGAGTTTGTTGATATTACCGACGGTGACACCACTCTCGAGACGAGGCCGAAACTGCAAACAAAGGGTGGAAAGGGGAGCGATGGAAGGAAGCGCTGATGAGCTTGTGTGGAGACTGATCTGATTTTGGTTCTTTTTGAGTCATTTTGTTCAAGTGCAGAGTCTACACTTAGTGTTCTTATCATGGAGTCTGTATTTTCTTTTTGTTGGCCGGTATTGTGTGGGTACAGCCCCCACGTGTTACCATGTGTAAAGGAAATTATAAGCAATACATTGATATTTTGACTGTACTCTTATCTGTTTTTTTATACGCGTTCTGTGCACTTGTGCTTGTTTTGTTTACACTTATCCAATTTTGTGATTGCCGCTAAAAATTTATTTGGAGAAATGATTATTTGTTTGGATTAATAGAACTTGTGAACTTATTGTTTTCAATCATTTTTATTTAAGCACTGGTGCATGCCCCCCAGTTCGCAGGTATGTTTACTTCAAATGACTGGTGACTTATAGTTTAGATAATTTGCAAATTAGACTTGAAATTTGGCTAAGTCATAGCTTGATTTCCTTCTTTCGGAAGTTTTGCAACTTTAGCATGTAATCCAAATTTTTTGTGATAGTCTGGTAAGTATGCAATATATGTGTGTTTGAGAGGAGCATGTTGCATGGGTTAACTAAGGGCAGTTTTAATTATTGAATGTTGTCAGTTGAAGCTTTTCTGTTGGTTTGTAGTAATTTTTAAGTCATTAACTTCTGCTTTCTGTTGGTTTGTAGTACTCCGCTTTTGTTGGAGTTGTGCTGATCATTCCCAGTCATAGAAGTAATTGGTATTGGTCATGAGATGTGCGGTATTTGGGATTGACATGGCCCGTCCATCCGGTTCTGATGCTCCTTAGCGCTATCTATCTTCAGGTAATGTGAAGAGTTTGTGCTTCAGGGGCGTGGTTTTTCGACGATGTTCTTCGGGCAGTGTCGAGGAGTCTATGTTTTGAAAGCTAGTGCACAGCTTATTAGATGCATGGCTTTTGGTACTCCCCGGCGTTGCCTATAATCGGGCAACACGAGGAACAAATGTTTGGCGCAGCATATGAAATGCAAGGCTTTTCATGCTCCTCGGTGTTGCCTATCTTGGGGCAATGTGAGGAGCATGTGTTGTGAAATTTAATGCACGGCTTATGGACTGCGTGGATTTCTGTACTCCTCAGCGTTGCTTATCTTCAGGCAATGTGAGGAGTGTAATTTTTAAGAGTTATTACGCGGCTTATGGAGTGCGTGGCTTTCATACTCCTCGGTGTTGCCTATCTTTGGACAACGTGAGGAGTTGGTATTTTGAAATTTAGTGTGCAGCTTATGCAGTGTGCTGCTTTTTGTACTCCTCAGTGTTGCCTATCTTTGGGCAATGTGAGGTGTGCAGTTTTTAAGAGCTAATGCGTGGCTTATGGAGTGCGCGGCTTTCATACTCCTCGGTGTTGCCTACCTTTGGGCAACGTGAGGAGTTAGTATTTAGAAATTTAATGCACGACTTATGAGTGTGCGGCTTTTTGTACTCCTTAGTGTTGCCTATCTTTGAGAAACATGAGGGTGCAATTTTTAAGAGTTAGCGCACAGCTTATGGAGTGCGCGGCTTTCATACTCCTCGGTGTTACCAGTCTTTGGGCAACATGAGGAGTTGGTATTTTGAAATTTAGCGCGCAACTTATGGAGTGCACGGCTTTTTTTACTCCTCAGTGTTGCCTATCTTTGGGCAATATGAGGTGTGCAATTTTTAAGAGTTAGTGCGCGGCTTATGGAGTGCGCGACTTTCATACTCCTCGGTGCTGCCTATCTTTGGGCAACGTGAGGAGTTGGTATTTTGAAATTTAGTGCATGGCTTATAAAGTGCGTGGCTTTTTGTACTCCACGATATTTCCTATCTTCGGGCAACATGGAGAGTTTTTGTACTAGCCTTCCCAATGCTTCCGGAGCAACGCCGGTTCTTAAAAGGAAAAGATCGAGTTCCGCCGATCCAACGGTTTGAGTTGATTTGACCCCGTCGACTTAGCATGCTGCTTACATAAACACGGTTTTAATAGTTCAAGAAGCTAAATAGTTTTTTGTTGGGATAACCATGGTTTGGATGATCCTTTCGTGTTTTTGGAAGATGTGCACGTCCAAATAGATCATATTGCCATAATGGATAGATCTATAGCTGACTGCATGAAGATGCATTGAAGAAAGAGCTTATGGGAGTATAGGGCATGACTCTTATCTCTTGGTCCAAACTGCCTTCAAAGAATGGGTCTTTGTCTGGCATACGATCTAAGAGGAAGAGGAAATGATCACCAAGAGCTATAATGTAGTGGTTGGCAATAAGTGGGCAGGTATTATGATAATATTTCGCTTGTTGCACTAGCCAAGTCATTAAGTCCGTTGTTGTCCGTATGCTATAATTTTTGATCAATCATAACAAAACTGTGGTATGATTAGTCTCGACCTTTCTTATGGCTATTCAAGTGTGTGCGGTGCAACCCATGCCACAGGGCTATTGGCGCACTTGAACTATAGCCATTGTCTCTCCACAACTTGTTATTGACCCCGGTCCAATGGGTGCGGTTCTCTCAGGTGCGGAATCTTCGCTTGATTTGAGTTGGCCTCTAATTGATCATAAGGTCAGTTTAGTTTTAGCTTAGTTTCTTTGAGAGACCGTGAAGCTTTGGAATTTAGCACTATTTGTCACATTGATCGTTGGAAGTGATTCCATTAATTTTGCGGAGTGACTGGTATGATTGTCGATTTGTGGCCCCGGAACATCACTTAGTTAACCTCAAGAGGCTTTGGATCAGATGACCGCTGGTCTTCTAGTTCACCTTCGCGGATATCAGTTGTACTTATATTTCGCTGATTTACCGTTTTGCCTCTATGATGCTTTAGTCCATGAAAGACTTCACGTTCGCAAAGGGTTTTTTGGATCAGATGACTGTTGATCTACCGGTTCGCCTTCACGATACTTTAGTTCGTGAAAGACCTTCATATTCGTAAAGGGTTTTTTGGATTTGATGACCGTTGATCTACCAGTTCACCTTCGTGTTCCTTTAGTTTGCAAAAGACCTTCACGTTCGCAAAGGGTTTTTTGGATCAGATGACCGCGGATCTACCAGTTTGCCTTCACGATGCTTAGTTCGTGAAGACCTTCGCAAAAGGTTTTTTGGATCAGATGACCGCTGATTGCACTTTAGTTCATGAATGACCTTCACATTCACAAAGGGTTTTTTGGATCAGATGAACACTAATCTACCGGTTTACCTTTACGGTGCTTTGGTTCGTAAAAGACCTTTGCATTCGCGAAGGTTTTTTATGATCGGATATCCGATGACCAGATAGCCTTGGAATGATAATTTATCAATTCCGATAGGAGTTTTGGGTCGTGTGTCCGATGGCTTGGAGGTCTTAAAGCAATGGTTCATCAACTTTAAGAGGAATTTTCTGGGTTTAGCTTGAGGGAACATAGTATCAGTTCCTGAAGGTTAAAGTGTTGGATCTTCTTGTTTGACTATACTTTGGACAAGACTTCTCATTGTCACCAGCAACGCCGGTTCTCAGAAGTGGGGTTGACATTACTCGTCGATGGCATAAAAGCATTTCTTTCGTTGTGCTATCTACAATGCCCCTAGTGTCCCGGTACGACTCGTTTGGAAAGGGAGAGTAGATAAGGATGGATGAGAAGGCATTGCTTTAGGTTGATGTCCCATTCTTTAGATGCTAGCTAGCTAGAGTTATATTTGATAATCATCTTTTCGTCTAATTTCATCAGTTAGCTGGGGCGCTTTTCTACTGGGTCTTAGTAGCCTTGCTTGAGCAAAAGTTCCCCGAGGTCCTGTAGCTTCTTTACCATTTGGTATGTTCTTTGGCACATTTCTAGGTTTGCCTTCTTCTAATCGCACTACTTCTAGTCTATAGAACCGGTTTGCCTTCCCATAGAATTCTTCCCCGGTAGCAGGCTGTTTCACCCTTTAATGATTACTAAGGGCCTTGCAGCAAACTGCATTTGTTTCCCTCGCTTCATCCATATGCTAGTCATAACTATAAAGAAGCAATTTCGAATCAGTTGTGCAGTTGTATAAAAGGCATAGTTTGCATGATAAACTTCTTTGGATATTCTGCATGTTAAGCGGCTTCGATGAATGGGTTTCGATTAGGGAAGATGCTCTAATCATTGTTAGATTGGTCCATTTTCAAGTTACTGTTGTTTATAATTCTTGAGAATGATATATGCATGATTGTTTTTGCTTAAATGATTAGAAATGCCGAGTGAATGGCGAATCACTTATAATGGGGTTATGGATCGGCGACAAACCCCAAAAATTTATAACTATGTGAGATCGGTCAAGGGTGATAAGGAAGGCCCTATAAGGTTTCATTCTACATTTTCAGGTATTTGGAGTTCGCATGTTCGAGTTATGGGCAAAAGAAGACGGATTGACATTGATGGATTGGTGGCATTTACTTGAAGTCCGACCCGAGAAATTTTTTCATTTTCTTGGAGTCAGCACATGATTCGCTTAGAGTCACAAAATTTGAAGTGTTGGGTTGGTGACAAACATCGCTTGGAGCCATTTGTCTGTTTTCTTTAAGAAAATCTTAGTTTTGCCTAAGTCTGATTTCGGGCAAGAATTTCCTAGGTTTGCATTGAGTCAAATGGGTGATTACCTGAGTTCGACTTCGAGTCAGGACTGAAGTGAGTTTTTCAACGACCATTGTGATGATTTTTTATGATTTTCGTCGACGGCCATTCGTGATTCAACGGTGGGAGCTCCATGGTAGAATGGAAGCTGGTCAGTCAGGAGTGGTCACAATATACCATGGGAGCTTGGCATTGTAATTGATCTCAATTTATATCATATCTTCTTGGTTCTCCTACCTTTAGGAGTACCGTTTGAATAGAAGTTCCTCGTCCATTTCTTAGCACTATGCTATGGCTTGGGTTTTAGAGCTTCTTCTAGCGTTTTGCACGTTGGCATTTTCATCCAATATGTCTTCCTAAAATTGTTTGTCGACTTCAGACCCAAAGAGAGTCATCGTTATATCCTTCCATGGGGTTTTGCCCCATAAGTTCGGATTTGTAGCCGGTGCTTTTGTAGTAAGTGGAATGTTAACATTTTCTTCCAACATGATTCTTGGAGCTCTGCCCATTGCTTCCTTTCGACTATATCCCCTTCGAACAACCCATAGCTTCTGGCGACCCATATGCAAAACCAATCGGCTAACTTTATGGATCACTAGCGATCCATAGCTTCTGGCGATCCATAATATGGGTCGGTGGCGATCCATATTATATGGATCGTTATCGATCCATGTACTTAACTGATTTCAGTACTTTGTCTTCTGGGGTGTCTATTGGATCATGATGCGAGAGAGTTGATTGACCCACGAGTGAACATCATGATAACTAACGATCCATAGGAGATGGACCACTATTGACTCATCCCCTTAGCATGTGTTTGCTTGATTTTTCTCCAATCCCTCTTGGCTGGTTCTTCTGTTCCCAACAACAAATCTTCTGAGCAGATTTTAAGGATCTAACTTTTGGACATATGGGATCCAACGTAGATAGCTAGATCTGAACCCTGTGTTGGAGTTCTTAGTGAAAGCACCAAAATTTTAACCCAAAAAATGGACCAACACCCTGGTTTGAATTTGAAAGCACCAGCCTGTTCTGATAGAGCATTATCACAAATAATGGATATATAAAAAGAACAGTAAAAGAAAGAACATGAAGAATTTTTATAGTGGTTCGGCTGTTAGTGAAGCATACGTCCACTTTATAGTTTTGTTTACAAGAGATGTTTGATTAAAAAGCTTTGATTATCTTTTGCTAGATTGAATCCCATGAGTTGGAATCCACTGGAGAATCACAGTGAATTCCTTTTGAAATTATTGTGAGTGAGGTAGAGAGTGAAGAATAATTCCAGTAGAGCTTCAGCAACCAGTCCGGAGAAATCCTGTTTAAGTTTTAAACCATCCTGCGTACGTGAGGTTGTGTTGTTTCCTATTGGTTCCTATTGGGTCAAAAACCCGGATAACAATTTTCTTATTATTTAACAAATTTGAATATTAAAATGAATTAAATATTCACATTCGACACATTACAAATTACATGATCGTTACATTCCCCTTAAAAGATCGTTATTGAAATTCCCAATGGAAAAAACGCCTCCAAACCCTTAGATTTTTAAAATCAATTACGTTACAGAAAAATCTAGAAGCATCTCCTTTGCACGGCTAAGTCCGAAAAAAATCTTAATATTAATACAAGCTCATATCCTGGACCTCCCATATTTAGGGACAATATAACAGCAATATATACTTATGATATACCTTATAAAGTGTGTATGACATATAGCAAAACACGCCCGTTAAGCATAAACATGTACCATTTGTTGAGCAATCAAACCCTACTCATGAAATCATAAGCGGTAAGCTAGACTTGCTTCTATTTACCTGTACAACACTTAAATAACCCAAAAGAAATTTAAACCCAACAACTGAAACCATACGACAAATCATCCATCTATAAGCGGATGTTAAATCATATATAGCAATCATCTTACATAAACATGGCATATCAAACCATGTAACTTTCATTCTAATGTAAGAAGCATACAACTACATAAAAGTTGTACAATGAACATATGTCATCTGTATGCAATATCAAATCCAATCACTTACTCGATTACATAAATTTCACTTCCACACTAGTATTGCTCACTCAACTTCCTTAGGGCGGACTTCAACTAGGTCCTTGATTAGAAACCTCAGTTTTCCTTGTATAGCTATATACTATGATAGAAACTTTAGAATCTTATCAAAAATCAATATTAAGTGTTCGCCGTTAAGAATCGAGTGAAAAATCCTAACTCGGACCGATGTAAATCATCTCGAAATTGTGTACTCGAATCTGAATCAAGAACAGTTATGCGAATAAAATGATCTATGCACATCTTACATATTTATTCCATTGGTTTCTTAACCATGCCAATTCTTTTTAATTCACATTAATTTACACCAATAGCATATTCCATTTAATACTAAAATACTTATGAATCATTTCATAAAGCTTTTCCTAAGTTTATAAACATCTTATAAAACACAACTTTTGTTCATCAACACTTTAAAACTTAAGTTCACATTTGTATAATACTCCACTGCATCCGAAGAGTAAATATACAATATCCTATTTGTTTTACTTACCAGGATGTTCAACAAATTTAAAACTTGTTTAACTTACTATTTTTACAAATTTATAAGTTATGAAACTTATTTTTTTATATTGTACCAACACTTAGATTCAAATTCTCAACTAATTCAGAAGTTTTGACTGTCCAAAATAGAGGAAAATTTTCATTTCATCTCAACAAATAAATACTACCAAATAACATGTCATAATGAGATGTGCAAACCAAACTACCCTAATGTATAGGATACATATGTCCATAAAATAAGTTAGTAGAAAACTTTAGAATTAAACACCCAGGTTTTTCCTCAACTTTATTTCAAATAATAATAATTCATTCTTATAACTTTAGTATATCAAACCATACTTTTGGGGTTAAATCAAAATCCATTTTACCTAAAACAACCATATAGCAAATTACTATGGCAGAATCCCCCATTTAGAAACATGAATATGAAAGCCAATGGTGTTGTAGTCATCACTAGAATTATTTTCTAACGACAGAAATGAGTTCAGTGCTTTCATCTTTCTTTAGAATTCTTCTAGAATATTCTATTCATAAATACTTTCAAATAATACTATTATTACTTTCCCCAAAACTTTGGAAAACAATTTTCAAAAACACCAGGAGTTAAGTCCTCAAATTCTTAGTTTAAATGATTTTGATTTATAAACTTTGCTTATACAATTTCACTTTCTTGCATGAAATCATTTCATATGTATGTATGTATGTATGTATGTATGTATGTATGTATGTATGTATGTATGTATGTATGTATGTATGTATATCTTCGTTTAGATTATAATAAACAACTTTATTAAAATTAAAGTTTAACCCAATATTATCATCGAACGCCTTATAGTCTAACTATGAAACTTAATTCACAAGGTGTTCGTTTCAATGTTCCTATAAGTTACTACCTATTCAACCCATGTAACGAAAAGGTAAAACTACTCAAAAATGATCGAGTATAATTCAATAATCAACTAACAATAGTCGATGCTTGGAAACTGGCCAAGCACTGCGAATCAAACAGTAAATGATAATAATAGAACGTCATCATTTCCTAACAAACAAACACATCATAAATAACTAGTTCAAATTTTTGTTGTTTCTTCTTTTATATATAAAATATAAAATCTTGTGTAAAATTATTTCATTTACCAATTTTAAACAATACCACATCGGTTTGCCTTGTTCAAGTGTTTAGAAATCTCTATTGACACAATTAATCCATCTGTATTGACCAGAAATTCAAAAACCACTCAACAGATCAATCAACACAACATAAAACATTTTATAGCACTGAGAAATATGCTCTAATATATATAATACACTCAACTCATTCTAGGGTATTACTAACCCTATCTCCAATGAGTCTACCCTAGCAAGGCCTAAGTGTTAGCTCAACCTAAACTTTGATACCATGCTGTAATGACCAGCCTATTCGACCCTAAAAAGTCGACATTAATGCATCCACGATATTCACATGCTGAGCATCTAAGTGCTAAAATGACAAATTGTTGGGGTGAAAGAAAAGAAAAGATAGAATATAATCTCACATCGTGATGAGTAATATATAATATAATAGATCCTTACAAAAAAGAAAGATTATTATACATACATCACCCAGAGAAAACTAACCTATCATTAGCCCGCACAATTATAACAACCTAACCTCACAAATGTTGATAAATACATAATAACAAATGCGGTGAAAAAATATATGCGAATACGTCTTGGAGGCATCCAGCTAGTCTCATGAAGCTTCAAAGCATCCATTACTAAATATGAAAATATACTCGAGATGACTCGAGCATTGTAATAAAATAACGCCCAGATCATTCTGGTAAACCAACGTGAGAAACACATATCATACGTATTTTTAATATTATAAAACCCTTCAAAAATAAAGGTATCTCGTAAGACCATGCCACACATAAACACGGATAGGTTATTACCTTACGATAGCCAAACCATTTTATTAGAATATCCAATGATATTATAAAGATTTCTAGGGTTAAAAATAAATATATAACATAGCTGAAATGCTGGCATCTCACGTTTCAGCATATTTGGTATACAACTAAATCTGTAAGGCACGTATTAGAAAATGAATTGTGTATAATGAAAAGGCATTGGGGTACCACCACCATGGTACATATCTAGAAAAAATGTACCGAGGTCACAACTCTTGCGACCCCTACATGACATGACCACCTTACCCCTTGCTGAATAGTACTGAATATAACATAACCCCGGTTGCTTTACAACCTTTTTCTTGAGATCCCTCATGCACATACCAAATCCATAAACAGTGATCTAGAAAGGTGATGACCATACACTAATGGCGGTAAACCACCAAACCTTGCAGCATATCCTATGTTTTAGTCATTTCTGGGTGTGAGGCTCGTGAGGCAACGATCGGTTTTTTTCCTCTTAGAAAATCCCGCTTGGAATGCTGACATTTCCCTTCAAGTAACAATGCAATGCCAATATTCATTCATACAAGTTATTCGGGATATGAACAAGCCGAAGGTACTACTTATACTATATTCGTTTTGGAATCACCATCAGGATTGGTAGCAAGTAGCCCTTGCACTTTAAAGAACTTCGTCTTTGATTTTCATCATCTTCAAGATATCTACCATTCGAATGCTTATGCCAGTTCGAAGTTGTTTTCGAATAACATATCTAATCTCAGTCCCTCTAAGACCATCGATAGTTTTTAAACAGACTAAGATTGATAGTCGGTTATTTAACTTTCAAATAAGAAAATAATAAAATCTAGAGATTTAATCTCACATATGGAAAACCAAGCATGATTTAGTACATAAGCCACCACTAAGCCTTTTTAATTAATCTCTTCATTAATTAAAAATCACTTTGTAAACACTTGTATTAAAATACTCTTTATAAAAAATATCCATAAGTATAGTACTCATTCATTTTCATGTACTCTTTCAATGCTTGAAAAAAATATCCATACACTTGTTTCAATGACATAAGTATATTCACCAGACACTGCACCTTTAATACTTAGAAATTGTGCTTATATACTTATCCCAATAGTATAAGTATATTCTCAGACCTAAAGGATTTTTTATTTTTCCATACCATGTTAAGTTGGGTTAAAAATGACTGTCACTTAAAACATTATTCACTATAAACCTAGACCATTATCCTTTTTGGTGTGGGTAAATGGATCATATGCAAATTAGACCAAGTATACTTACTACAACTTTCAATTTTCAAACTTGTACTATCCCTCGATTAACAATATAATCGGATAAGTTAGAGAACTATCCTTGCCTCGAGATACATTCTTAATTCTCGGGATAGGAACGAGTTTCTCTACATTGAAATTTGGTGTTACGTATGAAAAGAATACTTTCAATACCACCATAATTTATAAAGATCATTTACAGAAATCAAATCTCAATTCCATTTATCGAACTCCTTTATAAAAATCTGTTTTATATTTACAACTTCATTTATAAATCTCCTTTTTATTTATAAAACTCCTTATATAAATCTTCATATTTATTTATAAAACTCATTTTTTAATCTCTATTATATTTATAAAAAAATTGTAAATCTTCTGATTTAAATTTTTTATACTTATCATAAATCTTCAATGTAAAGATAGGACTAAATGCTTTTCCATAAAATGATTATTCCATATATCACTATAAATTCACAAATATGATTTATTTTTTCAATTTATCAAAATTATATTAATCTCCCTTTTATTAAATATCATTATAATCTATTCTTTTAATTATAAAATATCATTATAAATCTATTCTTTCTATATAATATTTTATATAAACATTTCACAAATATTTATTGAAATATTTATATTGTCCTTAAAAATAAAATCACTTTATTATAAAGATAAATTACACTTTTTAAAAAAACATTATTTTAACCTTTTTGAATAATAAATACTTCCTAAAATACTTTTAAACATTTCCACATATGTTAGAAAAGACTAACAAAATGGTGTAAAACAAAGAAGTTTAACACCCAATTCTAAATAAATGCATTAGAAAATTCCTAAAAAATCGTACTTAAAATCATTCTCCAAATCAAAACATTTTTCAAACCAAAATGGCAATTAATAGTATTTCAAAATACTATAACGAGACCAAGAGTTGCGGTAGCACTTAACAAGTGCTTCCACACTTTGGCAATTAATAGTATTTCAAAAGAGTTCAGCTTTTAACACATATCAATGTCACATCCAATATGGTCAAACTAGGCAAACTTTGACATTTAACAATTTATACAATATATATATATATATATATATATATATGAGATTAACATCAACAGTGGCGAGGAATCCAGATCCCTCTACAAAATTCCTTGTATTATCTATATTTTATTTTATATGTCATCCATTTTGCAAAAGAGGTAATCAATCAAACTAAACAGATAAATCATTAAGACAAGCAATCAATAATTTTTTTTATTTTTATCTACACTATATCATATTATATTCATCCAATGGTGAGAAAACTCATCAAAATTCCAATTGACCATTAAGCATTCCAATTAGATCTAAAATCAAACGATGTTCAATTTTAACTCAAAATTTTCCTTGCTCCGAACTTGACGAAATCAACTACAGTGCGTAGATAATGCTCCTACGAGTGCAATGCAAAAGATCACATCTCGATTGGATCTCATACGAAGAAGTTATTGATTTTATAAGATTTTGAATTCAAAATATTAATTACATAATTAACTTCATTAACTTAAGTATGCACTTTAATCTCTTCTTCCCCAAAACTGCTTTACCTGTACATATGTATAAACATGCATGAACCATCACCGACCCCTCTCTTCACCTATCTCTCTCTCTATGCTCGACGAAATCATGAGTCGTCACCTCCTATGCGCTCCACTTTGTGAGTGCTTTGCATCCCCCAATCTCGTCGAGCTTAGTCCTCCAAAGTAAATCGCGACTTTCTCCTTCTTCCCCATGACATCAAAATGCCACATTCATCCCTAGACCACCACACCACCATGTTCGACCACCACCCTTGCTCCTTTGCATGATAAACACAACCGTACACTCCAATTTGCCTACCACCGCCTCTAGCTCCTTTATACTCAAACCCTAGCCTCGGCCAATTGTCGAACTTGACCAAGTGCCACCGCACCCTATCACGCCACCATGGATTCAATCCCTATCTCGCTACGAGTTTCGCAAATCCAATGTTGTAATTTATCATCGCCTCGAGCTTTGGATTTTGATTTTTGAAGAAAGGCTAGGTCTAGTGTTTACTGGAAGAGGGAAAATGAAAAGGAAAAGAGGAACGGCAAAAATGAAGAATAGTGTTATGTGTGATGGTGTTTATTTTATAATTTTCAATACTCCGCTACACTTTATTTTGTTTGCCTACGGACTATGAATGATAAAAATAAAAATATGATCGCGTATAACAATGCAACATGATCCTAAACCTACAGTAAAATACACTAGTTAACTTATTCTGTAAAATTTCAAAAATACCGACGTCTACTGCAAAATACATCAAACGATAATTTAAGTATTTTCCAAATTGATAATTATGAAAAAATCTTATAAATTCATTTGCAAACACGTTATTAAAAATCGAGTTGTTTTATCAACAATTTAATTTCTTATTATTTATTAAATTTGAATCAAATTTGAATATCTAAATGAATTAAATATTCACATTAGAAACGTTAATAATTGTAGGTCGTTACATTAGGTTTCTTTATTTTCTCCAAATTTCAGATCCATGCTCTTCTCTTAGTGAAAGCATCAAAATGTTGACGTTAAACCCAAAAACATTAGAAATATCGAGATCTAGTAGAAAATAAATGTAAAGTATAAGAACACCAAGAATTTTACAGTGGTTCAGCAATCTCTAGCCTACGCCTACTTTATATTTATCTATTAGAGATTTAAGGGGGACCAAAATCACAAGTACAAGGAATTTACAGGTTCCTAAGCCTAGTACTGCCAACAATGTCTGCCTTGATGACTAAGAAGGAATAGGAGATGAAGAAGAAGAAGTACCAAAAGTGGAGAAAAGACCATTCTTCAATTGATATAGGGATGGTATTTATAGAAAAGCGGCTCTGTAGATCTAGGGGCTCATGTTGTATAAGATCCAGATGCGAACCCAGAGGTATGGAAGGATGCATGCCGGCTCAAGTACCAAAAATAACCTCTCAGTGCCGAGAAGTTAAGATGGGTGAAACCCGTCATTTTCCTTTATTTTGTCTCTTACCTCTAATTTGATGCGTTCCAAACTCTTTTCTATGCAGATCAAGTTCCTTTTGATAATTCCTTTGATATTGCTTACCTTATTATGCTTTCTTTTCTTTCTTCTCTTAAATTCTTGAAGTTTCTCATCTATTCTCTAGGAAAAGTACTTTCCCATGATTGCTAGAGGTTGTACTTAGAGTGTAAGGAGTTTGAGGGGGGATAAGTAGAGGAAAAAACTATAAGCACGTATCAAGATGTTCACTTTGACCCATTTTGCTTGACTTGTTGAATTACATCTTTTGATCCTTCTAAGCATGTTTCCAAGTTCTTGAGTCGTTTCATTCTCATCTTGACCCCTTATTTCCAGTTGAAAACTGCTTGATCAAAAAGAAAGTTAACACATATTGAAGATCGACAGTATTCTCAAGTCGAGAGAATTATGTAAATCAGTCACATTGATATTTCTATTTCACCTTTGTTATATTAACCAATAGAAAATTATCGAGTGGGTTATTCCACGGTCATCCAATAACTATTAGTACATAACCCCTTAGTGCCTTCAACAGCCATGAGTAATGCACTGCCCAATATTTGGAGAGTGTTATGTACTCTAGTCTCAATGGATGTATCGATATCCAATCTCGATACATCTTGATTAAGAATATTTAAAATGGTACCTTTATTTTCATTGTGATAAATTATTCACGGTTACAACACTTTGCAACTTCTATTACAGAACATACCATTTATGGATTTTTTATTAAATATACATTTAGTTAAATTATTTAATTGATACAATACATTAAATAAAATATATAATAGAAAGAAAATACCTTTTATTTCGAATAAGATTGGTTATCGAATTAGATATATGTAATAAATTACATAATTGCACTAATGGCATACCCCTAACTCTACCAAATATAATATTAATTAGTTAAATAAAATTATTTTATAAATTCAAATAAAATATTGATTTTATTTTTAAGAAATTTAGAAATATTTTAAATTAATTAGACTTCATAAGTCTAATAAAGATCCAAAATGGTAAAAAAATTGAAATTTACCCATTACTTCCGCTATGGACTAGCCTAGTTCCAATAATGGTATCAGAGCCCAATAGAATATATGGTATAAATTATTCATATTAGTGTTAACTAGTTAAGCTCGCAGCCAAGGTAGCAGAGTGTCGAAAATGGTTGCGTTAAAGGATTAGGTTTGGGTAAGCAAGTATTATGCCATACTTAGCTATCGAGCTGGCCCAAATAGATACATGAGCCCAAAGGTTGCCCCTAATAGAAAATGCCCAATTTGAATTGGACCTTAGGTTAATTTTAAAATTTGTTTGAAAACTAAAAATATAAGATTTTAAATTTAAATAAAATATATACATATTATAAATATTATAATATAATTTATTTTTGCAAAATGTTTGGAAATTAATATAAATTAATTTTGAAATAATAAAATTTTATTAACGAGGTTAATAAAATATATTAATCAATCAATCAGTCAATTAATTAATATATACATGTATTATATATTATGATATATGTTATGTTATTTTAGAATGTTGAATTAACATAAGTATACATGTATGTATATTAATGAATTTAGGAATTAAAATAAATTTAATTAAGATTTATTAGTTACATATATTAATTAAAAGGTTAGCTAATTAAATAATGCACACATATATATGATATATGTAGTGTACTATAAAGGTTACATTGAGATAACATAAAATTAATTAAATAAGATTTAATTAATATAGTATTATACATAAGACAATTATATAACTAATATGAAATATAAAAGTTATATAATGATAAAACTTATATAATATGAATGTATAAATTAAAAGTGGAACATTAAAAAATCCTAAATGGACTTACAAAATAAATACATACGTAAATGTACATATACTATGATTTTCAATGTGTTCAATACTTGAATCACGAGGGTATTTCACACGAAACACATAATTCCGTAAGTTAATATCATTCACTATAATATAATGGAGAATATGAATCTTCAATATAATGTTATACTTAAGCCGTCGTGATATGATAGGTACGAGTGAATAATTTTATTTTGATTTGTTGAGCAAACCCTAGGTCGAAGTGAAATTAAGACAAGGTACCGTGAGTTAGGAGTTGCATATAATACAACCGATAATGAGTTTTCCATCCATGAAGTTATGACTTATTGCGAAAACTCAATATCATAATTCTAAGACTGATGAGTCCCAACACCCACTAATGATGTCAAATGAATTGTATGTTTCGATGTAGGGTTTGGTAAAACATAAAATATTAGTGGGGCCTTATTAGAAAAATGAAATAATAACATTTAATCTTTCTAATATTGTAAAAACGTATAATATAAAATGTTATAATAACTTACATTGATAAATTTGTGCATTTAATATAATAAAACACTTATCAATTAAGATATACAAAACGAATTGAGTTAAAGATTGACAAATAGAAATATAACATATACTTAATAATAAATGCTTATTGCATGTTAAAGTTTCAACACTCATGCAAGCATCTAATTCTATAACTACTAAATACATTCGTAATTTGGTCACTTTTATGTTTATTTGGTCGAGACCATGTATTACATTATATGAGTTCCAAACTAAAAAGTAATACAATAATATGGATACTTGATCCATAAACAATCGCATATAAATGTTATAAGATGAGTTATCACGATTTGTAATGTACAATATTTCGATGAAACTAGTTCATCCAAAGTAAGCAAATGAACTATAGTGCAAGATCGAGTATTCAATTCATTATAACAATAAAGGACGCATACTGGGTAAAATGTAACATAAGACCAAAACTACAATATAAATCTAAGAACACGATCACTGAAGACGGTTTGATCAGTTTACGTAAGGTGCATCATATTTGATGTACTTAAATCTTAAGGATGATCAAATGCATTTTTGTAAAGAGTTCGCTAACATTATTGTGGTAAGGGATTTCTTTTGAATGGTTCGATCATTGAGAAAGAATAACAAAAATTACAAGAGTAGATGTGATTTGAGGTACAGTTGGGATGAAAAGAGTGAATATTCACTTCTCCTTTATAAAGAAACATCGAAAATGAGAATCGTAATAATAATAATACTCGATACTTGACATTGGAATGAGAAATATAATTTCCATTCAGAAGTGTATTTTCATATAGAAAATTGTTTTCTATGAGATTTATTTCTTTGAGTTCAAGATATTTGATCGAAGAACTCTCCGCCGTAAACTAGTTGTAGTATATGAAATAAATAATCTATATTAACCGAATGATGGATATTCGAATTTAGTACGTTATCATAGTAGTGGCAGAAATAGTGGGAGCATGCCATATAACACTTATTGATTGCATCAAACTACAAAAATTGTTGTCATAAAATATACCGAACATTATTTATGAAATAATGACTATTTTTCAGTGTTGATTGAAAAATAGACATATTTATATTTCAATGTTAATATTATGAATATTCGTTACAAAATAGAATTATAATTTGGTATTTATAACAAAAATGATGCATTGGACAATACCGAAGTATATAAAATTATTTATAATTATTTCAGAATTATAGACTAAGCCATAGTTTTGAGAAATAATTTTTATAATATGATTATGAATCGTATGATGCTAGTTAATTATATCTCAAACAATTAAGGGCTATGTACCCATTTTGTTGGAGCATCATAAGAGTTGATGTACTCTTCAAATTGATATATATTGTATATAACCATAAGATTTTTAGTACCAAAAAGGTTCTGTGTACTTCGTCATATTCACTGACGAGTTATTATAGATATGGACATGTGTATTTGATATGCATATATAAGTCTGTGATAAGCTCATAGAATATAAAATGGAAATGAATAAAATATCATGCGATAGAGATGATTCGATTTGATCGAATGGGTGAGTATATTGGAAAGAGTTCCGTTTGGACCTAATATGAATAAAGATTCAGTCTTAAAGGTTACTTCTCCCTATAATACATAATGATGTATTGATAAAGCGTAATCAAACTTTGTTGGACAAAGCACGATTAATGATGAGTGAAGTAGATTTAAATTCTTTCTATAAGGTGTGTACTTAAGAGTAATACACAAGGTTAAAATTAATATCATCGAAAGAATATTTTGCAAAACCATACAAGATAAAAGTTTATAAAAAGCCTATATATCATAGGCCAAGAAGTTAGCAAGTTGTGCGAGTCGAATGACTGCACACAATAATTGTACATAAGGGATTTTATATGAATCGTCCCAAGAGAATTTTGGGAATGATTGTCATTAGATCACTAATTCATGTTTGTAATATAATGTATTGTGAACTAATGCGAAATCAGTTTTATATAAGTCAATTCATAAAAGGCTTATGAATGCTTATTTCGTTGCACCAAGAAACCACTTCGTAGCAAAGGAATTTATTTAAGAAATTATTAGTGTAAAATAAATTTGGATACGATCCAATGATAAAACTGATTAAGGAACGAAATAAAATTCACCAAACCTAAATGAACACAAATACATTAGAACGTATAATTAGTATTCTTATACATTAAAATGTAATTTCTATATATGTATAAAAAAAATTAGATTTTAAATATATGTGTTTTGGAAATTTTAATTTCGAGAAAGGTGGGTTTCTTGTTTACTGCTTGGAAGAAGAAGATGAGGAAAATGAACGTACAGACTTCTGTTTTCTCATTTCTCAAACTTGGTTTAGCACTATTGGGACTAATAGGTTCCAAAAATTAAAATAAAATAAATGGCCTAAGTTTGTTATTCACACTTATACTATAAAGGCTTCATATTTACACTAATTACACAACAAAAATGCATTTTTCTCCATTTGTGCTTGTCATCCTTGCATACGGGCCATGCTAATCTTCTCTGTATCGTTCCAATTTTGTCGGATGTCCTCGTAATAGAGATACTATGAGTTTCTTGTCAATGTCAATAATAAATAATCCTCGATTGTTTATTTAAATCATTAAGAGTATTAATTCTATGTTATGATATGATTCCCTGATCCAAAGTAGATTCCAAGTCCAGCATCAAAATATGATTTTGATAGTTGTATCCAAAGGGATATGATCCATTAGCTGCAAATGTGTCTTTAAGAGAAAGACAAATGTAGTTGAAATATAGTGAGCCACGTTGATAAGAATAATATCGTGAATTTCAATTGTTGAAATTAACGTAATAGGTTCTCCATTCAGCGTGCTTAAGTTGGTTTAGATTTTACTCATAAAATTATCGTATTGTATGACTTTATGTTTTAATGCGTATGTATTGAAACAGAAAGTTATAAATAATGATTTAATGTAAACTGTTTACACATAATTACTAAAGAGTCTCAAAGTTAATGGGAGCGATATTGATTTTGTGAGTTTTTAGATATGATCCAAGAACAGATACGAAAGTGTCATTTGACAAGTATGAAAATTAAACAAGTTTTTTGATGGAAATATCTTATAGTATGATTTTCAGTCAAAATGCAAAGGAAATGTGTATTCATAAGAAAGAACATTAAAATATGCATAAATATTTTTAAACCTTAAACAACAACATATTATTGATTGTTAACGATGTACTTGTGTTAAGCTCGACTTTAGGTATTTTACGTTGGATATGTAAATGATGTGTTTTATGGTACGTGACGACCCGTAATTTTCGATAATTAACTTTTGTTAATTTAAATAAGTTTTAGTAATTTAATTCGGAAAGAAAATAAAAAATGTGTAATTTAACAATCACTAAAAGAAAGGTAATAATGTTAATGTAAGTTAATAAATAACTAATTTAGTGCAAACCTAATTAATTGAAACAATTGCAAGGTCATAATTGATTGTAAATAGTAAATTGGGAAATAAAATTCAAAATTATATTAATTGACGAAATAATACGTAATAAACTGTAATTTGGAAAAATCAATGTTTGATAATTAATTGAAATAATTGTAGGTTGATAATAAAGTATGAATAGGATAATGATTGATTGAATAAGAAGAATTGGAATCAAGATTTATTAATTTAAATTTAATAATTGGATTAGTTGGAATTAAATGAAAATTAACATTTAAATATTACGTAAATAGGGATTAAGATGAAATTGGGAAATATTAATATGCCATGTTATAAACCAATGTTAATTATATCCTTATTGTAATAAAAGACTTGAATAACAAGGTTTAAAAGTTAATAAATGGATTTTGGAATTTTAATTTATAATTTCTGAATTTAATGAAATTGAAATTAAACATTGCAATTGATGGATTAATCAACTTTAGATTGACATCTAAATTTGTTTAAATTATTGTAATTGTTTAAGAAATCAAAAATGATAGGATTTGTTAACTATGGAATTGAAATTGAAAAAGTGATATAATTAATTAATTATAATTTATTTAATTAACTGGAAAATAGCCATTTTGGCCACTGACTCGGATTTCGACGAAACCAGTTTCATCAGATCTGTAATGGTGAATTATTGTAGGATTTCAAGTTTCCTAGCGATCAGACTTGTCGTTTAATCGTACGGGCTCGAAACGCCTAGAAATCAATGAAATTGAAATCAATTTGAAATAACTTGATTTTTAGCATAACTTCATCATACGATGGAATTTAGAATTGAAACCTGTTCCATTACGTTTAAAATATTTAAAAACATCTATTTTGATATATGGGTTGACCCATTTTCGTTCCAAAGTCAGAACGGGCTTTTCGGGCCATTTATCGTTCAATTTTCCAAACCAATCAAACCCATTTGTTTCTATTTTGTTCTGCCTATATATATATATATATATATATATATATATATATATATATATATATATATATATATATATATATATATATATATATATATATCACTATAAACCATAGCAGCCTTTCTATTTCTCATTTCTGTACGTACAAAAATTTCTATTGCTCCTCTTTCTCAATGGTAGTCAAACCCTAAATTTCGCAATGCAATTTCAAATCAGAATTCAACTTCAAAATTTAAACCCCTCTATATATATCGAATTACATATCGATTTGAAGCTCTCGATGAGCGCATTTCAGATCTGCAATTCGTTTTCCAAATTGAACCACTGTCTACCCAGAAATTGAAGGACAATCCTCGACCGTCCATAGGGTTCCGATCAACGTCGATTGATTGTCAAATTGATTATACCATTGGGTGGAGAATCGAATGCATAGTGCATCAGTGTGGCCCGCTGGATGCTCCGACGGTTGGATGCGCCGCAACAGTTCAATTAGGGTTTTGAAATCGACGACGACTAGGGGTATTTACCATCAATCGACGATGAGTGGGTGGCCGTGGGTTGGTCGCGGTAGTTGGCGAAGCATTGGGTAATGGTCGGCGTGGACGCGGTAGGCTCTGGAGGTGGTCGATAGGGTTTAGCGACGGCATGTCGCGATGTTTCCTGTAGCTTCTAAGGCTCGGTCGCGTATTAGCTGAGATGATGTGGGTGGGTACGTTTTTTTCTTCTTTTATTCTATTTTGAATTTCAAACTTCTAATATCAATAACTTATGCATACGAGGTCTGTTTCATGCGCGGTTGTCTCTGCTAGGTTCGTATTGGAATTCCAGGCATTATGACGCTGGTTTGGATGGATTCTAAGACCGTTTGAATTTTGGGCGTAAATTGGATTTAAATTCAATTTAAATTCAAAAGGTGAGTGTTTTAACCCACTCACAACTTCTAAAATTTCTTATGTTTGTTAAATTGATTTATGATGTGATTAGAAATTTATTTATGACTGTTCGGCATATTTTTAATCATCATCCCAGTTAAATTGAATTTATTTGAATTAAATTGTTATTTAATTTATTATTGCATATAAACTGCCAGTTAAATAGTTATTTAATTTATTATTGGATATAAACTGCCAGTAAATGCCTGTTATTTATTATTTGTTCTATACTGATGTTATTGATTGAATTGGATGATGATTGTGATAAATGATTGACGATAGATATTGGATGAATGGATGTTGTATTTTATATTGTTATAAACTGCAAGTTGTTATGGATTTTATTTCATTCAGGACTGCGATTTGAAATGATATATAACCGTATTTATATTTTAAATTACGGATTGAAATGATAAATATCTATATCACTTGAGCATAGGATAGAAAATTATATACAGACACCATGGTCCATATAAAGATATTTTGATATGATTTCTACGGTTTTGTAAAGGAATATATGGGTTATATAAATATTGATTTTAGACGTTATACAAATGTTATTTGATTATTGGTTTTAAGCTATGTATAAATTTGTTTTGAAATATAAAATAAGTTAAATAATAAAGTTTAATTGTTTTCATATAATATAGTTAAGTATCTATTTAAATTATGTTCTATATAGAGTTTATAATGACATAAATAAAATTAAGGTTGGAAGATAAATATGAAATTGATTTGAATTAAATTATTTAAGAATTATGCTCGAATAAATTTTGTAACGACCCGAAATTTTCGCACCCGAAAATTCCAGATGGTTATGAAAAAGAAGAAAAAGATACAAGAAGAAGAACAAAATCAACATCTCACATTCGCAGCGGATAAAATATAATAAATAAATAATAACAGTTACAAAGAATACTATATCTGTCGATTACATTTAATATACATCGGAGTTTCACATATATACAGTCACTGAATATATACAATTATCATGTCTCAGATTAACCATAATATAAATATAACGGAAATACTTTATACGCTATTGCCATCCAGCTCGCCTCCTGAGCTCTAGAACGTACCTACCTGGAAATCTGTAATACTCGGTCTAACCCGAGCATTACATCAAAGTAACACCCGGGTCGGGCTCGAAACCAGCGTGAGTAAACCCAACTAACATGGAATACCAAAGCAAACAATTTATATAAACCCTGGAAACTTATATCAATTAAACCAAGTCACAATTTGCTATAGATAACACTTATTTCACATATAAATTTCTAAGTACCAAACTTAGATAAAATAATCCAATTCACTTAAATCGTTTAATTTCATCGTATTGATTTCACAAATCAATTTGTAAAAATTCGAAGTGGTTTCGGGTATCTCTAATACCTGACCCCGGCCTCTTCGAAACTCATGTCATCCTAACCCAAATTATACAAATGAAATACACAACATTTCATATCAGAGATATCAACTCATTCAAAGCATCCAATACCATTCAATCACCCTTAAGCAAAGCTTAATCACATACAGATCAATTCGATTTATTCTAATTGAATTTCAACCCTCAATCACTTAGATTTCTTCATTAATTAATTCCAAATCAATTAATTAATCAACTCTTCCATATCCATTCATCTTAATTAATCACCATGGATTAATTATCTTTCGATTACATTCAAGAAATTATCTTTAATTAATTTCACGATATTAATAATTCTTAACCCAAAATCAATAAGTAATCTTAATTACTTCATGAATTAATTAACTATTTTAATTACATAAATCCTTAATTACTTATATTAATTAACTTCTCATACGTCACTTATATTGATTTATTTTCTTAACAAATCAATCTCTATTTACATCATTAATTATATAAATTAATGATTTCTCATTTACATTTCAATTTATTCTAATCTGATTTAATTTCTCTTTTATAATAGAAGCTTAAAGGAATTTAAAACCACATTTATGTTTAAATTCAATTCGGTTTACAATTTCACTTTGGCATTCAAGTTATTAATAACCACTTAATATTTTAAAACTTTATTTGTTAGATTTTACTTGGATTTAGAACTTGTTTTAAATCTATACTTTACAATTTAACTCCAGTCTTTAAATATCACTTCTATTTCTTTCCAATTCATTTTTATCGTATTCTATAATTATTTCGCTTTCAAATTTTCACCATTTATTTTCTTTCCAAATCAAATTTTATATATTTCGATAACTCAGGGTATCGAAATATCCTAGCAAACCACAGCATCCAATTATCAAAAATATTCATCACAGAATATCACCCATTTCAATACAGACTAAACATTACTATATAATATAGCACATCAATTCAATTTCAACCATTCAAACAATCATTTGAATTTTACCATTTAATTTAAATAAAAAAATCCAGAAACATGAGATTACTCACCTTTGATTTTGGTTTGAAATCCACTCCAACCAGCTTGTTTTCCTTTCAGATTTCAAACCTTGAATAAACATTTACAATTTATTAACATTTGAACCAATCGATCAGCCTATTACATCTATTAAATTAATTTTAACTAATTCCCTTTTATAAATTTTCTTTAAGTGACTAAGAATAAATAACTTCCCATAATTCATTATTTAAAAATTCCACTAGTAAATAGAAATAGGTATATATGTGTACTTATTAATATTTTGAATGAATCGAACAATTGGTTACTATATTATAACTTAATTACCTAATAATTTATTTTTCAACTAATTTTAAATAAAATATCCTTAGTGACCAAAATCATTAAATAGGTTAGTTAGACAAATAATATTTTCGTAATCCAATATCTTAGAATTAATCTAGTAAGTTTAGAAGGTGTATACATAAATCCTTTATTTCCCTATTTTATCTTTGAACTATATATATACATTTATAAAAATAAATTTTATTACTGTAAGACTTAATATATAGATATATATATATATTATTTTTTCTTTTATCTGGTTTACTGAATATATAAATATATATAGATCCTTACTGTAAAAATCAATTTCTGAGCTATATATTTTCTTCCTGTGACCTATATATATATATATATATATATATATATACACACACATAGATAGAGTTCGAATCAACTAATTTCTTACTGCACATATACAGTACCATAAAAATCAATCTTTGATGAATATATAATAAATTGGAAACAAGGTATACCTCGATGTCATTTGCTGAAACCGAAAATCGAGCAGACCCCAAGCCCTAATCGTTCGAACCCTAAACTGCTTCCCACGCCTCGTCGCCATTGACGTGCTCGCGATGCCCTAGCCTTCACTGCCAATCGCAGTCAAAGATGAATCGGTAACCCCACCAGCAGCCAATGCGATGCCACTCGAGACCGCCCTAGCGTGCGAACATCGCGCCCATGTCCTAGCTCACGCACGATCCATCACGACTTCGGCTACCACTCACAAACACCATCATCGCTGCTCGGCCTCCCTATCTCTCGTGACCGCGCCTCTTCCCATCTCAAGCTCGAGTCGCACTCATTTTCTTTCTTCTTTTTTTAATCGATCTAAAGACGGTAAACGAAGAGGCCGAGATTTAATATGAGGGCGATTTTATTTGAGAAGAAATTAGATTTGTGAAATGAATTGAAGCAGGGAAATTGATTTTTGATTAAGCTCGGCCATTATATTTTATTTACGTTCGAATCTCTGCTTCCAGATTGAAGAAAAGTACGACAATGAGATATATGATGGTGTAAGGCTTCTCGAGTATGCCTGATTTTATATAATTAAATATTAAAATATATCGTGTTCCATAACGCGAAATCCCAAATCCCGAATCAAACATACCAACATATGCTTATAAGGTTTTACCCACGTTTCGAACACAATGGAACGTGTTTCTGAGGCTAATTTGATCATATGCACGAGCTACAGAAGAAAACGATCAATTTTAAATTAAATCGATTAAAATAGTTCTAAGCATTTTGGGCTGCCAGGGTCAAATGACAACTCCGATTGCTACTAAAATTGAAATCCGATAATAACTAACTATTACGGATCTAATGGAATTGGTTTCGTCGAATTTCGAGACTGTGCCTCGGAAAGCTATTTTTAAATGGCAATTTAAACGATATATTATTAAAATTGAACAAACCACCTTTAAATTAAATTTCAACCATCCTATTATCTTCAGTATCATCATTATAAATTTTATAAGTATTCAAATTATTTTAAACAGGCTTAGAAGTTTCAAATTCAACAATTTACCCAATTTCAATTATTAAATTCAATATTTAAACTATATAATTCAATGATTTAATTATCAAATAAATATTGGAATCTTGAATTCAAGTTAAAATTAGCTTTTAAATATTTAAAATCAATTAACAATTCCAATTTGAGTTGTTATAAATTCCGGGTCGTCACAAATTTGATTTGAAATTTAAATAAAATTGAGATTTTAAAGGGTATGATTTTTATAATTGGATTTTAGTTTAGAGTGATTTAAATGAATATCAAGTTGATTTAAATGAATATAACAAGTTAAACAAATTGAAAGAAGATCCAATTATTTGAAGTTAAAAGTTTTACTTAAATGATATTGGATTTATTAAGTAAACTTTTTGAATCTAAATAATAGTAATTGAATTTGATATATATGGAATTATCAAGGAATTAGTTTCAAATGGTGGAATATTTAAGGCTTTGAAATATAGGGAAATTGAAACGGTTTATTTGGGGGTACAAATCTGTATTTAGAATTGGTTTGTGAAATTGAAGAAGCTATTTTATTATATAAATTAATTTAATATGTAAGTCGTTTAAGTGGTGTAGTTATGTTTCAAAGTTATGAGTTTCAAAGTATTATGATTTGAAAGTGTTATACTTTAAGTGTTTTGGTTTCGAAGTGTTATAACTTCGAAAGTGCTATGATTTTGGAAAAGGATATATTTGAAATAAAAATGATATTATATTGATTTGGGGTTTTTATACAAATGATATCATATTGATTTGGTTTTAAAAATGGAAACGATATCGTGTTTATATGGTTTTGGAATGAATATTATATTCTGATTTTGAAGTATAAATTATTTTGAAATGATTGCGGTGTTATTATAATAACGTTTGGTTGTTAAAGAGACCGGGATCGGATATGGGCATACTCTCTGTCGATATTGAAAACCACTCTAACAACCGTGTACGCGGTGGAGATTCCAAAATGAAGTAGGATGGTGGTGGCATTCCTTTGAGATATATACGTGGACTCGACTCCCGCGAGTTGGCAAAAGGTGGCTAAAACAGGAGCGCTTGCGGGCCAGTGAGGTAGCCCCTCTTATCGGACACACTTTTTCGATACGATTCTATTACTTTGTGATTGATTGAGGCCCTTTGATTTTTTTGGGGTGTGGTTCGAGGTGGGCGATAGCTGCGCGCTATGCGTCACCATCAGTTCGGATGCGTAATTGGTATATCTACCCTAGCATTGCCTCATTGTGCCATGTCGTCTACCCTAGCGCGCCATGTACGAGTTTGGTTTTCTCCCGTAGCTTGTGGATTATCCTTTGGTGGCTTCCTGATCAGGAAGGACCATGATACTGGATGGACTACTGGGACTATTACGTATTAAGGGCTATATGGGTAATGAAACGACCCGCAAATCCGTACCCCTTGAGTCAACACTATTCTACAACAATTAACTCAAGTTGCACAGAAATACGAACCATTTGGGTTTAAGAAGAAGAGGTAGAAGAAGAGAAAACAAAATCAACATCAGAGTCTAACCATCGCAGCAGAATAAAATATAATAGATAGTAAATAATCTTTACTCAAAATCAAATATATCTGTTTACATACATTACATCATCAGAATACATCAGTCACAACTCAACATCAATATCATACAATGGGTACACAACAACTCAACACAGCGGAATACGTATATAAATATACAAGTACGAGAGTACGTTTCGTCATCCAGCTCGTCTCCTGAGCTCCACAGCATCATATCCTGTATCCTATAATACTCGGTCTGACCCGAGCATTACAGTTAAATAACACCCGAGTCAGTCTGGATTACCAGCGTGAGAAAATCACACCCAATTTATTATTAAAGTTTCAAAAATCCTTTGAAAACAAAAGCATCACGTAAGACCACGCCACAAATAAACATGTCGGGTTTTTACCTTACGATAGCTAAAACAATTTTATAGAAATCCTCTGATATTATAATAGGGTCTATACACAAGTACTTATAAAATAGCCGAAATTGTTACATTATTAAATTCCAGCTACTAGCCACAAAAGTGGGTAATACAAACAAAACTCGTACAAGGCTCGTAGGGAGAATGGATTTCCAACTAATGACTAGGCACTGGGGTACCACCTGTCACAGTACGGGGCCTAGATCACCGTACCGAGGATTACTCCCTTTATCCCCTGCAACACAAGGCCGGAACCATCCCTTACTGGACAGTCCCGAGTGAGATCACCCCGCGGTTGGAATCAGCAACCGCACCACTAAGCCGAAAAATAAAAAGGGACATCTAGACTGGAATGACCTCACCCTGCTTGGGTGCTACCCACCTAACCTTGCTGCGTATCCCCTGATTTTCAGTCATTCCCATTTGATGAGGCTTGACGCTAAGCGTTACCTTTAAAACGTTTCACTTAGAATGCCCATCGCCCACCCGACGATGTTTCGCAAGCATTCGTCCATACAAGTCCGTCCCGGGTTCGAACGGAACCGAAGGCACTATTCCTACTACATCCATTTTGGAAATATCCTCAGGATTAGTAGCGACTAGCCCTTGCACTTCACTGCTCCATCTTCGCATCCAAACTCGTTTTTCCACGAAAACGTATAAACCGGATCGAAGTGGTTTTCGAGAAATAAATCTCGATCCCGGTCTCTTCGAAACGATCAACGCATTTGTCCAATATTGATAGTCGGTTATTTAACTATCAATTAATATTCACAAACATCCATCAACCAATAAATAATTTTCCAAATTATTTATTAATCCCAAAATATCTTTCCGAGATATATATATTTCCAATTTTCAACCCTTTCTTTAAAACAGTTTCAAAACCCGTTTTCCCTTCCCAGGGTACATTCCCAATTATTATTTCCATTGGAACGCCAAGTACAAACACTTAAGTTTAAAATAATTTAAAAACATTTTTTTTTTAAAATATACTTATAACTTTTAAAATTATAACTTAAATATTTTATTAAAATAAATATACTAACAAAATATTTTGTATAAGACAATTTATACAATATAAACTAAATTTCCTCTTTTAAACTCAATACCAAGTTACTTTATATAGTTATTTCAATAATAGATTTAGAAAAATATACTTGCTTTAAAAATTTAGATTTAGAAATAATAAACTTTCCAAAACCTGCTTTTTAAAACGATCTTAAAAAAAACTTTAAATATTTTTGAAAACCATACTTGGCTATCCAGGGAAATCCTCTTCTGTTTCCCATTTCATAAAAATAAATCACCATTTATTTTTAAACAAATACCCATTCCTTTAATAAATTCTTACCTTGAATTTATAAAATATCCACCGACATTTTATTTCACTTTATAACCCAGTCATAAAGTCCCAAAATCTCTCTTCACTTTAAATTTAAATTTCAACACCTAAATCAATTTTACAATTGATTTCCATTTACTTTACCATGAAATAAATTCTCTTACTTCATTTATTTCAAAATTTATTAACTTTAGATTAAATTTCCAATTTATGTTTTAAAATCTTTAAACTGAAAAATACCAATTTCAGATTTCTCAATTTCCTTTCTTTACCTTTGAATTTAATCCTTACATTTAAAATAATGACTTTTATTCACTTAAGTTCCAGAATTTATTATTCCTCTGTTAATTCAATTTCCTCATATTCCATATTTTGTTAGAGTTTATAAATTACTCTATTTTATTTATTTTCACTTCATTATTCAATTTATTCCAATTTACTAGAATTATTTACTTAAAGTTTTACTCTTTTATTACCTTTCAAAAATCCAATTCCATAGATTTTGGTAACTCTTTATACTGAGTTATTCCATCCAACCATACTATCCAATATTCCAGTTATCCATAAAACAATCACAGGATATTAAATATTCATCACACAGAATATTAAATAATCTAATAAATTTGAGGAATACAGTTGGATCCCTCCAACCTGTTTCCCTGCATCCACAATTGTTAGCACAATATTATTTCCTAATTTCAGAATATATCATTCTATAGCACATCAATCAATCAATTTCAACCATTCAAACAATTATTTAAATTTAATCATTTAAATTTAAATTTAAACTGAGTGAGATTAACACACCTTTGACTACGCATGCACCCATTCAAATCCGGCTTGTTTCCTTTCAATTTCAGACCTTGTAAAAACATTCTACGATTTATTAATACTTGATTAACTCGAACAATTTATTTTCCTTTTACAACTTAATTTAACTAATACTTTAATCTTAAGCTATTGATTAAATTTTTAAGCTGACAATTAAATTTGAACTAATAAAATTTGTTTTCCCCTTTTTTAAAAAATCTCTTGGTCATCAAAAATAAGTAATTAAGTCATTAAACAAGTCAATCATTAAAATATGTTGTTTTAAAAAAATCAACTAATAGATTTAAAAGGTGTGTATATGTATATGCTTATTGAATAATAACTTTTTAAAATTAAATACCCCTTTAAAATCTATTTTAAAATAACCTAGAAGATTAAAAACGTATACTTGTTTTATTTTTGGGGACTTCTTATATATGTTTACCAAAATAAGTTGTATATATTAATATATATTTATTTTTATTTTTATTTTATTTTTTTCTGTATAAATCTTATACATATCAAAATGAAAGCAAAAGGTTAATATACCTCACAGAAAACGCTGCTGCACCCATCATCGACCACCAGAGCCACAACACCAGCACCGACCCCCCTTTGCCATTCCAACACCCACGTCCCTCTCGAAACGTTCGCACGCAATCCACGCAACCCCTCCTCCCGATCGAAACCACCTCCGACCCCTAATCGAACCGCTCCCTTCCACATCCTCTCAACCATCTTGTGACGATTCGCAGGCACAACTCGAGTTCGAGCTCGCCTAATTGATTCGAACGGCAAAGATTCCTCCAACCTGATCGACCACTTCGCCGCCCCTCCCTATTCGCGAGTCCCTCAGGTCAGTTGTCGCAACCCAACTTCGAAATCTTCGAAACCCTAGCTTCGCCGATTCGAAAATTGCACCCCACCATGAAACTGCAGTCGGCGACCCCCAAACCCTTCGCGATTCTGGCGCCACCTCGAAGGTCGCGAGCCCACCATTCGAACAACTTGCATCACTCACGAGAATAAACGAGTCGCGGGGTTTGGGCTTGAGTGTAGAAGTAGGGAAATTGAATTTAGGCTTCGGCCATTTTTATTGAATGTGATGCGGTTAGATTTTGATGAGTCTCGTTTTCTAATTGAAGATGAAAACGAAGGGGAGATCTGGCCATTTCCCATATATATATATATATATTTTTTAACTGCCGATTTCAATCTTGAAGTATAAGGCTTCGGGCCAATTATTTAAGTGCAAATAAAACTGAAGAGAGAGGAAAGAAGATTGCACTGGAAGCTACGAGAGTGTGGCTTCAAAGAAAAGGTTTGACAATGTAAATTTAAATTTAATTAGATTCTTCTTGTGCATTTACGGGTTGTACGACCAAACCATCACTCCAAACACTGCGGAAATTGAAAACCGATAATAATAAAATATTACGAATCCAACGGAACTGGTTTCGTCGAATTCCGAGACTGCGCCTCGGAAGGCTATTTTTAAATTCAGTTTAAACTATATATTTTTAAAAACTGAACAAACCATCGTTAATTTAAATCTTACAACTTCTATCGTCTTCAGTATTATTAATATAAATTAAATAAGCCTTCTAATTATTTTTAACCAGCTTAAAATTCCAGATTTAACATTTGACCCAATTTCTGATAATTAATTTCAACAATTAATTATCCAATAAATAGCGATATTTGAAATTAAAGTTAAAAATTAACTTTCGAATATTTAAAATTAATTAAATATTCCCATTTCAAATGTCTAAAAATTTCGGGTCGTCACATTCCTCCCCCCTTAAAAGAATTTCGTCCCCGAAATTACTAGTTGGAAGACTGATCCATAACCCATTAACTATTTCCTCAAACCAAACAATTTTTAACAACTTAGCAAACAAATCTTTTTATCGAAGACACTCTAACTCTATCCTAGCCTTTGAACTTATCCATAACCCTTAAACCATATTACATACTTACTTATCAATTCAAATCTTAAATTTGAATTCAAATTTTAAATTATCAAAATTTTCTCAAAATTTTTCTAACTCTCTAAATTTTCGAAAAATTTCGCCAGCGTCTCCTTTGCGCGGCTAGCTCGGTACTACTACAAAAATGGCTCTACGGCCTCCCAAATCCAAAAAGAAAACAAAAGCCAAGTGGCTCAATCCAAAAACCTAATCAAATTTCATATAGAAATTCAAATACATACCTTTTTGTCGGGCCATTAATTTTCATCTTCTAAAATCCAAAATCTTTATTTATCCATTGCTTTTATACACCTGTATATCCAACTAAGCAACAATATCCATCACAACATTCAAAAACATTTTGCATTTCTTTTACAAAAGTATCAATATTTGCTTTACTTAAGCCCGTACGATGCACATATATAATTCGTACGCAATACCAAATCCGATCGCTCACTCGACCACACAATTTCATTTCCGAACTAGTATCGTCCACCCGACTTCTTAGTGCGGACTCAGATCTGGTTTCTTGATCAGAATCCGTCATTCTCCTCGTATAGTCATACCTATGATAGAGAATTTCCAGAATCAATCAGCAACCCATATCCAGGTTCGCCGTCGAAAATTGAGTGAAAATCCTAACTCGGATTGATATAACTATCTCGAAATTCTGTGTTCGAATCCGGATCAATATTGCTATGTGAATAAATAATATACGTACACCTTACGTAATTAGCCCAATTGGTTTTAAGCTATCCCAATTCTCTTTTATTCACATTCATTTGGGTTTCTATTCTCTTATTCACCACCATCCCAATTCACAACTTTCAGTTTAATCTCCATTCGATTTTTCACTTGGAAAAAATTTCTCAATTCCAAATTTACTTAAGAATTCATTATTCATTTCTTAAGTTCAATATAAATAGTTCGCATATTTCTTACATTTTATTTTACTTCACTATTGAAGTGTATATTCATTTCTAATCACTTTTGCCTTTACAATTCCATTTAAATTCAATTTGGCTTCCATTTAGAATATTGAGTTAGTTGCACTTACTAATTAATTTTAATTTTTATTAAAGTTTATTTGCAAACTTTAATCCCTTCAGTTTCTTCAATTCCACTTTCTTTACCTTCACATTTTCAATTAGATTTCAATTATTTAGCTCCAATTTCATTTGCTTACAAATCAAATCATTTACCGTTAGTGAACATTTTCAAACATTTTCTAACTCCCAAAATTTACGGAAAATTTTGGCAGAGTCTCCCTTGTACGGAGGGACTTCTGCGATATCGCAAGATGCACAAAAACATATATACATCGGCCTCAGGCCGGAAATCAATATACATCGACCCACACGGTCGGAAAACAGAAAAACAGTTCATATTTCCTATTTGTATTGCGTAGGCGTACCTTATTTTAGCATTTTTAAGCAAGCAGCGATTTATTTTAGCAAATTGCGCAATCAAATCCAGCCAAACGGCTTCCCTGAACCTGTACTTACTTAATATAAATATGTAAGTGACAATTACACAAATTTATAGCATTTCACTTAAATATAAATAATTAAAACATGGGTTTCATAAACGATGCATATCATATACTTCCACAAGCACATGTGAAACATTTCGACATTTATTTTGAATGCTTCCAATCCATTCCAATGCCATTTCATTTAATTCATTTTACATTCCAATTAAATGATTTACACTTCATTGCCTACTTCCAATTCATTTGAATCCAAACGAGTTTATTTTTATTCCAAGTGATTCAAAATAAATTTTATTTCACTTCTATCAACTCATAAAATTTTATTCAATGAATTCCCATTTTATTCGAAGCCAAGCTCTTGTTAATATAACTTGAGTTACTCACTTAATTACTAATTTCATTCCACTTACCAAACAGGTTTTATTATAAACCATTTATAATTCAACCGATTTAAAAAATCAATTTTTAGTCAATTTCTATTCATTCATATAATTTTGATTTTATTAATAACAAGGTCTTTTCCATTCTATTTCATTTGCAACCATTTCAAATTTTATTTTTATTCACTTAAATTTTATTTTCAACTCAACCATCACTATTTCAATTCCATTTTGTTTAACTAGAGTTCATTGCCAGCTCCATTTATTTAAATTAAACTGGTATATTTCGTTGAATCAATATGAATTCTAATTCACATTCAATAATTTATTTCGGAATTCCTTTCATTTAATAATGAGGCCATTTCCAATTTATCCCTACTTGGATTTTTATTGGCAATACAAATCATTTTTATATTAATTCAATTCCATTCAACTTCAATTCAACTTTAATTCACTTACAATTTCAAGTTGAATTTCTATTAATAACTCAACATCTCTTTCAAATTTTATCATTTATCCGCAACTCAAATTTTTATTTAAACAATTCGAGTTCCATTTCCATATTCCATTAATTAATCTTGGAACATTCCATATTATTTACATCGAATATTCATCCCACAATTCATTTACAAACTCAACATTTGTTACCACAAAATTTGATATTCAACGTACATTAAATCAATATTTGATTTTATATCCAACTCACCTTTATTATCTTATTGGAGTTCATTTTATTTTATAATCTAGGTTTAGGATTTTATTCATTTCCAATACAACAATTTAATTTCAGAATCTCTTAATCTATTTTACTGGAGTTCAACCTATTTATTTAATAAGTTAAGTTTTGAATTTTCATTACCATTACAACCAATTTCATTTTGGCTTATATATCTTACTTCCCAATTTTTTTATACGTCACACTTATTTGTATTCATATCTCATTTATTTACAATCAATTCTCATTCACATTTTTACTTATATCCAGGAATTTTTATTTCAATACTGTTCAATTTGTTTATAAGCTGTCGAAACTTATTTATTCCAATTCGATACTTTCTCTGTTACATTTATTTAGTCTAGTATATTTTTATTATTCCATAAACATTTAAATAATATTCCAGAGTTTTAAACAATTTCCCAAGTTTCCAAAATCACCTTTGAAATCAACTATATCCAAAATCCGTTGGTAAATTCAATTGTCCTCTGAATTTCAAGACCAAATCCAGTTCACAACCAATTCCATTTTAAAACAATTTGGCAGCAATCTCTTAGAAACTCGAAAATAAACATCGATGATGCTGCAGTCATCACCGACGTTATTTTCCAGTGACCGAAAGAGTTCGATGCTTTTATCTCTTTAAAACATTTCAAATATTCTTAATTTCCAATCTCACCAGATTTAATTTCAATTCAAAAATATTCCCAAAATAATACCACTATTTTTTCTCCAAACTTTTGAAAACCATTTCCAAATCCAAAGGAATTTAAACTTTTCCCCCAAAATTCCAAACTTACTCTGGAATCTTCATCTTAATTTATTTTCATTCTCTGGAATTCTAATTCAAAATTATAATCTTATTTATATATGAAGTTATTTCAAATTTAAAAATTACATTTATAATCTATATTTCAAATTTCATTTTGTTATATAAATTTATTTTTCAACTTTGGTTATAAGTTTCAATTTCTTATTCAATTTTTTTCACAATAGCGTTAATAATTTAATATTATCATTCCTTAAAAATCAAGCATCCAAATACTATAATAATTTCTGAAAATTATTTCTTTCATATACAAAAATAATTTGGGTAAAATTATTTCATTTACCCTATTTTAAAACAATACTGTGTCGAATTGTTCTATTCAAGTGTTTAAAGATCCCTATCAATAACGTTAATTACTCGTATTGACCAGAATCCATAAATTACTCAATAAACCAATCGACACAATATAAAAATCATTTTATATTCACTAACAAATACGCGCTCATATTTATTAATACGCTCATACTCATTATAGAGTACTACGGACTCTACTTGAGTAATTCCCACCAAAGCCTAGGTTGTCGCCAACCTGAGCTCTGATACCAAGTGAAACGACCCGCAAATCCGTACCCCTTGAGTCAACACTATTCTACAACAATTAACTCAAGTTGCACAGAAATACGAACCATTTGGGTTTAAGAAGAAGAGGTAGAAGAAGAGAAAACAAAATCAACATCAGAGTCTAACCATCGCAGCAGAATAAAATATAATAGATAGTAAATAATCTTTACTCAAAATCAAATATATCTGTTTACATACATTACATCATCAGAATACATCAGTCACAACTCAACATCAATATCATACAATGGGTACACAACAACTCAACACAGCGGAATACGTATATAAATATACAAGTACGAGAGTACGTTTCGTCATCCAGCTCGTCTCCTGAGCTCCACAGCATCATATCCTGTATCCTATAATACTCGGTCTGACCCGAGCATTACAGTTAAATAACACCCGAGTCAGTCTGGATTACCAGCGTGAGAAAATCACACCCAATTTATTATTAAAGTTTCAAAAATCCTTTGAAAACAAAAGCATCACGTAAGACCACGCCACAAATAAACATGTCGGGTTTTTACCTTACGATAGCTAAAACAATTTTATAGAAATCCTCTGATATTATAATAGGGTCTATACACAAGTACTTATAAAATAGCCGAAATTGTTACATTATTAAATTCCAGCTACTAGCCACAAAAGTGGGTAATACAAACAAAACTCGTACAAGGCTCGTAGGGAGAATGGATTTCCAACTAATGACTAGGCACTGGGGTACCACCTGTCACAGTACGGGGCCTAGATCACCGTACCGAGGATTACTCCCTTCATCCCCTGCAACACAAGGCCGGAACCATCCCTTACTGGACAGTCCCGAGTGAGATCACCCCGCGGTTGGGTTCAGCAACCGCACCACTAAGCCGAAAAATAAAAAGGGACATCTAGACTGGAATGACCTCACCCTGCTTGGGTGCTACCCACCTAACCTTGCTGCATATCCCCTGATTTTCAGTCATTCCCATTTGATGAGGCTTGAGGCTAAGCGTTACCTTTAGAACGTTTCACTTAGAATGCCCATCGCCCACCCGACGATGTTTCGCAAGCATTCGTCCATACAAGTCCGTCCCGGGTTCGAACGGAACCGAAGGCACTATTCCTACTACATCCATTTTGGAAATATCCTCAGGATTAGTAGCGACTAGCCCTTGCACTTCACTGCTCCATCTTCGCATCCAAACTCGTTTTTCCACGAAAACGTATAAACCGGATCGAAGTGGTTTTCGAGAAATAAATCTCGATCCCGGTCTCTTCGAAACGATCAACGCATTTGTCCAATATTGATAGTCGGTTATTTAACTATCAATTAATATTCACAAACATCCATCAACCAATAAATAATTTTCCAAATTATTTATTAATCCCAAAATATCTTTCCGAGATATATATATTTCCAATTTTCAACCCTTTTTTTTTTAAAACAGTTTCAAAACCCGTTTTCCCTTCCCAGGGTACATTCCCAATTATTATTTCCATTGGAACGCCAAGTACAAACACTTAAGTTTAAAATAATTTAAAAACATTTTTTTTTAAAATATACTTATAACTTTTAAAATTATAACTTAAATATTTTATTAAAATAAATATACTAACAAAATATTTTGTATAAGACAATTTATACAATATAAACTAAATTTCCTCTTTTAAACTCAATACCAAGTTACTTTATATAGTTATTTCAATAATAGATTTAGAAAAATATACTTGCTTTAAAAATTTAGATTTAGAAATAATAAACTTTCCAAAACCTGCTTTTTAAAACGATCTTAAAAAAAACTTTAAATATTTTTGAAAACCATACTTGGCTATCCAGGGAAATCCTCTTCTGTTTCCCATTTCTTAAAAATAAATCACCATTTATTTTTAAACAAATACCCATTCCTTTAACAAATTCTTACCTTGAATTTATAAAATATCCACCGACATTTTATTTCACTTTATAACCCAGTCATAAAGTCCCAAAATCTCTCTTCACTTTAAATTTAAATTTCAACACCTAAATCAATTTTACAATTGATTTCCATTTACTTTACCATGAAATAAATTCTCTTACTTCATTTATTTCAAAATTTATTAACTTTAGATTAAATTTCCAATTTATGTTTTAAAATCTTTAAACTGAAAAATACCAATTTCAGATTTCTCAATTTCCTTTCTTTACCTTTGAATTTAATCCTTACATTTAAAATAATGACTTTTATTCACTTAAGTTCCAGAATTTATTATTCCTCTGTTAATTCAATTTCCTCATATTCCATATTTTGTTAGAGTTTATAAATTACTCTATTTTATTTATTTTCACTTCATTATTCAATTTATTCCAATTTACTAGAATTATTTACTTAAAATTTTACTCTTTTATTACCTTTCAAAAATCCAATTCCATAGATTTTGGTAACTCTTTATACTGAGTTATTCCATCCAACCATACTATCCAATATTCCAGTTATCCATAAAACAATCACAGGATATTAAATATTCATCACACAGAATATTAAATAATCTAATAAATTTGAGGAATACAGTTGGATCCCTCCAACCTGTTTCCCTGCATCCACAATTGTTAGCACAATATTATTTCCTAATTTCAGAATATATCATTCTATAGCACATCAATCAATCAATTTCAACCATTCAAACAATTATTTAAATTTAATCATTTAAATTTAAATTTAAACTGAGTGAGATTAACACACCTTTGACTACGCATGCACCCATTCAAATCCGGCTTGTTTCCTTTCAATTTCAGACCTTGTAAAAACATTCTACGATTTATTAATACTTGATTAACTCGAACAATTTATTTTCCTTTTACAACTTAATTTAACTAATACTTTAATCTTAAGCTATTGATTAAATTTTTAAGCTGACAATTAAATTTGAACTAATAAAATTTGTTTTCCCCTTTTTTAAAAAATCTCTTGGTCATCAAAAATAAGTAATTAAGTCATTAAACAAGTCAATCATTAAAATATGTTGTTTTAAAAAAATCAACTAATAGATTTAAAAGGTGTGTATATGTATATGCTTATTGAATAATAACTTTTTAAAATTAAATACCCCTTTAAAATCTATTTTAAAATAACCTAGAAGATTAAAAACGTATACTTGTTTTATTTTTGGGGACTTCTTATATATGTTTACCAAAATAAGTTGTATATATTAATATATTTTTATTTTTATTTTATTTTTTTTCTGTATAAATCTTATACATATCAAAATGAAAGCAAAAGGTTAATATACCTCACAGAAAACGCTGCTGCACCCATCATCGACCACCAGAGCCACAACACCAGCACCGACCCCCCTTTGCCATTCCAACACCCACGTCCCTCTCGAAACGTTCGCACGCAATCCACGCAACCCCTCCTCCCGATCGAAACCACCTCCGACCCCTAATCGAACCGCTCCCTTCCACATCCTCTCAACCATCTTGTGACGATTCGCAGGCACAACTCGAGTTCGAGCTCGCCTAATTGATTCGAACGGCAAAGATTCCTCCAACCTGATCGACCACTTCGCCGCCCCTCCCTATTCGCGAGTCCCTCAGGTCAGTTGTCGCAACCCAACTTCGAAATCTTCGAAACCCTAGCTTCCCCGATTCGAAAATTGCACCCCACCATGAAACTGCAGTCGGCGACCCCCAAACCCTTCGCGATTCTGGCGCCACCTCGAAGGTCGCGAGCCCACCATTCGAACAACTTGCATCACTCACGAGAATAAACGAGTCGCGGGGTTTGGGCTTGAGTGTAGAAGTAGGGAAATTGAATTTAGGCTTCGGCCATTTTTATTGAATGTGATGCGGTTAGATTTTGATGAGTCTCGTTTTCTAATTGAAGATGAAAACGAAGGGGAGATCTGGCCATTTCCCATATATATATATATATATATTTTTAACTGATTTCAATCTTGAAGTATAAGGCTTCGGGCCAATTATTTAAGTGCAAATAAAACTGAAGAGAGAGGAAAGAAGATTGCACTGGAAGCTACGAGAGTGTGGCTTCAAAGAAAAGGTTTGACAATGTAAATTTAAATTTAATTAGATTCTTCTTGTGCATTTACGGGTTGTACGACCAAACCATCACTCCAAACACTGCGGAAATTGAAAACCGATAATAATAAAATATTACGAATCCAACGGAACTGGTTTCGTCGAATTCCGAGACTGCGCCTCGGAAGGCTATTTTTAAATTCAGTTTAAACTATATATTTTTAAAAACTGAACAAACCATCGTTAATTTAAATCTTACAACTTCTATCATCTTCAGTATTATTAATATAAATTAAATAAGCCTTCTAATTATTTTTAACCAGCTTAAAATTCCAGATTTAACATTTGACCCAATTTCTGATAATTAATTTCAACAATTAATTATCCAATAAATAGCGATATTTGAAATTAAAGTTAAAAATTAACTTTCGAATATTTAAAATTAATTAAATATTCCCATTTCAAATGTCTAAAAATTTCGGGTCGTCACAGGTAACCCCTTAACGCTATTTAAAAGTAAGTTCATTTTACTAATAGACATTATTATAATAGCGTATATTGCTACATAGTAAATAGTTTAACGGATCCTTAGGAGATGTGAATCCCGAGCATCTCTTAAGTTACTGCACTCACGTTAGACACTGGATAGAAGATGTCAAATCTCGTAAACATCTCTGATGTCGTTCCACTTATATTTATTCCGTTGATTTAACTTACATAAGATCTTTTAGTTCTGATTCGAGTGTTTTGTCTTTTCAATTCGCTCGGTTCAGTTTGAGCATTTTAGGGCTTGAAGACCTTATTTCTGGAGGATGAAGATGGAGATTATATTATTACTATTTATTATTATTTCGCTGCATTTATACTGTTCCGCTGCATTGTTATTTATTATTCTCTGGTATGTGTAATTCTGATTCAATATTGTATTAGTATAATCAAATGTTTTGTAAAACAGCTTCATGAACTGCTATTTGATTATTATATTTTGTCGTTCCGCTGCAAGATTCTGTTTGTTTTTTCTTCCTCTGCTTTTCTTATTCACCCCAATAACAATCCGCCCTTCTATATGGTTTATGTCTGATGTGTGTGGTTTATCGTCGATTTAAAGCGTACAAAAATGCGGGATGTTATATGGTAAGTATGAAAGATATTAGGAATGTTCTAAATGATCTGCAAGGATACCTTATTAAAATGTCTAATACAGAAAATGTAGGATGGATTCCTTATGCATTGACAATAGAAATTATCATACATGTTATGTTATCTACGATATCATGATTTATTTATGAATTTGATACATGAAGAAATATCAAATCCAAATAGATATTACAAAATGATTGTTTGAATGTTCTCATGTATTTAGGAAATACCAAAGAACTGTTTGTAGAAACAACGAACTTCTTATGAGAAGTATTTGGACACAAACTTCATAAGTGATATTAAGTATAATATATTAATAATAAATTCAAGTTAAGAATCTTTAAGTTAGAAATGTTCCAAATAGAAGAGATTGTAGCTAAAGGCTAGGTACATTGACTTGAATAGCACCACGATAAAGCAATGCTTATGTAATAAATGCACAAATTTATGGCTGAGCTGAGGGTGATTCCAAATGTTAAGAATCCCCTAACATTGTTATATGATAACAATGTTATGATATAGTTCGTAATAGAACTTAGAGCTCACTAGCAGCCGAGATACATACTTCGAATTATTCCATATGATAAAACAGTTAACATCATTGGGGAAAGTTGATTGACAGAGTATATTATTGAAGCATAATAGCATATCCGTTCACCGAGGGACTGGCTTGATTGGTTTTAAGGAAATCGATTAGCGAAGTTGGAATAAGATTCCAAAATTAACCCCAAGTGCAAGTGAGGGATTGATAGAGTTAGGAGTATGCCTTAGGGGAAATTATACAATTTGTTACATATATCTAATTCGATAACCAATCTTGTTCGAAAGAAAATGTATTTTCTTTCTATTATATACTTGATATAACGTGTTATATCAATTAATTAATTTAATTTAAAGTATATTTTACATAAATCAATAAATGGTATATTTTATGATAATAGTTGCAAAGTTCTGTGATTTTGAGTAATTTATCACAATAAATATATCATTTTAAATATTCCTAGTCAAGATGTATCGAGACCAAATATCAATACATCCATTGAGACTAGAGTACGTAGCGCTCTCCAAATGTTGAGCAGTGTATTACTCATAGATTGCTGGTGGCACCAAAGGTTACGTACTGATAGTTATTTGACAACTATGAACTGACTCATTTAATAGTTTTCTATTCGTTGATATAACTAAAGTCGGACGGAAAATATTGATGTGACAAAATTACACAGTCTCTTGACTTGATAATACGGTTGATCTTCATGTGGAAGCACCGTGTTGATTGTAGTTAAATTGTGACATAGTATCCATCGAACGACTATAGTTGGGTCAAGTGGAAGCATTAGAAGTGAAACACTAATAAAGAGAGGATTTGTCTCTTTAGTTACATGAGGTTAGTATCACGGTCAACTGAAGTCAACTCAATGTCAATGTTTTTGGTCAAAGCATTTTAGTTAATAATAATTGTTACTATTGAACAAAGGACTTGGTGTTTGGACTATAGAGTTGAATATGGATGATACTGAAATATTGGCCATTACCAAATTCCATAAGTCTGAAGTTGTTATCCGAGTTTTTAACCCAACGGAATTCAAAGGAAGTCAGAATATCTACATTGAGTCATAGCAACTCAAGAACTAACCAAAGGAGTAGAAGAAACAACCAAGAAAGGCTAAAGAAAAAGAAGGCAAAAATATGCTAAGGTGATGGATCGATAGCGACCCATCTCCTATGGATCGCTAGCGATCCATGTGGGTCGCTAGCGATCCATGTGGGTCGCTAGCGATCCATGTGGGTTACTCGTGGATCCTCTAATCCTCTTGTACCATAATCCAATAGGTATTCTAGTAATGATTACTAAGTTTGATGGAATTCCGAGCTAGTTAGATCGAGAAGTGAGCATTCATCTGACTCCATCAGCAGTTCAATGCAAACAGTGTATGAATCATCATCAAAACAAGACGACTAGATATGAAATTACATAGAGAACACCTACATAAGACAACAAGTGCAATTCAAAAGAATAAGTCCAATAATCATCTAAGTACATGGGTCACTAGTGATCCATAGGACCATGCTAGATTGCTTTGAAGTTTTCGAAAAGGATGAAGGAGAATGTCATAAGGAATTGGATCATCAGCAACCCAGAAACTATGTGATCCATCAAATTGGCTTGGATGATTGTGAAATTTTTCAGTGCACCTTCATATTTCCAAAGGCAAGCTTCTGGAGAGGCGGCCTAGCCTAATAGCTCTCCATTCCTTATAAATACAATCCTACCGGCAACATAAACGACATCTTCTGGACTAGCTACTGAAACTCTGTAGTAACTACTCTTCACTTTTATCCTCCCAACCAACAGTCATCTATAGGGTTCACTGCGATTCTCCAGTGAACTCTAACACTGGTGACTTGATCTAACTTATAAGATCTAATCACATTGTAATCATATTCAACATTTAACTGCAGTCAGTCAATAATAAAAGTTATAAAGTGCACGTAGGCTACGTTAATAGCCGAACCACTATAAAAATATCTGCTTCATTTACTTTTTCCGCAATTTACTATTGCTTTTTCTACTTTATTTGCCTTGATAAACAAGGCTTGTGCTTTCATACTCAATACAGGGTGTTGATCCATTTTTTAGGTTAACAGAAGTGATATAGTTTTAACGAAGAGAATTGATGCAATAATAGTCACAGTTGGGTAATGCTTAACGAAGTAAAATGGATTTCACCTAAACCAAATAAGCGATAAATTTGACCAAAATGTCACACCACCTGCTAAGTGACGTGTGAACGTTAATATTCGAATAGTTCAATACTAATCTCGCTTACCAAATTTACACATAAAGGGTCACACAACCGATACGTTGAATTCTCCTTTGACCATATGATTTGATTAATTTGAAATTGTTATAAATTAATTAAATTAATTAATTTTTGTGAAATATTAGTATAAAGTTTAATTTTGATCAAATGAACAAATATTATCTAATATATTTATAATAGTTATAAATATATTAATTGATATAAAATATCGATACGCATTTAAATTGAATTTAAATGAAAAATATTTTGTTCATAATTTAAATAGGTTTGAAGCCCATATGGGGGTTGGTTCGGCCATGATGAAAGCATGAAAGGGTATAGCCATATGATGGCAAGTTGGATTAGTTTGGATGGATAAACGATAAAGAAATGGTAAGATGTAAAAGGGGATCTTGATCCTAACTTGTCTCTAATTCTCCTCTATATAAGCATCACAACCCACACCTATTAGAGTACTTTTTAAGCCTCCAAGTCCTCTACCTCTAGCCAAAAATTAAGTCCTCCCATCCCTCCATATCCAAACACAAATCAAAGTAGAACAAACACTATTCGATAGTTCGTGGTCATTGATTCAAAGGCTAGCAATCTGCTGGATCAAAGATCAGTTCAAGGAGTGGATCTCATCATTTCAAGGCGTGCTCATAGGCATTGGTAATAAGGTAAAATTTCTAATTTATCAGTGTATATTAAAGCACATAATATACACACACACATATATTTTGTTTTGTTGAATAAGTGATGATTTTATTATATCAATATATTATCATATTCTTAATGGTAGTATGACTATATATAACTAATAACATTAAAAAATTCATGACATAATCATGCATATATTGCTCACAATGGAGAAAATAAAAAATAGAATTTTTAATTTAAGTTAATTTAATATTCATTATTTAACCTGCATAAGATTCATAATTCAAATTTAAATTATACATTGCATAAAATATAGTTCTAAAATTTTATACTAAAAAATATTTTTGACAGAATTAAAATAATTTCTATATTTATATTTATTATTTAAATCATTTAATTATATAAATAAATAATATTAATAAATATATATGTCATAAAAACATGTTTTATATTTCATAAAATTAAATTTACATGTAATATTACTTTTGAAAAAAAGAAAAATAATAAATTTTTATATAGTTTAAATATATTAAATAATAACCGAAATTAACAAATTGGTTTTAAATTATAAAATACACATAAAAGATTTAAATGTCAAAATATCTTCAAGATTTTTACTGAAATATTTAAATTTGATATTATCTTAAAAATTATTTTTTAATTAATTTATATTATATTTCTGTATAGAAATATATATATATATATATATATATATATATCATTTGTCATGAGTTATATAATAGGCATGATATATTTTTATTTCATATATTTTATTTAAGTATACATATATTTAATTTTATAAGATATATATATATATATATATATATATTATATGTTAAATTTAAAAATATATTTGCCATAAGCTAAATAATAGGCCGTATATATTATTAATTTTATAAGATGTTAATATATAATTATATTTATATATTATATAAACATCAATTTAAAAAAATACTTTTTATTGTGATTCAAATTTGTAGTAAAATTTTTTTATGTAATATTAAATGATTTAATTTACATATACATACATACATACATAATACATTCATACGTGTGTGTGTGTGTCCGTAAAATAATTTGAAAATAAAACACAAACACACACACACACATATTTTGCAATATTTTATATACATGAAATAAAGTATGTAAATATACATTTGGACAATATATTTGTATGTTATATGAGTTAACATGTCCATTACAGTAAAAATCGTAGCGCTTATATAGGGGAATGTTATACCATGCAGACACGCGTGGATTGTTATGTAATACATGCACAATATATATACATATGTATGTATGTATGTATGTATAATACATGTATATATATAATATTAATTACTTAAATAAAATAAAGATTTAATCTAAACGAAATTTAGATATATTCTTAATAAATTAGACTTCATAGGCTAAGCAAAGATCCAAAATGGTTAAAAAAAATTAAAATTCACCCATTACTTTCGGGCTGGCCCAATTCCAACGCTATGTTTTTGTATGTTTTATGCTCTTATGCGAGTTGTATTGTCCTCTTCCGGGAATTTCGAGAACGGAATTGTTTTTAAGGGAGGAGAATGCAACACCCCGTAATTTACGAAATTGAATAATTAAATTAAATGGGTAAATTCGTAATTTTAACATAAAGGGAAAAGTAGTATATGTCTGCAGGATTTGGAATTAGGCTTCAGGACCTATTCCATTGCATCCAAAATGTCATTTACAGGAAGAAAACATGTATAATTGGCTGATTTTCGTTAAATGGGTAAGAAGTTATAAGAAGCCAAATCCAGTGGCATTTTTGCAGTATTTAATTTCAATATTTTAGCTTAAACACAGCCTATAAATAGATCTCTAACATATTTCTTGCTCCAATAAAATTTTGCCTCCACTTGTAAAATCCTAGTCACTAAATAAATTATAAATTCTTCATATCAAATTTAAAATAAATAAATTTATATATGTAACTGATCGCCGCGAAGAGAGCTATGCAATTAAACCAAAGCTATTGAGAGATTTGGAATTTTCAAGACATGTAAATCCTAGACAACGAAGGAAAGGAATGATCTACATCAAATCAAAGAGAAGGCATGGCTAATCGGTGAGTGAGATTTTGTCATATTTATGTATATATTGGTAGAACGTGGTTATTCACCTCTTATGAACTTAAACCAAATTATAATAATGTAATTAATAATTAAAAACTTTTTTTGATTAAAGGATATGTGACTATGGTCGCACAACCATATATATAACGTAAAGGAAAATATAATACCCAACTAATAGGCCTAGTCGGTAGCTAGTAGTTCATAAAACACAATCAATTTTAACCATTAATAGCATAGAACCCCGGACAGCAGTATGTACAAACGGGAATAACAACAGTTCTATATTAAAACATAATACAAACCCATAAAAACAGCACCCAGATACTACTGCACTTTGAATCAGACTGCTAAATTGTTGCTTTCTGAAGATTCTTATGCCTTTATGCTCGTCAGGAAGAACCGCAATGGACCTACTGAAGTTCCTGTCCAATGAGAATACATATACATTGTTTTATTTGTGAACAAATAAAGCTATGACTCTTAGTGTTGAAGCATCTGTCATTTCTTCCCATCCATGCATCCTAAGCAAACGCCAAGGCCTGAAGAGCCGAAGGGAAGTTAGTTCAACAAACTCCTAGAGTAAAAGCCACTCAGGTTCAGAATTGTTGATGTTTAAGTTAGTAGTGTAGATCGATCAAACCTAGAAAGTAAAATCATAGTAGTAGAAAATTTGTTCGCATGATTCTGAATAGCCGAAACAGAGGAAGCAGGTGCATACATTAGAGATTTGTTTTGCAGCAAGAGCCTCTGTAGTGTTAAGCTTATTCAACATCACAAGCCATATGTGTACTCTGTATTTAGGCAGAGCACTTAGGCGCTAAAGATGGCTGAAGTTAGAGAACGTACCGAAGAAGTTGTAAAAGTGCTATTGAGAATTCACCTAATAAGATCCACCATCTGTGCATCCTCAGGTGAAGCGGTCTTCTTGTTGATTGAGATAAACCAAACTAGTGAGTTCCAGCAGCGAGACGATTGAGCGAATACTTGAACAAGTAATAATGTTTTTGAATTCAATGTTGCATATGCCTTCTATAAATGCATGCTGCACTATTATGTCCTTGGCCTATGCAAGATTATACAAGTCAGGAAGAGGGAGCTGATGGCAACATCCTCTAGCCAAGGGTCGGTCCACAAACAAGTTCGTTTGCCATTACTTGCCTTAATTACCATATTGATGCACAGCTCCTTGCAGGTGGATAGAATGTTAATATTCTAGAAATGGGATGCCAGTGCCGAAGGAGCGGAGCTGCAGTCAGAGAGATTGAAATCCCTATTGTAATATCAATTTTTAATCCATTGAGCCCAAGGCTTTGAGCAACAGGAGATCAACACCCATCCCCCTTTACCCAGAAGAGCCCTGTTTAATTGACCTGGGTTAATAACTCCCAACCCACTATCCTTCTTTGGCTTGCAGACTCTATCCCAACCACTAAACAATTCGCCGAAGAGGCGACAAATGAACCCTTCCATAAGAAGGCTCTCCTTATATAGTCAGTTCTATTAATAACCCAAGATGGTGCTTTGTAAAAGGATAACCGGTATGTTGGAAGAGTGGATAGGACTGAGTTTACCAGGGTTAGCCTACCAGCGCTAGACAGAGAGGATCCTTTCCAGCCCGCTAGCCTTTGAGATATCTTTTCTAGCAATGTTCTGCAGCCTTCATGATTGGGCTTAGAGGGATGTAGGGATAATCCAAGGTATAGGATGGAGAGGGAAAAGTAGGAACAACTAAACGTAGAAGCGACAAGGAGCCAATAGGATGAGTGGGATCAGACATCAACACTGTGCTCTTTCTAAAATAGATTTTAAGACAAGAAGCCAACTCAAAACACTAAAGTAAAAGCTTCAAAGTGGCAATAGATGAAGTGGTTGAAAGGGATAAAATGATGGTATCATCCGCAAACTGGAAAGAGTTAAGGCCAAGACTGACGATACCATAACCAAAGGATTCAAGTATGCCAGCGGCACGGGCCAAGTCAATCAATCGAGCAAAAGAATCCACAGCCAGATTGAATAGAGGAGGAGAGTTGGGGTCTCCCTGACGCAGTCCCTTGGTTGGGGTTAAAATGTCACCTCTTCTCCCATTTACGCAAACATGCGTGGTTAAAGTCGAGAGAATATGGCTAATCCAGTCGATGAATTTGGCTAGAAACCCTCTGCATCAAGTCCAAGATGAAAATCCAAGAGATCGTGTCAAAAGCTTTAGAGAAATCTAATTTGACAATGGTGCAATTTGTGTGATTCGAGTGACAGTGGTTAATAGACACTTGAATAATAACTGCATTATCTTTCAAAAATCTCCCGATGTGAAGGTAGAATATCTAAGGGTGATGAGGGCATCCATTAGCGGCTTAAGATAGTTGGCAACGACCTTTGTTATAAGTTTGAAGATTGTATTCTGAAGCTTGATGGGCAGAAATCCGTAGTGGCAGAAGCGCCATCAAACTTTAGGATTGAAATGATGTTTAAAAAGTTGAGTGTGGAAATTAGGTCTGGATATGAATTAAATCCCTCGAAGACATTGAAAATGGTGAATTTTAAAAAATCCGGTAGCATTTAAAGAAAGAAGGAGGAAAGTCATCAAGCCCCGGTGCCTTAGCACTGGCCATTTCTTTTAGCGCCTCCCAAACCTCATCTATATCAAAATCTTTGTCAAACGAAGACTAGAGGTTCGTATGGGGACAGACGATAGAGGCCCAATCAACAATTTCAAAAGTAGGAGAAGATTGTTGAAGAGCACATCGGAAGTGCGAACTGAATGCAGCAAGAATCTCATCCTTATCCTCAATCTCAACTCCATTAGAAGAAACGTTGGAAATTTTGTTGGATATGCGTCTCCGATTGGCAATTATGTAGAAATAACTGTACATAAATCTCCTTCACATAACCACTATCTCTATAGCGTTGCTTCCAGGCAATCTCTTCCCACCGCATGATAGACTCAAGCTCTGCCTCTAGATTTGCAATGCAAGCACTTTCAGCAGATGATCAGGGGAGAGGTCTCTTCTTTGATGTTGAGGTCTAAGATATGGTTTTGCAGACTATCATTTCTAGATCTAATGGAACCCTAAAGGCCCTTTAATCACTTCTTAAGGGTGGATCTAAGTAGATAGAGTTTAGTAACCAGGACCCTGGAGTTAGATTTCAAAACTCGAAAAGAAGACCAGTGTCTCTCGACCATATTGTCGAAACCCTGCTCAAGAGTCTAGAAGCTTTCAAATTTGAAAAGAGGTCGGTGCGAAGTACCGTCACCAGATTCAAAAAGGATGGGGCAGTGATTAAAGATTAAGGTAGAAAGGCTATACTGAGAGCAAAAAGGATGCGTTTGCAGGGGATGCTAATGAAGAATCTTTCTAACTTACCAAGAGAGGGAGTTGAGCGCTTGTTGGTCCACGCGACGGCACAATTATTTATAGGAAGATCTATGAGGTCACATAAGGAAATGAAGTTGTTAAAATTTTCCATATCATGGGTGTAGAAGGTATGGTTATTCCTCTCAGAAGGGAATCGAGTAATGTTGAAGTCCCCTAGAATCCAGGGACCGCTAAACAAATAAGAAAAGTCTGAACAGTCATTCCATAATGACAGTCTATCTAAGAAGTATGAGGCCGAAGACATTCGAGAAATAGTAGGTGACTTCGGTTGAAATGTTTTTCAAAATCACATGAAGGACATTTGCAGCTTTAATTATTTGTAATAAGGTCTCCTTCGACTTATCCCAAAATGTGATAACCCCTCCCCAGACCTAACAGAGTCTAGGAAAAGCCAACCAAAAAGAGAAACACCCCCAACATTACGCAACTTAGCAGGTAGGGGACAAACTAATTTAGATTCCTAAATAAACAGAACGTCAAGGTGCAAATCACGAATAAAATTCTAGACTAGGGTACACCTATAAATATAGCCTAGTCCTCTTACATTCCATGTCAGAACTTTCACAAAGAACTAAAAGCTCTCTTCTTTTTGTAGTTTTTCATTGTTGAAACTACTTTTGGAAATAAACAAACAACAAACTTAGAAGCCACGGTAATAATAACATAATGATCAAGCATGCATAAAATGTTTGGAACAAAAATGCTACCTTGAAGAGGGTGACTTTTTCCTACGGGAGAGCAAATGACCGTTGCGCCTAATAACTTTGGATGGAGCCAGGTCAGAAGTAGATGGTGGAATATGAGCCAGTAGGGTACTGAAGAGTTGGATGTTAGTCTCAACATCCACCATGAGGGCGTTGTCCTACTGAGCACTGACCCCCATGTTCATTTGGTAGTCCAGACCACGTCTTGCATCGGATAAAAAATTTTGCCCTCTGATTTCAGCAGAGTAATTCTATGTTCAAAGGAGGCCACCACATAGAATGTTTAAGGATATCAAGTGTTGGCTGCACTACATCATCTTTAGAGGAGGCAATGTTCACTACCTTCTTACCAATGACGATCTCCTCATACTTATGTTGAAGCATTGCCTCATTGGAAATCACATCATCGGTGAAGCTCAAGGGAAGGGATGGAATGCCCGAACATGTTTGCAGCCCCCCATCGTTGAAAAGGTATACCTGTTTCTTAGCCTAAAAATGGAGAGTACAGCTTCACCTAGAATAATGTTTTCAGGTGGAATTCGTGATGAACCTAATGCTCGAAAAAAACCTTGAAATCACGGTCGAAAGCTTGGGTAATCAGGGAAACAGGTAGGACGATGGACCTGTCTATCTAATCTTGGTGAAGATGAAACGGTGGTCTATCAAGGCCCAATAACATTGATCAGCAACTATGAATTCACCAATGGGGTAGAGAATAACTCTTTATGGAAGAAACCCTTTCTGATGGTGATGCCTAGGAACTGACAGTCATGGAAGCAAACTAAAAACAATCGGTCAGTGTGAAGGGTTATTTGTCAGCCATCGCGGCTGTAACAACCCTGTATTTTCTGATTATTGTAATTGTATATTTTAATTATTTTAATTTAAATTCCTAATTTAAAAACTTTATTTTATTTATTAAAATTAATATATTTTGTTAATTGAAATATAAATGTTGATTTTGATGTGGATTAGAATTTCAAACATGCATAAATTGAATATTTCCAGAAAATGTTGATTTTGGTCAAAATAGTCAAACTTTGACTTTTAACTTAAAAATTTAAAAGTTTGAAATTTTAAATTTTATCTTTTATTATGAAAATAGATTTAATAACTTGAACATTGCTTTTTTTTTCATGGAAAACGGAGTTAAACTGCAAAAGATATGTACATTTCAATTTTGCGTATAAATTGTTTATTTTGCAATTTTGTTATTTTAAATTGTATAAATTTTATTTTTCTTTGTCATATTTTATTTTAATATGTTATATTATGTATATTTTGACTTTTAAATATTTTTGAAATGATAATAGAATTTTTCTAAAATTTACTATGATGATTTCCTATTTTTAAAAGGCTGTTTTCCTTTTTCTGCTATTTTCTTCATCTAAACTATATTTAAATTAAAATTTATTTATTTATTTTTGTGATTTACTTTTTATTTTGTGTTCTTATCTTTAGTTATAAATATTTTTAAGTACATAAAAATTTTCCCAAGTTCATTGCACTTATTTTTCATATTTTCAAGACTAGTTGCAAATTTTGCTGTTTTATTTAATTAAACTATATATAATTAATAATTAATTAATTTTTTTTTTTACTAAATTTTCGTATTTTATCTGAATTTATATATATTTTAAAGTTATATAAAATTTAAAAAGAAATATTGAAAATTTGAAGAGTTTAGTGACCTTTTATTTGCTTAAGCCTTTTTGTATTCTGTCTTTTCGTTTTCTTGCCTTTTCACTTCATTGCTTTAACCGTTCACATCTCTTGCGTTAGCCGTGAATTTCTTTCAGCATTCACGTGAAATATTCTCCTCTTCCTCAAACAAAACTCACGGCATGAGAAGAAACAAATAAAATTGCAAATGGCTTCCTTTATCTCTTCTCTTCTTCACAATTTCAATGATTTTGCTTCCTCCTTTGCAAAACTTTGCTTGGCCCCACTCTCCACCATCATCACCGACCGTCACCTCCTCCATCTCCAACTGCAACATCAGCCTCTCCTCTGTCCATGTCAGGTCGTGATCATTAGATGATGCAAGCACCTTAAATTTGCACAAAAACTCCTTGAAACTATGCTAGCCTAGCCATAAAACATCACCTACCTCTTCCTATACACTTTGGCCACCCCTAGAACCACCACCACCAGCAACTACATGACTTTTTGGTGCTGCTATACCATCACTCCCCACTGTCCAGACCTGTACTTTCCTTTGGTCGAGCCTCACTTGCTTTTGGTCGAGCCAAAAATACACCGAAACCCTACCTATTGTTGCCTTGACCCTTAGTATGCTTCATGTTGTAACTCCTCCATCTTCATCCACTTGTTGCTATGTGTTTTTATGCTAAACCCAAGTCATATTGACACCTATGCCGAGCCTAGCGTCATGAGAACAAGCCCATTTGATCATGTGACAAGCCATGTTGTCGTGGTCAGACACTTTCGTGTTAAAGCTGGGTAATGTTCTTTGTTGATTTAAAATTTCCATTTCGTTTAAATTCATATTTGTATTGTATGCATATGTTTATATGGTCTTTTTTATTTGTTGTATACAAGATCATTATCAAGGCTTTCCATTCATTCAATTCAAATCGTGTTTATCGTGCTTTTGGAATCGCTCTTGTGTTTGTTGTTTTGGTCTCTAGCTTCGAAAAGGTGAGTCCATCTCACTCTGACATTTATACTTATGAAACAGTGAATTGATGACAAGTGTTTAGTAATATAAAATGTTTATGCAAGTTAATGATGATCATATGATGTATTATGCCATGTTATTACCATGTTAAAACTGTTAATTATCACCTGACATCTGATATATGACATTATATTGTGACATTGACATTGTTTATATTGTTTATGCATATATTCACACTGCAAGTTCCCTGTTAGAATAGAATCACTATGGGTTGAAATGATACATACCCGAACGGACTTTAGAATAGGGAAAAATCGTTATGGGCTGAAATGATAGGCCTGAGCGATTTTTATTGTATTTTATTTGACTTGGGATTGCGGGTTTGAAATGATAGAACCCGGGTTTTCTTTGTAAACTGCGGATTGAAATGATATATATCTGTATCACTTGACCTAGGTTAGAAAATTATATACAGACCCCGTGGTATATTTTTAAATGATTTTTTTTTAATATGTATTTTCAAAAGTATGAAATTTTGATTTAATATATATATATATATATATATATATATATTATGGTTTTAAGAAAGTTAAATATTAAATCTTGAAATTGTGAATTGAAGTGAATTCAAGTATGTAAATTAGGAGTAAATGTGACGTTTGACTTTAAATTTTATTTTAAGATGTAAATAAATAATGGAAATTAAATTTAAAGTTTTGAAATGATATTTGAAGTACAATTTTAAGTTTATTAAATTTATAAATTAATAAACAGTGAATTTTGACTTAATAAATGAATGGAGTTTGCAAAATTGAATATTTGATCTTAAAATTTTATTGTGTTAAATCATATGTTAAAATGATTTTAAATGTGAAATTTTGAAGTCTAGAAATATGATTTTTAAGTTATAATAAAAATTTGGAGTTTTATTATTATTTTTGAAAAGCTAAAATGAAATCTGCAATTTTATAGCATTTTCAAAATGTTGTAGTCTTTTGACAGCAATTTTAAATGCTATTGTTTTGAATCTAACAATGTTTGAAATAACTAAATATCTATTACGACATTTTATAAATGTCGTTATTCTTGAACTAAACCCTTTTTGGAAGCTATAAGCTACGATAGCACTTTATAAATGCTGTCGTTGCTATAATTTGACAATGTTTTGAAATGTTATAGATTTTAACACTGTTTGGGCTATATTTTAAAGTGTTAAATAATTTAACTTTTGAAATGGATTATCTATGAAATTTTAGAAGTTTTGAATATTTAAATTTGAATTTTTAAGGAATTTAAATTGAATTTGAATTTAAATAAAGTTTACTTGGTTATGTGTTAAACGGAATGAAATGTAATATAATAAATGAATTTTTGAATGGAATTTTGGAATGTATTTTTGGTAATGATGTTTGAAATAATAAATGAATGGCATATTTGATTTTTAAATGATATTTAACTTTGAATATTGGGATTTGAATTCAAATAATGATTTGATTATGAAGTTTTTGAAGGATGTAATATTTTAATGATTTTGAAATGGTTTGGAAATGATTTGATCTTTATTTTAATAAAGAATGTGAATGTTGAATGATATTTGATTTTTCTTTATTTGATAAAGGAATATTTGAAGTTTATATTTGTGTGAAAAGATATTTGGTTTAATTGTAATTTAAGTTAATTTAAATAATATTGGATTTATGAAATGAATATTTCAAAACTACATAATAATGAAATTAGATTTGAGATATGAATATATGGAATTATAAAGTTTAGTTTTGAAATGTGGGATATTAAAGTTTGGAAATATATATTAAAATTGGATAGTTATTTTCTAGATCAAATCTATATTTGAAATTTATAAGATTTGAAATGTTTTGTTAGAAAACTAAATTGAATTGAAACTGATGGTTTGATTTGAATTAAATTGGAAATTTGAAATTTGTGTTTAATTGAATAAATTTGTAAAATGTAAAGAATTAAAGGAATGTTCCATGATTTAAAATGTATGATTTCAAAATGTTATGATTTTCAAAGTGTAACGATTTCAAGTATTTTGGTTTCGGAAAAGTTATAACTTTGAAAGTATTATAATTTTTGAAAGGTGAATATATGTTTGAAATGGAAATGATAAACTACTTTGATTTGAATATTGTTTTGAAATAAAAATGATTTTGGTTTCGATTTATAAACTATTTTGATTGTAAATAGTTTTGAAATAAAAATGGTTTTGGTTTCGAAGTATAAACTATTTTGAAAGGAATATAGTTTTGAAATGAAATGATTTGATCCTTTTGAAGTATAAACTATTTTGAAATGACCACGGCGTTGTAATAACGTTTGGTTGTTAAAGAGACCGGGATCGGAAGTTGTCATACTCTCCGCCAACTCCGAAAACCACTTTAACAACCGTGTACGCGGTGGTGATTCCAGAATGAAGTAGGATGGTGGCGACGTTCTTGAGGTATATTACGTGGACTCAACTCCCGTGAGTTGGCATAAGGTGGCTAAAACAGGAGCGATCTCGGGCCAAAGGAGGTAGCACCTCTGGTCGGACACATTCCTTCGATACTATACTCTTACTGGTGATTGATTATATGGCCATCCTCCGATTTTGATTGGGAGTGTGTTCCGAGGTGGGCGTATGTGGCTGCTGCGTTACCACCAGCCCGTGTGCGTAATTGGTATATCTACCCTGGCATTTCCTTGTGTGCCGTGTCACTTACCATACCGAGCCTTTACTACGAGTTTGTTTTTCTCCCGTAGCCCATGTGGTATCCTCTGACAGTCACCCGGAGTGGAGAAGGCATGATATTGGATGGATTACTGGGACTATAATGTGTGAAGGGTGATATGGGTAGCCCGGAACGCTATTTAAAAGTATGTTTATTTTACTGTAGACATTATTATAGTAGCGCAATATTACTACATAGTAAATAGTTTAACGGATCCTTAAAGGATGGGTGATCCCAAGCATCCTTTAAGTTACTGATGCATTTTTGTTACTATTCATTTGAGTTGATTTACAGTTCATAAGTATTTATGTCCTGACTCGAGTGTTTTGTATTTTGCTTTACGCTCGAGTCAGATTGAGTGAGTTAGCATTCAAGATTCACCTTCGGAGTTGGAGCTTTCCTTGAAGATCCAGCCATCTATTTTGCTTTCTGTATCCAGTGATTTCAGTGATGTATTTTGATTTGTACCTGATGTATCTTGTTACTTTTTGTTGTATCATGTTTAACTCTGATGTATCTTATTTTTATATAGTAGCTTCATGAACTACTATTTCTTTTAAATTCCGCTGCATTATTAAATACTCTGTGTCTGTGATCTGTGATTATGTATTTACTGTATATTCTGAGATTTGCCAAATTTTATTTACAACGCGGTATTTTGAGCAATTCAAGTCTGACATGTGCGGATGCGAATGGTTGAAAATATCGGGTCGTTACAGTTGGTATCAGAGCTTTGGTAGCTCTAGGAAAAACTCAGTATATAGGGTAAATGTATTTACAGAATCACTTTCATTCGAGTTTAAACCTTTTCCTTTTTGACTCGATTCCTTTGAATTTTGGAACATTCCCTTTGGTTTCAAAATCCGTTCGTGTCCCTCACTATTTATCTTCTTTTGTTTCTGGAGTATCCCATAACTCAACTTCAAAAGATCTTCATAATGAGTCGGCGGTCTCGCCAACCTCAAATTTATTTGTAAAGGGGGAAAACTCCTTTACAACAACATCAATTCACCAGAGATTCTATATCCTCGGTTTAGATGCTAGTATCTCTTATAATTTCGAACTCTACATCTTGAGATCGAATGTCGATTTACCCAAGAAATCTACATCGGTCTTATTCTTTAAGTCACGGTTGACCCGGTTAAGGTTGCCCGCGATTTATATAAGCTTATCCATCTTTCTATTCTGTTATTTAATTATCTCATCTTTGTTTCCAACTTATCTTCAAATCATTCTTGAAGTGTAATTTTAAACTAATATTTAAAATGTTTTATATATTGTGTTGTTTGAGTTGTTGATGTTGATTTGGGTTTCTAATCGATTCGTCTGATCAACGCCATCGATAAGATTTCCAAAACACTTGAACAGATCAAACTAACACAATATGTTTTTAAAATTTAGTAATGAAATAATTTTGTGAAATAAATTTTGTAACTATATTATAAATCTTTTCTGAATTTTATTGAATGGTTGTTAAGAAATAATATTTGGTTTTATATATCATTATCTCTTGTTTCATTTATAAATAAGTGAACTATGAACATGGTTATAAATTTATTTGGAAATTTAAAATGAATTTAAACAAGAATTTGGGAATTTAATTTCCAATGCTTCCAAACCTTGTGTTTAAAGTTTTAAAGAATGTACTATTTAATGTATTTTCGAGTAGAAATTTGTTTCCAAAGAATTTTAAAGTTCAAAATTTTGTGCTCTTCTCTTTGTCGCTGGAAAATAATTTCGATGATGACTGCAGCATCATCGACGATCATTTTCGAGTTTCGAAGTGAAGAGACTGTTCTGTAGTCTTGCTACAGCTTTGTTTTGGGAAATTTAATTGATTTGAAATTCTAAAATATGATTTGATTTATAATATATATAGATATATGATTTAAATTTGATTTGACTTATTATGTATATATAATTACTAATCTTCAAATGGTTTGGAGGTAATCGGAAATTTAGTTCTTAAATTTTATATTGAAGAATAATTTCAATTATAATTTCAAGATTTGGATAAATATTCAAGCTTGAAATAATTGAATTAGAAAGTTTTATTTGTATAATACACAATTTCATTCCAATATAACTTACCTTAATTTTCAGAAGTTGAATATGTAGTTGGATAATATACAATATAAAAAAAAAGATTTTATAAATAAAATTTGAGTGGTTATTATAAATGTTATATACTTAAATTTTAGTTATAAAAGGATTAACAGAGGTAAATAAAGAAAAAGTGTAATGGAATAATTTACAATATAAAATGATGATAAAGGAACTAAGAATAAATTTAAGGCAGTTACAATGAGTGTAAATATATTCAACATAGGTGATAAAATATATTAAGAGGAATAAATTTAATTTTAATTAGTAGTGAAGAAGAATTAAATTTTATTTGGTACATTTCGAGTATAATAAAAGATTTTTCAAATACATGATTTTAGGGATTTGTCAATTTAAGATAATTGGATGATAAGATAATGAATTAGAGATGCTTAAGATTTATTTGACTTATGTAAATTAATTTTCAGTTTAAGTTGAAATTTTATGGTTTTAAATTTATTATTTTATTTTATTTTTCAAACTATCTTTTGGTTGTCCTAATTTCCCTTATCTTGCTACAGAATGGGAGGCTATTGCATATACCAGTCTGTTTAGAAATCTTTCTATAATCTTTAATAATCTTTGGTACTCATCTTTGAATCTAAGCACTGCTTGCCATCCATAGACCGTCGGTCAAACGGGAAGGGTGAATCAGATTCTAAAAGATTTTTTTTTCATGCTTGTGTTCTTGAATTCTGGAAGATCTTGGAAAGATCATCTCCACATTGTTAAACTTATCTATAGCAACAGTTATCAGGTATGATTTTAATCTTCTTGTCATCTTGTCTCAATACAATTTCATTCTATCTTACCTATGGCACGACGAGAAATGTTTTGGTATATTGTTTTTTATGTTATTAGATATTTTAGTAAATTTACTTAGTTGAGAAATTTGTTATACGATTTTGCGCTTACGGGTTGGGGCTTGATCCAGTGGCTTCGTAAACGATGGAGGGATGACTAGTTTTAAGCTTGATCCCAATAGTGTCATTGACTATTAGGTGATTTCCAACTTAGAATGGACCACAATAATTACATTCGATTTTCACGACAGTGTCGCGTAAGGGCCACATCAATAGAGTTAGAGGTATGCCCTAAAGGCAATTATGTAATTTGTTACATATATCTAACTCGATAACCAATCTTGTTCGAAATAAAAGGTGTTTTCTTTCAATTATATACTCGATATAATGTGTTGCAAAGTGTTATAAACGTAGGTAATTTACCATGATAAAAATAAATATATCACTTTAAATATTTCTAGTCAAAATTTATCGAGACTAAATATCGGTACATCCGTTGAGACTAGAGTACATAACGCTCTTCAAATATTGGGCAACGTATTACTCATGGCTGCTGGGGGCACTATGGGCTAACATACTGGTAGTTATTGAATAACTATGGAATGATGAACTCGATAGTTTTCTATTGGTTAATATAACTAAGGTCAAATAGAAAATATCGCTGCGATAAAATAATATAGTTATCTTGATTTGATAATACTGTTGACCTTTAATATGGAAGTTTCGCTTTAATTATAGTTAAATCGTGGCATTGTGTGCATCAAACGACAATAGTTAGGTCAAGTGGAAGCATTGGAAGTGAAACTCTATTCAAGAGAGGATTCGTCTCCTCGGTTATATGAGATTAGTATCATGGCAACTGAAGTCAACTCAAAGTCAAATTCTTTGGGTAGAGCATATTGGTTAATAATAAAAATTTTATTGAATAAAGATTTTGTGTTTGGGAAATAAAGTTGAATGTGGACGATATTGGAATTTTGACCATTATCAAATTTCATAAGTCCAAAGTGATATAGTTCTGACGAAGGGAATTGTTGTAAATAATAGTTAGAATCAGATATCGCTCAATAAAGTGAACTTAGATTCTATCGAAACCAAATAAGCAATAAATTTAGCTAAATGTCACACTACTTGCTGAGTGACATATGAACGTTAATATTCAAATAGTTTAATATCAATCGTTGATCAAATTTATACCTAAAGAGTCGCATAATCGAATCGTTGAATATACCTTGACCATATGATTTAATTAGTTTATAATTTTTATAAAGCAATTAAATTAATTAATATTTTTTACATATTAGTTATAAAAATTTATTTTTGATTTAATGAACAAATAATATTAAATGTATTTATAATAGTTATAAATATATTAATTAATATACGATATCGATGCACATTAAACCAGATTTAAATGCAAAATATTTTATTCGGGCTTTAAATGAGTTTGAAGCCCATATGGGGCTGGTTGGTCATGATGGAGCTAAGTAGGTGCGATCATTTGATGGTAACTAAATGAGCTATGTTTGTATGGATAAGGGAATGGGAATTAGTAAGAGATCTAGATCCTAACTTATCTCCATTCCTCCCCTATATAAGCATCTCAACCCATAATTATTAGAAGACTTTTTTGAAAGCCTCCAAACCCTCATATTTCTGGCCGAACCATGATCTCCTCTTCTCTATTATTACAAGCTCAAATCAAATCACATTAAATACTATTCGATGGTAGGTGGTCTGTAGTTCGGGATAAAACACCTTCATGATTAGAATTCGGTTCAGGAGTTCAATTAAATGCTTCAAGGTGTTATTTTTTGGCGTTGGTATAAGGTAATTATCCAATTTACATTTATACTCTACTGAATTATTATTTATATACCATATTTTATCATACTAGTTAGGTGATGATTCTATTATATCAGTATATTCTCACAGTAAGATTGGTTAAATGTTTTTATTTACTTATATATTTATAAAAGTGGAAAATAGGCTGTAGGACAAACAATTCGCTTTTTTGGGCTAAAAAACGCGCGTATAATTTTTTGGGCTGAAGTCCAAACATGTTTATTTTATTGGTCGAGCAAACATTATTTATTTCTCTTTACTTTCTTCTCCTTTTCCCTCGTTTCTTTCTCTTTCAAATCGTTGTGCAAATTATAATTCTGAGATGTCGTTGAGTAATCAGTAAAGATTTGGATTTCTCATCTTTTTTTGTACGCGCGTTCTCGCTGTATGGTAACAAAGGTAAGTTTAACCTAATTTTTTGATGTCGATTTGAATTTTGTGCTTGATCTGGCTACTTTTCTTTTGTTTTCTGACTATTTTACTACCGTTTTGAAATTCTTAGACTATTTGCATGTAATATGTCTGATCTGGGTACAAGATTGGGAGGTGAAATCGGGTATGATTTCATTATGCTTTATGCTATGTCCATTTAGCATTTTCAAACTGTTTGATGCTATAAAAATATTTTATATTCATTTTACCATTTTCTGCTGTTGTTGTCTCATGCACAGTGTATTTTAAGCCTAACACAATTTATATTTAACTGCATAAGTATTCTTTTACTTTTTACTTACCTTTTGCCTTTTTACTTCGCTCTTTTTTTCTTTGGCAGGAATGTTGATGATAGCGTTCTTGTACTGTTTTTACTTGATGAAAACAACTACTCTATTCGACTTGACATGACTTGTTCTTTGATTGGTGTTAAAAATATTATATGTAAACATTGGCCACATCTTACCCCTTGTTCTATTGGTATATCCTATAGTTTGGAAAATAAGGTTATCACAGTTGATACTGATTCGGATTGGCATATCCTTCTATGATTTCAAATATACAAGAAAAGTTCTTATTTTGTTTTTACTGTTAAGTTAAGCATTTGTGCACTGGAGTTCAATTTGGGTAATAGTTTATCAATTACTTCTGATCATCAGAGCAGTTTCAGTTTCTAGTGGTTGTTTGAATATTAAATCTTGTGGCGAGTCAAGTTCTTATTTGAAGGATATTATGAAGAAAGGATCTCAGTTAAATCTTGCGGACTTTATTGGTTATTGTTTCACTGGTGCTGAAGATTTTAGAGAGTTTCTTATGGCTTATCAAATAAAAGAAGGGCGTGAATTGATTTTTGTTAAGAATTGTCCAGAAAGAATATCTGTTATTTGTTCATGGTTTAATGAAGTTTGTAAGTTCACCATGTATGCTTCTTCAGATCCTGGACATCTTATTCGTTTTTTTATTAGGACTTACATGTTTGAACATTCATGTGGGGTTGGGTTAAGAGATGTTAAGAAAGTTCATATAACCAGTAGATTTGTGAAATCTTTAATTATTGATCAAATTAGAGATGTCCCGATGAAGAAACCAAAAGACATTATTAATGATTTCAGAAGAGAATTTAATTTCACCCCTTCTTATTATTATGCATACACTGGGAAACAATTGGCGTTGAAGGAAATTTATGGAGATGATGCAATGCCGCACAATGATTTGAATTGGTATCTAGAGGCTATACAAAAAACTAATCCAGGAAGTTATGTTGCTTTGGATGTGGATTCGTCAAATAATCAATTTGAAAGAATTTTCATTGGGTTTGGTGCTTGTTTACTTGGATTTAAGCATTGTCGTCCCATGATATTTTTAGATGCGGCATTTTTGAATGGCCGACAAGGTGTTTTATTAGCTGCTATAGCAAAAAAGGGCAATCAAGGTTTGACTTTTGCTTTTTGTTCTTTTTTTTTGGCTATGTGTTATTTAGTATATTTTTCTAGCTAAGTAGTATAGTAACATTTGGTGGATGTTGATATATCTTAGTACTCCATTGTCATTTTAACAATTATATGCTGACTGTATTGTTACTTTATATGAAATTATAATATTACATGAATTTAACATTTGATATTTTATTATATGTCATAGTGCTAGTATTTTTTAGCATTTATTATTCTGTATATTATATGACTGTACTATCAAACACTAATGTTATATTAATTTAGGATTAATCATATTATTATTTTTCACTCTTGCAGTCATGTAAATATGTGAAATTTTATGATGTGAAAGTAATATACTTTACTAATATTAGTATATATTTTTTTCTTGTATTAGCTTTTTAAAAAAAATACTATTTTTTAAAGGTTTCTTTCCGCTTGCTATGGGAGTAATTCCACATGAGAATGAGTCAAATTGGTCTTGGTTTTTGAAGCATTTAAAAGAGATGCTTAGTGAGGATCGTGAATTGGTTTTCATATCTGATCGCCAGTGGGGTTTGCTGTTAGGTGTTCCAAAAGTGTTTCCATCTTCTTTTCATAGCTACTGCACATTTCATATGGAGCAAAACATTAGTTCAGTAGCTAAAGCTTGCAGGGGTGATACTTCGATTGTTGATTTGTTTAAACTTTTGACTCGAACTTCAAATCCATATGATTTTGATCGCTATCTGTTAAAGTTTAAAGAAATTGGTGGTGTTGCTGCAATTAATTTTTTAATGATAAACCTTTTGAACATTGGACTGATTTGTTTTTTCAAGGCAAGAGGTATGGAGAATATTCACCTAATATGGCTGAAAGCTTTAACTCTTGGATTGTGGATGATAGATTTATGCCTATTACATCTTGTCTAGACGGAATCTGGGTTAAAATAATGGAACAAATGGTGAAGAGGAGAGAAGAATGTCATCATTGGACTACTACTTTATGTCCGGTTATGGAGCAACGGTTGTCGCAATTAGTTAATGAAGGTTTTGGGTGGGATACATATAGGTCTTCATAAAATGTTTTTGAAGTTAGATCTCCAATATCACATCATGTTGATCTTGCAAAAAGATTGCGTACTTGTAACCAGTGGAAAGTTACCGGTTTTCCATGTGCACATGCTACCAAGTGTATGAATAGGTCAAGGCAGTCAGTATATGATTATGTGTATTATTATTTTACAGTTGATGCTTTTAGATCTAGTTATGCATATGCTATTAATCCAATTCCTAATGTTGGTAAGCCAATTGTTAGTGGAGATGAAGTCACAATTAAACCGCCTAATGAAATTCGAGGTGCTGGAAGACCTTCTACTAAAAGGCATGGCGGCTTTTCTTATTCTCAGAGTAAGCAGAATAAATGTACTAATTGCAATCAAGTTGGACATAACAAGAGGAATTGTCAAGCTTCAATGAAGATTTAAATTTGAATTTTATTTTTTTCTTTCATTTCTGTCATTTTATTCTTTGTATTTCTTTACTGTTTACTTATTTTATATAGTCATACTTTTTTTATTTCTAATACTAGTACATGTACTGTGATGATTGATTGTTTTAATAAGAAGTTTACTTTTATTTATTTTTATTTTTTGTGTTTTTTATTTGTTTGTGGAGCATATTATTTTCATTTGTATGTGATGAAAAATATTGGTATGTTAGTATCAGATGCTTTCTATTAATTGAGCAATTCATCAGAATAATGCTATTCGTATTTAGCTTTTTAATTTATTATATAGTAGAAAGGTTGGCAAATTTAGTTATCAGCTATATATTACTAAACTCTGTGATGCTGCTCTAGAAAAATTACAGTAAAGATGAAGTACTCTTAGTATAGCTCTAGAAAAATTGTGAAAAACACCTGTACTAATGTGATTATAATTACCATAACTGAAACTAGTAAGCAAAGTCCAGCACATGGTTTCGTATAATAGTCCGGTAGGTACTTTTTCCTCAGTCTATAAAACTTCACCTTGTAGTAACTTTTTGCATAGTCTTTTCCTATAAAACCAAACGGTGCAAAAAGATAATGTGGTTCTTTGTCTAAATATATACTTCTACAGAGATTACTAAAAAAGTCCACGACTTTCTGATCAGTACCAAGTCTGTTGTTGATGATCCCACACTCTTTAAGCAGTGCAACATCCTCCTCTGCATCTATTAGATTGTTAATAAACGTAGCATATGTTGTGAAATTGTTCTCACTTTTCAAGCATTTTTCAAATGTTATAAGGTTGGTGAAATCTACTTTAGTTGTATCATCAATGTGTAGTATTGGGATAGTTATCTCTGTACCTTTTTGTGTAATGTCCATGAATTCATACTCCATCGTGTATTTTTTCTTGAAACTGAACCCAGTGTCACGCAGATAACTAGCATTTGGTATTCCTGATAACAGCCACTTTTCTTGTCTATCATCTTTGATTAATTTGGCTATCATTTCCTCCCACCTTATTTTTATTCCAGAAGCAAAATTCAAGATTGGTGCCCAAATTATTTTCTTCAATAAATTGTATATTTTCCAAATTATACCACTATCTGAAACGTGACATGAAGCTAATGCTTGATGAAGTGGAACAAAATCATGCATTTTATTAACAAAATATAAAATTCTAACTATATCAAAAAAAGCAAACATTTAATAGAACATACATATAACAAATTACAGCTTTACAAGTAGTAACACTATTCCACTTGAATTAGAAGTTCAGCAAAATATAAGTATCAATGCTACTACAGTTAGCACTTCATCTTTACTTCAGCTAATTCATATTTAACTATAATCAGTACTTCAACTTAAATTGAGGCAATTCAAATTTAACTACAATTATCAGTTCTTCAAATTTTCCTAGTCTTCAACTTTTCTTTTTACTTTGGTTCTTTTTCTTCACTACTTTTTCAGCTTCTTTAGGAATTGCATTTGTAAAGAAAGTCATGATGTTCCAACTTCTATGTGGACCATTTAGTATGTTATACACCATTTCAGCTCGCATGAGGTTGATATCTTTTTCGCTGTAATCGGTGGGGAGATTTGAGTCTTTGTCCAAATGTTGAATGAATTTCATGACATATAGAGCACAGTCATTCCTGTTGATTTAAAAAAGAAAAAAACAACAAAAATTGTTTGTTAACTAGTAATCAATTTATGCTAATAATTTTATCATTACAGACAGACTAAAAATAATTTTACATGGTAAGTATTTAATACTTGTGTTCTGTTAAAAGAACTGTACATCTGCTTGAGTAACATAGGCTGGAGACATAAGGACTTGTATGGGTATTTATGATGTAGATTTCAAATTAGTAGAGTAAATGAGTAATGGTATAAAAGAGGTAATGCTACAACCATTTAGTATTTCTCTTAACATATGAAATTGGGCTTCATATAGGAATGTATGAAGAGTTTTTTCATATCAGTGGACTAAAAAGGCAGTGGTTTAATATTATAATGGTATGGTCTTTTAGCATTTTTTTTAAAAAAAATATACATTAAAATATATTATACATTTTTACTGCCATTATCATTAATTATTTTGTTAACAGTATGTGTATCAATAACCATACATTTCCTTCTGCATAATCATAATGCAACCTGTCACATTTTTCGGTTTATTGAACACTGCAATATTGCAATGCTATGATTATTTAGCATTTACATGAACATAAATACATTACTACATTATACATTTTTACTACTATTACCATTTAGCACTTTTTTAGCATACACTGTATCCCGTCTTTTTTTCTTCTTTTTTTAATGCATTGAATATTTGGCATTGCAATTTTTAGTATAATACATGTGCAGTTTACTTGAAGAAGATTAAAAACTTAATAATGCTTACGAGGAAAGGTCTTGCTGTGAACACCGTGGTTGCTTTATTGTCTTCATACCAACTTCCTTATTTAAGATGTTCTCTCTCCACTTTTCTTGAAATATTTTTTCCATCTTTTTTCTCTGTTACAAAAAAAGAAAAAATAGAGTTAGATTTTTTTCAATTTTTTATTTGTTATAAAATATGGTCTTACAAATAGCTGAGCTTGTTTGTAATGTTGATTTGATGCTGTTGTTGATCTTCTGGGCCTTAAAGAATCATAATGGCACCATTGCATTTGGTTGTAATCCAAGGTTAGCAATGTCCAATGATTGATGTAATGCAAGGGGGAAAATATCATCTCTGTAAATGAATCCATGACTATATTTTGTACTATTGAGTACACCAATGATTGGATTACATTTACAGTGTCTGTTTGCAACGCATGCTGCAAATGAAAATTGAATATTAGTTTGTTTTTTCCATTATATTAAATTTCAAAGCAAAATAATATTGTTTACCGTCATGATTGTGCTGAAAATGTAGTTATGTTCATATGTTGGTGTATTTTCAACAAACCAATCAATAATCTGCATTAGAAAAAGAATGTCGGTTAAGCATATAGTAATAAAGTATTTTGAATTTTTTTAACATTTTATAATAATTATACACTATGAGATATATACATACACACAGAGACAATGATAGATATATGCTACCATCTTTTAATAATTTCATATACTGTATTGAAAAATTAACATTTTGTAAGGTCTATGTTGTGTAATCAAAATATTTACAATCATTGTACATTTTCAGGCTAATATTATTCATTTGGTATTACAAAATTTATTGATATTGTTTTTACTAATAAAAATAAAAACAGAATAAAAAATTATATTAGTGGCATGTTGTTATAATTCAAATGTCACAGTGCTAGTTAGCATTTTCTAATGTCAAAATTTATTGATACTGTTAGCATTTTTAAATGTCATACATGTCCATCTGTAAATTCTTCAAATAGCAAAGCTTCTAGCATGGACTAAACCACTGTTATCCCTCCTTTCTTACCATCATCTTTGTGCCATGCCACCGTGCTATATAATTTGTAAATTTCAAATTATTATAAAACTATAATTCCAATGAAATTATTTAAGTTTTTACTGGATATGAAGTACTTACTTTGATGTGTCCTCACATGCAAAAAAAGCTCTTATTATATCCTTCTTCTTTGTTTCTAGCATTTGAAAAATGTGGCTTTTTACTATGTTTCTTTAACGATATTTCTTTCTTTCAGGTGAGTAATTATCCACATCGACAAATTCTTCCTTCTCATCTTCATCATCTGTGTAAATTTTTTCTTCATTTTTTTAATTCTGCTTTGCATATTCTTCTTCATACTCATCACCTTCTTTATTGTCTTCTTCACTGGTTTCTTCTTCATTTTCTTCACTGTTGTTTTCACTCGTCTCATCATTTTCTTTACTGTCTTCTTTTTCATCTTTTTTTTCACTGTCTTCATTTTTTATTTGTTCAGTTTCTTTACTGTGGCCATCTTCTCCTCCTTCATCCTCATTTCTTGTTTTATCTTCCTTTTTTCCTCCTTTTTTTCACTGTCATCTTCACTTTTCACTCTTTTGTTGTGGTAGACTATCTCAAATTGATAATGAGGATCTACTTTTGCCTTTCTTTTTTCCGATTTTACTCTTTTAATCATTGAAGGGGGTGAGATACTTTTCAATCGCTGGCTTCTTCTTTCATTCTTATCATCTTGTTTATCTTCTTCTTTGTTTTCTTATTCTTGTATCTCAAAATCCTATGTGTTCAAGGGCTTAAATGATGGAGGTCTAATACTTTCAAAAGCTTCCTTTATTTTTATCTTTTTCGTTCCTCTTTCCCAAATTGTTGAAGTTTTGATTTCAAGAATTCGATTTCTTTCTCCATTACAGTTAACTCCTTTTCCTTCTGTTTTCTTACTTCTTTTTCCTTCTCCAGATCTCTTTTTGTTTGATCCAAATTGTTTTCCAACTGTTTAATGTGATAGCTTTATGTTTGAATTCGTTTTTCTTTCCCACTCAATTCTAATTCTTCTTCAACATCTGTTTCATTTTTTTGTTGTTTTGTTTCTATAATTGCCAATTGCAATTTGGAAGATTCAAGCAGTAGCCTTTCTTTGGCTGTTGTATTTTTGAGTCCAATTGAGATCTGTATTCAATGAGCATCACATATTTTATTAATGCTAAAATTATGTAGCATTTTCTACTAATGATTCTGTTTCAGTAATATGTAAATCTTTTTTGAATGCAAAAAATGAGAATATGAAATCATTCAAGATATCATTAACATCTTTCATAATTAACTATAATAAACTAAGTAACAATTTCCTAAAAATTATATGCATAAATATCATAAATAAAGATGTAGAAAAAAATTATTTTTTGTGTTCTAACTTTGTACACTGGATATTATGTTATAATGCTATCTAGCATTTTTTTCCTATTTATATGTATGTTTGCATAATCTAGTGCACCAAAAAAATTGGTAACACTATATAGCCATTTTTTATATAATTTTATCATCATTTAGGATTTTTTTTTACTGTTTATAAGTAAAAAATAAGTGACAGCCAATATTAGATGTATATACCTTTTTGCTTTCCACATTCTTTAAATAGTCTTTTGAGACTATGTTCTTCATCCCATTTAGTGACCATTTAGCAAATCTTGCTAAGTCCTTCGACCATTCCTTCCTTGGCTTCATTATGTCCACGTGTTCACATAAAAAAATACTAATATGTAAAAAACAAAATGTTTTTCACAATTTATTATAATATAGTAGAATGTAAAATAATATCCTTACCAATGGTATCATCAAGCAACCTGACATATTCCTTGGTTTTTGCTTGAAAAAATTTAATGCTTTAATCAAAGAATAGTGAGTGCTTAAAGGCCATGAAACTTGATTCATTTTTTTCAAATCAATTGCATATTGGAGATATCCCCAACTTAACATTCTTTGATTGTCAGGAAAAAAATGTAATGAAAGAAAGAATGATGATAAATTTTGGTAAATCGTTTTCTTGTTCTTGAATTTCTTTGTCTAATTGGTTCTTTATCTTTTGAATAATAATATCTCTTGTTATATGATCAATTATGTCAAAGTTTCTTAAAACAAATTATTGGCAGTTTTCTGGGGTGCGTTGAAAAGAAACCTTAGGAAGTGGAAAAATGTTTTTTCCTTGCATGGATAAACCAAAAATTAAAGAAATGCCTTCTGTTGTTATCTTTAAATTTTTTTCCTCTGATAATAAAACACTCTTCTTCAACACAATAAGAATCCATTAAATCATCTAAATTTTTTGAACATTTTCTAATGCTTTTGCTTCCTATATCACCCTCAAAGAAAGCATTAAAAAAGTTGTAGAAAGGTGTTCGTTTTAAAAAATTCAATTGATTTTCAGTAAAACCTTTTGTTTTTTTAATCTTTTCAAGCATTTTAACCAAGGCGGATAAACTACACCTATACTGCATAGTTTCCTCATCTGTTGTCTTTCTTCTACGTTTTTACCATCCTCTGCTTGCAATGAAGATCTTGTATTCTACAAAATACAAATAAAGAAACCGTGTTAGCTATATTTATGCAAACTAATTTTGTAGACTTGCACAGTAAATAAATGATGATGGTACAATAAGAAAAAAATTAACATCAATAAGCAATACCTAAACCATGACACTATAGTGATTTAGCATTTCTTATAACATTATAATATGTTTAACAAAGTAGATTAATAACTAGTCTTATCATTTTTACTTGATGCTAATTTCTTTAGCATTTTTGGTAATGATTGTAATTCATGCAATACTTAAACTTTAATGCTACAGCGATTTAGCATTTACTGTTACAGAGTATTCTGTTTCCAAATTAAATTAAAATGATAAATACTTTTAGCATTTTTACTAAATGCTAATTTATTTAGCATAATTAGAAATCAATTTAATTCATAAAATAGCTAAATCATAATGCTACCGTGTTTTAGCATATTGTTGTAACAGTGGATTTTGTTTCCAAGTTAAATTAAGATGATAACTAGTCTTAGCATTTTTTGTAATGCTAATTTTTTGAGAATTTTTGGAAATGATTGTAACTAGTCTTAGCATTTTTAATGGATGTTTATTTTTATTGGAAATGCTACAGTTATTTAGCATTTCTGCACCATTAGATTATGTTTACCCAATCAAATTAATATGATAACTAGTCTTAGCATTTTTAGTAGATGCTAATTTATTTAGCATAGTTAGCAATGATTTTGATTCATAAAATAGCTATGCTACAGTGTTTTAGCATATTTTTGTAATAATGGATTTTTTTCCAAATTAAATTAAGATGATAACTAGTCTTAGCATTTTTCCTAAATGCTGTTTTTTCTAGCATTATTGGACATAGTTGTAACTTGTCTTAGCATTTTTAATGGATGCTAATTTTTATTGGAAATGCTACAGTTGTTTAGCACTTCTGTATTATTAGAAATGTTGTTCAAATCGAATTAATATGATAACTAGTTTTAGCATTTTTATTAAATCAATGAGTAAAATCTAATAAATTAGTCAAATGCAACTAGTAGAAAATAAAGCAGGCTTAAAGTGATGAAAGTTAACAAAAATAACTTTGAGTGATCTGATTTGGTTACTAAAATATAGTGATGTCACCTATCTGAATCCAGATCAAATGAGTACCATAATCATTGTTGCTGAAATGAGAAAACAATGATAAAACCACAGCATAAAATCACTAAGATTTCGACAAAATTATTCAGTAACACAACAAGTTTCGACAATAAAGATAAAACCACGGGATAAAACATTCGCTAGACAAAAAGGATGCAAAATAATATAGCATTTCTTATAAAATAATTATAAATTGGCAATATATACATAATAATTCAGTATTATACCTTTTTGTTTTTTCTTCTCCATTTCTCTAGTCTTCCTAGCCTTTGTTGCAGCTAACGATAATTTTGACGATACAATTTGGGATTTCGATTGCAGTGAAGAACTAGGAGACTGATTGTTGGTCGACGGAGAAGATTTTGACCTAGTTTCCATTAGAATGTACGAACGATTCGAATGAGTATGTCGATTTGTCGTTTTGAATGTGATTATCGATGTGAATTTGTTGTTTCTTTGGGTTTGGATGAAGAATTTGAAATGATTTTAGATGAAAACGACTGCAAAACCCTGATTTGGCAAAACCCTAAAGACGAAAACAAGGTCAGGCGGTTAGTTAGAAAAGGCGGGTCCTTAGGTCCAAATAATTAAACTCGTGGCCCAGTAACAATTTTTTTTAATAAGTTTGTCCTTTTAACTAATTTCCTCTTTATAAAAAACATATTTTTGTCGTGTATCTAACTATAATATGCACGGCGAAAAATTAAATAAAAACATTTTTTATTTAATTAATTTAATATACGTTATTTAATTATATATAAGCTTTATAATTTAAATTCTATACTCTATTCTAATCAAAATATGTTTTTATAATTTTAAATTAATTGTTTCATATATAAACATTTTCAGTGGAAATAAAATAATTTTTATACATTTCTATATTATTAAATATTATTTAATCCAATTAGTTTTGTAAATTAACCATATATATATATATGTATGTATGTATGTATTATAAAATATGTTTCACATTTTACAAAATTAAATTTGCACCTAATATATATTTGAAAAAATATATTTTATATATTATTTAAATATTTTAAGATTAGCCAAAACTGAAAATAGCTTTAAAATTATTTTTAAATTATAAAAATTATAGATCAAATACTCAAAAAATAAAATATCACTTAGATTTGTACTAAAAAATTAAAATTTTGTCTTCAAAATATATTTATTTAATATTTCATATTTATTCACATGAATATTTATTTAAATAAATATATTTAAATAGTATTAAAATTATTTTATATGTCATGCGTATTATCAGGTATTTACACATATAAATTGAATATATATATATATTGAATATTTAAAAAGAATTAATATATCTATATTTATTATTATATGTATGTGTTTGTATGTGTGTGTGTGTGTATATCTGCTATATATACACACACTTTTAAATAAAATTAATTATATGTATATTACTTTCGGTTTTACAGTAAATAAAAAATTAATTTTTGTTATATAAAAAATATAAAGATATACATATAATTATATATATATATTCAATGTTAAAATTCCATGTATGCAGTTATATGCATATAATTATTTAAAATAAAATATAGTTTACATACACATGTGTGTGTGTATTTATAATATTATATATATATATATATATATATATATATATTAAAGCATACAAACGTATGTTTGGACAATATATTTGTATAATAGACAAGCTAACATTCCCATTGCGATGTAAATCTTAGCACATATACACGGACATGTTATACCTTGCACGAATTGTTATGTTACACATACGTACACATGTATATGTGTGTATGATACACACACACACACACACACACACACACACACACACACACACACACATATATATAATATGACATTAATTGCATAATATAAAACTATATTATAAATTTAAATAAAATAGTGATTTTATTTAAAAGAAAGTTAGAAATGTTCTAAATAAATTAGACTTTATAGGCCCAATATGACCCAAAATGATAAAAAAAAATTCACCCATCAGGTCCGCTGTGGACTGGCCCAATTCCAATACACATGAGTTGGGACTTTGAGCTCAACAGTGTAGTATATGGTGAGTGTCATTATAGGGAAAAGTTCTGGATCTTTCTTGTAGGCCCATCAGGTTGGCAACCCAGATTAACTAAACACTCACGTCACTCAGGAATTTTTATTAGTTATGTGCGGCCTGCAGAGATAGTTGCCCATCATACGGCTCACCAACTTCACTTGCCTCTAAGGGCTCCGGGCAAGTTCGGAGAGGACTCAACTATTAGTACCCCCTTGATTTCGGGGCGGACCCTTTGCTCTTGTACGAGACATCTAACTATAGGAATTCGACTCACAATCTCAGGTATCAGCATGGTTGACTATTCGATCAACCAACTGGAATCTCTATCAGTAATGGGATTTTCATGATTCCATTGGGTATTAAATTAGATTGGATATAATGATGAAAATTAAAAAAAGGCACGAAGATACTCCGAAGTCAATAAGCCTATTCATCCTGGTCATGTAAAACCACCTCTGGGCTTTGGGCCTCCTATTCATCCTAATCAGTTCTGTTTCTTCATTGTTGCCTGGCCAAAGTCGTGGTTTGTAGCTCTCGTCGCCTGCCCCAGTCATCTAGGTCCAACTTCGACCTTTTACGCCCGAAGGGGGTCGGTTTTTTTTAGGGTGGGGGACAGAATGATTCGTTTAGTACGGCCATAGGAGAAAACGTTTATTGTTAGTAATGTGATAATATCGAGGTGTTCTTTGATCACTTAGAAGCAAACCCGGAGAACTGAAACATCTTAGTAACTGGAGGAAAAGAAAGAATGATTCCCTGCTACTAGTAGTGGCGAGCGAAAGGGGAAAATCCTAAACCAATTGATTATCGATTGGGGTTATAGGAAAGTCGGTCTGTTTGGAACTCTCCCCTATATACTAAAAAAATCGTAGCTGGAGCGAGTAGAAAAAAGAATAGGAATTCCCTGGCCTCGATTCCATGCGTCGATTTTTTTTAATTTCACATCTGAGACCTGTTATTTGGATTCTTAGGCAATCGATTCATTTCCCGAGTGAGATGGGTATAGAGATTCACGGAGGCTCATTCTGGGCCACCTCGAATGGTGTGAGCCGCATGTGGGGAGACCCGCACAAATCCCCTTGGTGGCTGAATCTGGGTTGGAGGTCTAGTATGGAGACCTACGAGTACGACTTATTCTTTTGTTTAAACTATTTCATGAACATTTAGAAAAGCAAGTCTCCTGTAAACCCCCATTCTATTAATTGGTAAAGGGAGGATATTAGGGGAAGCAGTGAGTGGAGATTCCCCTGCGGAGAGCTGGATGAGGGAAAATATGCCTCTAGAAAGATTATAGAATTTTTTTTTCTAAAAGAAAAAAAATATAGACTATTTAGTCAAATTAGTCAAAATTTGGTTGGAAAGAATCTTCTAAGATAGTTCGATCCATTTCATTTCTATGCTTCTCAGGTTCGGAATGAAAAAGACATATCTGGTAGAATCGTAACCATAGAATGAATCGAAATGCATACATATGTCTCATACATTATGGGGATGGCGAGAAAAGATATATTTTACACCTCTTAGAGCAGATCCAAGTTCTTCTCCGGTCCCCGGTGGAAGTCACGAGTCTACCTTTCTCAGTTGTTGACTGCTCCTACGTTGAAATAGCCAACTCACTTCGCCTACGCCTAGCATAAACATTGGGAGAAGTAGTTTACTTGCTTGCTTAGCTCATGCCAACAGCATTCCGTTTACGTACTAATCTTTGTTATTCTCATACTTTGTTCCCCTAAATATACTAGCTCCTCTCACTAATATAAATCGCCTATCATTTGGCCACGTTTTTTTGTTTTTTACTAAAGAAAGGCGCCAGTATAACGGAGGATTATATTGAAAATCAAAGGGCGGATTCAAAAGAAAGGCGCAACGAGCATATGATTGAGGATAAATTAGCGCTTAGATTTGTTAAGGTAGCCTAAGAGTTCATTTGAATCAGAGGGTTAGGAATGCAATCACTTAGCCAGAGACTCCTCAATGGAACCTTTGAAGCCATCTATTCCATCGACTAGACCTCCGCATCGATTGATTCGACTCCATCTTCACGTTGAAAATGTTTTAGATAAGTGGCGGCGAATTAGAAAGTTGCCCCTTCCCTAAAAAAAAATTTACCGAACTTATTTAATTAACCTCTCATTGATGTATTGTTTTATTGAGATTCTGATTGCTCCCAAACAATAATATTCCAGAGGAAAATGCACCTAAGATCAAATATTTCAAGTCGGCTTTCGGGGAAAATTCAGAGACCCTTTAGATCGAAGGGTTACCAATGGGAGAGTGCGTAGCGAACCTCTGGCTTATTGTGAATCATTAGGCATCAGGTTTTGGAACTAGCGAAAAGGATTCTGACCTGACGTCTTCGCGCAAGCAAGCGCTGGAGAAATAAGCAAAGTAGACTAACAAGGTCAATTACCTAGCTAACTGTCAAAATTAAATGCCATCATTGTATGGATAACCCTTTTGTGAAAAGAACTATTACTGATCGGTAGAACGCGCTCCTGATAATTGCATCATTGTGCCTGGGCTGAGAGCTTCGTGTCGCGGCTGCTCCACTCCACTGTGGTCTCTTGAACTGCACTTCGTTGTCTTCACGCGCCGCAGCGAATGGGTGCTGTGTCATGGGTCAGTTTCGAGGTGGAGAGAGACATACCATAAGAATGATTCATTTGGATCGACGAGCCAACATTAACAACCTGAATCCAAAGAAGAAAACCTCTTTCGATCGGCTCCCTAAGCAGCTCATTAGGTTTGTCAACCGAGTTTTACTTAAGGCGCCGGTCAGTATATTAATTGGAGTAGGCAGTGAGCATAGTTGATGTAGATTAGTGAGAGATATAGGGTATGATGAGTTAAGGTAGCCTAAGAGTTCATTCAAATCGGAGAGTCGGGAATGCATGTTCCAATTGAACACTTTCCATTTAAGATCAAAGAAGAAGATTATTCTTTTTACCAAATATATGCGGATCAAATCACGATCTTCTATTCTAGTCTAATAAGAACAAGAGATCTTTCTCGATCAATCTCTTTGCCCCCATTCTTCGAGAATCAGAAAGATCCTTTTCGAGTTTGAATTTGTTCATTTGGTATCTGGTCTCTTCTATTTTCTATTTATTTTTTTATATTCTTTATTTCATTTCAATTTTCTTTCCCTCTCTTTTCTTTTTATTTCCTTCCATCATTCCTTAAGTCCCATAAGGTTTGGTGATCCTGTAAAATCTGATCCATTTTCTCATCGAGCGAGGCGTACGAAATAAATCAGATTGATTTTTTGATCAAAAAAAGTACTACGTGAAATCTTTGGTTTCTTCCGCTTCCTCTATCCCATAGTTACAGCATCTCCACTCTTATCACTGCGCTTGTTCTGAACCTCATTTCTCTTGGCCCCTATCCTCATGCCCTCCAGATTACTAGCCGCCCGTAGATCTCCTATAAAATGGAACAAGCTTTCTTGGCTCATCAAGTGAATGTGACTGATTAGTGAAGTCTAGTCGAGAATGTAACGGAGCTAGACGGCCGGTATATTAATTGGGAGGTCCAAGTACATTAATCTGGGCTCCAACATCCAGTATATTCGAGAAGACTTATAGAATGGAAGCATTCTATTTTAACAGGAAAGAACTACATAGCGAGAAGAGTCATGCTCAACGAAGGTAAGATTGATTATTCATGAGAATAGATTAGACGCAATAGAATGAAGTTGGTATACTAAGCACCTCTCTTGTAACGGCAAGGACACCAACTTATGGCAATCTGCTTGGCTCAATGGTTATCCCCTATGTGCCAACCAGGATCACTCCTTTGGACAGCAACCTCTTACTTCCAGCCCAATCTATGTTGGTTCATGGGTCCAATCGATGAGATGATTCAGAATACGGTTAACCAATATGTTAACTAATCGAGTATGATAAATTGGATCGGATTTTGCAGTTTTTCTTCTGCAGTACCTCGATGTGACATGAGCGTGAAAGAGGTTCAAAAATAAGTTTTTTTATATGGGCTAAAAATGAATCACTTATTTTGGCTTTTTGACCCCATATTGTAGGGTGGATCTTGAAAGATATATACCGCTTTAATGGGCGAACAGCCCAACCCTTGGAACATACTACAGCCCAGGTGGCGAAAAGCCGACATCGAGGTCCCAATGTGGGTGGTCATCTGAAAAGACCAGCTAAGCATCATTGGCTTGGTCAACTTCTAGCTTGACTTCCAGCTGCGGGAAATCGAACTCATTGGATTGGCATCTGGATTTGATTCGGATTGTTGTGGGTTCCATTCAAGCTAGAATCTAGAATAACGGCAAGAAAGCCCAAAAGTCCAAGTATATTAATCTGGTTTTGTTTATACTGGACTTGGTATCCCAGTATATGCTACGCACCTCCCGTTTCTCTTCCCGAGTTGTATACTGGATCTGTCCCCGCTCACTTCTGTAACGACCCGAAATTTTCGAACTCGAAAATTCCAGATAGTTATGGAAAAGAAGAAAGAGATAGAAGAAGAAGAACAGAAACACCAAACATCTCACATTCGCAGCGGATAAAATATAATAACAAATAATAATAACTTACAAAAGAATACTATATCTGTCGATTACATTTTATATACATCAGAGTTTCACATTATATACAGTCATTGAATATTTACAATTACCATGTCTCAGATTATCAATAATATAAATATAGCGGAAAATACTCTATACGATATTGCCATCCAACTCGCCTCTTGAGCTCCAGAACGTCCTAACCTGAAATCTGTAATACTCGGTCTGACCCGAGCATTACACCAAAGTAACACTCGGGTCAGGCTGGAAACCAGCGTGAGTAAACTCATCCAACATGGAATAACAGCATACAACTTATATAAAACCCCGGGTAACTCAGGTAAGTTCACAAGGCCATAATTTATTTTAGACATCACTTATCTCACATATAAGTTTCTAAATATCGAGATTTAGATTTAAAATGGTCCAATTCCTTTAAAACCCTTTCATTCCAGCCTATATATTTCATATATCAATTTATACAAAAAAAATCAAAGTGCTTTCGGGTATTACCCGATACCCGACCCCAGTCTCTTCAAACCCATTGTCATCTAAACCCAAGTTATTCAAATGAAGTACATAACATTTCATATCAGAGATAACAACTCATTCGAAGTATCCAATACCTTTCAAACATCCATAAGTAAAGCTTACTCACATACAAATTAATTCAATTGATTTTAATTTGAATTTCGAACCACACTCACTTAGATTCCTTCATTCAATATTAATTAGCTCCAAATCAATTAATCAATCAACCCTTCGTTCTTAATCTTAATTAATCATCCTGGATTAATTATCTTCCAATTGCATTCAAGTAATTATCTTTAATTAATTATCACGATATTAATTATTCTTAACCATAATCAATGAGTAATCTTTATTACTTTATAAATTAACTAACTACATTAATTACATTATCAATTATCTTCTCATAAGTCACTTATTATTCATTTAAATAAATCATCTTTAATTATGTCATTGATTATATAAATTAAAGATTTTTTTTCAATTATATTTTAATTTATCCTAATCTAAATTAAATACATAAATCCATAATATTAATCATTCTTGATTTATCTCAACCTGTAATTAACTATCCAAAATTAATTATATCTTAATTAACTATTTAATTAATCTCTTGAGTTATTTCACAAAGTAATTATATTTTATTTATTACTTTAAGTAATTACTTATTAAACCGTCCACCGATTATTCTAATTTCATTAAACTTCATTAATTAACTTAATCCTTAATTAATTAATTCGACCCCTATTAACTTTGTTTTTTTTTAGTTTAAACAATTTAAACCCCAATACTTCGAGTCAAACAACAATTTACTCGGAAACCATCCAATAAACCAAAGTCACCAAATCATCAATTCTCAACACACATCAAATCAATTCAAGCATTCAAACAATCATTTAAATTTGACTATTGAAATTTAATAACAACCCAACTGAGTGAGATTTACTCACCTTAAATCCTGTCGTTTGAAAACCCTCCCAAACTGGCTTGTGTCCATGATTTTAAACCTTGAATAACATCATACAATTTATTAATATTTAAATTAACCAAACAATTTATCTTCCATTTTATAAATTTAAATTTGAACTTTCCTTTAATAAATTGCTTAGTGATTGAAACAATTAAATGTGTTAATTAACAAATTCATCACCATAATGTATTATCCTCAATTAATAGTAAGTTCAAAACATGCATATTTATTTTATTTATAAAACTTTACTATTAATTTGAAAAATAAACTAATAAATTTATGAGCTGCATGAAAAAATATATTCTATATAAGTTTTAAAAATTGAATTCATAAAAACTCTTATATTTCCCGAAAGCTTATACTTACTAAAAAAAACAATTAACCAATGATTAATAATTTAAATTTTAACTAATGATTTAATTTACCCAAATAAATCTAAATTTTTAAACTAATTTTTCTTTTTACCAATCTAAAACATTTAAACGGGTTAACCAATAAATTAATCGTCTGGAATATATTATTATTATTATTTTATGACAGAACTGTTCAAATAAAAAAATCCTTACTGTACAATAATTTTTTTACATAATTATATTTATTCATTTATGTAAATCAATTTAATTTAGACGCAAATACCTTGCTGCTTTACCAATGCGACGAATCCACATAACATCCCTCCATCACCTCGCGAACGACGAGATGCCAGTGAGGCCGAACCCAATTCGACGTCGAGCACAAATCCATCGCCTCCAAGCCACCGCCGTCCCTCGCGAACCTCCAACGCCACCACGCTACTTTGAATCGCGAGCTGTCGTCGAAACGACAACAACCCTTCACAGCTTCGAACAAGAACCCCCCATCTCCCCTCTTCTCGAAATGAGCCGCAAACGGCCTTCAAGAATCGAGTCGAACTCGGTCCAGTATCGCGTCGCTTCTCTCTCTTCTTCTTTTTTTAAAGGAGTCGGCTATTTATTAGGGTTTGAATTAGAAGTAGGAGAGGAGTTTCAGTTTAAAAGAGGGGTGCCTGATTCAAATTGGCTTCGGCCGTTACTTTTCGTTCTCCTTGAATTTTTTTTATAAGTTCGATTTCTGGTTGAAGCTTAGAGAGGAAGATGAAAATAAATATTGGTTTGGGAAATAGCTTCTCGCGTACGCTTGTTGATTATTATAATTAAATATAGCAAATATCTCGAGTTGCATAACGCAAAATCCCGAACCCCAAATCAGACATGCCGACAGACGTTTATAAGGTTTTATCCACGTTCTGAACACGATGGAACGTATTTCGAGGGCTAAATTGATCGCATGCGCGAGTTACAAAAGAAAACGATCAAATTTCAATTAAATCAATTAAAATAGATCTAAGCGTTTCGAGCTGCCAGGGTCAAACGACAACTCTGATTGCTCCGAAAATTGAAATCCGATACTAACTAACTATTACGGATCCAATGGAACTAGTTTCGTCGAATTCCAAGACTATGCCTCGGAAGGCTATTTTCAAGTTCCAATTTAGACGATATATTATTAAAATTGAACAAATTACCTTCAAATTAAATTCCAACCATTCTATTATCTTCAGTATTCTCATTATAGATTTTATAAGCCTTCAAATTATTTTAAACAGGTACCCAATTTCAATTATATAATTCAATACTTTAATTATCTAATAAATATTAATATTTGGAATTCAAGCTAAAATTAACCTTTCAAACGTTAAAAATCAATTTATTATTCCATTTTAAATCGTTAAAATTTCCGGGTCGTCACATTCCTCCCCCCTTAAAAGAATTTCATCCCTGAAATTACTAGTTAGGAAGAATGCACCAATCCCTTTTACCTTTTCTCCAAAACCAACAGGTTTATCAACTTGCCACAATATCTTTTACTAAAGATTCACTATTACCTCAACTAACTTCCAAAACCTTTCATGGTTTCCAATAATCCATTTTTACCCAATCGTTTAAATTTCAATTTAAAACCTAATTTGGAATTATCAAAATTTTCTCAAAAATTTTCTAACTCTCTAAATTTTCGAAAAATTTCGCCAGCGTCTCCTTTGCGCGGCTAGCTCGGTACAACTACAAAAGGCCTCTACGGGCTCCCAAATTCCAAAAGAAAACAAAAGCCAAGTGGCTACATCAAAAACCCAATCCAGTTTCATCTAGAAATTTAAATACGTACCTTTTTGTCGGGCCATACAAATTTATCTTTTGGAATCAAATCCAATTTTCTTTTTCCCTTTAATACCTGCATATCTTGTTTAGCAACAATATTCAATCGTCACTTACAAATCATTTTATACATTCTCTTATATAGGTTTCCATATTTACTTCTATTCAAATTTGTTTTTCCCGTTTTAATATAGACTCAATTTATTTTCAATTTTGAATATTAAGTTTTTATTTTCCATTTATAAATAAGTCCTATTTGTTTCATTTGCTAATCTATTTCAGTTTCATATTTGAAATCGTTTAATTGCTTAACAAAAATTTTCTCAAAATTTTTCAAAATTTTTCTAATTCCAAAATTTTCGAAAATTTTTGGCAGAGTCTCCTTTGTACGGGGGAGCTTTTGCAATTTGACAAGAGATATAAATATATATACATCGACCCACACGGTCGGAAAAAGCAAAAACAGTTCATATTTCCTATTTTTATTGCGTAGGCGTACCTTATTTAGCATTTTAAGCAAGCAGAGTATTAATTTTAGCAAATAGCGCAATCCAAATCCAGCCAAACGGCTTTCGGGTACCTGTACTTACTCAATTTAAACATATAAGCACTATATATATATATGAAGTTTACAACATTTCTCTTACTTAAACAACTGTAACACTTCAATTCTAAATGAAATGCATTTGAAATAACTACCATGAGCAATTTATATGTTTTCAAATCTAATTTCAATTGCTTTCAACCAATTCATAAGCCATTTCATTCGATTTTAATGGTTTGCAACTCAATTTCTTGCATTCCATTGATTTTTAATCCAAACAAGCTCATATTCACTTCAAATGATTCATAATCAATTTTATTTAATCTCTATCAACTCATAGTATTTTAATTACTTTTATTTACGCCAAACGACAATTATTGTTAGATTATAACTATTTTAAATTAATTTCAACTCATTCTGCATTTAACTCCATTTCTTTTCTAAATTATTTACGAACCATTCGTTGCATTTCATTTCATTTCCGCAATTGTTTCATTCAAAACAATTTATTAAACTTGGCACATCCAATACTTATAAATTAATAACCATTTCCCAAATTAATTCAATCCAAGTTTTTATTGAATGGGCTTTCACTCTTATCCGAAGCCAAGCTACCATAAATTTTAAACTTAAGTTAATTTACTTTAATTTATTCCAACATCAAACTTAAGTCTACTTCTATTTGATTCTCATTTAATCAACTTCCATTAAATTCGGTAAGCCCATCCATTTTAAATTTTAATTTTAATTCATCTTCTCAATTTATCAAAATAATATCCAACCACGTACTGAACTCATTTATACTTCAAATAATATATCACCAAATTTAAGTTCAGTCTGATCAATCAGACTTCATCCATTTATCATTTAACTCAATTAACCCGTTTTAAATTTTTAATTTGCTTACTTAATCCGTTATCGAATTTATTTTATTAATACAAGGTCACTCTCAATTTATTTCTATTCGCTTGGGTTTTGTTTTGCAACTCAAAACATTGCTAGTATAATCCCTTTTCTTATATCCAATTTTCTTGCAAATTTCATTAAACATTATTCAAATCACCCTTGAATTTTATTTGTAATTCAAACCATCACATTTTCAATCCAACTCTATTTTATTTTTATTTTACAAAATCTCTTCTTATTTAATTCATTATCAAATTCAAGTCGAATTCTATTTACAATTCGAATTCATTACCAAATTCCATTATTAATTTACAACCATTTGTTTACCCAAGTTAAATTTTATTAACATACACAATTTAATAATTTATTTAGCTGATTGGTTTACTCTCACTTTTAATTTAATATCCGATTTCCTTAAATTACAAAGAATCACTTCATTTAATTTTCCCGAGTTTCAATTTTATAATTTCAGTTTGGATTTCCTTTTTATTTTCCCAAAATTCCAACACTTTTATTTAAAATTTTAGAAATGCTTTTAAATCCACATCATACTTAATAAAATATCTCTTTATAAAAATACTTTTATAACTCGATGTCTCAACCAGTCCATCCTTGTTCTCACAAAAATTCAGTCATACGTTGATCAGGCGTAGGACAGAAAATCTATAAGTACTTGGTAAACCCGTTTTCAACACCCAGTGAAAATACTTGGAAAATAATTTTATTATAAATATTGAATGCAGTTTTTGAAAATAACGGAAATATCTTTGGTGAGGATGCTCTGGAAATCATCACCCCCATCCATGGTCGCAGTTAACCCGATGGTTACGTTGCCATCCTGACAAAATCCATAGATAACTGTAGGCCTCCGCGCCCCTCGATTACACTATGGAACCCTCGACAGATCGCAGCTACAACTGGGGCTACGTAGCTATCACGGCAAAAAAAACCCATATAACTGTAGGCATCAGCGCCATCGAATTTCGCTGCCAAAAATGAAACTTCTCCACTCCACTTGACCATAGATCGCAGTCTACCGATGTTGCGTTGCCTTCCCGGCAAAATCAAGTGTGGACCGTTGGCACTCATCCTCCACACGATTTTCGCTATGGTCCCCACAGTAGATCGCAGCGACATCGAGTTACACTGTCGTCACAGCAAAACCCAAATGCCTCTGTAGGCATCAGCGCCCTCGACTTCCGCTACCAATAATCCTCAGGAACTAGTTTTGTCCGGACTCCTCACAGGATCAACTTTAGAACCCCCCCTTGGGGCTCAAGGCAGCACCACCCGGTGGCACTCCTGAGAAGTTCATTTCAAAGGAGCGCCTTTTTCCCCAGAGCCATCATCAAAACATTTTATACTATACACATATAGTACCTTCAAATCATACACCTAGTGTGATATCATACAAAGCTCCTTTACACAAAATCGATTATCCCAAATCGATAATTCTCAAACTAGGCTTTCCAAATTCAATATTGGTTTTACCCAAAAATCAAAAGCCTTTCCAAATCCAATGGTTCTCAAAACCTTTTCAAAATTCCTCATAAGATCCTTTATATATATATTCAGATATATAAAATTTAAAAACTTGGATCTTTTCAAACTGATATAAAACTCCTTTTATACTTCAAACACCTTCAAAAATCCTCTTCTTCTGGCTATAGATTTATCAAGGGGAGTTTTATCTCATATAACAAAGATATATAGCTCCATTTATTCAAAATCAAATATTCAAATTTGACTTCTCTTTCCAATATCAATTTCATTTCCATTCACATTCACTTAAATTTTCATTCACTTATCCACATTTACCTTAGTCCCCATTTGGATTATTACTTCAATTCTCATCTCAGTTGGGTATTTTACCAATAACAGTTTGAACTCCGACCAGTTTATATTTAGGATATAGCTTGAAAATTTTAAAAATAGATAGGTAGTTGAAAAATAATTATTAGTTTACAAAATAACTATAAAATAGTTAACTAATTGTAAAATAGTTGAATAGTTTCAGAAATTTTAAATAATTGCAAAGTAGTTGTAAAATAGGAATTAGTTTGTGAAATAGTTGAAAAATAGTAATTAGTTAAAGAAATAGTTGAAAAATGATTAAACAGCTCCAAATAATTGTAAAACAAATATAAAACAATTTGGCTTTAAGAAAGAAAGGTTGTATATATTTAATAGCTTAGAAAAATAAATTTATATCAAAATAATTTATATTGAAAATAGTCAAGAGCCAACTGTTCACATCCTCAACAATTCAATTAAATTTCCATTTAAATTGACCCAATTCCAATTCAAATAACTCCAAATTCCATTGAAATTTAGTTAATCCCAAGGCAACTTCAATTCTAGTTAATTCAGACTAAATTCAATTTGTACTAATGGAATTTAAATTTCAACTTTAACCCATCTCGAATTATATAAATTCGAGTTAAATCCTCAAAGGTTAATTTAACTTTTTAAACCAAACTAACTTTTATTTTAAAGTTTTTAATTTATTTAATTTCTGAGTCCAATTCTCAAAATTCCATTTTTAATTATCTTAACTTATGTATTTCATGGTTCAATACAATTTTAATTTACAAACTCAATTATTCAAATTTATTTTATTTATACAATACCATTCTCAATTTAAATATTTTTATTAACAATAGGATGATAACATCCAATTTATTTTAAAACGTCCATCCATTTTCAATTTTTAAATCTCAAACCCGTTTTGAGGTCACACAAATTCCAATTTCATCTTGAAATTTCCAATTCTGGTTGCTTTTTCTACACGTATTTAACTTCCCAAAGTTAAATTCCAATTTACTGAATCCAATCATCCTTACTCAAATTGAATTCCCGCTTCAAACTTCAAAATTCTTTCCCTCTTATAAGTTCAAAACTTATCTCACTTTGGGTTTTCCATCACACTTCATGGAAAATCAAAACTCAACATTAGAGTTTATTTCAAATTATCTTTGATATCATGTATATTCAAACATACATATTCATTTCTTGACCCTCCCAGCTATATTTTAAAATTTTAAACCACCTTTGGTGTTAAATCCAAATCAAACAACCCATTGTTTTCAACAAGTCCCACTTATCCAAATAATACTTATTTATTATTTTTCATTACTTTGAAATCAAATTTCCGAATTCTGGGACCAGATTTAGAATTTCATTTTCAATCCAATTAAATTTTTAATTTGGTTGTATTTCTATTTCTACTAAATTTAATTTCAATTCTAGACTTCAATTTCAGTTTGAATCCATTTCAAACTTATCTTTATTTAGTTTTAATTTGGTTGTATTATATTACTTCTTAATATTTCAATAAGTAACAACCAATCACCTTAATATTTATTAAAAGGAAATATTGCTTTATATATATCAAAATATATTTTATATAAAAAATCATTTAAAATCTTTATATAAGAAAATAACAAGTACGCGCTCATATATATATATATATATATATATATATATATATATATATATATATATACTCGACTCATTCTAGAGCACTACAGACTCTATTAAATGAGTAATCCCTACCAGAGCCAAGGTTCTCGCTTAACCTTTCGGCTCTGATACCAAATGCAACGACCCGAAATTTTCGAACCCGAAAATTCCAGATAGTTATGGAAAAGAAGAAAGAGATAGAAGAAGAAGAACAGAAACACCAAGCATCTCACATTCACAGCGGATAAAATATAATAATAAATAATAACTTACAAAAGAATACTATATCTATCGATTACATTTTATATACATCAGAGTTTCACATTATATACAGTCACTGAATATTTACAATTACCATGTCTCAGCTTATCAATAATATAAATATAGCGGAAAATACTCTATACGATATTGCCATCCAGCTCGCCTCCTGAGCTCCAGAACATCCTAACCTGAAATCTGTAATACTCGGTCTGACCCGAGCATTACACCAAAGTAACACCTGGGTCAGGCTGGAAACCAGCGTGAGTAAACTCATCCAACATGGAATAACAGCATACAACTTATATAAAACCCCGGGTAACTCAGGTAAGTTCACAAGGCCACAATTTATTTTAGACATCACTTATCTCACATATAAGTTTCTAAATACCTAGATTTAGATTTAAAATGGTCCAATTCCTTTAAAACCCTTTCATTCCAGCCTATATATTTCATATATCAATTTATAAAAAAAATTCGAAGTGCTTTCGGGTATTACCCGATACCCGACCCCAGTCTCTTCAAACCCAATGTCATCCAAACCCAAGTTATTCAAATGAAGTACACAACATTTCATATCAGAGATAACAACTCATTCGAAGTATCCAATACCTTTCAAACATCCATAAGCAAAGCTTACTCACATACAAATTAATTCAATTGATTTTAATTTGAATTTCGAACCACATTCACTTAGATTCCTTCATTCAATATTAATTAGATCAAAATCAATTAATTAATCAACCCTTCGTTCTTAATCTTAATTAATCATCCTGGATTAATTATCTTCCAATTGCATTCAAGTAATTATCTTTAATTAATTATCACAATATTAATTATTCTTAACCATAATCAATGAGTAATCTTTATTACTTTATAAATTAACTAACTGCATTAGTTACATTATCAATTATCTTCTCATAAGTCACTTATTATTCATTTAAATAAATCACTTTAATTATGTCATTGATTATATAAATTAAAGATTTTTTTTCAATTATATTTTAATTTATCCTAATCTAAATTAAATACATAAATCCATAATATCAATCATTCTTGATTTATCTCAACCTGTAATTAACTATCCAAAATTAATTATATCTTAATTAACTATTTAATTAATCTCTTGAGTTATTTCACAAAGTAATTATATTTTATTTATTACTTTAAGTAATTACTTATTAAACCGTCCACCGATTATTCTAATTTCATTAAACTTCATTAATTAACTTAATCCTTAATTAATTAATTCGACCCCTATTAACTTTGTTTTTTTTTTGAGTTTAAACAATTTAAACCCCAATACTTCCAGTCAAACAACAATTTACTCGGAAACCATCCAATAAACCAAAGTCACCAAATCATCAATTCTCAACACACATCAAATCAATTCAAGCATTCAAACAATCATTTAAATTTGACTATTGAAATTTAATAACAACCCAACTGAGTGAGATTTACTCACCTTAAATCCTGTCGTTTGAAAACCCTCCCAAACTGGCTTGTGTCCATGATTTTAAACCTTGAATAACATCATACAATTTATTAACATTTAAATTAACCAAACAATTTATCTTCCATTTTATAAATTTAAATTTGAACCTTCCTTTAATATATTGCTTAGTGATTGAAACAATTAAATGTGTTAATTAACAAATTCATCACCATAATGTATTATCCTCAATTAATAGTAAGTTCAAAACATGCATATTTATTTTATTTATAAAACTTTACTGTTAATTGGAAAAATAAACTAATAAATTTATGAGCTGCATGAAAAAAAATATTCTATATAAGTTTTAAAAATTGAATACATAAAAACTCTTATATTTCCCGAAAGCTTATACTTACTAAAAAAAACAATTAACCAATGATTAATAATTTAAATTTTAACTAGTGATTTAATTTACCCAAATAAATCTATATTTTTAAACTAATTTTTCTTTTTACCAATCTAAAACATTTAAAGGGGTTAACCAATAAATCAATCGTCTGGAATATTTTATTATTATTTTTTTATGACAGAACTGTTCAAATAAAAAAAAAATCCTTACTGTACAATAAATTTTTTTACATAATTATATTTATTCATTTATGTAAATCAACTTAATTTAGACGCAAATACCTTGCTTCTTTACCAATGCGATGAATCCACATAACATCCCTCCATCACCTCGCGAATGACGCGATGCCAATGAGGCCGAACCCAATTCGACGTCGAGCACAAATCCATCGCCTCCAAGCCACCGTCGTCCCTCGCGAACCTCCAACGCCACCACGCTACTTTGAATCGCGAGCTATCGTCGAAACGACAACAACCCTTCACAGCTTCGAACGAGAACCCTCCAATCTCCCCTCTTCTTGAAATTAGCCGCAAACGGCCTTCAAGAATCGAGTCGAACTCGGTCCAGTATCGCGTCGCCTCTCTCTTTCTCTCTTTTTTTTAAAGGAGTCGGCCATTTATTAGGGTTTGAATTAGAAGTTGGAGAGGATTTTCGGTTTAAAAGAGGGGTGCCTGATTCAAATTGGCTTCGGCCATTACTTTTCGTTCTCCTTGAATTTTTTTTTATAAGTTTGATTTCTGGTTGAAGCTTAGAGAGGAAGACGAAAATAAATATTGGTTTGGGAAATAGCTTCTCCCGTACGCTTGTTGATTATTATAATTAAATATAGCAAATATCTCGAGTTGCATAACGCAAAATCCCGAACCCCAAATCAGACATGCCGACAGACGTTTATAAGGTTTTATCCACGTTCTGAACACGATGGAACGTATTTCGGGGGCTAAATTGATTGCATGCGCGAGTTACAAAAGAAAACGATCAAATTTCAATTAAATCAATTAAAATAGATCTAAGCGTTTCGAGCTGCCAGGGTCAAACGATAACTCTGATTGCTCCGAAAATTGAAATCCGATAATAACTAACTATTACGGATCCAATGGAACTAGTTTCGTCGAATTCCGAGACTATGCCTCGGAAGGCTATTTTCAAGTTCCAATTTAGACGATATATTATTAAAATTGAACAAATTACCTTCAAATTAAATTCCAACCATTCTATTATCTTCAGTATTCTCATTATAGATTTTATAAGCCTTCAAATTATTTTAAACGGGCTTAGAATCTCATATTCAACAATTTACCCAATTTCAATTATATAATTCAATACTTTAATTATCTAATAAATATTAATATTTGGAATTCAAGCTAAAATTAACCTTTCAAATGTTAAAAATCAATTTATTATTCCATTTTAATTCGTTAAAATTTCCGGGTCGTCGCAACTTCGCTCGCCTAGTCTTTCTCCGCTTCCTGTCCAAGACAGGAAGGAATACTTTCGTCGAGCCCCTTACCTTAAAATGATCCAATCCATTCGGGGTAGCCATTCTTTTGACCGGCAGAAGCCTTATTTAGTACCCGCAAAAATGGAGAGGTTCACCACCACATCATTGCAATGGGAGCTCGCTAAGCCCGGCGCATGCATAATTAGGAGGATTAGCCACAATCTAAGCGGTACCACCCATCCTACCCAACTACCTATAGGGGGCTACCCACAGCCACCTGAAAATATTGAAATTCGTTCGGCGGTATATTAATTGAGAGTGGTTATATAAGCCCCCGAACTAGCCAAGCTCGGGTCTACCCTAGAAAGTAAGGGTGCGCCCTGTCCCTGCCCCCTATAGGTAGTAGGGTAGGATGGGTGGTACCGCTTAGATTGTGGCCAATCCTCCTACGAGTCTAACAAAAAAAGGAAAATTTCTTTTTTCCTTGCCCCTTTCCAAGCATGTTTTCTATGTTATGTATGGCCATGTCGAAATGGATCTCTCTTAGTTCCACGCATCGAACTCATAATTTGTTGTTGAATCTCCATTTGATCGATCAACGTGCGATATTCTGAATCCTCATTTCTAATGGAATTGAAATGATCTCTAGATTGATCAGAGGAACCTTTCTGGTTCTTCGATCAAATTTTCCATTATTCCTACTTCTGCAGCTATAGGTTTGCATTTTTACCCGATATGGGAAGCAGCATCCGATCCTTTTTAGGACGTTTGAGCTTGACGAAAGAGAATCAAAAAGTTGAGTTCTGATTCGAGCAGGCTCAACATAGGTAATATCCTAACCCTGGGAACTAGGGCCTAGCCATCCCGATCGACGTTCTAGCAAAGTTTGTCCGTCGATAGCGGAATGGTTCGATTCATAGTCGCATCTACAAACTTTTTACCGAATTAGAAATTATTTATACGGAATGAAAAAGACATATCTGGTAGAATCATAACCATATAATATGACCCTAATCGAAATGCATACATTTGTCTCATACATTATGGGGATGGCGAGAAAAGATATATTTTACACCCCTTGTCTTTTCAGTCCCTAACTCATATGTATAGTCAAGTGATTCTTTCAGTCAACTGTACTAATATGTGTAGGTCCCTGAAATTCGAGTGAGATTGTCGGTAACTTCGATAGGCCCCCCAAGGGATAGGTATGGAAAAGGAGGAGAATCATAGCAGGTAGAGCACCTGGGTATATTCTTATTATAGGTTAGTCAACGATGGAGGATCTTCTGTATTATACCTGCCTCTGAGAACAGCAACTTCTCATTTCAGGTGCCGATACCGCGGAATTCGCTTGCAATAATGAATAAATGTACGAATACAAATAATGAGAAGACCAGCCCACTTTTATATGTGGGTTCATTTCATCAAGTATTTTGTTCTGATTCATTAGGATCAAACTTCCTTCCGATTAATCTGAAAATTCCGGACACCTTTTCCTGAGCCAGACCAGATAAAGACAGGCTTAGTAAGAGATTTATAGAGTTCAGTACTAGGTGCGTAGCAATTTTCTTTTCGCAATCCTGCCTAGTTTGCTATACCAGATAGTAGGCTATTGTTAGAACAAGAGTTATTCTTGCGAATTATTTATGATTCAAATCATTCAAAAAAGAAACATAATCACTTCTTGAGTAGATTTTTCACCATTAACATACCTTTCCAGCACCATGATGAAATAGAAGAAAACCGAAGCTGGCTACTCCTTATGATAACCTCAACCCCCGATCTGAGAGCATTTGAGAACATCTCCGGCGAGGGAAACTCAGATAATCGGAATGATTGGCCTTCACGCCTATCCCCATCAACCGGAACTGGCAACAGATCTTTCAGCGGATGTAACAGCGAATCAATATCAGCTATGTACAACTCCTGCTACTGGGTCAACTCCAAAACAACATTCAGGAAGGGAAGCCAAACTACTTCTTGAACTAAACTACTTCTTCCTTTTCATTGATTGACTAATGCCCCTCGAAAGAGAATCTCGCTGGATAAGCTGAAGAAGAACTCAATTCTTCCTATAATATAAAATTGGATCTCATAACCTTGAGGTCACGGGTTCAAATCATGTCCTCGCACTGGAGTGTGTATGGCAAGATTGTTGATCGAGAAAGCAGTGCCCAATAGTTTCCCAGCCATGAGTAGGCCGAAATGGTCCTGCAAAGACGGTCATCGTCTAGTCACAATTGAACAGATCGAGGAGGGGATCTGGAGTCCTAGAATGCAAGGATAAAGGAAATTTTCCTTTTTTGTTGGACTCGTTAAAAGATGTACTCTGGAATCTGAGTTACAAGACGGCCGGCTTCGCCACCTCTCCGCTAGCTCAATTGAGCATCTAACTCCACTCTGATCTTTCATATCATTGTAATTGTTGATACGCGAGGATTTTGATCAATGACAATGTGCTTCAACAAACAAGGAAGAAATATATGCAACGCTAAAGGAAGAACGATGAAGACCAAACAAACATAAGTATGATTTTTATATAGGTCTTGGTCTAGATTTATTGTTAAAATCTATCCTCAAGAGGCTTGCACGAACACTAGATAACATTCTATAAACTTCATTTTTACTTAAAGTTTTCACTGTGCATATTTTATAAGTTCAGTCAACTGAACAGAAATAGCCAGTCGACTGAAATTGGAACAAATATATAAACATGCACAGTTTCAGTCGACTGAATTTCCTGCACAGTCGACTGAATTTCCTCCCGAAAATTTTACTTCATATTTTCAGTTGACTGAATTCCCTGCTCAGTCGACTGAATTTGAACCTGCGAATTTTCTCTGAAAAGACACCTTCTTCCTCCTAAGAGTTGCAACCATTCATCAATGGAAATGGAAGCATCTTTTGTTTGCAACCTTTGACAACATATGCACCTTTTCTACAAGTATATATACATGATTTTAACATCATTTAATTCACTGAATTCTCTTGCTTTAATCTTACTATTCTCTTGTTCATATTCTCTAGATATTCTCAAAGCAATCACCAATTTATTGCGTGAATCACTGTTTTGTTTATAACATTCTTTTGATTCATAGCAACTCACATTTCCTAAATCTTCACAAACACATTGCATACTCTCGAGGATAAGATTATAGGAATATTGTACTACATTAGACTCATTAGTGTTGACAAGAACACAACAAGTCGAATATTGTATCTTAGTAATTGAGTTGAAGTCCTCTTCGGTAGTTGAGGCAAGAAATCCCGTTCGGTTGTTCGGGTAAGTTGTAAACCTATTCCTCCGGGTGAAGTGAGGGTGTTAGTTAGTGAAATTCCTAAGTGAAGCTTAGGGACTGGACGTAGGACGAGAGGTCCGAACCAGTATAAAATCTTGGTGTCTCCTTGCATTTACCTACTTTATCTACCTAGACTATTCCGTTATTCCATATTACACGATCCTACCGCATAGCCTCTTTCAATTTGTATCAGAGCGAGGCCGTCCTATAACCATAACACTGTTATTAGACATATTGATAATATGGAAAATAACGCAAGTACAAGCACAACATCTTCCTATAGTTCCACATTTGCGGAAGGATAATCTACCCAAAGACCCCCCTATTCAATGGACTAAACTACAACTATAGGGCTACAAGGATGAGGATTTATATGCAAGCAACAGGTTTCGAAGCCTGGAATGCTACTCAAGCAGATTTTATTGTACCCACAATCGATTATCCTACATGGACACAAATTCAAAAGAATGAAGCTAGCGCAAATGCCAAAGCTATGAATATGCTATTTTGCGCCCTGGATAGAAATGAATTCAACCGTGTTAGCATATGTACTACTGCATATCAGATATGGGAAACACTTAAAGTCATACATGAAGGCACAAACAAGGTTAAACAAACAAAGATATCCATGCTGAAGAATCAATTCCAAAACTTTAGAATGCGACAAAATGAATCCATCAATGAAATGTACTTAAGATTTCAAGACATTCATCATGCTCTAATCGGACTAGGAGAAAGATACATGGACTTTGACATTGTGTCTTAAGTTCTTAATTCACTCATTGATGAATGGGAGAGAAAAGTACTAGCAATCGAGGAAGCAAATGATCTATCTACAATGAAACCAGAAGAATTGATTGGAAATCTTATGTCGTATGAAGTAAATATGCGGGCTAAGAAAGATCAAGCTCAAGAAAGAAAGAATGTTGCTTTTCATGCGGAAAAGGAAGAATCGGAGTCTGAAGATGAGGATCTAGCATTTATAGCCAAAAATTTCAAGAAATTCTTAAAGTATAGAAAAGGAAACAAAAAAGGATTCAAAAAGAATTTCTTGAACAAACCTTCATCCTCAAATATAGAATGCTTCAATTGTCACAAGAAAGGACGCATGCAAAAAGATTGTCAAGAACAAATGAAGGAAAATCAAAAAAGCTTCAACAACAAAAACAAGAAGGATAAATTCAAAAAGAAGGCATTTTCTGTAACATGGGACGATTCAGATTCATCTTCATCCGAAAATGATAGTGATAGCGACAATGAACAGGCAAATGTATTCTTTATGGCTCAAGAATCTGAGGTAAGTAATTTAACTTTCGACGATTTAATTAAATACTGAACTTTTAAGCACAATAAAAACTCTTAAAAAGAAACTCAAAGAAACTCATGAAAATTAAAACAAAGCTGAATTTGAAAGGGATATGTTAAAAGATGAAAAGAAAATTTTAGAAGAAGAACTTGAAAAGTTTCAAGAATCTCATTCAAATTCGAAAACTCAATTATCACTTTTAAGTCAAGAAATTGAAACTCAAAAAACAAAGAATGATATAATTGTTTCTGAAAATCATGAGTTAAAAACTAAGATTAGATAAGTTGAGTTAGAAAATAATAGTCTTCAAGCTAGATTAGACAACATCACTAAAAATGTTTCTAACTTTAACAAAGGAAGAGAAAATTTATCTAAGGTTTTAGAAAATTCTCAATCCTCTTCAAGTAAACATGGAATAGGATATAAAAAGGAGTCAAAAATACAAATTTCAAGAGAAATATGGATTCAAAGCAACAAATATTTCTAAAGAAACCTATTAAAACAAAAGTAGAAAACAAGGTAGTTAAAATTTGGGTACCAAAGACTAATAATGTATTGATAGGAAATAAATATATTAAAACATTTGTTCATCATAATGAAAACTATATTTATAAAAAGGATACTAAACCAAATTGGGTTTGGTTTCCTAAACTCTAACTTTTTAGGACCCTATTAAAAGGTGGGTACCAATAATTTCATATTTTTTTTTAGGTCCCACTCAAAAAGAAGAAATGGATATTGGACAGTGGTTGTTCAAAACACATGACCGGAGACAAAGATATGCTTACAAACATCACATACTTTAATGGTGGCTCGGTTACCTTCGGAGACAATTCAAAAGGCTATATCATTGGCAAGGGAGATGTGAACAATTACGGTACATCAAATTTACCTTTTATAACAAATGTTTTATTGGTTGAAAATTTAAAACATAATCTACTTAGCATAAGTCAACTGTGTGACAAAGGTTTTAAAATAACTTTCTCGAATAATAAATGTAGTATTTTTGATCAAAACCAAAATCTTGTTTTTGAAGGAAATAGAGATAGAAATACTTATGTTCTAAATATGAATATTAATCATAATACGAGTATGTGTTTACTAGCCAAAGATAATGATCCTTGGTTATGGCACAAAAGATTTTGTCATATAAATTTTAAAACTATTAGAAAACTTTCTAAAAATGAATTAGTAAGAGGTTTACCCAAAATAAACTTTAAAATAAATAATCTTTGTGATGATTGTCAAAAAGGAAAATTAACGAAATCATCTTTTAAATCTAAGAAAAATATTTCAACTTTACAACCGTTATAATTACTGCGTATGGATTTATTTGGACCAACACAAGTTCAATCCATTAATCATAATCGATACGTATTTGTAATAGTTGATGATTTTTCAAGATATACATGGACTATTTTTATGAAAAATAAAAGTGACACTTTTGAACATTTTAAAACATTTGTCGAAAGAATTCAAAACACTAAAGATTTGAAAATTAAAAATATTCGAAGCGATCATGGAGGCGAATTCGAAAATGAAGCTTTTGAAACTTTTTGTAAAAAGAAAGGAATAAATCATAACTTTTCATTTCCTAGAACTCCTCAACAAAATGGAGTTGTAGAAAGAAAGAATAGAACATTACAAGAATGCGCAAGAACATTATTAAATGGATGTTCTCTACCAAAGCATTTTTGGGCAGAAGCCGTTGCTACTGCATGTTATGTATTAAATAGAATATCTATTCGACCATTAACTAAAAATACTTCTTATGAACTATTTAATAATAAAAAGCCAAATATATCTTATTTTAAAATATTTGGATCAAAATGTTTCATTTTAAATACAAAAGATCAACTAGGAAAATTCGATTCAAAAGCTGATGAAGGAATTTTCGTAGGATACTCAGAACGAAGTAAAGCATATCGAGTATTTAATAAACGAACAAACTTAATTGAAGAAACTTTGCATATATCTTTTGATGAAAATTTTAATAAAAATTTAAATATAAAAGATGATGAAGAATTGATAAATATAGAAGAAACAAACCTTGAAAATAATAATAATGAACTAAGATCTCCTCCTAGAATATTACGAGATCATCCAACTCAAAATATAATAAGAGAAAAAAATTCTCAAGTTAGGACAAGAAATCAACTAAATCAAATGGGTCATGTAGCTTTCATTTCATCAATAGAACCTAAAAATCCTAAAGAAGCATCAACAGATGATTATTGGATTATCGCAATGCAAGAAGAATTAAATCAGTTTGAACGTAACGATGTTTGGGAATTAGTTCCCCGTCCTAATAATCAATCAGTAATTGGAACAAAATGGATTTACAAAAATAAAGTAGACGAACAAGGTAATATAACAAGGAATAAAACAAGACTAGTAGCACAAGGGTATAATCAAGAAGAAGGTATTGATTTTGAAGAAACCTTTGCTCCCGTTGCAAGACTTGAAGCAATATGTATGCTACTAGCCTTTGCATGTTTTCACAATTTTAAACTTTATCAAATGGATGTTGAAAAAGCATTTTTAAATGGTTTTATTAAAGAAAATGTATATGTAGAACAACCTCCTACATGAAAAATATCCGGATCATGTATTTAAATTAAAGAAAGCTTTATATGGTCTTAAACAAGCACCTCGTGCTTGGTATGAAAGACTTAAAAGTTATTTATTAAACTCGGGATTTAAAATTGGAAAAGTAGATCAAACGCTTTTTATTAAAAATACTACCGAAGATATTTTAATAATTCAAATATACGTAGACGATATTATTTTTGGTTCAACAAATCAAAATTTATGTAAAGAATTTTCAAATATAATGACTAATGAGTTCGAAATGTCTCATATGGGAGAATTATCATATTTTCTCGGACTTCAAATCAAACAATTAACAAATGGAATTTTTATAAACCAAGAAAAATATTGTGCTAATTTAATTAAACGATTCGGCATGGAAAATACTTCTGCTAAACCTACTCCTATGAGTACCATTACGCATCTCGATCGAGATGAAAATGGCAAAAGTGTAGATCAAAAATTGTTTAGAAGTATGATAGGATCCTTACTTTACTTAACTGCTAGTAGACCTAACATATGAGTGTTTGTTTATGTGCACGTTTTCAATCCGATCCTAAAGATTCACACTTAAGAACAGTAAAATGAATAATGCGATATCTTAACAAAACTAAAGATTTCGGTCTTTTCTATCCAAAGGAGTGTCCATTTGAGTTAGTATCATTCACTGATGCTGATTTTGGTGGATCTCGAACAGATAGAAAAAGTACAAGTGGTACTTGCCATTTCATTGGAAAATCACTTGCATCTTGGTTTAGTAAGAAACAAAATTGTGTCTCGCTTTCCACCTGTGAAGCAGAGTATATATCAGCTGCTTTAGCTTGCACACAAGTTATATACATGCAACAAACACTTAAAGATTTTAATATAAATTTAACAAATTCTACAATATACTGTGATAATACAAGTACAATAAACTTATCTAAAAATCCGGTTAATCACTCTCGTACAAAACATATGGATATTCGTCACCATTTTCTACGTGACAATATCGAAAAAGGAATAATTAATTTAGAACATATTTCTACCAAAAATCAAATTGCTGATATATTTACTAAACCTCTATTAGGAAACTCCTTCATAAAATTACGACGAGAGTTAGGAATAATGTCTTTTAAAGATATCGTATAGAAAAAAATCTATACAATTCAGTCGACTAACACTATCTGTTCAGTCCACTGAATAAAGAAAAAATGTGATTTTCAATTTATTTTTTAAATATGTTACATAATATATTATAAAATAATAGTCCTTTATAAACCATACATTTTTAACTGAACTATGGTAACCATTAAAACATTAAGTGGATGAAAAACTTTAAAGAATTATAACCACTATATATTTAGAAAATTCCTACTATAAATATATCTTTAAAATATTATTTTTTCACAACTCATTCTCACAAATAAAAGCTTAAAAAATTCATTATAAAAATGTCGTCCAACAACTCTCTTTCCCCGATCAACATCACCTCTTCTGTCGAAAACACTCCAACATCTCCAAAACTTCCCACTCCAACACCGACATGATAATATCAACTTTAGAGATTTTAAGTCCACCTCTCTTTGACCTATGACAAGAATCCTCCACAAAGCCCTAATGAGAACAATTACTCCTCGCACGGGCTCGTACGAAATTGTCTACCCAAGTAACTATCGAGCTCTATATGTTATTTTTGGCAATATACAAGTCAATTGGGTATAGCTTATTCTTGATGAGTTTCTCACTTTTAATAATGGCAAAATGCGCACTATCTACTTTGGAGAGTACATCATGCGACTTCTCCTCAATGTCGATACGCCATTACCTGAGCCGGAGAATACAATGGTCCGTCAAATTAACCACCGGACCATAAGCCTAATGCAACTCCCATCTCGACCTCCTCGCATAATATCACTCGCCGAATCGGAATCAAGGCATCAAGAACAACAACAACAACAACAATAACCTACTCAACCTCACCACGAAGAACATCTCGAGCAAGATGATGAAATTCGTCTTGTTGACCCAAGCTTCACTACCAACCAATCCTTGGGGATATTGTCAAGAAATCAACAAATTCTTGACACTCGTCTTAAAAAGGTAGATCACAAGCTTGACAAAATCGAAGGATTCTTCAATAAGCTATGGGATGCAATCTCGTGCTCAAGCACCACTACTGCTTCGACATCTCGCGGCAAACGTCCAGCACCTACGTTTACATGGACGACATCCGAAGAGCATACAAGTAGCAGCGCAAGCGGAGCTAGCTGTGGCCAGGGAGGAAGAGCGCACAGACCACCAACAGGAGGACCCGTCATACGTGAACCAACAGGAAGAGAAGGTTCATATGGCTGGGATAGAGATGAGTAATTTTTTTTGGGTTGATGTGTATTTCTAACTTTCTAGTGGCTTGTATAAATAGCCATTTTATGCTTGTTTGTCGCAACATTTTTAACTTTTCTTAAGCCATGATTATGCAAATATTCTCTGTGCTTCAGTGATTGTTTTGATAAGATATTTCCACTGTTAGTTCTTCCTTTTTGTCGATGACAAAGGGGGAGAAAATCTATAGTACTAACTTTGTTTTGTAGGAAAAGATAGTGCATACATTCAGGGGGGAAATAAGTAAATACATCTCTAGAATAAATCAGTATTGTCATCAATCAAAAAGGGGGAGAATGTTGATACGCGAGGATTTTGATCAACGACAATGTGCTTCAACAAACAAGGAAGAAATATATGCAACGCTAAAGGAAGAACGATGAAGACCAAACAAACATAAGTATGATTTTTATATAGGTCTTGGTCTAGATTTATTGTTAAAATCTATCCTCAAGAGGCTTGCGCGAACACTAGATAACATTTTATAAACTTCATTTTTACTTAAAGTATTCACTGTGCATATTTTATAAGTTCATTCGACTGAATAGAAATAGCCAGTCGACTGAAACTGGAACAAATATATAAACATGCACAGTTTCAGTCGACTGAATTTGCTCCCGAAAATTTTACTTCATATTTTCAGTTGACTGAATTCCCTGCTCAGTCGACTGAATTTGAACCTGCGAATTTTCTCTGAAAAGACACCTTCTTCCTCCTAAGAGTTGCAACCATTCATCAATGGAAATGGAAGCATCTCTTGTTTGCAACCTTTGACAACATATGCACCTTTTCTACAAGTATATATACATGATTTTAACATCATTTAATTCACCAAATTCTCTTGCTTTAATCTTACTATTCTCTTGTTCATATTCTCTAGATATTCTCAAAGCAATCACCAATTTATTGCTTGAATCACTGTTTTGTTTATAACATTCTTTTGATTCATAGCAACTCACATTTCCTAAATCTTCACAAACACATTGCATACTCTCGAGGATAAGATTATAGGAATATTGTACTACATTAGACTCATTAGTGTTGACAAGAACACAACAAGTCGAATATTGTATCTTAGTAATTGAGTTGAAGTCCTCTTCGGTAGTTGAGGCAAGAAATCCCGTTCGGTTGTTCGGGCAAGTTGTAAACCTATTCCTCCGGGTGAAGTGAGGGTGTTAGTTAGTGAAATTCCTAAGTGAAGCTTAGGGACTGGACGTAGGACGAGAGGTTCGAACCAGTATAAAATCTTGGTGTCTCCTTACATTTACCTACTTTATCTACCTAGACTATTCCGTTATTCCATATTACGCGATTCTACCGCATAGCCTCTTTCAGTAATGTTCCTACAAACGTGCGACCTTCCTTTGAGATTGACTCCATCTTCCCACCACGCTGTAGTGTAGCAGGGTGAAATATCTGATGGGGGCATCTAGAAACCGCACGATTATATAGCCAAAGAGAATACGCCGCACCTAAAACAACCTCTATATGAGATAGATGCGGAGTCTGGCTTATGCTGGATGGAACTCCTAGATGTTCCCTAAGCACCTAACAAGTAGAGTGCAAAGCTAAGGCACCTGAATACCCCAAGGGTCACGGGGGAGAGTCCAGTAAAGTACAACAACGTTGGGGTGGGACGCTAGTACTTAAACTAGGGCGCTAATCTTGCATTTTTCAATAGGCTCTTAGTTGTAGCTTCCTTCGGGCACCACCCGGTCTACGAATTTATTCCAGCTATATAAATTCCTAAGATTTTAGGTGGAATGGGAATTGTAATTCTTTCCACTTCTCGAGGCATAATTCCTTATCGGTGAGGTGGTCAATCATTTGGGAAGTTTGGTCTCTGGAATAAGGCAAAGTCAACTAAAAAAATTGAACACAAGAGTGGTTTTTTGGGTATAGCAGGACTTGAACCTACGACCACTAGTTTATTATCTTTTGACGGGAGGAGGGGAGCAATGTGACGTGCAACTAAAAGGAGCAACCTCTCTAAACTATTCTTAGCCTAGTATACCAAGTCGAAAGGAAATTCCTTAGATGTTCGCCTAACCCAACCCAGGAACGGTCCAGAGGGAACCACAGCATGAGGAATGTCCTGATTCAGATCATTCAAAAAAGGGGTTTCTTGGTATCGCCACTTTAAAAATAGATGGAAAATAATTGCGTCTAATAGAAGAGGTGCATTTTCCTCTGAAATATTATTGTCCGGGTGCGACCAAACTACTATACTTCACTTTAATATGGAAACGTAAGTATGAGTTTATTGTCTTCTTCGAAGGTTTTTGGAGAATGATATAAGAATGTGTGAATGACGTTTAGGGCGCAGTGTATATTAATTGTCCAGCTGGCCTCGAAGGTTCCAAAGCCTTGCATCAATGGCTTAGCCTAGCTTCCTATATCAATAGGACTCTCACTCACAGGAATCTAAGCAACCAACTACCAACCGCGATCTTGCTGACTCTATGAAATCGAAGAATTCTGATGCTGTCTCACAGAAACTCCATATCACAGTAATGTTTCCAAAGCATCTCTAGTTTTTTTCCGGTGAAACATTTTAGTTTCTCTAGATTACATTCTAGTATACGTTCCGAAATAATACTTCGTTCAATAATTTGGCCAGCTTTAAAAGCTAATACGGACTTAGATGGCTTGCATCAATCGCAAACGTGGAACCTAATTTCTTTGAAAAAGGTTTCCCATAGGGAGATTCAACAATTGATTAACTTTTGATGCGGCATAGCGAGGCGACCAACGGGATGGAGCAGAAGGACCTTTAATACCGTGCCCTACCCCCGAACCAACAGCCTTCGCGTCAAGCGATGACCGCCCTTGTCCCTTTTTCCATTCAACCTACTGATTAGCCTTGTTTCGAATGTTTATACTGGGCTAAGGCAAATAAAAAATTCGCCAAGCTAGCATCTTCAACTCCGGCTACTGATTTTGACGGATATACAGTAGAAAGTTCAAAACTTCTTAGCTGCTCGATGCAATTTGTGGATGAAGACTAAAAATGGATGAATATCGAAACTCAGGTTCTCTATTGCACTCTTGAATTGGTATTAGGTCAGTTGTCAGTAGTAATCAACAAGGAAGGCCCGCTTAGACTGGCTAGCTAACGAGGGGAAAGGGACATGGCCAATCAGCCGGAAGGAACTCCTAAGCGCCTATTACTTTTCTAAAGCCAGAACATGGACCTAAGATAGAAATAGGGAGAAAAATCCTAATCATCACAGCCCTCCAAAGGAGGGCTTGTCAACCGTGTTATTGTCGCGTTGCCTTGTCACAAAAGAAGTAATGAAAGGAAGCGTCGTGTTGTTGCATGTATAGCTTTAGCAGAGATCTAGCAACGCATTCTAGGCACAGATCATTGGTATTGGATGTATAGTTATGTTGTGCAGAGTCAAATCTGCTCCGCTTATTTTTTTCCATTGCAGAAAAGAGATCCTCCGAATGAAATGGGATATGAGTTGGGCTGATACACAACTTATACAATGCTGCCATTTTGAAGGGGATAAGGATCGCCGAAGTACTGGGTCCCGCCTCCCCAATTAATATACTGGCTCCTCTGAATGAATAACTGGGGCTCTTGGGCTTCTTATTATCTCTGTCTTTCGTTCTCCACTAGATCCTTGTAGTTCTCACTTCACTAGCAGCTAAGAAAGAAGGAGGAAGAGAAGACTTTCTTTACTTGCGGTTTGTAACAGCAATGGATTACTGACAGACAGACTTCGATAAACTATCGGAACTCACAGAGGTAACAATTCGCTTCTTTTAACAAAATAGGACAACAAAAGGAGAACTACAGCTTCCAAAAGGAACTCGAGTTTTTGGCACGATTGCTCGAAAACTTGCTCACTGCAATCTCTAGCACAGTCTCATTCGTACCGACCGATGTTTTAAAAATGGAAGCAGAGCTGGTGTATTCGGTGGCCCCCTATTTAGTGCTATGCATGGTTCCTTCCTTCGAGCGCCTCTAGTTCCATCAGCCACTGAAAATGAGTCCAGTTACAGAGCTGATTCACCAGGAAAGAGGACGCTATCCTTCTTTTTTTGGGATGCGGGATATGATGTGTCGCTGTCCACGAAGGAAGAAAAGACCCACTCGACCAATCTGCCTCTTCAATTGATTAAAAAAAGAGTCGACCTAAATAAGCTCAGTAAATTCTTTTTTTTAGGGAAGGGGTAACTTTCTTTTTTCAATGGAAGAAAAAACCCTTCATTAGAAAAAAAAGAGAAAACTATTAGCCGGAGAAGAAGACGTCAATAGATATAAGTGCTCAGGTCTTTTGCTTATGAGTTTTCTTTTTCTTTTATTTTCTTTCGGTCTTTTGCTTTAGCAAGAAAGACAGATTACACATGAGGCCGGGTTTATACTGGCCAGAAGACAACGTTCACTCACTTGACAGAAAACTCAACCACGACTTTCTTCTAGTACCGCAGACCAATCAACATGACCATTATTGGATGCTATCACTTCGCTAGTAGAAACTGTTGTGCTATAGCGTTATTCTTGGAAGTTGTTCTTGTACAACTTTTTGATATAATTTGTCAATAGGTTCGATATCCAAGGTAGCCTATTCAAACAAATTAGTTGCCATTGATGGATTACTTCATTTTTTTACTTAACAAACTAGAAAGGAGCTCGTCGTCTCCCGTCCCTAGATCAGAAGTGAATTGTGCAAAGGCTGCTAACTCTGCGAATTGAGCTAATTCCAATTTTAATTTTCTAGCTACTTGTTTCGCAAGCAATTATGATTCTTAGAGCAGATCCAAGTTCTTCCCCGGTCCCCGGCGGGAGTCACGAGGCTACCTTTCCCAGTGATTGACTGCTCCCACCTCGAAATAGCCAACTCACTTCGCCTATGCCCAGTATAAACATTGGGAGAAGTACTTTACTTGCGTTCTAAGCTCATGCCAACAGCATTCCATTCACTTACGCAACATTCATTCGTTTACTTGTTAGCTAGCACTGTTCCATAATTTGCTTTCAAGGAAGATACCCCTGCTTTCTCACCGGTTTGCGAGCTTGACCATTTTACGCCTTTCTCCTTCTTGCCCGTCACTCACTTTTTTGAGAATTTTCAAAGTCTCTCCCGCATAAGGTAAATAGTAAGCCTGATATTCGTATAATGCTTCTGTCTCGGCTACCTGCCTGGTACTGAAGTTTGATTCGGTTCTATCAGGCCCACGTGTTGAGTGATTGTCAGATGCCAAGTCTGTGACCGAAGTGAAGGCAGGAGAGACTTCAAGCCAAGGGAAAGATGACAACTAAGACAGCTATAGAAACTCTCGACGGGAGAATCAAGTCTATTCAGGAATAATTGTAGCGATTCTCCACTAAGATCTCTTCGTTAGTTGGAGGAAGAATTGATTTCTTTTCTTTCAGTCATCCTCTTATCCCCCTTCTCGTTAATTAATACCAAAATGGATTATTCTGATATATAAAATATAAATTCCAATGGCTTTTGCTACTACGACCTTCCCAACCATGATTTTTTATTCTTTTCGGGTATCCCTCTTTCAAGGAAGCAGCGGGGATTTGACATACCAAATTCCATCAATTGAATCACTTTTTCGAGAAATACGAGACATCTAAGTCGTACAAGTAAAGAGATCTATTCATTGATAAGAAAAAGAAAAAATATGAATGGTGATTGGATTGACCTTGCCAGTAGAATGGTCCCTTCCAGAATTTGCCCTGGAGGTGATTGGGGAAGAAGCGATGCAAGACACCGCGGATCTGGCCCGGATCTTGGCAGATCTGCTCCTGCATGGTTCGCAGAGCTTGTATTGGTTGGAATCAAATAATTTTAACGCCTTTACTATTTTTATTATTTATATACATGTATACATAACTACTTACTTCTTCGATTGTAGAATATTGGGTTAGAACAACTTTTATTTCTTCCTCCCGGTTTGATTCCTGGTCATTTCTATTTGGAATATTAAAATCACTTTCTTCTATAACCACGTCTTCTATTTTAATATCTTCAAAAGTTTCAACACGTCCATTCCTTTCACCTTCCACCTCATTATTAAAAATACCGAATTAGAATTACCAACATTCTCTACTACCTGCATATAGCGAATAAAAAGAAAGAGATGCTATCAGTTAATAACCATTAAACAAAAAGTTTCAAAAATTAAACAAATCAATCACCTAGAAACTGAGAAAAAAACCGTGTTATTCTAGAAAAAGATAGAACAAGTTTTAAAAGTATAACGGTCTATACTATATTCGATTATGGAAAACCATTCAGAGCCAAAACCTAGTTTTCAAATTCAAAAATTTAAATCGCTTTATATTATTTTGTTTCAACCAACATTAAATTTTATTACATACTGTCTTCGAATAACATCAATAAAGAGTATAAGAAAATCAACCTTCAATTTAACGAAATTATAACATACATATATAGCATGCATATTTTGATTGGGAATAGGGAAAACCATCAACAAATAATGTTTTGTTCAAATCCAGCCAATAGAGAACTTACTTATGTCATTACTTTCTAACTGGTCCGCCATTAATGTTGATGGAAAAAGCAGTTAGAGAGTTTTAAAGCTAGGGTTTAATTTTATATAAATGCGTCATTCAGTTATGCAAAACCGACCGACTAATTTTTCACTCAGTTGTGCATAATCGACCGAGTGAGTTTTCTGAACACTTTTAACCAATTAACTTTCATCCCGGTTTAAGTGGCGTTAGTGATGGCATTGATGTGTCTGGACAATAACACTCAGTTTGTTTCTCCTTTGTCAACAATTTTTTGGGTCCTTTTAAATTTTAACCTCTGTCAATATATTAAATAATAGTAAAGCAGAAGAATTTAAAGGACTCTTATTAATTCTAAGAGTTATCTCTATTCTACTTAGTCCTCTCAAGTCTGGATATTATATTTTCAAATCTTATAATTTACCACTTACTATAATTTTACTAAACTTATCACACTATTTTACGTTTAAATACCTACATTCAAAAAATCTTTAATTATTTATAAATCTTTCACAGTTCTATCGTAAAATCTTACATCAAAGTGCGTATATTTAAATTAATTACATGAGTATGGAGGCACGTCCGTTGGACGTGTGAGTAACAGGGAGACAGAAAATTTTCTCTTTGTTATAGTTGTCGTATTGTTAGAGAGTATGGCAAAGTGTGTAGTAGCGGTGGGTAAAAGGAGGAAGTGATATGGCAACCAAACTGAAATAAAGTACTAAAGTTTAATCAAACTAAATTATATGTCTGAATCAACTGACGTATCATTGTACATAACAATATTAGAGCCTGTGCAAATAGGTGGAGTAATTGGTTGAACTTCAACCTGATTTCATATTTTCTTATTAACGAAACGACCCGCAAATCCGTACCCCTAGAGTCGACACTATTCTCCCTCAATCAACTCAAGATGTATGGAAATACGAACCATTTGGGTTAAATAAGGAAAGGAAGAAGAAGAAAATAGAAAACAACATCAGAGTCTAACCATCGCAGCAGAAAAAAATATAATAGATAATAAATGATCTTTACACAAAAACAAATATTTTTATACATTACATCATCAGAGTATACATAACACCAACTGCACAAAGATCATAACATGTCCTCACAACACTGAATACACAGCTAATCGACATAGCGGAATATTTAAAACAAGTACGGAAGTACGTATCGCCATCTAGCTCATCTCCTAAGCTCCACAACATCCTTTCCTGTAATCTATAATACTTGGTCTAACCCGAGCATTATAGTTAAATAACATCCAAGTCAGTCTGGAAAACCAGCTTGAGAAATCACACTTAAATTGATTATTAAAGTTTTAAAATCCTTTTGAAAACAAAATCATCTCGTAAGACTACACCGCAAATAAACATGTCGGGTTTTTACATTACGATAGCCAAAACACTTTTTATCAAAATCCTCTGATATTATAATAGTGTCTATAGAAAGTAAAATAGAATCTAGCTGAAATGCTTGCATCTCACGTTTCAGCAATAATTGGGCACAATCAAAACCGTACAGATGCGTAGGGAGAATGGATTCCCAACTAATGACTAGGCACTGGGGTACCACCTGTCACAGTACCTGGTCTAGATCAGCATACCGAGGATCCACCCTAAATCCCCTGCAACACAAGACCGGGACTACCCCTTACTAGATTATCCCGAGTAAGATCACCCCACGGTTGGGATCAGCAGCCGCACCACTAAGCCAAATAAAAAGGGACATCTAGACAGGGATGACCTTACCCTAATGGGTGCTACCCACTTAGCCTTGCTGCATAACCCCTGATTTTCAGTCATTCCCGGTTGATGATGCTCGAGGCTAAGCGTTACCCTTTTAGGACATATCACTTAGAATGCTTATCGCCCACCTGACGATGTTCTGAAAGCATTCATCCATACAAGTCCGTCCCGGGTTCGAACGGAACCGAAGGCACTACTCCTACTACATCCATTTTGGAATCATCCTTAGGATTAGTAGCGACTAGCCCTTGCACTTCACTGCTCCATCTTCGACTCCGAACTCGTTTTTCTACGAAAACGTACAAACCGGATCGAAGTGGTTTCGAGAAATTAATCCCGATCCCGGTCTCTTCGAAACGATCAGCGCATTGTCCAATATTGATAGTCGGTTATTTAACTATCAATTAACATTCACAAACATCCATCAAACAATAAATAATCTCCCAAATTATTTATTATCCTCAAAATATCTTCGCAAGATATATTTCCATTTTCAACCCTTTTTGAAAACAAATTTCAAACCCTACTCTTCTCATGGGATAAATTCCCAACTATTTATTTCCACTGAAAGCACCAAGTACAAAGCTTTAGATTTTTAAAATAATTTAAAACACTTTATTATAAAATATACTTTAACATTTAAATTGAAAACTACTTCAATACGTTATTAAAAATATATACTTTAGGAATATTTTAAATGAGGTTACTTTATAAAATATAAAACTAGTTTTTCTCCTTTAAAACAAAATACCAAGTCACCTTTAAATAATTACTACGATAATAGATTTGAAAAATACTTACTTTAGAATTTAAACATTTAGAAAGAATAAATTTTCTAAAACATGCTTTTTAAAACAACATTAAAACTTTTAACTTATATTTAAATATTTGCTTGGAAAACGTACTTGGCTATCTAGGGAAATACGCTTCTCTTTCACATCTTTTAAAAATAAATCACTATTTATTTTTAAACAAATTTACCCATTCCTTTAATAAATTCCCACCGTGAATTTATTCTCTCAAATATCTACCGATATATTACTTTACCTTTATAAACCCAGTTTATAAATTTCTTAGCCCCATCCTTCTTAAAATTCCAATTTCAAACACGTAAATCAATTTCCAAATTGATTTCCAAATTACATTATTTTGGAATAAATCCCTTTGCTTATCATTTACTTCAAAATCCATTGACTTCAGATTTTTTTTCCTTAATTATGATTTAAAATCTTTTAACTGAAAACACCAATTTCAGATTTTTCCCAAATTCCTTCTTTATCCTTATAAATAAATTCAAACCTTGAATTTTAAAATAAATTCAAACCTTGAATTTTAAAATAAATTTTTTATTTCTTGATATAACATCACTTAAGTTTAAAATTCGTTATTTCTTTGTTTATTCAAAATCCCTTTTTCATACCCGGAATTTATTAGGATTTAAAAATCACTTTTATTCCTTTCCAATTCATTCTTATTTTTATTCAAATTCTCTATAATTATTTCACTTAAAAATTTACTCTTATATTTCTTTCAAAAATCCAATTCCATATATATTTTGATGACTCGGTGCACCGAAATATTCAATCAAACTGTGGTATCCAATATTCCAATTATCAATATAATTCATCACAGCATATCAAATAATCGTAACACAGGATTATTAGAACAAATCCAAATATTTTTAGGAATCCAGTTGGATCCATCCAACCTGTTACCCTGCGTCCACAGATGTTAGCACAATATAAAATACCAATTCCACTTCGAGGTGGAATATCACGGTATATGGGTCTTAAATATAATATCATCCGCTATTATGCGGCGCATAAGGCCTCCTCCGCTATATAATACGGGAAATCAATCACTTCAATATATACTATATACTGCTATATATAATATAGCACATCAAATCAATTCAATCATTCAACTAATAACTTAACCATTTAAATTTAAATAGCAATCCAGAAGAGTGAGATTAACTCATCTTTGTTTTTATTTGCAATCCAATCCAAACGGGCTTGTTTCCTTCGTGATTTTAGACCTCGTACAATCATTATATGATTTATTAACATTTTAATAATTGGACAATTAATTACCGTTTAATTAACTAATAATTTGATTTTTACTAATTTCCTTTAATAAATTATTTTTTCCATTTTCAAACTGCACATAAAAATAATCTGTATAGGCTTAAAAATCTAACTTTTATATAAACCCCTCATATTTAAAATTCCTGCCTTTTCCCAAAACCTTATCTATAAATATGTACTTCTGTTTATATCATATTTCCCTTTTTTTTCTTTCTGATACTGATTTTCAAACTAAATAGGTTTTATAGATTTCCAAATTTACAAATAAATCAATAGATTTCATTTAACAGTTTTTAAACTTAAGTAGATTTTAAATTAAAATGTAAAAACACGTTACCTACTCGACGAGAGAACTCAAACATCGAGCTTCTGCTCTAAGCTTTGCACGAGGTCGAACTCGACACCTATCTCCATTGCCATCGCGACCTGGCTCCAACACCCAACCTCAACTGCCACCACCGAATCGAAAACACCTCGCTACTACATCTCCATCCCAACGACTTCCCCTTTCTTATCATGATCGAAGAAAATCTCGCACACACTAATCGCCGAAGCCCTAAGGATCGAATGCACCGTCCCCTCCATTCGCCTTGCATCATTGCCTCGAGAACTCCTTCAAGTATCGCGAGTTCGAGTGGCGATGTCGTCTCACCTCCACTCACTCGTACCGCGCCTCGAGCCTCCCCTTCTAAAGCTCCGGACGTGGCCGCCACTTGTTTTCCGAACGAATCGAATTCGTGCCCCCATCTCTATTGTTTTCGATCTGATGGGGACAGAGGATTTAAGAAGGAAAAACGCGGTTAGATTTTGAAAGGAAAATTTTGTTTGAACGAAAAATTTGAATAGGGACGCCATTCTTTTTTTTTGAGTTCTGTATTTTATTTTCGTGAGTTTTGAACTTAAGGCAGGGGAAAAGAGGAGATGTGATTTTGAAAGGGAAGGGAACGTTGCGTGATGGAGATGCCTTGCATGCACAAGTGTTTTAGCGTGTTGGATATGGTTTTGTGTATGGTGATTTGAAGTGCTGAAAAAGCTCTGATGTGAATTGCTTGACCAATCAACTATACATAAATTATTTAAATTTTAAATCGTCTCGAAAATGAAGCCTAAAATCTCGACCTCCTATCGAGGCATGCTGCAGGTGTTATAACATTATACCTCTATTCCGAACGCACTGGAAAAGGTTTCGAGTCCTAATTCGATCGTATGGAGAAGATAGCTTTTTGGACCCAGTTATTTTATTGAATTTTCGATATAAATTTCAATGCGTTTATATATCATACGATCACACGACTACTCCAAACACTAAGAAAATGAAATCCAATAATAATACAGTATTACGGATCCAATGGAACTGGTTTTTTTGAAATCCGAGACTGTGCCTCGGAAGGCTATTTTTAAACGTTAATTTAAACAATATATTTTCAAAACTTAACAAAACACTTCCAAATTCAATTTCAACACTTTTACTATCTTCAGTGCTATCAATATAAATTTTACAAGCCTTTAAAATATTTTTAACAAGCTCGAAACTCAAGATTAAATATTTTACTCAATCTTTAATTATTGAATTGAATAATTATATTATTCAACAAATTGATGTATCTACATTCTGAATAGATAAATCCAAGTTTTCCATATTCAAACCCAATTTATAATTTAATTTCAATATTTAATACCATTTAAATATTCCAGATTCAACGTTGAAAAAATCCGGGTCGTCACATTCCTCCCCCTTAAAAGAATTTCGTCCCCGAAATTACTAAGGCAGAAGAATGTCCCAAACCCACTAACTTTATAAAACCCACTTAGTGAAAATCTCAAATTCACTTTCCTAATCCTTTAGTTCCAACTAAACAATTAGTTCCAATTTCCATTTTCAAAATTCCTTATTTAATTCCAATTTTAAATCGTTTTGTCGCTAACAAGAATTTTCCTAAAAAAATTCAAAAAAATTCTAACTCCCAAAATTTTCGGAAAATTTGGGCAGAGTCTCCTTTGTACGGAGGTGCTTTTGCAATTTGACAAGAGGTATAAATATATATACATCGACCCACATGGTCGAAAAAACAAAAACAGTTCATATTTCCTATTTTTATTGCGTAGGCATACCTTTATTTAGCATTTTTAAGCAAGCGGCTTATTATTTTAGCAATTAGCACGTCCAAATCCAGCCAAACGGCTTCCCGGTACCTGTACTTACTCAATTCGAACATGTAAGTACTAAATATATGAAATTCATTAACATTTCACTTACTTTCAATAGCTAAACACATGCATTTCATAAGCAACATGCACCAAACACTTTCTATGAGTAGTTTATATGATTTCAAAACTAATTCAATTGCTTTCAACCAATTCATATGCCATTTCATTCAATTTTAATGGTTTACACTTCAATTTCTTACATTCGATTCATTTTTTTAAACCCAACAACTCTCATTTATTTCAATTGATTCCAAAAAAATCAATTTTATTTACTTTTATCAATCCATAGAATTTTTATTCACTTCCGTTTAAGTCGAACGACTAATTTATTCTATGCAATTCGACGATATTCACTTAATAGAATATCCATTTTAGTTTTTATCCACATCCAATTGATTCCAACTCATTTTATTTTAAATTCCATCCTATTTCTAGTTTATTCACCAACCATACATTTGCATTTCATCTCATCTCTGCATTGGTTTCATTTTAAACCATTTCATTGAGCTTGACAACATTCAATGCTTATATCAATAACCATTTTCCAAATTAATTTATCCCAAACTTTTATTTACTGAACTTTCTCCCTTCCTTGAAGCCAAGCTTCTATAAATTTTAAACTTAAGTTAATTTACTTTAATTTATTCCAACTTCAAACTTAAGTTCACTTCTATTTAATTTGATTCTCATCTAAAAAAATTCCATTTAATTCAATTAGCCCATCCATTTTATTTTAATTCACCTTCTCAATTTATCAAAATTATATCCAAGCACATACTTAACTCATTTATAGTCGAATTGGATTTTATTTTTAACTCAAATCATTTCTATTATAATCCAATTCCATTTTATTTTTACAATGAATCTCCACTTATTTTAATTCATTATCAATCCTAGTCGAATTCTATTTATTATTCGAGTTTATTCCCAAACTTCATTATTAACTTACAATCCATTTTATTTAAGCGAGTTAAATTTTACTAACATACTTTATCAAATAATTTATTTAGCTAATTAGCTTATTTACAACTTTTAAATCAATATTCGATTTTATTACAAAAATCACTTCATTAAATTTTCCTGAGTTCAATTTTTTTTTTTTTGCATAATTCCAGTTTGGATTTTCTTTCATTTTTTCCAAAATTCCAACACTTTTATTTTGGCTTATTTATTCCCTTTTTACATTTTTATAAGCTACTCGCTTATTAATATTCATACTTCTTCATCCATTTACAATCAATCACATTTTCACTTTACTTTTAACTAGGGATTATATTTTTATTTCAATGCTTTTCAATTCTTTTATAAGCTTCCAAAGCTTATTTATCCCAATTCAATACTTAGTTTACGCTTATTTATTTAAGTAAGAATTTTAGTCCATTCAATATTATCTATAACTCAACTGAATTCATTTAAGTTCAATTTTATTTAACTTAACTTCAATTAAATCTAACATCATACCATTCTCTTAAATTTTGTTAAGCAAGGACTTAATTTCATTTAATACCATCCCACACAATTCATCTTAATTTCATTCCAATTCCTTTCAACTTACTTCAAATCCAATTCATTATTATTAACTTTGCTTAAGTTAATTTAATTCTAATTAATTTTATTTCTCAATCCAAATTTAATTTTTATTTTCCCATTCCAATCACATTCAAGATTTACTAATTATTTCTTCCAATCATCCATTAAAATTTCCACAATTTAATTTTTCCAAATTAAATTTATTTAACCTTTTCACTTTAAATTTTAATTCCAACATTCAAAGCTCATATTTTCCTCCCTTATTTAAAAATCATCTCAACTTTACAAGTTTATAACATACCTCATCAGGATTTTCAATTCAAATAAGTATTCAGGATTTCGAACACCCGGCTTTTGGTTAAAATCATTTTGAAATCACCAATATCTCAAAATCACACTTCTCAAATTTTTAAACCAATCCTAGTTTTTATTCCCAACAAATTTCCTTTGAATTTTCAAAAACAAAACTAGTTCTTCTGAATAAATCAATTTGGTAGCAATCCGTCACTTAGAAACTCAAAAATGAACATCGATGATGCTGTAGTCATCACCGGAATTATTTTCCAGTGAATGAAGTGAGTTCAATGCTATATCCTTTTCCAAAATTTATTTGAAACAATTTCATTTCATAAATACTTCTAAAACAATAATGCAATTATTTGTCTTCAAAACACTTCGAAAAACACTTCCAAAATCTCCGGGGTTTTAAATTTTCAGATTTTGACTTAAATCAAAATTTAACTATAATTCATTTATATAATTTATGCTCATACAAATTCCCATTTGATTATACAAGTCATACCAATTTTTTTATAATATTATTTGTTTAAAATATTATCATCCAAACATCCAAGTTATATAACAATTTAAGAAAATATTTCTTTTATATCAAAATATATTTTGGGTAAAATTATTTCATTCACCCACCTTTAAAACAATACTGTATCAATTTATCGTGTCAGGTGTTTATAAACTCTTCTCGAATAGCGGCCAACTTAATCGATCAGAATTCATATTCCACTCAACCAATAAGTCAACACAATATTAAAACAATTTATATTCACCAACAAATACGCACTCATATCTATTAATACGCTCAAACTCGTTCTAGAGTACTACGGACTCTATTTTCAATGAGTAATCCCCACCAGAGCCAAGGTTCTCGCTTAACCTTCGGTTCTGATACCAAATGAAACGACCCGCAAATCCGTACCTCTAGAGTCGACACTATTCTCCCTCAATCAACTCAAGATGTATGGAAATACGAACCATTTGAGTTAAAGAAGGAGAGGTAGAAGAAGAAAATAGAAAACAACATCAGAGTCTAACCATCGTAGCGGAATAAAATATAAAGATAATAAATGGTCTTTACACAAAACCAAATCTATTTATACATTACATCATTAGAGTATACATAACATCCAACTGGACAATGATCATAACCTGTCCTCACAACACTGAATACACAGCTAATCAATACAGCGGAATATTTAAAACAAGTACGGAAGTACGTATCGCCATCCAGCTCATCTCCTGAGCTCCACGGCATCCTTTCCTGTAATCTATAATACTCGGTCTGACCCAAGCATTATAGTTAAATAACACCCGAGTCAGCCTGAAAAACCAGCGTGAGAAATCGCACTCAAATCGATTATTAAAGTTTCAAAATCCTTTTGAAAACAAAAGCATCTCGTAAGACCACGCCATAAATAAACTTGTCGGGTTTTTACCTTACGATAGCCAAAACACTTTTTATCAAAATCCTCTGATATTATAATAGTGTCCATAGAAAGTAAAATAGAATCTAACTGAAATGCTTGCATCTCACATTTCAGCAATAGTTGGGCACAATCAAAACCGTACAGGCGCGTAGGGAGAATGGATTTCCAACTAATGACAAGGCACTGGGGTATCACCTGTCATAGTACCTGGTCTTGATCAGCATACCGAGGATACACCCTAAATTTCCTACAACATAAGACTGGGACTACCCCTTACATGGATAATCCCGAGTAAGATCACCCCACGGTTGGGATCAGCAACCACACCACTAAGCCGAATAAAAAGGGACATCTAGACAGCGATGACCTCACCCTAATGGGTGCTACCCACTTAGCCTTGCTGCATAACCCCTAATTTTCAGTCATTCCCGGTTGATGAGGCTCAAGGCTAAGCGTTACCCTTTTAGGACATATCACTTAGAATGTTCATCGCCCACCTGACGATGTTCTGAAAGCATTCATCCATACAAGTCCGTCTCGGGTTCGAACGGAACCGAAGGCACTACTCCTACTACATCCATTTTGGAATCATTCTCAGGATTAGTAGCGACTAGCCCTTGCACATCATGCTCCATCTTCGACTCTGAACTCATTTTTCCACGAAAACGTACAAACCGGATCGAAGTGGTTTCGTGAAATTAATCCCGATCACGATCTCTTCGAAACGATTAGCGCATTTTCCAATATTGATAGTCGATTATTTAACTATCAATTAACATTCACAAACATCCATCAAATAATAAATAATCTTCCAAATTATTTATTATCCTCAAAATATCTTCGCAAGATATATTTCCATTTTCAACCCTTTTTTAAAACAGTTTTCAAACCCTACTCTTCTCATGGGATAAATTCCCAACTATTTATTTCCACTGAAAGCACAAGGACAAAGCTTTAGATTTTTAAAATAATTTAAACACACTTTATTATAAAATATACTTTAACATTTAAATTGAAAACTACTTCAATACGTTATTAAAAATATATACTTTAGGAATATTTTAAATGAGGTTACTTTATAAAATATAAAAATAGATTTTCTCCTTTAAAACAAAATACCAAGTCACCTTTAAATAATTACTATGATAATAGATTTGAAAAATACTTACTTTAGAATTTAAACATTTAGAAAGAATAAATTTTCTAAAACATGTTTTTTAAAACAACATTAAAACTTCTAACTTATATTTAAATATTTGCTTTGAAAACGTACTTGGCTATCTAGGGAAATACGCTTCTCTTTCACATTTTTAAAAATAAATCCCTATTTATTTTTAAACAAATTTACCATTCCTTTAATAAATTCCCACCGTGAATTTATTCTCTCAAATATCTACTGATATATTACTTCACCTTTATAAACCCAGTTTATAAATTTCTTAGCCCCGTCCTTCTTAAAATTCCAATTTCAAACACTTAAATCAATTTTCAAATTGATTTCTAAATTACTCTATTTTGGAATAAATCCCTTTACTTATCATTTACTTCAAAATCCATTGACTTCAGATTTTTTTTATTCCTTAATTATGATTTAAAATATTTTAACTGAAAACCCCAATTTCAGATTTCCCAAATTCCTTCTTTATGCTTTTAAATAAATTTGAACCTTGAATTTTAAAATAAATTCTTGATTTCTTGATATAACATCACTTAAGTTTAAAATTCATTATTTCTCTATTTATTCAAAATCCCTTTCTCATACCCGGAATTTATTAGGATTTAAAAATCACTTTTATTCCTTTCCAATTCATTCTTATTTTTATTCAAATTCTCTATAATTATTTCACTTAAAAATTTACTCTTTTATTTCTTTCAAAAATCCAATTCTATATATATTTTGATGACCCAGTGTACCGAAATATTCAATCAAACCATGGTATCAAATATTCCAATTATCATTATAATTCATCACAGCATATCAAATAATCATAACACAGAATTATTAGAACAAACCTAAATATTTTGAGGTATCCAGCTGGATCCCTCCAACCTGTTACCCTGCATCCACAGATGTTAGCATAATATAAAATACCAATTCCACTTCGAGGTGGAATATCGCGGTATATAGGTATTAAATATAATATCATCCGCTATTATGCGGCGCATAGGGTCTCCTCCGCTATATAATGCGGGAAATCAATCGCTCCAATATATACGATATACTACTATATATAATATAGCACATCAATTCAATCATTCTACCAATTATTTAAATTTAAATAGAAATCCAGAATAGTGAGATTAACTCACCTTTGTTTTTATTTGCAATCCAATCCAAACGGGCTTGTTTCCTTCACGATTTTAGACCTTGTACAAACATTATACGATTTATTAACATTTTAATAATTGGACAATTAATTACCATTTAATTAACTAATAATTTAATTTTTACTAATTTCCTTTAATAATTTTTTTTCCCATTTTCAAACTGCACATAAAAATAATCTATATAGGCTTAAAAATCTAAGTTTATATAAACCCCGCATATTTAATTCCTGCCTTTTCCCAAAACCTTATCTTTAAATATATACTTCTGTTTATATCATACTTCCCTTTACTGTTAAATTTTTTTCTTTATGATACTGATTTTCAAACTAAATAGGTTTTATAGATTTCCAAATTTAAAAATAAATCAATAGATTTCATTTACCAGTTTTTAAACTTAAGTAGATTTTAAATTAAAATGTAAAAACATGTTACCTACTCGACGAGAGAACTCAAACATCGAGCTTCTGCTCTAAGCTCTGCACGAGGTCGAACTCGACACCTATCTCCATTGCCATCGCGACCTGGCTCCAACACCCAACCTCAATTGCCACCACCGAATCGAAAACACCTCGCTACTACATCTCCATCCCAACGACTTCCCTTTCTTATCATGACCGAAGAAAATCTCGCACACACTAATCGCCGAAGCCCTAAGAATCGAATGCACCGTCCCCTCCATTCGCCTCGCTTCACTGCCCCGAGAGCTCCTTCAAGTATCGCGAGTTCGAGTCGCGATGTCATCTCACCTCCACTCACTCGTACCGCGCTTCGAGCCTCCCCTTCTAAAACTCCGGACGTGGCCGCCACTTGTTTTCCGAACGAATCGAATTCGTCCCCCCATCTCTATTATTTTCGATGTGATGAGGATAGAGGATTTAAGAAGGGGAAACGCAGTTAGATTTTGAAAGGAAAATTTTGTTTGAACAAAAAATTTGAAAGGGGATGCCATTCTTTTTTTTTAAGTTCTGTATATTTTTTTCGTGAGTTTTTAACTTAAGGCAGGGGAAAAGAGGAGATGTGATTTTGAAAGGGAAGGGAACGTTGCATGATGGAGATGCGTTGCATGCACAATTGTTTTAGCGTGTTGGATAAGGTTTTGTGTACAGTGATTTGAAGTGCTGAAAAGGCTTTGATGTGAATTGCTTGACCAGTCAACTATACATAAATTATTTAAATTTTAAATCGTCTCGAAAACGAAGCCTAAAATCTCGACCTCCTATCGAGGCGTGCCGCAGGCGTTTAAAATGTTATACCTCTATTTCGAACGCACTGGAAAAGGTTTCGAGTCCTAATTCGATCGTATGGAGAATATAGCTTTTTGGACCCAGTTATTTTATCGAATTTTCGATATAAATTTTAGCACGTTTATATATCATACAATCACACGACAACTCCAAACACTAAGAGAATTGAATTCCAATAATAATACTGTATTACGAATCCAATGGAACTGGTTTTGTCGAAATCTGAGACTGTGCCTCGGAAGGCTATTTTTAAACGTCAATTTAAACGGTATATTTTAAAACTTAATAAAACACTTCCAAATTCAATTTCAACACTTTTACTATCTTCAGTACTATCAATATAAATTTTACAAGCCTTTAAAATATTTTTAACAAGCTCGAAACTCAAGATTAAATATTTTACTCAATCTTCAATTATTGAATTGAATAATTATATTATTCAACAAATTGTTGTATCTACATTCTGAATAGATAAATCCAAGTTTTCCATATTCAAAACCAATTTATAATTCAATTTCAATATTTAATACCATTTAAATATTCCAGATTCAACGTTGAAAAAATCCGGCTCGTCACAGTTTGTGTTAATTTACCACCGAGAAATTTGTATGTACTGGCTGTTAATTGTTCACTTGCATCTGTTTATGCAGTATAAAAGATGATGATTTATGAAGGATCATAAATTGTTGTTGATTGGTTTAAAAGTTTGTTGATGGGCTGAGTTAGTTCGCAATTTTGTGGAATGAAAGTGAAAGAAACATTGAAATGTAAGTTTAATTTGAACAAATTAATCAAAGATGAAGCATGGAGTTTATATTAAACGTAAGTTGGTAGAGCAGATTACTGGTTGTTAATTCTGCGGAAGAAAATAAGCAAGCTGTACAGTAAATACTTAGGTAGACAGACAGTAGATTATATAGAGTAGTAAATGTTATAAAGCATAGGAGTTATGGTTGCTAGCTTATTGGTAGTTGCAGATTGAGAAAATTGAGGTAGAGTAGAAGGAGGAGAAAATGTTGTAGCAGCATGTAGCACGATTAGTTATGTGAATGCTTTGCAAGAAAATGGTCAATAGCTTTATCGCACTCTTCAATATGTGGGAGAAGGTAAAAGGGGTTGGAAATTAGAATAAGTATATATTTGTTGAGTAATGGAGTATGTATTAAGAATAGGGAGTTATGTGCAACATACCACTTCTGGTGTGAAGAAAGCATCCTGATTGTCGTATGGTTGATATGGTGTAAAATGTTCATGCTCGTTACGGATTTGCGGTTGTTCTGCAAATGTAGACGGTTGTTCTAACTTGCTGTTTTACTGCGTAGTAGTAGGCGCTGCCATGCAATTTTTGAAATGTTGCTGGGAAATATTTGGTGATGTTATGGAGGAGAGAAGCTGTAGCAGGCGGTTTGCATTGGTAGTTTTTGTCTGACCTGTCCTCTGAAGTTAAAGGAGGTGATGTAAGGTCAGAAGCATCAACTATTTCAGGAGAAGGTGATCATAGAAGCTCTGACGCACGGGTGCATTTTCGCTTTGTTTTATCCATGGAAATGGCAGACGGACCCTGTTGAATGGTTGTTGAACATTTGGTCTGCGGGGGAGGGGGGGAAGGGGGGTTAGTTGAACTGAATGAAAAAAAGGTGCAAACTTTTTATGGGGTAGAAGTACAAAAATTAAGTACTAAAATGTAGTAGAAGTAATGGTGGAGAGGAGGAAGTTGAATTAGAGTTGGGGACAAGCGGGATGGACGGACAGTGGTTGGAAGCAGTTGGAGGTGATAATTTAGTACGATAAGTTATGCAGTCAAAGGGGTTTCACTGTAACTGTGGTGTAAGTGGTAAAAGGAAGAGGTAGTGAATGTATGGATGTACTGTGTAGTAGGAAGTGTAATGGTATAGTACAGATATTAAAACATGCGTACTGGTTTGTAAATTTGTTAAAATGAATAAGCAATATGTTGTGAAGTTGTAAAAAAGACGAAAAGTAAAAGATGCTGAGGAAATATTAGTTTGAAAATTTACCTTTTTCATTGTGGTTGTTGCATGGATGAATGAGAGTGTACAAATATTTGGATGGGGAAGAGTTTATATATGGGTGAGGATGTTAGTTGGATGTAGAGGAAAAGTTGACACGTAAGAGGGTAGGGAAGGTAATGGAACAAATTAAGGAGAAATATGTGGCAGAAGGTTTTGCTGTTTCGGAGGGGATAGGAATGCGTAAACTTGAATGTTGGAAGCAGGACATGTAAGTGTGGAGAAAGTGGAAAACGTACTATGTGTTGAACGTAATATGTGATGTAGCTGCGTTTAATGTGTTCAAATTACATGGTCCTCCTATATCTTCGTTTAAACGTTGATCATATAATTTTGATGTACTCGCCTTTTTCAGTTTAAAGAAGTACATTGACATAAAATAGATAATATACATGTTCAATTGAACCTTGGCCCTTCAATTTTAAGGTGAAGATTTTTTTTTTAACTGAACGAAGGACCTTCATTTGATAACATGTGTCTAGTAAGTACTCTACAGGTTTGCAGAGGACAGCTGTATTCACAGCATGGGCATAGCAGTTATAACGTGGGACAGTATGGAGTGGAGAGATAAATGTAGCTGCTGTGAATGAGCAGGTCGTACGTACGGAAATATGGGAGCTGTAACGGCTCTGAATTTTTAACAATTTAAATTGTAAATATTTAATTTATTTTAAATATTTAAATGATGTTTGACTTGAATTTCAAATTATCAGAATAAATTGGCGATTAAATTTAAGAATTTAATCTATTTAAAGTTGAATAGAATTTGAATTTAACTTTGAAGTTGAAATTGAATATTGAATTTGTATTTTAGATTCAAACTAAAGACTTAGAGAAATAATTTGGGTATAAGAATTATTATTTATGAAAATTAATAAATTTGTGGTTAGTCTCAATAACATTTTTCATTTACTTAAATAAAATAGAATAAAATTTTATCAACACAAAATAAGAAAAAAATAAAATAAAAAGAAGATTGCAAGATCTCTAGTACAGACATATCTATCATCAGCTACAAACACGCCGTTACTCACGCCTTCACTTACGCCTTTCATCACGCCCAAAAAAATCGTGCCCCTCCACTTCAAAGTAGATCGATACCCTTTTCTCCATCATTCCAAAATCGAACGAGAAAATAAATTAAAAATGGCGGCCTCTCTCCGAAACTCGCTCGTCCCTCTTTGCTAAAAAAAAAATTAGGGTTCTGCTTCGTTCACCTCCAAATTACCTTCGTCTCGCTCGCGTCGCCTTCGTGTTCGATTCCTCCGCCCCGAGTTCGATCGATTCTCGCGTGATCGCTGGTCTTTACTTCCTCCGTCGACAACTTCGCTCATCGGTGCTTCCCTTCGCGTGCTTGCATGCTCCTCTACAAAGCGAAGGTGAGTACTTTGGTACTCGCATCTAATTCAAACGTTTTCGTGTTTGCTAGCTTATTTAATTTCGCGATTTTAGTCGCTCGATTTATTGATCCTCACAATTTTGAAACCTTGTTGACTTCGATCTCGATTTTTTTAGTTTTGCTGTGATAAAATTTTCTGGGTCCATTGTTTAAATTTCTGGAAATTTAATGTTGTGATTTCGACATTGTTTTGGCTTCGGTCACTTGATTTCTTAAAATATTGAACTGTATCATACCATCGCATAATTTTGGTAGTCGATGAATTCTAATGGTTTCGGCCTTGGATTAAGATTGCTGTGTTATCACTATTAAATACTTCGAGTTTTTTTTGTGATTGCCCTAGGTCTTCCTAGAGGTGATGCACGTATATATGTTCTTTGAGTTCACCTTGCTTTGATCACTGTGATTTTGGTTCTAGATAATTGTTCGACTTTGTTTTGGGTCAACTTCGACATTGACCTGATTTTATTTAGTCTTGTTCGACTTCTGTCATTGTTCAAACTGCTACTGGTCTCTTGTTTATGCTCTGTCTACTTGCTATTCGAGTAGTACATATATGTATTTGGTGTACATTTGTTTTGGGTGCTTTGTTGGCCTATAGCTCCATGCTGCCACCCCTTTGTCATTTTTACTTTGAGGCAAATTGTTTATCTAAGTAGCTTCGAGCTCTGCATAGTGCTTATGCATTGAGTCATGTTGCTATAGAGGTTTTGTATTGTTGAATTTGGTTTGGCCTGTTCATAGTGATGCCTCACAACTGCATTTAGTATTCATGAGTTCATGCCTGTAATCACTTGCACTGAGTTCGTTCATCCTGTAGCATATTTTTTGAAGGAACCATATGCATTTCCCTTGTATTTGAAACTGCCAGTGGAAAAAAAAAAAGATTATTCGACCTGGATTTAGTTTAAATTTGGCTTTGCAATTATTTAGAATTGACCCTCTGCCCTTTTGTTTCAGTTTGATATACACCCTTAACCTGTTGCACTATAACTACACATGTGAATAAGCACTTTGCATTTTTGAAATGTTTTACTTCCTAGCTGCATGCTTGAGTAATTATTTTTGCAAACATTTAAATGTTTATCTTTGATTGGGTTGAGCTCGTCACTGTGTTGCACTTGCTTGACCTAGTTTGGATGTTGCCACTTTGCTTCATTTGAATAGCTCAGTGGTGCACTTGTTTTGTCATTGTGTAGTTCTGGGTGTACTTGTCATCTTCACTGTGATGTTCACCATGTTGTTACCTGTACTTGGTGCATTGAGCATTTTCATTTGAGCATTTGTCTGCACTGTTAGTCAAGCTTGTTGTTCTCTGCATTTACTTGATTGTTGACACTGGTCATACATGTGCTTAATTGCAGTTTTTGGTTTGTCGAAGCTTTGTATTGATATACTTAAATCTTTGCTCTGCTTTCACCTTCCAGTATGCAATTTTTGATTTAAAATTTCAAATCTTGTGATCTTGTCTCTGTTTAAAATTAAGTTTCAAATGAAACTTGTTTGCTAAGTCATAAATTTTAGTTTTAAAAATTTTATTTAAGTTGAAATAATAGATAAATCCCTCTGGAAGCTATAACAGATGATCAAACTTAAAATAAGTGAAGATCCAAATATCATTAACTTCAATTTATATTCTGTAGTCACTTATGCACTGATTCACTTATTCATGCATTCAACATTGCCATGCTATTCACTGTTCATTTGTTTCATTTGGTATTGCTGCATCCATTCTGTTGCACTGTTTCTGGCTTTAGTCTTGTTTCATGTTTGAAGCTGTGCCTCCATTGACATGTTGTGGCCTGTACTTATATATAGCTATTCATTTGCTTGGTCTCTGTAGTTATTTGATAGTTGCACTCTGTCTACTGTTTGATCTGCACTTTGGTTTATTCATGTGCATGAGTTACTTGCATTGGTGCTGTTGCATTTCATTGATATTGATACCTGTAGTCTTCATTTGTGCTCGACGCTGACCTGCTGTATTTTCCCCCGTAGCTTGATTTGTACTTGAGTTTCATTGTTGCAGTGATATTTTGAATTTTGGTCGAGGCCGTTTGTACTTGCATTGAATCTGATTTTGATTTGACCTTGTGCACTCGAGTTGGCGAGGTAGTGCACATGTATGTACGTGTGAACTGCAGCCACACCGCCTTGATTTTATGGGTATTTGACCTGCAGTTCATTTTTATGAAAATTTTGCACTTGTTGAAATGTGCAGTAATAAGTTGTTTGGAAACTTGTTTTATTTCACAAGTTGTTGTGGCGAGGCAGCGCACGCGTGCGTGCACTGCAGCCACGCAGTATCGACATTTTAAATCGATATTTGAACCTTCATTGATTTTGGTTCGTTGACCTTTCGAGTACGTCATCACGATAGTGGCAAGGCAGTGCACGCAAGCGTGAACTGCAGCCACACGATATTGATTTTTATTGATATCCTATTTTGTTCTGATTTATGATCTTTTGCATATTTCATTACGGTAGTGGCAAGGCAGTGCACGCAAGCGTGAACTGCAGCCACGGAGTTGACATTTTAAATGTGGCGAGGCCGTACGCGAGTGCGTGTACTGCAGCCCTACCAAATTTAATGTTTAAATTGATGTTTTCTTTTTGATGAAAATTATTTTAGGTTGCCAATTCAATATATTTTGAATCGATTTTGATGATTTTGTTGTTAATTGCCGTTTAGGCAAATTTTGATTGTTTTCTAAAATATCTTCATCAACAATCCTTTCATCTATCCTCATTGATAATTTGAATCTACTGATTTGTTGTTTAACACTGTTAAGTGTTATATTTACCGTTATCCGATTACTTGTTAAAGGATCGGATAGGTAAATTATATTTGACTGTCATCTAATTGTTGATTATTATTGCCTCTATGCACTAATAACTGAGTTTGAATTAGACTGACCTGTGTATTATTTTCTTTTGAATATAATACTCGGGTCAGACCGAGTACTTTTACAGCTTGAAGATTTTCAGGCAACGAAGTTAGAGAGAGGGGAAAGCACTACACTAAAGTTTTCTGGAAAATTTTTCTTGTACTAAATAATAAATAAATTATTCCGCTGTATAAAATTTAATGCATTGTACAAACTCTGATATATGTAAGAAAAATTCATTTATGTAAAATATTATGATTATTCTGTGATTCTGTGGCTGATTCTGTTTAAACTCTATAAACTAACTAACAATCCGTCATTTTGAACGTTTCAAGTTGGTTTAATTACCGACTGGAGGCGGTCAGGGCGGCGGGTCGTTACAGGAGCAAATTGGTATTGTGTAATACAATTGTGTACTATTGGCATGTAGGACCAATTTACCGCACATCAACAACAAAATAGATGAATTTAATTTTGCACAAATATTGTATGTAGGGCTAATACTTTTGTGTTGTAGGAATTAGGGGAGTTGTGAGAGTCAGGAAATGTTTACGGTATTAGTAATATAGTAAGAGATGTGGGATTCTTGATTTTTTAGTTAATAGAACTATGATGATTGTTAAAAGAAATGTATGAGAATTCACAGACGGACGTGCGGTGGTCAAATTGAATTGGCGACCATGTATGTTGACGACTGTTATGCAGAAGAGAAAGTTATGTGGAAGTGTATTAAAGGCAAATAGGAGTTAATATTTAAGTAAATTGAGTTTTTGCGATAATATTTTGTATGTGTAAGACCAAAGTTGCTTGTGCAGTGGTAGAGATATGTAATGAGAATGGTTTAGTATTAAGGGGGTTTGAATGGAGTATTAGTAAAGTATAGTAGGTGTTTCGATGTAAAGTTATTCTTTCCAACGATTTTGTTAGGGTCCCCATGATTGGTGGGCTGATGTTAGTTCGTTAAACATAGGACCTCTTAGTGGAATATTAATAGTATGAAGTAATGGACAAAAGAAATAAAATCATGTCACATATGATATGCGTATGTAAAAATATAAAAAAGGTTTGAATTCAAATTACTGCGATGAGGATGAACTTGGTACAAATGACATAGTTTATAATTCTACTTTACTGTTGACAACTCTATTTTGCTTTCATCGGGCTGAACTGTGGAATATAAAGGCAACATGTATAATTTTAATGGAAAAGATCAGTTTATCCAATATTACCACCTATCCATACGTTATCCATTCTGTTGGGCAGCGTACGGGTCTTTGACATGAATATGTGGAAGAATATTAATAACCTGAATAAGCATTATGTTGTTGAGAAGATTTTCGCAGGGAGTAGATAATAGTTTAACGTGAAAACCCCAGTAAGTTCCATAACTTGCACTTTGAGAACAAATTCCATGCACAATCATGCCAAGTTTTTCCATTTCCATCTCAATACAAACAATGTTCGTCTTATTTACCTATATATTATGAATCATATAGTAGAGTTGAAGTCAACGATAAGAGTGAATAAATGCATTAAGTCAATAAAAGTTCAACGTGGCTGCTGTTAACTGAGCTAGATTTTTATTTATGGTAGACTGACTGTACAGTATATAGTGTCACGTCGAAAATCATATGCATGAAGTAGGGGAGGAGATAAGTTGAATTAAAATGGAAGGCGACATCAGTTAGAGAAAAAACAATATATTTGAACTGTTCATTCACAAACACGTATGTGCTTGTTTGGGAGACAAAATTTTGAAAGCAAGTACAGTATACGAAATGTCGATTGACCAAAATGTATTGTTCCAGTGAAATAAATAAAGTGCTAACCTCAGAAATGAAATAAGGCTTGCTTTTACTGTCTTAACTTCTTGTAGAAAATGTTAGTGAAATAATATAACTAAACTATCAATCTAATGGATGAACATACGGTACTTAAATAGATGCGTACCATGATCTTTTCAGGGGATTGAAAGGCAATTTTTATATCTTTATGTTGTGTCCTTGTAGAAGACCAAGTAAATCATGCCTGTAGAAGGAATAAAACTCATAATATTGTGTTAGAAGAACAGTGTGTATAATGTGTAAAATTTGCAATCTTACAGTTTGAGCACTTACATTTTGTTTAATTCAGTTAAGTTGAGAACAGTGGTTGAAATTGTGGGGGTGGAAAACAACATTGGTGGAGTAGGATAGTTGTGTGAACTTTGTACCTGCTTAGTCTCGTTAATATATTGAGTTGAGTAGTTAGGCACCTCGCTCGAGTTGACAGCGTGAACCCAAATTGTAGTTCCCAAGTAAATCAACAGCAGTTTGTTATGCAGGAAAGAGCGAAGGAATTTTGGTAGTAGTCAGAGAAGCAGAGCAATAGAACAGTTGGAAAGGCATATGTTAAATGTAAAGTCTAAGAATAGTACTTGTTCATAAAACAAATGGACTGAGGGGGTGTGATGAGAAGAAGGATATGCAGTTTTATTATACTGTTTGTTTATTTATTAATTTGGCATGTAAATGCATGGTAAAGACAAGAGGTTATGTGTTGAAAGAAAGAAGAAGTGGAATGTAACTTAGAACATAGTAAGTGCAGCAGGGGGATAGGAAGAGGTGGGGAGGGTGAAGTGGGGAGCGTGTGGACGGTTGGGTGAAAAGTGGGGTTGGTAAGATGTCTTTATGGGACATTCATAATTTGAGAGCACGTGTGCAAAACATCACGGTAAACAACATTTCGAGTATGTGTTGCAGCACTGCGACGAAGTTCTCCATTTGTAACCAAATTTTTTATTGTTCTGCTTGAAATCCCACGGGATAAAGCGACATAAAGTTGGCCATGATTGAAAACATGGTTGGGAAGGTAAATTCCAACATGTGGGATGGTTTGTCCCTATGATTTGTTTATTGCTAATGCAAAGGCAAGCCGCACAGGGAGTTGTTTACGGATAAGGTTGAATGGTAGCTTAATGTTTTCGGAAGGCTTTAATGGTATACATGAAATGAATACCCTTGTACCCTAGAACTGACTGAAAGAAATTTCAGCGTCTGTAAGGTTTCGATGGAAGACACGATAGATTAGTCTCATCCCATTACATAGTCCAATTCGTGGATCAAGGTTCTGTAGTAACATTATTGGACATCCTTCTTTAAGAGTCAACTTATGAGGTGGCATACCACCTGGGTTAAGCGAGTTCAAGAACTCAGTTTGATATAAGTTTGACGGGTCATCTTCTATTTTGTCAAAAGAGTAGTATATGTGTTGCTTGCCAGGAAATTGTTTTATTATGATGTAATTAATTTCATCCGCAGTTTCATTTGTTGGTGATAATATAGCTCTACTTATCATGTAGTTTGTATTGGAAAAATTATCATTTAATGCGTGGAAGAATTCATTAATCAAACAGTGCAACGAACGTGGATTGTCCCATCATATGACAATATGCGCTGGTAGTTTGATCATGTCGTCGTGTACGGTGGGTTCAATACCATTTCCAACGTGCAAAACAAAGTCAGTGTAAGATTGGTCAGCCCATGCCCTCATATTTTTTGTTAGTTGAAATACTTTAACAATTGACCACAAATATGACCGAACTATACATGCATCGGATGTTTGAGCTCTAGTACCCCCTGGAACAACTGGTAAAACTTGACGAAAATCACCGCCTAATATAAAAAAATTTCCTCCAAATGGAACATCGGCATTGGTCATTTCTCGTCATGTTCTATCTAAAGCTTCGAATGCATGATGGTGAGCCATGGTTGCTTCTTTCCACAGTAGAACGGTTGCAGCAGATAGAAGTTTCCCAGTATCAGATTGTTTGGTAATATGACATGTGGACGAAGAGTTTAAGTTAATAGGAATTTTAAATCGTGAGTGTGCTGTTCTACCACCGGGCAATGCAATAGAAGCTATTCCAGAAGTAGCGGTTGCAATTGCGATAAGACCTCGGTTTCATAGATGAGCTAAAATTGCTTTATATGGAAAAGTTTTTCCCCTCCCTCCAAGACCGTCTATGAAATAAATAGAGCTGCTTTTTGAATCTACCATAACCATGATCGCATCAAATGCTTGTTCAGTGGTTAACTTATTTATTGCTTGTAAATCGGATAATGGTATTTGTATTGACTGTTCTTCCAAAAGAAGCGTCGAATTATTGTATTCATCAGTTGAATGTACGGAGTTATGTGGTAAATCATAATCAAATATGGTTCTATTATACTGTTTTAGAAGGTTGTTAAGATCAAAAAGACATCGATCAACTAAATATGTGGCAGAAAGTGAGGCAGAAGAAGTGGATAGGTAATCTTCAGTTAGAAAAGGCCAAAATTCATCCCATAGGTCACGTACACCACATGGTTCGCAATACACTAAAAGGGTAACAAATAACTGCCTTAAAGCAAGAGGCATATGGGTGTTCAAAGCATCAGTTAAGCAATCCTTAATACTGTTATCATTTTCTAGCAATCCTCGGTGTTCGGCTGCTTCTTTGAATGTACTGTAAATAGTTTCGTTGACAGTGCGTAAGTGTGTGAAAGAAAATGGGACTGGAATATGATTTAGTAATAATCGTAAGTAGTAGCGATCACCTTCGGTAGGAGGTACGGTGTATAGCCGACCAATTACTTTACGGTGTATTTGACTACGTACCCATTGTTTTTGTTGATGGTTCCACCAATAGTTTTCAAGGAATTCATGGTAAAGGTACTGGCGTGCATCCTCGTCCATTAAATTTTGGGTAAAAAGTTTGATAAGCATAGTTTTTGTTCTGTGTTTGTCAGTTACAATAGATTGTAAGCTTTCGTCCGTGTTAAATTGAATATGTTACTTGTTAGGCAGATGTATTTGTAGTCCTATTACTGACGGAGACATGCTACTAAGTTGGAACTTAAATATCCTCCATAGGGACTCCGGTGCGCAGATCCATCTGGCATTAACGAATTGAGAAATTTCATCAATGGTGGATGATGAAGAAGACACGCTTATGGATACACGATCTAATCCTTTATAAACGTACTTATATAGATATTTGACAGACTGGAACAAATTTCAACGTTTATATGACTGTCATATTTTAGAAGCAAATAAGGATTATAAGGAACGACCCAACGATTGTCGACTGCACCATTATTTGGTTGACCTCGTACTCCAATGTCACGACGTCTGTAGATGGGATACGAATTAGCTCCTTGTAAAGTTGATGTCACGAAGGGTTTATGAAATCCCTTCTTACACATTCCATCTCGCATGCAAACGGTAGTGGGGTTGAATTTGCAGCATGGATGATGTATCATGTGTTTAATAACTAACGTGTACAAATCTGGTTCTAATTCGATGTTTGGAGTTTCTGCCTTAACCATAGTATCGTAATCATCGGCAGTATTCAGTTTATCAGTGTCTGCAAGAATAAGTAAGATATGAGCGTGTGGTAATCCCCTTTTCTTAAACTCTATGACATGAACATGTGCAATGACTTTACCTAGGACATGTTTATCAAATAAATCAACTTTAATTTGTTCCAATTTTGCACGGAAAACTCGAGTGGTCAAATCAGGATCATATGGTTGTTAAAAGAGAAATAGCTCATGTGTAATCTCAATCCAACTTGGATTACAGGTTACAGTAATAAATAAGTTGGGTTTTCCATACCTTCGTACAATTGCCATTGCGTCCTGGTACCATTGATGCATGTCTCGTGGACTACCAATATGGGAGGATGGAAGTACTTTCTGAACCCCAACATTTCCTACAAATGGCAGAGGTGTGTCAAAATTTGAAGTATGTAATGTATATTGTCAATAAGGCTAAATGGTTGGGATGGAAAGTACGAAATGGCAGTTGTCTCCCCATTGGCTAGAGCGTCTTGTAAACCCTAGTATAAGTCGGCTCGAACAGTAGCTTGGTGGTCTCGAAGATAGCGTAGTCGCATAGTTTCAATTTTGACATAAGTATCAACCACAAATTATTGGAGTAGGCGACCACTAAGTAGTAGAAAAGGAAGCTCCGTAGGTCGTACCTACGATGCGTACAAAGTGGTAAGTGTGGGGGGTATATAGGAGAGTTAATGCATGTGAGGTATGCGTACAAAAGTTATATATTTCGTTCAGCATAGGGGAGTACAAACCCATAACATACGAGAGTAGTAGGCTCTACAGCTGATCTGGTTATGACCGATATTGTGCATGTTCACATCCCATCCTTGTTCACCGCATGGGAGGAGAAGCGGATATTGTAGTGGATCATAAAATCCTTCTCTATCTGCAACTCGTTGCAGGGTTCCTATCACGATCCAAATTCCATCGTTCGAAAATCGACACCCGTACTTCGCTTGTACTCGAATGCCGCAGATTCAACCGTTAAAATCTGACTCATGCCGGAGCTTATAACACCATTAAGTACAACACAGCGGAAGAAAAAGAATAATACATTGATATACAACATTGATACAATATCTGATACAACAGATGATAAAATAGATATCAATAAACATCAGAGATATGATACAAGAAATAGCAGCGGAAAAGAAAACGATAACACCAGCAGTGGATAATCTCCAAGATAGTCTTCAAAAGAGAACTCCAAGGCACCAATCCAGAAATAGCTCGAACTCCCAATAAAGATGCACAAAGATAAGCAAGTGCAGTCCTGATCCAAAGACTGAACTAACTCTAGATAATCTACTGAACCTAACTATCTGAAAAACCCAGCTCTCGACTGCCCGTGTGGAAAATTATGGGCACCCAGAGTTTAGAAAAGGAACAATAAACTCCAGGTCAGTCATGGGACTGGTGTGGGCAACAAAAACAGTTTATCTTTTAAACAAAACAAGATTTATAAAAGAAAACCCGATATGCTTTTGGAAAATGAAACTACCATAAGACCTCCCGCCACACACACCATGCAATCGCAGAATTGGAGATTTCTTCTTATGATAGTCAAACATGCTTGATACGCGAAAATTTCTTTGATATTATTATAATAAGTGCAAAGTGTAGAAAAAACCCATTTCGAAAGTAGAATATAAATCCTAGCCAGCATACGACCAGTATCGTATGCCTACTATAACTACCATCTAAACAGTTGGGCGCCACCATAAGTAAATGTCAGGTTCTACAACTAAAACCGTACAAGGCGCATATTGTTTTGTTTGGATTTCCAACAAATGGTCAGGCTAAGGAACTTCCTGGGCCACATTGGTACGCCTTTGGAGGGACGTCCCGATAACCTAACCGGATCTCTGCCAACACAAGGCCAGGTTACCTCTGAAACTAGGTAACTACTGACACGAGTATGCCATCCCTTGGTTGTAACCAACCTTTATCCGGGGCCCCAACAACAATCACAAAGTAATATATATATATATATATATATATATATATATATACATAAGTGTGTGTGTGTATATATATTTGCGATATCCACATAAGTTAAGTATCTGGGCTCCATACCATGATACCACTTCTATCCAGAAGGAAATGTACATACCCTAAGGGGCGCTACCCCCAATAACCTTGCTGCATCTTTCCTGTTTCGACCATTTTCGGGGTGTGAGGTCCTGATGTAGTCTCGTCCATAAAGCTACGCTTTATACAAAAGCTATGATTTGATCAAAAAATGATTAGCAGCACTCAGCATGCCACATTACGAAGTTGGGAATATATTACTGATAACCTTCAATTACATAACCTCTAAGCTTGTATGTCTCAGAGAAGGGTGTTAAGCTAAGAGGATAAATTCTCCACCTCCAAGGGATACGTATTTGAAAGAAATCTGCTTTATCTCTCAAAGTGTAGTGTCCGACATACAACCATACAAGTCTGTTCCGGGTTCGAACAGAACCGAAGGCATTTCCGAAGAAGTCCTTGCAATCCGGGTATTCACAATCCCGATCGGACTTCCCATCACTTAGGGAATCTCTATACCGGCGCGACTCAGCGCAGAGACAATTGACGAGTTATCCTTTCGTTCTCGAAAATACTCGGTCTTCACCACCGGTCTTCAAATGCTATCCATAACGACGTATCATTATTCGAAATGGGTTATATGACACAAAGGTCCTCCTTCGGCTAAACCGAATAACGAGCGCAATATTAAAAATCAAATGGATACTGGGGTCTCAGTTAAATCACAGCTTAAAGCCCAAAACCTTTCATTCAAATGGTTAAAACAAATTACCATTTTCAAATCTTTAAAATAAAAAGATTCAGTTACCAGAGTTCACCGATTTCACAAAGATTCATTCACGGCTTTACAAGACAATTCCGTTTTGAATTGGATTAACTTAACCAATTATTAAGCCAAAAACTCCATTTATAACTTTCAAACAACCCCCATTTCAAATCTTTTAAAATAAAAGATACACTTTTTGAAAACTTCCTTCGATTTCAAAACTACTATTGTTGAAACAAAGGTTAATTTATAGTTCTCCAAACTATTTACAGTTTCATTTCAAACTTGAAATCTTTTGATACAAATTGGAAATCCTTTCTCTTTTTCTTTATGAAAGCTATTATTATTGAAAATAACTAGTTTCCGGTTTGGGAAAAACTGAAAACTTGGATTTCAGTTCAAATTTCCAAAATCATACTTTTTAAATGGTTAAAGACCCATATAACATCCATTATGACTTGTATAATGTTTTAGACTAAAATTTCTAAGTTATTGAATTCAATTTCAAATCTTGAATTTGAGTTTAAATCAAATTATTTAAATTCCAAAACTAAATCAAGTTATTCAAAATAAATTTCATCTTTGAAATTTCATTTCAAATGTTTTTTTCACTTTAAACCCAATCCATTTCCAAAACCATTTGGATTCAAATATTCAACTTTTAAACTATTTCAAAATCTATGACTTAATCGATTTCCTCGTGAAATCCATATTTGTGTGTGTATGGTGTGGTCCAGGGGTTTTTAACACAACAGTGCAACATCATTCAATCATCACAGATTCAAATACAACAATATATTTGATAAGCGGTATAAACTATAACGCTTATCTTTCATTCACAGATCACAGATATATATCACAGATAATAAATTACATAATTACATTACAGATCAAACCATAAATCAGGATATATCACAAAGCATTAGATATCAAGGATATCAAACAATTCAACATCCAATATAATCCAAACATCCATAAGTAGGATCAATTTAATTATCTGATTAATTTAAATCAGATTAATTTCTATGAATAAATTTGCTAGTCATGGTAAATTAATAATAAATTAATTACAAAACATCTAATAAACTATCCTTTAATTAATCATTAATTAACCCTTAGTTAATAATTAGTCCTTAATTGGTTTTCCTTAATTGGTTACAATAACTAATTAATTACTCCTTAATTAATTGATAAATTAATTACTAATCATTAATTAAAAATTCAAATCTTCTTTAATCAATGATCCTTAATTACCAATTTATTTATTCTAATTTAATTATCTCAAACCCCAATTAATTGATTTAAACTTTTAATTATTAAATTAATTAATCCAAATCATTAATTAAATGAATAGATAAATTATTCATTTTAATCAGCTTAATGAATAATGAATTACCATCATTAAGTCTTCATTAACATAAGATGAAACTATTTTTAAATTTTAGTTTATACTTAAACTCTCACATTTGCTGTTGGGAACAAAGCCCAACAACAATCGAATGATTAGATATTTAGTTTTGATCAAGGTGGGTGCTCTGAAACAAGAAGACAAGGGTGGTTATTACTCACAGTTGTTCGAGAAGATGACAGATAAAACTCTAATACACAGAGCCATTACATATGCATAAATATAGAGTTAACTGACAGAAAATACTTAAGCAAACACTGAAATTTTCTTGAATCATACACAAGGATTTGATTATACTTTTAAGTTTAATAAAAACAAAGGTTACTCACTTTCCAAATCATGGTTCCAAGTAGATGATTTCAGACTTGAATGTATTCAGCTGATTGAGTTGTAGTATTGATTAAGCTTCAGTTGTAAGATTATTTCTTTGTATGCAAAGTTGCTGAACGAAAATGAAGTAAAGGAATGTGCATATATAGGAAGAAAATGTGTACAGCTTGTTTTCACTGGTACAAGATTTTTTTATATCTGATCAGAGATTTTATTTTACCTTGGACGCTGAAAATATTTTCGAATTGACTTTGTTTGTTTTGTTGAGATGAAAGCATTAAATGCTTGAGTACTTTGTGTCTCCTACTTCTATATTTTTTTTTATGTTTAGATAGTTTACTTTTCTTTGTTCTTCTTTTACAATACTTGTTGACTTCGGCTGATATGATAATGTGTTGTGTATTTGTTCATGCTTGAATGTATCCTACCATCTTCTTTTGCAAGCCTTTACTTATACTTGAATTTATTTTATTTTGTTTCTTTTCTTTTGTTTTCATACTAATATTTTGCTTGTACATGAACATATATATTTGCTGCCTTCTTTATAAGCTCACATACTTATATTACTTATCCAATTTTGTTTGTATTTCTTCTTTTTGTCTTATATATATGTCTTATGTTGAATTTTGTTTTGGTCTTGTTACTTTGAAATTTAATGAAGCTCTATTTTTATTATGTTGTTATAATTTAACAAATTTGTTTACTTTATATTTTGAAATTTATCTTATGTGTACAATTATATTTCGAACTTAAGTATTTAAATTGCCTTACATACAATTATCTTGTATATTTATTTATTTTTCTACTTATGTCACATATATATAAGATTTAAATTCCAATGAATTAACACGTATTTAATTTAAAATTGGAGAAACTCGAATCTATTTACCGATTAATTTTGCAATTTTATTCAAAAATTAAATTAATTCCCAATTTAACTTAGTCAAAATCCGGAATCGTTACAGGTTCCCCTCCTTAAGAAATTTCATCCTCGAAATTTGCCGGTTTAGTTTTATAAATTATCCATTCACACAAAATAGACCAATAACAACTCAACTACACGGTAAACACATAGATTCTTACGATTAGTCCAAAATACACTTTATATTAAGTGTTACTAAGGGCATTCATGCAGATGTTATAGTCATTCATCCCATCATACATATACATACATCTAGCATTCACGACATTCTGAGTCAAAATACATATATAAAGCATACACTATCCAAAAGGAAACATCCTACTCATCTACAGATCCTCACTATCAGAGCCTTCCCTTTCTGGCCCTGACAATTCCCTGATTTCCACCTCACTGTCTGATTCCGAAACTTCCATTGGATCAGGTACTACAGGGATAAAACCTCCACCATCTAGCTCCTCAATGGCATCATCTAAATTACTAATAATTGCTTCATCATCTTCTGACTCTACATAATACTCCTCATCTTCAAATTCTTCTTCGTCCTCAAACTCTTCTTCATCCTCTACGAGTCCTTCCTCGACCTCGAACTCTTCTTCATCATCTAATACCTCCTCGGGTTCTTCTTCAGTCTCCTCCTTGGGCTCCTTTGGTACTTCCTCATCCATAGATGGCTCCTGAATCTTCCTAGCTGAACCATAATCACTAACTCTTCTGGCCTTTGAGATTGTTCTGCCTCGACTGATGCTATGGGTTCTCTACAATCAAAATCAAAATCCAAAGATAGATGAAAGATGATTCATCAAATCAAACTGAATATCTATTCTGCATTTGGCTTACCAAATCAGAATATCAACAATAGATACAAGAAAGAATCTATTAAGTTTTTCACAATATACTCGAGTCATCCAGATCTACGAAATATGGAGTGATATTGGTTAGTTTTGAAGGTATAACTAACCATTCGTAGAATACATTCGGAATCCCAAAGGAATAGATATATAGATATAATCTCAAAACTTTTAGTTTAAAAACTAAAGTATACCCATCAACCATAGAAACCAAAACAATCAACACATCCAAACGAGCAAATTTTCTATCTGGAGTTTATGTCCCATATTAATATATCAAATTTCTTCCTGGATCTACCAGAAACTATCGAAGAATTAAGAAATGATGCTGAACAAAAGAGATTGATAGAGAAAAGATTGTTTCCTTGTTGTTACAGAGTATCGACCATTTGTGGTGGTATTCCCCTGTGCCCTATCTTGTTCTCTTCTTGCACTCATACTCACTATCAGTGGATAGTAAGAGAATTTACTAAGACATTCAAACGGATATCTTAGGGATATACTCATTCTAGGGTACACTTCACCTTATCTCTAATGAGCTACTTAATGTGTTATACTCCTGAGCTAAAGTTTTAACCCTCAGCTTTGATACCAAGATGTCACGATCCAAATTCCAGCGTTCGAAAATCGACACCCGTACTTCACTTATACTCAAATGCCGCAGATTCAACCGTTAAAATTTGACTCGTGCCGGAGCTTATAACACCATTAAGTGCAACACAGCGGAATAAAAAGAATAATACATTGATATACAGCATTGATACAATATCTGATACAACAGATGATACAATAGATATCAATAAACATTTGAGATACTTAATGTGTTATACTCCTGAGCTAAAGTTTTAACCCTCAGCTCTGATAATAAAGATGTCAAGACCCGATGGCAGCGGCGACCGGTAGGCTTTGCAGCCATCCCAGACCCACCGTGGCTGACACTGGTACCCGAAACTTGCTTTTACGGCCAGCCTTTCGCCTGTCATGGGTTACGCCTAACCAACCCCGTAAAGAAGATGTGTAGGGGTAAGAGTCTCCCATTCGCCACATAACGCGAAGCGAAAACCCCCTATCACATTTCACTAAGACAAGCAAGTCTCGTCCGCAAAGCTACGCTTTATACAAAAGTTATGCTTTGATCAACAAATGATCAGCAGCACTCAGCATGCCACATTACCAAGTTGGGAATATATTACTGATAACCTTCAATTACATAACCTCTGAGCTTGTATGTCTCAGAGAAGGGTGTTAAGCTAAGATAATAAATTCTCCGCCACCAATGGATATATATTTGAAATAAATCTGCTTTATACCTCAAAGTGTAGTGTCCGACATACAACCATACAAGTCTGTTCCGGGTTCGAACAGAACCGAAGGAACTTTCGAAGAAGTCCTTGCAATCTGGGTATTCACAATCCCGATCGGACTTCCCATCACTTAGGGAATCTATATACCGGCGCGACTCAGTGTAGACATAATCGACGGGTTATCCTATCATTCTCGAAAATACTCGGTCTTCACCACCGGTCTTCAAATGCTACCCATAACGACGTATCATTATTCGGAATGGGTTATATGACACAAAGGTCCTCCCCCGGCTAAACCGAATAACGAGCACAATATTAAAAATCATATGGATACTGGGGTCTTAGTTAATCACAGCTTAAAGCCCGAAACCTTTCATTCGAATGGTTAAAACAAATAACCATTTTCAAATCTTTAAAATAAAAAGATTCAGTTCCCAGAGTTCACCAATTTCATAAAGATTCATTCACGGCTTTACAAGACAATTCCATTTTGAATTGGATTAACTTATCCAATTATTAAGCCAAAAACTCCATTTATAACTTTCAAACAACCCCCGTTTCAAATCTTTTAAAATAAAAGATACACTTTTTGAAAACTTCCTTCGATTTCAAAACTATTATTATTGAAACAAAGGTTAATTTATAGTTCTCCAAACTATTTACAATTTTATTTCAAACTTGAAATCTTTTGATACAAATTGAAAATCCTTTCTTTTTTTATGAAAGCTATTATTATTGAAAACAACTAGTTTTCGGTTTGGGAAAAACTGATTACCATTTTCATAAGTTAAAGTTATTCAAGTATAAAACTTGGATTTCAATTCAAATTTCCAAAATCATAGTTTTTAAATGGTTAAAGACCCGTATAACATCCATTAGGACTTGTATAATGTTTTAGACTAAAATTTCCAAGTTATTGAATTCAATTACAAATCTTGAATTTAAGTTTAAATCAAATTATTTAAATTCTGAAACTAAATCAAGTTATTCAAAATAAATTTCATCTTTGAAATTCCATTTTAAAAAGTTTTTTTCACTTTAAACCCAATCCATTTCCAAAACCGTTTGGATTTAAATATTCAACTTTTAAACTATTTCAAAATCTATGACTTAATCGATTTCCTCGTGAAATCCATATTTGTGTGTGTATGGTGTGGTCCAGGGGTTTTTAACACAATAGTGCAACATCATTCAATCATCACAGATTCAAATACAACAATATATTTGATAAGCGGTATAAACTATAACGCTTATCTTTCATTCACGGATCACAGATATATATATCACAGATAATAAATTACATCACAGATAATTAATTACATTACAGATCACAACATTAATTAGGATATATCACAAAGCATTAGATATCAAGGATATCAAACAATTCAACATCCAATATAATCCAAACATCCATAAGTAGGATCAATTTAATTATCTGATTAAATTAAATCAGATTAATTTCTATGAATAAATTTGCTAGTCATGGTAAATTAATGATAAATTAATTACAAAACATTTAATAAACTATCCTTTAATTAATCATTAATTAACCCTTAGTTAATAATTAGTCCTTAATTGATTTTCCTTAATTGATTACAATAACTAATTGATTACTCCTTAATTAATTGATAAATTAATTACTAATCATTAATTAAAAATTTGAATCTTATTTAACCAATGATCCTTAATTACCAATTTATTTATTCTAATTTAATTATCTCAAACCCCAATTAATTGATTTAAACTTTTAATTATTAAATTAATTAATCCAAATCATTAATTAAATGAATAGATAAATTATTCATTTTAATCAGCTTAATGATTAATGAATTACCATCATTAAGTCTTCATTGACATAAGATGGAACTCATTCTTATTATGATTAATTACCACTTACAAACATGTTGAAACATTGATTCAAAATTTACATTTAAGTTTCATGTTAAATTTCAATTTCATGTCAAATTTAAAATAAATACCAATTGCACTTAAATAAAGTTTTAAACTTTTTTTTTAAACTCCAAATTCACATGTTTAAGTAATTATATTGTCATGGAAGAAATCTAAAAGTGTTTAAAGTCAAATTCCTTTTAACTTCACAAATTGAAAGAATACTTTAACCTTAAAACTTATTTTGAGCATTTAAATTTTTAAATTTATTTTATCTCAAAATCTTGATTTCAAATTTGGATCTAAATCCAGGTTTAAACCTTGATTTTTAACTTTGCTTTAAATTCTTCTTTGCTATTCAAAATTCTATATACTTATTCAAATTTCTTCCATGACAAAACAGGGAAGGCTTCTGTTTTAAAAACCTGGCAACTCCAACCCGAGCCATTATCAAGTTCCTTCGAGTCCACACTGAATTTCTTTGAGTAAATACTCGAGACACGCATGCAAAAAACCCTGATACACCAACCAAACCAACCCAGATTCCAACAATTTATGCTCGTACACATGCACAACGGCGGTGATCGACTCCAGGCGATGCTACATCATCGAACACGTCGACGATTACACTTGCTCCTCTTCCCGATCGCCAGAACCACGATACCACCTGGAAATCGAAAAAATCGACCTAACATCCAAACCTAGGAAAAACATCACCGGTCCCACCATCAAACCTGAAACCGCCTCGTTCTCGACGCCTCGACCACCGGAGGTGCTGAAATTCCGGTCACGACCTTGTCGACGTTTCCTCCACCATTTCCCCAAACTACGGCGAACTCGATCGCCTGAGGACGATGCATGAATCGCAAATCTCTGGCCTCTCAAAATTAGGTCACCAAACTTTGAAATCTTCCCGCCGTCGCCTCGATCGACTACACGCCACCGCTCCATTTTTCTCACAACCACCGTAGGTTCCTTCACCTCCACGCACAACCTCGTCACCCCCAGTTCATTGCGTCGTCGACAATTGGTTAAAATACCAATTTTGATCATCTCCGATCTACTCTTTACCCATGATATTAAAAATCACAAAAGCTGCCTTAAAAATCCTAGTTTTTAGTAAAGATTCAAATTATTTAATTGAATCAATATTCGTGATATTCGAAATCATCACAAAATGATGTTTTGCTCTGCAAATGTTAAAATTTTCACTCTGCACATGCTCTTTTTCCTTGAAACTATTTTTAAATTTTAGTTTATACTTAAACTCTCACATTTGATGTTGGGAACAAAGCCCAACAACAATCGAATGATTAGATATTCAGTTTTGATCAAGGTGGGTGCTCTGAAACAAGAAGATAAGGGTGGTTATTACTCACAGTTGTTTGAGAAGATGACAGATAAAACTCTAATACACAGAGCCATTACATATGCATAAATATAGAGTTAACTGACAGAAAATACTTAAGCAAACACTGAAATTTTCTTGAATCATACACAAGGATTTGATTATACTTTTAAGTTTAATAAAAACAAAGGTTACTCACTTTTCAAATCATGGTTCCAGGTAGATGGTTTCAGACTTGAATGTATGCATCCGATTGAGTTGAAGTATTGATTAAGCTTCAGTTGTAAGATTATTTATTTGTATGCAAAGTTGCTAAACGAAAATGAAGTAAACGAATGTGCATATATAGGAAGAAAATGTGTACAGCTTGTTTTCACTGGTACAAGATTTTTTATATCTGATCAGAGATTTTATTTTACTTTGGAGGCTGAAAATATTTTCGAATTGACTTTGTTTGTTTTGTTGAGATGAAAGCATTAAATGCTTGAGTACTTTGTGTCTCCTACTTCTATATTTTTTTTTATGTTTAGATATTTTACTTTTCTTTGTTCTTCTTTTACAATACTTGTTGACTTCGGCTGATATGATAATGTGTTGTGTATTTGTTCATGCTTGAATGTATCCTACCATCTTCTTTTGCAAGCCTTTACTTATACTTGAATCTATTTTATTTTGTTTCTTTTCTTTTGTTTTCATACTAATATTTTGCTTGTACATGAACATATATATTCGATGCCTTCTTTATAAGCTCACATACTTATATTACTTATCCAATTTTGTTTGTATTTCTTCCTTTTGTCTTATATATATGTCTTATGTTGAATTTTGTTTTGGTCTTGTTACTTTGAAATTTAATGAAGCTCTATTTTTATCATGTTGTTGTAATTTAACAAATTTGTTTACTTCGTATTTTGAAATTTATCTTATGTGTATAATTATATTTCTAGCTTAAGTATTTAAATTGCCTTACATATAAATTGTCTTGTATATTTATTTATTTTCCTACTTATGTCACATATATATAAGATTTAAATTCAAATGAATTAACACGTATTTAATTTAAATTCGGAGAAACTCGAATCTATTTACCGATTAATTTTGCAATTTTATTCAAAAATTAAATTAATTCTCAATTTAACTTAGTCAAAATCCGAAATCGTTACAGTTCCTGATCTTGTTTCAACTATAATTTCTCTGTCGTTTGAATTATTTGAGCAATCGTCGCCTACAATGATACCTGCTACTTGAGACGCAATAGGTAGTTGGTGAATATGACGGTTAACTATAAGTTCTTTTATTATCAGTCTGCAATCTTCTAAATCAGTACGTTGCCTCAACTGTCGCAACACATGTACATATGGTGTAACGACCCGTTAAGTTCGACCATTTAAAATTGTTTGTTTAATAGGATTTTTGTAATTTATTTTAGTTGAAAGAATAAAGGTGGTAGATAAATATTAAAATGAAGGCTAGAATAAATTATATAGGAGTGACTTAGAAACTTATTTAAAGACATTGAATAAAATTCAAATGAATTAAGTAGAGAAAGAAAGAAAAATTCTTACCTGGACATAAAATTTAATATGGGAATATTAAACCAATTTAATGCAATAAAAGATTTTGAACGATAAATTGAATAGATTAAGAAACCCTGTTATTGCAAGTCAATAAATTTGTAAACCCTAATGAACATCTCAAAATTTATAAATTTATTGAAATTTAAGACATAGCATAAGCGTAGAACTATAGGTATGATGACAAACTTTTATAAATTGTCTAATTAAGGGTCAGCAAATTTATTTGGAAATCAAACTCAATTAAGGGTAAGTAATTATGATGGATTGATAGCATAAACGTTACTAATTTTTATCATAGTAACGGAAGTGAAGATGGAAGGCAACTGTAGAAATTTAAGTACGTATTAACAATTGAAAGGGACTGTCGATTGAATGGAGTACTTTAGGTTGTCTTACTAAATTTAGAATTTAACATAAGATAAATAGAAATAAATCAATAAACGTATAGATTTTAAGTTTATTATGATGAATTATTTTAGTGATATGACTTAGAATAAATGAAATAATTTGGGTTAATTGGTATTTAATGGAATTAAAGGTTGCAATATTCATAGGTAAGGATTTAGATGAAATAGATTGATGTATGAAAAATTTAATTGGATAAATGGCAATTAATTCCTTTAATTTGTGCAATTAATGTATGTTTAATTGATAACGATAAAAAGTTGATTTTTTTCAGTGTAACCAACGTAAAATATTATCATAGCATGATACTTGGTTTGAATAGAAGGGTGGAATTGGGAATTTAATAAGTGAATTTATTTCAATCAGTGCAATAAAAGGATACGTAAATAAATGGTAAGATGAAATGGTAAATTATTGATGTAATGGAAGATATAACAATGTCAATTATGCATATAAGGTAATAAGGTAATGAAACCGAGGTAAATTAATTAATTGAGACTTTAAGTAAAATTAACGTGTGGAATTGACCAAGGTTCAATAAAATGAGAATTTGATTGGTTATATTTATTGGTTGAGAAAGGTAAATGTGTATTTGGGGAATAAATTTAGTCAGACTTAAATATTGAATTTAATTAATTGATATATATGATAAATGATGATTAAATAGAAACCCAATACTCTATATATATGTATAATATTTGAGTGAAAATAATAATAATACACTTATAAATGTGGAATTAAGAGTTTACAACAACTATTTTGAGTAAAGAAATTGTTCATTCAAGTAAATTTGAAACATCGCAATAGGTGTAGATTAAGTGTTGCGTTAAATAAATTATAAAGGAATAAATTTATAGAAACGTAGGAACGGAAGAATGAACATTATAGTAACGTAAAACGTATTGTAGGATAATAATTAAGTATAGGCTTGTAAATTAGATGTATGACAATAAATTTTGTACGTAAATCTTTCTATTAGTTGATAAGTCTTATTTTGATCAATTTAAAGGAATACACTAAATTTTGTAGTTAGTACGGAATATTGATGAGTGAATGAATAAGATGAAACAAAGGTGGAATGTATTAGTTGAGGTTTTAAGTTTATTTATGTGATAAGTTACCAAAATTACAATTTTATCTAAATACAGTAATTTATGCAAACAAAAGATGAACATTTTGAAATATTACCACAGTGATATATAAAAGAAACGTTAACTATGTAGTTGGAGAATAATTGATATATTTTGAGTTGGATAATAGAAATCAAGTTATTTATATAATTAGATTTAAGATGAGAGTATAAGTATATGATTTAATAATTGGGTTTTGCGAATAAAATTTATAATTCCCAAATAATAAGAAAACGCAGAGGTTAACACTGCGAAATTTATATACTTATAAATTTTAATTCACATCCAAGCTTGCTAAATTATTTGGAATTGATTGGATTATATAAGTAATGAAATTTGGCCAATATTTAAAGTTGAAAGAAAATTTGGATTTTATGATTTATTTTAATTTATTTAATAAATATTAAAAATAGCCATTTTTGTCACGGACTCGGATTTCGACGAAACCAGTTTCATCGGATCCGTAACGTTGAATTATAATAATGTTTCAAGTTTCGTATCGATCGGACCTGTCGTTTGATCGTACGGACACGAAACGCCTTGAAATCGATTTAATTAGAAATCAATTTGAAATCAATTTGGAAATTTGTTTTCAGCATAACTTTTCCATACGATCGAATTTGGACGTGAAACTTTTTCCATCGCGTTCAGAATATTTGAAAACACCTATTTCGATATATGGGTTTACCCAATTTCGTTCCGGAGTCGAAACGGGCTTTTTGGGCCATATATCGTGTAGCGCGTACATCTATCGTATCCGTTCCATCCTATTTCAACTTTGTCTATAAATATATTGCTATAAACCCTAATTCCCCTCATTTTAATTTGGCTGTACGTATATCTCAGCTCTTTCTCCTCCTCAATGGCAAACAATAATTTTAGATCCAATTACAATCGAATCAAAAGTCAAAATTTAAAGTTCTCAGAAAAATTCGAGAAAAATATATGTGGAAGTCCTCAAAATACGTAATTCAGTGGTGCAGTTCGTTTTTCGTTTCGGGTGGTGGTTTGACCAGAAACTGGGCGTTTATTCTCGGCCATCCATAGGCCATCGCCTCAATCGACGGTGGATCTACGTCCTTAGCTCGATCGGAAGGCATAGTCATGGGGAGAGCGTCAAGGCATGTTCATCCATACGGCTACTTCGTGTTATTGGCTCCTAGATTCATCGAAAAAAGGAGGTTAAGGGGGCGACGGCCGTGAGCTGCTGGGGGTGTGATGGGCTCGCGCGTGGGTCCATGGTGGGCGGCTAGGCTAGGGGAAGAGGCTGGTGATGTCAGATCGTGGGGAAGTTGGCTGGGGTAGCAGCGAAATTTGATGCTAGGGTTTGAGCATGTGGCGGCCTGGGCATTTCGTTCAAACGAAGAGGGAGGTTGAAGCCTGTTCACGTGCGTGCAAACCTAATTCGTGAGTGACGTGGCAAAGCTTGTGGGTGAGTGTGTTTATTTTCTTGTTTAATTTAAATATAAATTTCCAAGCGTTTAATCGTATAACTTTCACATACGGACTCCGATTCAAGCGAGATTTTTTTTCTTAGGTTCGTTTTTAAATTCCGGATCTGATGACGCTGGTTTGGACGAATTCCGAGACGGGCGGATTTTTGGGTTTAAATCGAATTTAAATTCGATTTAAATTCAAAAAGGTGAGTGTTTTAACCCACTCACAACTACTAGAAGCTTTTATGTTTGTTAAATAATTTTTAGAAATGAATAGAAATTTATTTATGAGTATTTGGCATGTTTATTTCATTCATATCTGTTGAATTGCATTTTATTAAATTTAACTGTTAATTTAATTGATTTATTGCGTATTAATTGACTGTTGGAAATTATTGTTGCATATGAATTGCTAGTTAACAGTTGTATAAATTATTACTGAATAAACTGTTAGATTAATAGTTGATAAATTTAATTTGAATAAACTGCCAGTTATCACCTGTTATATATGATCATATATATGTATATTGTTATTGATTGATATTGGTTGATGGTTGCGATTGGATGATGGATGTTGTTGATGAATGAATGTTTATTGCATATCATTAAATTTCAAATTTTCATGCATATTTCATTTCTTTCGGGATTGTGGTTTGAAATGATATAACCGCAAATTTTTATTTTTAAATTGCGGATTGAAATGATAAATATCCGTATCACTTGACCATAGGATAGAAAATTATATACAGGCACCGCGGTCTATATATAACTATTTTAATGTGATTTCTATGGTTTGGATGGAATACGGTTTATAAAAATCTTAAATTTTTATACTGAATAAATGTTTCTTCCATATTTATATACATATGAAGTTGAAAAATTTGAAATAAAAGGTGTATAAATCTCTTTATTAAAATGGAAGAAAATTAGAAAATGGAGTTTGATAATTTATATCCTATGTTTAAATGTTAAGTTGGAAATTTTAAGATAGTATATTCACAATTGGATTTTTCCCAAAATAAATGGAAATGAATATTCTAGTAAAAAAATTTGAATTTGGAAATATATATATATATATATATATATATTTTTACTAGAAATTGAAGTCTTATTAATTATGGATACTATGTGAATATTCAAGGCTAATTAATAGAACATTTGATTTGAAAGAATAAAATCCAACTTTAGTTGAAATATTTATACTCAAAATGGATATACGTATATATATGAATTTATTGAAATGGTTTTGGAACTTGAAGCGATATTAAATTTTGGTTTTACTTTAAATAAAGAAATGTATTGTAAAGCCACGAGAAATATTTCTTTCCAAAGTAACATTTAAGTTAACCCACTTATTTTATATACTGTTGAATATCCAAACCATTTAGTTTTGAAGGTAATGGTTTTAAATTCTATGGATTTCGAAGTATGATATTAAGAGTTAAATTTCCAAATATTTGGTTCAAGGAATTTTAATAATAAAAGGTGACAAAATTTTTGGAAAGGAAAATATGTGGGAAATGATATCATTGATTTGGGGGTTTTATAAAAATAATATCAAAATGAATCTTTGTGGGTTTTAAAGAAGAAATGATATCGTAATATTATGGTTTTGAAATGGATTTTATTTTGGTTTTAAAAGTATAAACTATTTTTAAATGACCGCGGTGTTATAATAACGATTGGTTGGCAAAGAGACCGGGATCGGATATGGACATACTCTCTGTCGATACCGAAAACCACTTTAACTAACCGTGTACGCGGTGGAGATTCCAGAATGAAGTAGGTGGTGGCGACGTTCCTGTAAGGTAAATACGTGGACCCAACTCCCGTGAGTTGGCATAAGGTGGCTAAAACAGGAGCGATTCTCAGGCCAATGAGGTCATTCCTCTGATCGGACGCTCCTCTTCGATATTATACTTTGACTTGGATTTGATTCAGTGGCCACTTCTATATTTTGATTTTGGGGAGTTAGTCCGAGGTGGGCGGTAACTGCGGCTACGCGTTTCCACCAGCCTGGATAGCAATTGGTATATCTACCCTGGCATTGCCTAGTTGTGCCGTGTCACCTACCATATCGAGCCTTTACTACGAGTTTCTATTTGTGTCGTACCTATGGAGTATCCTCTAGTAGCCTCCCGATCAGGAGGTATTACGGTACTGTATAGACTATTGGCATTTTACGTGTTAAGGGGAATATTGGGTCACTCCTTAACGCTATTAAAAAGTAAGTTTATTTTACAATTAGACACTATTATAATAGCGCAATATACTACATAGTAAATAGTTTAACGGATCCTTAGGAGATGTAAATCCCGAACATCTCTTGAGTTACTGTACTCATATTTATTTCTGTTTATTTAACTCACATAAGATTTTCTAGTCTGACTCGAGTGTTTTTGTCTTTTCAAATTCGCTCGGGTCAGTCCGAGCGTTTCAGGATAGCAGATTTTAGCTTTGGAGGACGAAGACGAAGAATCAGTATTATTTTATATATAGTTTTACACCACACTCTTTCTATTCCGCTGCATTGCTTATATTGGTATGTGTAACTCTGATATTTAATGTAAAAGAAGAATCAAGCTTTTGTAAACTGTTTATGATCTGTATATTTGTTATTATATTTTATCCTTCCGCTGTGAGATTCTATTTTCGTTTTATTTCTTCTCTATTTTTCTTATTTACCCCATAACATCCGCCCTTGCGTATGCTTTGAATTGGCACGTGTGTCGGTTTAAAGTGTGCGAAAAGGCGGGAAGTTACAGTTTGGTATCAGAGCTTTGGTTTAGCGATAAACCTTGGCTTTGTGGGGTTTGACTCTTTGTTAATAGGGTAGAAATATCCTATGGGAGTCACTGAGCGTATATATATGAGAGAGCGTACTTGTTAGTGTTATAAAAAGATTTTTATATTGTGTTAATCTGTTCCGCTTTGTATTTATAAATTCTGGTTGATGCATGGGACGCTATGTCATCAATAGGGATTTCTAAACACTTAATAGGACAGACCGACATAATATCCGTTTTAATATAGGTGAATGAAATAATTTTGCCTATTATATTTTCTATATATAAAAATAGTTTTATAAAGATATATATATATTTGGTTGCTATAGATTGGGTGTTAGAAAATAAAAATATCTATAATAACTGAAGCTAAGTTGAAATTATGATAAATCAAATTGGAGATTTTAGAACTTAAGTCCGGGATTTTTCCAAACATGTTTTCAAAGAATTTATGAAAAATAATGGTTCGGTTTATAAGTATTTTCTTATATAAATATTTCGTATAAATTGGAAGAATTGTTTTAAAGAAGATTTTGGAAAAGAATTAAATTCTGTACTTTCCTCTCTGTCGCTGGAAAATAAATTCGGTGATGACGGCCGCATCATCGACTTTCATTTTCGAGTTTCGAAGGGGAAAGGCCACTGTAGTAAATTCTACTGCAGATTTATTTTGAAATTTTCTAAAAATTTTCTTTTATTGTTTTAAATATAATTAGAGATATAAAAGTTGCAAGAAATTAATTATCTATTATTTTGAAATAAATAGAAATTTAACCCGGTATTTAATTCTAAATTTTTCCGTTAATTAATTGTTTAAAATTTGTTAGCGAAATAAAAGTTAAGTAATAAATGAATTGAAACCTCTAATTGAAATAAGAGAATAACTGCAAAGCTATAAAGAGGAATTTGCATACATATGAGACAAAGGGTAATATGAATAAACATTAGATTTAATTAAAAGAATGGAGATTAAACTTGTATAAGTTCAATTGCAATTTCCTTAACATAAATAACTTACCCAAATATAAAAGTTGAAGTGTTAAATGAGAAACTGGAATTGAATATTTTACAAGTAGGAATTTAGGAAAAATGAAGTATTCAATAAATTACAGTTATAATAAGAATTTATTGGTATAAACTTAAGTGATAATTGAAATTTTACCCAAATTAAAGGTGAGTATTTTTAATAGGTGATTTTAACTTAAGTAAATAAAATGAAATTCTTTAATAAATAAAGATTGATGTGTAGGGTTATAAACTTAAGTATGTTTTAAAATGCTACTAGTAATATAATAAAAAGTAGATAATATAAATAAATGTCTGTAAACCCTAGATAATGAATTAATAAGATCCTTTATTTATAAAAATGGAGATTTTAGGGTTAATAATTTAAGTGTAAGTAGAGGGTTACTGTAATTAAATATAATAAAACGTAAACATTAAATAAAGGAATGAAATTAAGGGTAAGTTGAAATTGTAATTTATAAAATGAATATATATTTATTGAACCATTAATAAATAAAAAGGAATTGAGAAGAAACTTGTAAATTTTCACTTGCATTCTTAAACATACATAACTTACCATATAATAAAAGTTGCAATGTTAGTAAGAAAATGTAAGGGGAAATCTTACAAGTGAAACTTGAGGTAATTAAGGTATTCAATAAATTTGCTGTTATAAATGAGAATTAATTGTATAAACTTAAGTTAAATTGGAAATTTTACTATATAAGAAAGGGTAAGTAGTATAAATAGATGATATAAACCTTAGTCAATAAATTGGAATACAATATAATGAATTTTGTAACAAATGGAAAATGAAAATTGTAAGAAACAAAGAAATCCCTCCATAAATGAAAGAAAGAAAATAAAACCACTGAAGCATGAAATAAATGTATAATAAGCTATTGTGGTGTTGATTTGAATTGTTTGGTAGATGTATGGTTGTTGGGTAAGGAATTTTGGAGTTGTTGGAGGAACAATAATCTATCTCTATTCCATCTAAGACTGTTGAGTAACGGATGCACTTGATAGTTATTTCTCACTCCGTAAAATTTCAGAATTTGAACCCGAACAACTAATGGTTGTTGATTGAATGATTGTTGTTTGTGGTGTGTGCTGTTTGTTAAAATGTATGGTTGTTGCATTTGATTTGGATATGAATGATTGAATCTACCCAAACATTTCACCGTAATATAGGTATTTAACTTTTAGATTATATAAGTGAATACAGGTGATGGAAGCCACTGCTACTGCTTTGGTTTCATAGAGATATAAGCGTATTGCCCGACAATTAGGTACATTTCCGGATTACGTTTAAAGCGCTATTTTGTATATTTTCCCGAGTTGGGATATTTTATTTTGGATATATGTGTAATATATTTGTATATTTGGATATTATATTTTCTCCAGAGTCCCTCCGTACAAAGGAGACTCTGCCAAAAATTTTCGTAAATTTTGGACTTAGAATTTTGTTAAAGATATTTTTCCAACTTTAATAATTCAAGTATTAAAGAATAGAATGATTATAAAACAAGTATATTTCATTAAAGGAAATTAATCCAGTAAAATACTGTTTATAAATTAATATTTGAAATAAAATGTACTGTTTTATTCTTCCTTCTCCCTTCCTTTTCCTTTTCGGGGACGAAAAGTTTTGAGTGGGGGAGAGTGTAACGACCCGTTAAGTTCGACCATTTAAAATTGTTTGTTTAATAGGATTTTTGTAATTTATTTTAGTTGAAAGAATAAAGGTGGTAGATAAATATTAAAATGAAGGCTAGAATAAATTATATAGGAGTGACTTAGAAACCTATTTAAAGACATTGAATAAAATTCAAATGAATTAAGTAGAGAAAGAAAGAAAAATTCTTACCTGGACATAAAATTTAATATGGGAATATTAAACCAATTTAATGCAATAAAAGATTTTGAACGATAAATTGAATAGATTAAGAAACCCTGTTATTGCAAGTCAATAAATTTGTAAACCCTAATGAACATCTCAAAATTTATAAATTTATTGAAATTTAAGACATAGCATAAGCGTAGAACTATAGGTATGATGACAAACTTTTATAAATTGTCTAATTAAGGGTCAGAAAATTTATTTGGAAATCAAACTCAATTAAGGGTAAGTAATTATGATGGATTGATAGCATAAACGTTACTAATTTTTATCATAGTAACGGAAGTGAAGATGGAAGGCAACTGTAGAAATTTAAGTACGTATTAACAATTGAAAGGGACTGTCGATTGAATGGAGTACTTTAGGTTGTCTTACTAAATTTAGAATTTAACATAAGATAAATAGAAATAAATCAATAAACGTATAGATTTTAAGTTTATTATGATGAATTATTTTAGTGATGTGACTTAGAATAAATGAAATAATTTGGGTTAATTGGTATTTAATGGAATTAAAGGTTGCAATATTCATAGGTAAGGATTTAGATGAAATAGATTGATGTATGAAAAATTTAATTGGATAAATGGCAATTAATTCCTTTAATTTGTGCAATTAATGTATGTTTAATTGATAACGATAAAAAGTTGATTTTTTTCAGTGTAACCAACGTAAAATATTATCATAGCATGATACTTGGTTTGAATAGAAGGGTGGAATTGGGAATTTAATAAGTGAATTTATTTCAATCAGTGCAATAAAAGGATACGTAAATAAATGGTAAGATGAAATGGTAAATTATTGATGTAATGGAAGATATAACAATGTCAATTATGCATATAAGGTAATAAGGTAATGAAACCGAGGTAAATTAATTAATTGAGACTTTAAGTAAAATTAACGTGTGGAATTGACCAAGGTTCAATAAAATGAGAATTTGATTGGTTATATTTATTGGTTGAGAAAGGTAAATGTGTATTTGGGGAATAAATTTAGTCAGACTTAAATATTGAATTTAATTAATTAATATATATGATAAATGATGATTAAATAAAAACCCAATACTCTATATATATGTATAATATTTGAGTGAAAATAATAATACACTTATAAATGTGGAATTAAGAGTTTACAACAACTATTTTGAGTAAAGAAATTGTTCATTCAAGTAAATTTGAAACATCGCAATAGGTGTAGATTAAGTGTTGCGTTAAATAAATTATAAAGGAATAAATTTATAGAAACGTAGGAACGGAAGAATGAACATTATAGTAACGTAAAACGTATTGTAGGATAATAATTAAGTATAGGCTTGTAAATTAGATGTATGACAATAAATTTTGTACGTAAATCTTTCTATTAGTTGATAAGTCTTATTTTGATCAATTTAAAGGAATACACTAAATTTTGTAGTTAGTACGGAATATTGATGAGTGAATGAATAAGATGAAACAAAGGTGGAATGTATTAGTTGAGGTTTTAAGTTTATTTATGTGATAAGTTACCAAAATTACAATTTTATCTAAATACAGTAATTTATGCAAACAAAAGATGAACATTTTGAAATATTACCACAGTGATATATAAAAGAAACGTTAACTATGTAGTTGGAGAATAATTGATATATTTTGAGTTGGATAATAGAAATCAAGTTATTTATATAATTAGATTTAAGATGAGAGTATAAGTATATGATTTAATAATTGGGTTTTGCGAATAAAATTTATAATTCCCAAATAATAAGAAAACGCAGAGGTTAACACTGCGAAATTTATATACTTATAAATTTTAATTCACATCCAAGCTTGCTAAATTATTTGGAATTGATTGGATTATATAAGTAATGAAATTTGGCCAATATTTAAAGTTGAAAGAAAATTTGGATTTTATGATTTATTTTAATTTATTTAATAAATATTAAAAATAGCCATTTTTGTCACGGACTCGGATTTCGACGAAACCAGTTTCATCGGATCCGTAACGTTGAATTATAATAATGTTTCAAGTTTCGTATCGATCGGACCTGTCGTTTGATCGTACGGACACGAAACGCCTTGAAATCGATTTAATTAGAAATCAATTTGAAATCAATTTGGAAATTTGTTTTCAGCATAACTTTTCCATACGATCGAATTTGGACGTGAAACTTTTTCCATCGCGTTCAGAATATTTGAAAACACCTATTTCGATATATGGGTTTACCCAATTTCGTTCCGGAGTCGAAACGGGCTTTTTGGGCCATATATCGTGTAGCGCGTACATCTATCGTATCCGTTCCATCCTATTTCAACTTTGTCTATAAATATATTGCTATAAACCCTAATTCCCCTCATTTTAATTTGGCTGTACGTATATCTCAGCTCTTTCTCCTCCTCAATGGCAAACAATAATTTTAGATCCAATTACAATCGAATCAAAAGTCAAAATTTAAAGTTCTCAGAAAAATTCGAGAAAAATATATGTGGAAGTCCTCAAAATACGTAATTCAGTGGTGCAGTTCGTTTTTCGTTTCGGGTGGTGGTTTGACCAGAAACTGGGCGTTTATTCTCGGCCATCCATAGGCCATCGCCTCAATCGACGGTGGATCTACGTCCTTAGCTCGATCGGAAGGCATAGTCATGGGGAGAGCGTCAAGGCATGTTCATCCATACGGCTACTTCGTGTTATTGGCTCCTAGATTCATCGAAAAAAGGAGGTTAAGGGGGCGACGGCCGTGAGCTGCTGGGGGTGTGATGGGCTCGCGCGTGGGTCCATGGTGGGCGGCTAGGCTAGGGGAAGAGGCTGGTGATGTCAGATCGTGGGGAAGTTGGCTGGGGTAGCAGCGAAATTTGATGCTAGGGTTTGAGCATGTGGCGGCCTGGGCATTTCGTTCAAACGAAGAGGGAGGTTGAAGCCTGTTCACGTGCGTGCAAACCTAATTCGTGAGTGACGTGGCAAAGCTTGTGGGTGAGTGTGTTTATTTTCTTGTTTAATTTAAATATAAATTTCCAAGCGTTTAATCGTATAACTTTCACATACGGACTCCGATTCAAGCGAGATTTTTTTTCTTAGGTTCGTTTTTAAATTCCGGATCTAATGACGCTGGTTTGGACGAATTCCGAGACGGGCGGATTTTTGGGTTTAAATCGAATTTAAATTCGATTTAAATTCAAAAAGGTGAGTGTTTTAACCCACTCACAACTACTAGAAGCTTTTATGTTTGTTAAATAATTTTTAGAAATGAATAGAAATTTATTTATGAGTATTTGGCATGTTTATTTCATTCATATCTGTTGAATTGCATTTTATTAAATTTAACTGTTAATTTAATTGATTTATTGCGTATTAATTGACTGTTGGAAATTATTGTTGCATATGAATTGCTAGTTAACAGTTGTATAAATTATTACTGAATAAACTGTTAGATTAATAGTTGATAAATTTAATTTGAATAAACTGCCAGTTATCACCTGTTATATATGATCATATATATGTATATTGTTATTGATTGATATTGGTTGATGGTTGCGATTGGATGATGGATGTTGTTGATGAATGAATGTTTATTGCATATCATTAAATTTCAAATTTTCATGCATATTTCATTTCTTTCGGGATTGTGGTTTGAAATGATATAACCGCAAATTTTTATTTTTAAATTGCGGATTGAAATGATAAATATCCGTATCACTTGACCATAGGATAGAAAATTATATACAGGCACCGCGGTCTATATATAACTATTTTAATGCGATTTCTATGGTTTGGATGGAATACGGTTTATAAAAATCTTAAATTTTTATACTGAATAAATGTTTCTTCCATATTTATATACATATGAAGTTGAAAATTTTGAAATAAAAGGTGTATAAATCTCTTTATTAAAATGGAAGAAAATTAGAAAATGGAGTTTGATAATTTATATCCTATGTTTAAATGTTAAGTTGGAAATTTTAAGATAGTATATTCACAATTGGATTTTTCCCAAAATAAATGGAAATGAATATTCTAGTAAAAAAATTTGAATTTGGAAATATATATATATATATATTTTTACTAGAAATTGAAGTCTTATTAATTATGGATACTATGTGAATATTCAAGGCTAATTAATAGAACATTTGATTTGAAAGAATAAAATCCAACTTTAGTTGAAATATTTATACTCAAAATGGATATACGTATATATATGAATTTATTGAAATGGTTTTGGACCTTGAAGCGATATTAAATTTTGGTTTTACTTTAAATAAAGAAATGTATTGTAAAGCCACGAGAAATATTTCTTTCCAAAGTAACATTTAAGTTAACCCACTTATTTTATATACTGTTGAATATCCAAACCATTTAGTTTTGAAGGTAATGGTTTTAAATTCTATGGATTTCGAAGTATGATATTAAGAGTTAAATTTCCAAATATTTGGTTCAAGGAATTTTAATAATAAAAGGTGACAAAATTTTTGGAAAGGAAAATATGTGGGAAATGATATCATTGATTTGGGGGTTTTATAAAAATAATATCAAAATGAATCTTTGTGGGTTTTAAAGAAGAAATGATATCGTAATATTATGGTTTTGAAATGGATTTTATTTTGGTTTTAAAAGTATAAACTATTTTTAAATGACCGCGGTGTTATAATAACGATTGGTTGGCAAAGAGACCGGGATCGGATATGGACATACTCTCTGTCGATACCGAAAACCACTTTGACTAACCGTGTACGCGGTGGAGATTCCAGAATGAAGTAGGTGGTGGCGACGTTCCTGTAAGGTAAATACGTGGACCCAACTCCCGTGAGTTGGCATAAGGTGGCTAAAACAGGAGCGATTCTCAGGCCAATGAGGTCATTCCTCTGATCGGACGCTCCTCTTCGATATTATACTTTGACTTGGATTTGATTCAGTGGCCACTTCTATATTTTGATTTTGGGGAGTTAGTCCGAGGTGGGCGGTAACTGCGGCTACGCGTTTCCACCAGCCTGGATAGCAATTGGTATATCTACCCTGGCATTGCCTAGTTGTGCCGTGTCACCTACCATATCGAGCCTTTACTACGAGTTTCTATTTGTGTCGTACCTATGGAGTATCCTCTGGTAGCCTCCCGATCAGGAGGTATTACGGTACTGTATAGACTATTGGCATTTTACGTGTTAAGGGGAATATTGGGTCACTCCTTAACGCTATTAAAAAGTAAGTTTATTTTACAATTAGACACTATTATAATAGCGCAATATACTACATAGTAAATAGTTTAACGGATCCTTAGGAGATGTAAATCCCGAACATCTCTTGAGTTACTGTACTCATATTTATTTCTGTTTATTTAACTCACTTAAGATTTTCTAGTCTGACTCGAGTGTTTTTGTCTTTTCAAATTCGCTCGGGTCAGTCCGAGCGTTTCAGGATAGCAGATTTTAGCTTTGGAGGACGAAGACGAAGAATCAGTATTATTTTATATATAGTTTTACACCACACTCTTTCTATTCCGCTGCATTGCTTATATTGGTATGTGTAACTCTGATATTTAATGTAAAAGAAGAATCAAGCTTTTGTAAACTGTTTATGATATGTATATTTGTTATTATATTTTATCCTTCCGCTGTGAGATTCTATTTTCGTTTTATTTCTTCTCTATTTTTCTTATTTACCCAATAACAATCCGCCCTTGCGTATGCTTTGAATTGGCACGTGTGTCGGTTTAAAGTGTGCGAAAAGGCGGGAAGTTACATATGGGTTGTAAAAATCTAAGATTTGTTGTAAGTTTGTAGGATGTCTACTCTTAATATTGCACTATCCCGTCGTCGATTGTTAATCTCATGATCAGTATCGTAGATGTATATTTGGAGGTATCTAGGTCTACTACCCGGCAGAGGCAGAACACTTCTGATGCTGTGGCAGATGGAGCCTTGTGCACGGTAAGAGTATATTCTGCTCCAAGCGGAGGCCAAGTTTTGATCAATGTTAGCACCCATAGAGGTGAATGTGAATGCATTTTTGTAAAATCTAATGTTAGTTCAGAAATGTAAACCTCTTTCATTGTCTTCAGTGAATAAAGTTAAAAGTTCAGGAGGTGGCGGAGAGTAGGTGTAACGACCCAGAATTTTGAATAATTTAATTTGGAAATATTTAATTAATTTTAAATATTTGAATGATGGTTTGACTTGAATTTCAAATTATCAGAATGAATTTAGCGATTAAATTATAGAATTTAATCTATTGAGAGTTGAATAATAATTTGAATCTTCAATTTTAAGCTGATTTAAAATATTTCAAAGGCTTGTAAAATCCATATTGATAATACTGAAGATAATAGAAGCTTCAGAATTAAATTTGAAAGTGAATTGTTCAGTTTTGAAATTATATCGTTTGAATCGATATTTAAAAAAATAGCCTTCCGAGGCATAATCTCGGAATTCGACGAAACCAGTTCCATTGGGTCCATAATATTGAATTATTACCAGGTTTCAAAATTCGTATCGATCGGAGTTGTTGTGTGAGAATACGACACGTAAACGCGCTGAAATTAAATCGAATTCGATTTAAATTTAAACTTTTTAAATTTGGTCACATCAGTTACTTTTCATTCCTAAAATTTAGCCTAAAATCACGCCTGAAATCGTGAAGAGATCATGGAAGAGATCGTGCAAAGAAATGGCCGAACTCGTTTAAAACAACTCCTCCCTCTTCTTTCCTGAAGTCATTCGCGAGCAAAAGCTTTATCGTTCCATTCAAATAAACAACGACCACACTTTTCCTTCTCGTTCTAACTGAGAATCCTTCCTTCTTCCTCATTTCGATTTCTCCTTTTCAAATAAAAAAAAACTAAATAATGGCCGAAGCCGTGGGAGTCGAGCAAGGGCTAGGCCGATCGAACGAATTCAAATCGATGTCGCGATGGATCTGGGCGCGCGACACGAGGGGCGGCGACGCTCACAAGCGCGAGGCGCAGGAGATGCGGCGGCAGCAACGAGTCAGAGGGGGGTCTTCGTGTTTCTGGTGGCGCGCATAGGAGGCGTGCGCAGGCGCGGGGCAAGGTTGCGAAAGGGGATGGCTGCTAGGGTCGCGAGCAGGGGAGGAAGAGGCGAGTTCGAGGTCGCGTGGGCGTTCACGTGTCGGCAACGATGGCCAGTAAGGTATATGCTGTCTCAATTTGAATAATTTGATTTTTAAATTAAGTTTAATATATATATATATATATATATAGGTCTGTGTCCATAAATTTACAGCATGGTATTTGTAATTTGTTCATTCAATTTAAATTTAAAAAATAAGTTTAAATTTCTGAGATTAAATAAAGTTTGAATATGGAGTTTTAAATCTATAAAGATTTTTTTTGAAGGAAAAATAAATAAAATAAATATACATTTTACAGAAAGAAAATAGGAACATATATATACAGTAAGATGTAAATCTGTTTCAGTTTTAGTTAGATATAAATATACAGTTCATGTATGTATTATTATATACAAGGTAAATAATTTTTTTTTAACAGTAAATAATGTATGTATATATATATGTGATATAGTTTCAAAGTAAAAATAAAAAAATGAATGAATGAATACATTATAAATTTATTCGTTTATTTTGAAAATAATTTCCTAAAGTAAATTTTGTTTCAAATTTAAATTTTTATTAAACAAAGGAATTTTGAAAGATTGAAGAAATTTATATAAGCAAAATGTTTGAAATAATTATGAAAATGAGACTTTGGTTTAAAGTAAAAGGGATGTTAGTTTGAAATTAAAAGGTTTAGTTAAATAAATTTATTTAACAGAAATTTGGTTAAAAGGAAAATAATGATAAAGAATAAAAATTGTTTAATTTAATTGTTTTAGAAATGGTTAGAGAATATTAGTGTAAAAGAATTAAGTCACAAGTTAATTAAATCTAAATTTATTTTTGTGTTACTAAGAATAATTTATTAAAAGAAGAAAATTAGTTTAAAAGAAAATCATTGGTTAATTTAAATTATCAAATAGAAGCTTGTTTAAAAAATTAAAAGTGTTATTTTAAAATAAAATAACGGGTTAATTTAAAGTGTTCAAATATTAATTAATTTGTATAATATTTATACAAGGTTAAAATGGTGAAGAAAACAAGTTGAATTGGAAGTGGATTGCAAACGGAAATAAAGGTGAGAACTTCTCACTCAAAAATTTATAAGTTGGATTTGCAGTTATTTATTGATTGTTGTTTGGTTGTGATATTAGATACAGTAGGATATATCTATATATACAGCAATATATATATATATATATATATATATATATATATTGGCATATGTATATATTGCAGTTGAGGATTTCCCGCATTGTATAGCGGATGAGACCCTATTGCGCCGCCTATTAAGCGGATAATATTTTATAAAATCCCATATACCGCGATATTTTGTCTCGAAGTGGAATGGGTATTGTGCTAATGTCTGTGGATGCAGGGAAACAGGTTGGAGGGATCCAACTGGATTCCTCACAAATATTTATTTGATTCAGATATTGTGATATTTGATTGTTTATCATATCGATATATGATATTGGAAAGTCGTGATTGACTATTTGATGTGTTGCATCATTGGATCCAATTTTGAAGTTTAAAATAACGATTTTGATTTTTAAGGGATTTCTAAAGTGATTTTTGAAAGTAGACGTTTATAAAATATTTTTGGAATCGATTCATCTTAAATAAATAAACGTTATAATTTTAATGTTATAAAAATTATGATTTTTGAGAAATACAGTTAAAAGTTGATTTTTGAAAATATGGGATTAATGATTTTATAAAATAGTTAAAATTGGGATTTCTGAATTTATTATAAAAAGTTTAAATATAGGATTTATGAAATTTGACAATTTTGTAAATCTAAGAGAATGATGAAATTATAAAGGAGTTTAAAGACGTTTTAAAAGAATAATATAAATTGATCCATATAAAAGATTTATAAATTAAAAATATTGGAATTGTAAAACGAGTTTTTATAAGTGTTAGAATGAATTGTAAATGAATTTCATAAATGAATGAAATCTATAGGATTATAACGGTGAAGTTATAAATGGAATTTTATAAACAGTAGGTTAATAAAATTTGTAAAGTTATTTAAAAGAATAGATTTTGGATAAATAAATGAATCTTACAAGTTATAAGATTTATAATTTGGGAAGTTAAAAGAACAATTTTGTAAACAAATAAATTATAAGCATTTAACTTATAATATGGACTTTCGGTATATAATTGAGTTATAAATCGAATAGGTTAATAAATGAAATTTATAAAAGGAAATTGTTATAAAATAAATAGAAAAGGAATTTATAAACATTGTTTTATAAATCCGCAACTACTTAGTTTGATAAGTAAATTGTTGTAACTTGTTAATGGAGTTATATTCACGTTTTAGACAGTGAATAAGCCTTTAAAATAAAATGAATAGAAATGATGAAATTGGTTAACAAGTATATTCACGTTTTTGAATAGTGAATAATATGTTAAAGAAATGGTTTTGAATGTGATGTTTTAAATAGAATTAAAACGATCTAACGATGTTTTAAATGTATTAAGATTCAAAACCATAGATTTCAACATTCATTGTTGAAATAGACGTTTTCGAGAAATAAAAGGAAATGGTGGACTATAACACTGTTGCTATAGTAAATGATTTCCGAAAGGAAATGTTTTGTATAGTATTGGGATTTATATATCTATTTTAATTTCGAATCCCTATACTAGTGATTTTGGTTTGTCGTAACGATGTTTTACGCAACATTCGTTTTGGCCCAAATAAATATGTTTAAGAGAATGATTTCCTTAAAGAATGAAATATATACTTAATTTCGATTAGCGTATATTGAATATTTTCCAAGTGTAGAAAATAAAAAGACTTGTGAATTACTTATAAATAAATAAGTATGGAAATGTTTTTCCCAATATTAAGTGAATATTTTGAATTTATCTTTTTGAAGATAAATTGAAAATGAATGTTTGAAATCGATTTGAAATCGTATATTCATAAATATTTTGAAATGTAAATTCACTATGGAATTTATAAATGAAAGGGGGAAATTGTTTAAAAATAAATATTGATTTATTTTTAGTATTGAAAATATATATCTTGTAAAGATATTTTTGGAAAATAAATAATTTGGAAAATTATTTGGAATCTGGTGATGTTGTGCATATCCATTGATAGTTCAATAACTGACTATCAATATTTACCTTCAAATGGGTATTTGTTGTGATTTGCTTGAAATTGAATGCCACACTTATTTTTTTTTTAAAATAAGCGCTCACTATTCGGGTTAACCGGGAAAGGACCTTGGGGTCGTATAACCCATTCCGAATATGTGATACGTCGTTATGAATATCATTTGAAGACCGGTGTTGAAGACCGGATATTTTTGAAAACAAAAGGGTTTCTTGTTGATTGTCTCTGCACTGGCTGATCCCCGGTATAGAGATCTCCATATGTGAGGGGAAATCCGGACGTGATTAGAGATTATCCGGATTGCAAAGACTTCTTTGTAAGTGCCTTCGGTTCTGTTTGATCCCGGAACAGACTTGTATGGATTGTATGTCTGACATTACAAATTGAGATATAAAGCTGATTTCTTTCAAATATATTTCTGTTGGTGGCGGAGAATTTATTCTCTTAGCTTAACACCCTTCTCTGAGACGTACGAGCTCAGAGGTTATATAGTTGAAGGTTATCAGCAATATATTCCCAATTTGGTAATGTGACATGCTGAGTGTTGTTGTGAAATGATCATTGTTTGATCATTTGCGATATGATCATTTGTTTGATCGTTTATCTTTATGATCATTTCTATGATCATTTGTTGACCCAAAGCACAGCTTTTGTATAAAGCGTGGCTTTGTGGACGAGACTATGTCGAGCCTCACACCCCGGAATGGTCAAAACAGGAAAGATGCGGCAAGGTTATGAGGGGTAGCTCCCTTTAGGGTATGTGCATTTCCTTCTGGAAAAGGGTGGTATCATGGTATGGAGCCCAGATACTTACTCATGTTGAACACTTTATTTATTATGGTGTGATGTTGATTAGAGAGCTCTCGGATAAAGGTCCCAAAGGACCGGGGGATGGCATACTCGTGTCAGTAGTTACCCAGTTAGGGGTAACCCGGCCTTGTGTTGGCAGAGATCAGGTTTGGTTCTCGGGGACGTCCTTCCAGAGGCGTTCTCATGTGGCAATAGGAAGTTCCTTGGCCTGACCATTCGTTGGAAATCCAAAGAAACAATACGATCTTGTACGGTATTAGTTGTAGAACCTGCCATCTAATATGGTAGCTATAGTAGGCATAATATAATGGTACCTATGCTGGCTAAGATTTATATTCTACTTTCGAAATGTTTTCTACACTATGCACTAGTAATAATATCAAATGTTTCTTTTAATGCGTATCAAGCATCTTTGACTAACATAAGAAGAAATCTCCTCCAAGTCTGCGTTTGCATTGTGTGTGTGGTGGGAGGTCTTATGGTAGTTACATTTTCAAAAACATTGCGAATCTATTTTTAAAAAATTATCCTGTACTTTATTTAAAGAAAAATAATCTGTTTTGAGTTCTCACACCAGTCACATGACTGACTCGGATTTTATTGTTTTCCTTCCTAAACTCTGGGTGCCCACCAATTTTCACACGGGCAGTCAAGAGTTAAGGTTTATCAGGATATTCTGGAATTCAGGAGTTGCTAAAAGCAAGATGGATGGCATAGTGTATTATTAGTATATAGTATTTCTTTTCCGCTGTTTGATGTTGTTTGTTGTTGTACACTCTGATGTAAATGAAATGTAATGTGATGTAATGTAATAACTGATATAGTTCTTTATTTAAAGATTATTCATTTATTTATTATATGTCGTTCCGCTGCGAATTGTGAGATTCTGTTGTTGTTTTGTTGTTTTCTTTCTGTTCCGTTCTATCTTCTTATCTCTCCTTCTACCTCTTTCTTTTTCTTAAACCCTCAGTGTTCGGTTTTCCGGCATCCTACTGATCGGCATTCGATACAGTGGATGTATTGATGTCGATATTCGAGAGTCGAAGAATCGGGTCCTGACAATGTGGTATCAGAGCATATGGTTAAGCGACAACCATGGTTCTGTTGGGTGTTACTCATTAGAGATAGAGTCAGCAGTACTCTAGAATGAGTTTGAGTGTAATAATAGATATGAGCGCGTATTTGTTAGTGAATATAAAATTGTTTTTGAATAGGGTAAATAAGATAATTTTGCCCAAAACTATTTTTTTGATAGAAAAGAAATGATTTTCTATGAATTATTATAGTATATGGTTGCATAGTTGTTAGGAAGTAATAATATTAAATTATTATCATTATTATATAAAATTAAATAAGAAATAAAATGTATAACCAAAGATTAGAGATAAATTCATTTAACAAATAAAATTTATAAATATGAATAAAAATATATAAGGAAATGAATTCATATACAATTGGGATTTGTAAAATAAATTGTAAATAAATGAAATGGAAAATATATATTTGTTAATGAAAATGAGTTGGAAATGAATGATGAAATGAGATTTGATTTGATCAAATTGAATAAAAATCAAAACTTGAAAAAAATAAAATAAAATGGATTAAATTCAAGTAAACTAACTTGATAAATTCATGGACTAATGAATTGGAATTTGAATTGGTTAAATTAAAGTTTAGTTGTGAGCTAAATTTAAAGATAAATTTGAATTTGTATATAAATTCCAGTAAGTAAAAGAAATAAATTGAAATTCCCTTTGTTAGTAATTAAGTAAATTCGAGATGAATTGAATATGGAAATTGAAATTTAAAATGAATAAGTAAATGTGCTAATTGAATTAAATTAGTGAATGGAATAAATTTGAAATGGTTTGAATGAAATTTGTTTGGTTAATAAAATAAACCAAATGAAAATATGAAAATTTGAAATGGAGTGGAATTAAAATAAATTGAATTGGTATCAATTTAAAATTAGTTATAAACTAGAATGGATATTCTATTAAGTGAATATCGTTAAATTTGCATAGAAATAATTATCGTTTGACACAAACAAGATTGTATAAAATTATATGATTTAATGAAAGCAAATAAAATTGATCTTTGAATCAATTAAAATGGTATGAATTCGTTTTGCTTAGAAATGAATGGAATGAAGAAAATGAGTTGTAAACGACTTGATTTAATGGAAATGTCATGTGAATTAGTCGTAAGCGACTAAAGATGAATTGAAACCATATGTATTGCTAATGGAATTTATCTTGAATGTATTGCTAATGAAATCTATATATTTGTTATTGAAAATGAATGGAATGTTAATAGATTTCTTATATTTGTCACTGACGTGTTTAAACTAAGTAAGTACAGGTTCAGCGAAGTCGTTGGGCTGGATTTGATCGTGCTAATAAGCTAATAATTAGCCGCTTTGCTTAAAAATGCTAAATAAGGTACGCCTACGCAAAAAAAGGAAATATGAACTGTTTTTCTGTTTTCCGACCGTGTGGGTCGATGTATATATATTTATACATATTGTAAAATTGCAAAAGCTTCTCCGTACAAAGGAGACTCTGCAAAAAAATTCCGTGAATTTTGGGAGTTAGAAATTTTTTTGAAAATTGTTGGAAAATTTTAGTTAACGACAAATCGATTTCGAAATTTGCAAATTGAAATGAATTAGTGAATGAAACTAATTTAAAGTAGTAATATGAATTAGTAAATGAAAGTTAATCGTTAGAATTCAATATTTAGAATTGAGAATTGAATTCAAATAGAATTTAAATTATGAATTGAATTCAAATAGAATTTAAATTGTGAATTGAATTCAAATGAAATTGAATGGAATTGAATTGAAATGTAAAATTGAATGAAAATGGATATGTAACTTCAATAGTGAAGTAAAAATGTATAAAAAACATATGTTAAAAATTTTGTAATGGAATTAGCAAAATGGTTTGAACGTTGGAATTGGATACTATGACTAGCAGGTTATACAGGTGTATTAAAAGAAATGGAATTGAGATTTTGATTTCAAAGATAAAATTGAATTGCTCGACAAAAATGTACGTATTTCAATTTCAGTATGAAATTTGGTGATTTTCTTCTCTAGCCACTTGGCTTTCTCTTTTCTTTTTGATTCTGAGGGGCCGTGGTGCCATTTTGTAGTCGTACCGAGCTAGCCGCGCAAAGGAGACGCTGGCGAAATTTTTCGAAAATTTAGAGTGTAAGAAATTTTTTGAGAAAATTTGGAAGTTTAAAATTTGAATTTGAATTTAAATTTGAATTGTTAGGAGAACAATGTTGGTTGAAACTTATAATTGAAGTTGGAAAGCTAGTTGAAATGATAATGAATCTCTAATAAAAAGATTTGTTTTAGAAAGTTGATAAAACTATTTGGATTGTGAAAAATAATAATCGAGATAAGGGCCTTCTTCTTAACTTGTAATTTCGGGACGAAATTCTTTTAAGGGGAGAAGATTGTAACGACCCAGAATTTTGAATAATTTAATTTGGAAATATTTAATTAATTTTAAATATTTGAATGATGGTTTGACTTGAATTTCAAATTATCAGAATGAATTTAGCGATTAAATTATAGAATTTAATCTATTGAGAGTTGAATAATAATTTGAATCTTCAATTTTAAGCTGATTTAAAATATTTCAAAGGCTTGTAAAATCCATATTGATAATACTGAAGATAATAGAAGCTTCGGAACTAAATTTGAAAGTGAATTGTTCAGTTTTGAAATTATATCATTAGAATCGATATTTAAAAAAATAGCCTTCCGAGGCACAGTCTCGGAATTCGACGAAACCAGTTCCATTGGGTCCGTAATATTGAATTATTACCAGGTTTCAAAATTCGTATCGATCGGAGTTGTTGTGTGAGAATACGACACGTAAACGCGTTGAAATTAAATCGAATTCGATTTAAATTTAAACTTTTTAAATTTGGTCACATCAGTTACTTTTCGTTCCTAAAATTTAGCCTAAAATCACGCCTGAAATCGTGAAGAGATCGTGGAAGAGATCGTGCAAAGAAATGGCCGAACTCGTTTAAAACAACTCCTCCCTCTTCTTTCCTGAAGTCATTCGTGAGCAAAAGCTTTATCGTTCCATTCAAATAAACAACGACCATACTTTTCCTTCTCGTTCTAACTGAGAATCCTTCCTTCTTCCTCATTTCGATTTCTCCTTTTCAAATAAAAAAAACTAAATAATGGCCGAAGCCGTGGGAGTCGAGCAAGGGCTAGGCCGATCGAACGAATTCAAATCGATGTTGCGATGGATCTGGGCGCGCGGCACGAGGGGCGGCGACGCTCACAAGCGCGAGGCGCAGGAGATGCGGCGGCAGCAGCGAGTCAGAGGGGGGTCTTCGTGATTCTGGTGGCGCGCGTAGGAGGCGTGCGCAGGCGCGGGGCGAGGTTGTGAAGGGGGATGGCTGCTAGGGTCGCGAGCAGGGGAGGAAGAGGCGAGTTCGAGGTCGCATGGGCGTTCACGTGTCGGCAACGATGGCCAGTAAGGTATATGCTGTCTCAATTTGAATAATTTGATTTTTAAATTAAGTTTAATATATATATAGGTCTGTGTCCATAAATTTACATCATGGTATTTGTAATTTGTTCATTCAATTTAAATTTAAAAAATAAGTTTAAATTTCTGAGATTAAATAAAGTTTGAATATGGAGTTTTAAATCTATATAGATTTTTTTTGAAGGAAAAAATAAAATAAAATAAATATACATTTTACAGAAAGAAAATAGGAACATATATATACAGTAAGATGTAAATCTGTTTCAGTTTTAGTTAGATATAAATATACAGTTCATGTATGTATTATTATATACAAGGTAAATAATTTTTTTTTTAACAATAAATAATGTATGTATGTATGTATATATGTGATATAGTTTCAAAGTAAAAATAAAAAAAATGAATGAATACATTATAAATTTATTCGTTTATTTTGAAAATAATTTCCTAAAGTAAATTTTGTTTCAAATTTAAATTTTTATTAAACAAAGGAATTTTAAAAGATTGAAGAAATTTATATAAGCAAAATGTTTGAAATAATTATGAAAATGAGATTTTGGTTTAAAGTAAAAGGGAAGTTAGTTTGAAATTAAAAGGTTTAGTTAAATAAATTTATTTAACAGAAATTTGGTTAAAAGAAAAATAATGATAAAGAAGAAAAATTGTTTAATTTAATTGTTTTAGAAATGGTTAGGGAATATTAGTGTAAAAAAATTAAGTCACAAGTTAATTAAATCTAAATTTATTTTTATGTTACTAAGAATAATTTATTAAAAGAAGAAAATTAGTTTAAAAGAAAATCATTGGTTAATTTAAATTATCAAATAGAAGCTTGTTTAAAAAATTAAAAGTGTTATTTTAAAATAAAATAACGGGTTAATTTAAAGTATTCAAATATTAATTAATTTGTATAATATTTATACAAGGTTAAAATGGTGAAGAAAACAAGTTGAATTGGAAGTGGATTGCAAACGGAAATAAAGGTGAGAACTTCTCACTCAAAAATTTATAAGTTAGATTTGCAGTTATTTATTGATTGTTGTTTGGTTGTGATATTAGATATAGTAGGATATATCTATATATATAGCAATATATATATATATATATATATATATATATATTGGCATATGTATATATTGCAGTTGATGGTTTTCCGCATTGTATAGCGGATGAGACCCTATTGCGCCGCCTATTAAGTGGATAATATTTTATAAAATCCCATATACCGCGATATTCCGTCTCGAAGTGGAATAGGTATTGTGCTAATGTCTGTGGATGCAGGGAAACAGGTTGGAGGGATCCAACTGGATTCCTCACAAATATTTATTTGATTCAGATATTGTGATATTTGATTGTTTATCGTATCGATATATGATATTGGAAAGTCGTGATTGACTACTTGATGTGTTGCATCATCGGATCCAATTTTGAAGTTTAAAAATAACGATTTTGATTTTTAAGGGATTTCTAAAGTGATTTTTGAAAGTAGACGTTTATAAAATATTTTTGGAATCGATTCATCTTAAATAAATAAACGTTATAAGTTTAATGTTATAAAAATTATAATTTTTGAGAAATACAGTTAAAAGTTGATTTTTGAAAATATGGGATTAATGATTTTATAAAATAGTTAAAATTGGGATTTCTGAATTTATTATAAAAAGTTTAAATATAGGATTTATGAAATTTGACAATTTTGTAAATCTAAGAGAATGATGAAATTATAAAGGAGTTTAAAGACGTTTTAAAAGAATAATATAAATTGATCCATATAAAAGATTTATAAATTAAAAATATTGGAATTGTAAAACGAGTTTTTATAAGTGTTAGAATGAATTGTAAATGAATTTCATAAATGAATGAAATCTATAGGATTATAACGGTGAAGTTATAAATGGAATTTTATAAACAGTAGGTTAATAAAATTTGTAAAGTTATTTAAAAGAATAGATTTTGGATAAATAAATGAATCTTACAAGTTATAAGATTTATAATTTGGGAAGTTAAAAGAACAATTTTGTAAACAAATAAATTATAAGCATTTAACTTATAATATGGACTTTCGGTATATAATTGAGTTATAAATCGAATAGGTTAATAAATGAAATTTATAAAAGGAAATTGTTATAAAATAAATAGAAAAGGAATTTATAAACATTGTTTTATAAATCCGCAACTACTTAGTTTGATAAGTAAATTGTTGTAACTTGTTAATGGAGTTATATTCACGTTTTAGACAGTGAATAAGCCTTTAAAATAAAATGAATAGAAATGATGAAATTGGTTAACAAGTATATTCACGTTTTTGAATAGTGAATAATATGTTAAAGAAATGGTTTTGAATGTGATGTTTTAAATAGAATTAAAACGATCTAACGATGTTTTAAATGTATTAAGATTCAAAACCATAGATTTCAACATTCATTGTTGAAATAAACGTTTTCGAGAAATAAAAGGAAATGGTGGACTATAACACTGTTGCTATAGTAAATGATTTTCGAAAGGAAATGTTTTGTATAGTATTGGGATTTATATATCTTTTTTAATTTTGAATCCCTATACTAGTGATTTTGGTTTGTCGTAACGATGTTTTACGCAACATTCGTTTTGGCCCAAATAAATATGTTTAAGAGAATGATTTCCTTAAAGAATGAAATATATACTTAATTTCGATTAGAGTATATTGAATATTTTCCAAGTGTAGAAAATAAAAAGACTTGTGAATTACTTATAAATAAATAAGTATGGAAATGTTTTTCCCAATATTAAGTGAATATTTTGAATTTATCTTTTTGAAGATAAATTGAAAATGAATGTTTGAAATCGATTTGAAATTGTATATTCATAAATATTTTGGAATGTAAATTCACTATGGAATTTATAAATGAAAGGGGGAAATTGTTTAAAAATAAATATTGATTTATTTTTAGTATTGAAAATATATATCTTGTAAAGATATTTTTGAAAAATAAATAATTTGGAAAATTATTTGGAATCTGGTGATGTTGTGCATATCCATTGATAGGTCAACAACCGACTATCAATATTTACCTTCAAATGGGCATTTGTTGTGATTTGCTTGAAATTGAATGCCACACTTATTTTTTTTTAAAATAAGCGCTCACTATTCGGGTTAACCGGGAAAGGACCTTGGGTCCGTATAACCCATTCCGAATATGTGATACGTCGTTATGAATTTGATTTGAAGACCGGTGTTGAAGCCCGGATATTTTCAAAAACGGAAGGGTTTCTTGTTGATTGTCTCTGCACTGGCTGATCCCCGGTATAGAGATCTCCATATGTGATGGGAAATCCGGACGTGATTAGAGATTATCCGGATTGCAAGGACTTCTTTGTAAGTGCCTTCGGTTCTGTTCGATCCCGGAACAGACTTGTATGGATTGTATGTCTGACATTACAAATTGAGATATAAAGCTGTTTTCTTTCAAATATATTTCTGTTGGTGGCGGAGAATTTATTCTCTTAGCTTAACACCCTTTTCTGAGACGTACGAGCTCAGAGGTTATATAGTTGAAGGTTATCAGCAATATATTCCCAATTTGGTAATGTGGCATGCTGAGTGTTGCTGTGAAATGATCATTGTTTGATCATTTGTGATATGATCATTTGTTTGATCGTTTATCTTTATGATCATTTCTATGATCATTTGTTGACCCAAAGCACAGCTTTTATATAAAGCGTGGCTTTGTGGACGAGACTTCGTCGAGCCTCACACCCTGGAATGGTCAAAACAGGAAAGATGCGGCAAGGTTATGAGGGGTAGCTTCCTTTAGGGTATGTGCATTTCCTTCTGGAAAAGGGTGGTATCATGGTATGGAGCCCAGATACTTACTCATGTTGAACACTTTATTTATTATGGTGTGATGTTGATTAGAGAGCTCTCGGATAAAGGTCCCAAAGGACCGGGGGATGGCATACTCGTGTCAGTAGTTACCCAGTTAGGGGTAACCCGGCCTTGTGTTGGCAGAGATCCGGTTTGGTTCTCGGGGACATCCTTCCAGAGGCGTTCTCATGTGGCAATGGGAAGTTCCTTGGCCTGACCATTCGTTGGAAATCCAAAGAAACAATACGATCTTGTACGGTATTAGTTGTAGAACCTGTCATCTAATATGGTAGCTATAGTAGGCATAATATAATGGTACCTATGTTGGCTAAGATTTATATTCTATTTTTGAAATGTTTTCTACACTATGCACTAGTAATAATATCAAATGTTTCTTTTAATGCGTATCAAGCATCTTTGACTAACATAAGAAGAAATCTCCTCCAAGTCTGCGTTTGCATTGTGTGTGTGGTGGGAGGTCTTATGGTAGTTACATTTTCAAAAACATTGCGAATCTATTTTTAAAAAATTATCCTGTACTTTATTTTAAAGAAAAATAATCTGTTTTGAGTTCTCACACCAGTCACATGACTGACTCGGAGTTTATTGTTTTCCTTCCTAAACTCTGGGTGTCCACCAATTTTCACACGGGCAGTTAAGAGTTAAGGTTTATCAGGATATTCTGGAATTCAGGAGTTGCTAGAAGCAAGTTGGATGGCATAGCGTATTATTAGTGTATAGTATTTCTTTTCCGCTATTTGATGTTGTTTGTTGTTGTACACTCTGATGTAAATGAAATGTGATGTGATGTAATGTAATAACTGATATAGTTCTTTGTTTAAAGATTATTCATTTATTTATTATATGTCGTTCCGCTGCGAATTGTGAGATTCTGTTGTTGTTCTGTTGTTTTCTTTCTGTTCCGTTCTATCTTCTTATCTCTCCTTCTACCTCTTTTTTTTTCTTAAACCCTCAGTGTTCGGTTTTCCGGCATCCGACTGATCGGCATTCGATATAGTGGACGTATTGATGTCGATATTCGGGAGTCGAAGAATCGGGTCCTGACAGTAGGAAGTGGTAAGTTTAGTGCTTGAGCAACAATTCCTACTTATTTCACGGGGAAATAATTTTGCAGTACAATGCCGGCACTGAGTTGGTTGAGGTAGGATATGGTGGAGGAAAGGTTGGGGAGCAATAAAATTTCGACCGCAGTTATAGCGGGTTGGAAGGGCAGATTGATGCAGAAGTTGTTGTTGGAGAGGAGATGTAGCAGTCGGTGCAGTAGAAGTAGCATCAACTGTTATGTTTGAAAAGCGTAACTTCAGACCGAGTTAAAAAATATAGTAATATTTGACGAACAGAGCAGCGTAAAACATGTAAAACACGGGAATTTAATTTGTGTTTACCAAAAATGAATTTTTCATGTTACTGTAAAGTAATAGTACTAATTTTTTATGCAACAGAAAATGTTGTACATGAATCACTCGTACGTTTATACAATAATTTCGTAAGGTTATTCCTTTAATTTGTATAATTCCCAAAACATGTAACTAACTGATTAAGATATTAACCGCAAAACATCTAGCAGGGACCCAAACATTGTACATTCTGTAGCATTGGTTCGTGTAGTAGCAAGATATCGGCGTAGTACAAAGAAAGTTGAGGTAACGAATGATGTATAAAGGATTAAGAGTTAATAATTAGCGTGATCCAATATGTGCTGTGAATGAAGATAATATGACGGTCATAAATAACTCTGTGTGTCTCTGTGTGTTTGTGTGTGTCTGGTTGTACATATTTAAATGGTTAATAAATTTTGAATTTAAAATTAGTTTGACGTTTCAAAGTAATAAAAAAGTATCAGCTGAAAAGGGAGGGGAAAGGAATATAAATTTATTTAACACGTAAAGTCAAGTAGTAAGATAGTAACGTATTGGTGAGAAAAAGTAAGTGATGAATGATGTATAAAAAATTAAGAGTTGAAAATTAGCATCAGCCGACATGCAATAAGAATGAAGATATATGAAGGTTAAAAAAAGCGTGTGTACTGTATATGTAGAAAAAATTGGTTGACAGCATTAAGTTCAGCAGTAGTAAAAAGCAAAGTGGATGAATTAGTTAAAAATAAAAGATTAATTTTTATAAATTTAAAACAACCAACATTAAATAATTATATTGTACCACAAAATGGTTAGTTAAACTGTACACCCTGAACATTTTCCCATAGGTAGATGCTATCGTGTTGTCAAAGTATTTGTATAAAATATAATGTGACATGAAAATGACCCATTATGGACAGTGTGTAATGTTTTTTAAATTGTTGTGTGGATTGAGCGGCTATAATTGTCGTGTAGTAACAGTGTAGGCGGACCAAGGATGAAACAATGTGAGAACGACGGAAAGGGAAATAAAAAAAGTATGAACATTATGCACAGTGGACTGTTGGTAAATGTTTTTTTTTTTTGGCTGAAAAACGGACAAAATTTGTTCAGGCCATAAATTGCAATTGTACGATAGTAACATATTTAAAATGAAAATGAAGTAAGGAATGATGTGTACAAAGTTAAAAGGTTAAAAAGTTAGCAAATTAATCTGTGTCTGACATTTTAAGTGGAAGTAATGCAGTAAAAGATGTTCTAATTAGAGGAATACATTATCAAGTGCAGGCTATTAGTATTATTTTTTTAAAGCTGAAAACTCACTGATGTTGATTTTCAGCACTGGCTGATGGCTTAAATCGGAAGCATGGATACGTATAAAAATGTGGTAAAATAAAATGTTTGCCTCTTGAAAGCATGGTATATGAATTTAACTCGGGGTACATACCGCATTAAAATTTGACATTGCAAATAGATGTTAGTGACTTAAAAACAAATGTTTGTCAGCAGGCTAACTGTTGAGAAGTGCGTAAGACGTGATTTTTATGTAAAACAGCGTTCGACGTTTCAAATACTCATCGTGCCCTCTGTCTTATTGGTTTTTAACTGGTTTCTGGATGAATGCCTATAAGTTTAACATATGAATATTGTTTACATTGTATATAACTGATATGTAATCATGGCAAAAGGAGAGATTAAAATAATTATTTACAGCTTAAAATCCAGAAATGGTGTATATATATGAAGTATAGTTATGTAAACTGAAACGTAGATCTTAAAACCTCAGACATTTATAAGGCCGAGGGGAGGGGAAAAGTACTTATCGAATTTTACTGCTGTTGGTTTTCAGCGACAGCTGTCCTTCTACTTGCGACGGCGGACTCTCTAGCTTGTTGAAGCCTTGCACGTTGAGTAACACGTCGTCTTTCCCTTTGTTGTTGGTCTATAAATTTATGGAAATGAAGAAATGTGTTAAGAGGGTGGGGCAGTTGAACTGATATGGGACAATATTGCTATTAAAATGAAAGAGAAATAGTACGTAGTAGCAAAAGGAAAAAGTGGGGTGAGTGGATATTGGAAATTGCATACTTATAGAGATTGGTAGAATAGATATTTTGCAACTGACATATTAGTAGGTAGAAGATTTTGAAGTAGTCAGAGTTCTGTAATTACGGCTGAAACAGTGTGGTTAACGGCTAGTGTGTGGGAGGTTAAAGTTAATTGGATATTTTGCAACTGTAAGTAACGGTTAACGGTAATTCTGCATTATATACGAGGTAATATTATGTGGGGGAGTTTCTTGCAGAAGTAAATAGAACAAATTCATGAGTTGAACAGTTTTTATTTATGTGGGAGATAATTAGGTACATTCGGTTAAGTAGGAAGTTGCAGTCAAATAAATAACCCTTTATTATCAACTATCACAAATTTGGTAAGTGCAAATTTGAATTAATAAAAGGGAATGGGTAAAGAATAAAGTACCTTCATTTTTCAATGTTCGTATCAAACATTTTTTGTTCATCAAATCCTCGTCGTCCTCTTCACCATCCATTTGGTGCCTATCTGTAAATAGGAAATATTAATTATCCAAACGAATAAATAAAATATTTATTCAAATACCAAAATTTACATCTGTGGATAAATAAAATAGAACATGTGCAATAAAATAGGCAGCAAATTGTTCATATCGTTGCATAGTATGTTATGATCAATATGAAAAATCTGTTTACACAATTTAGCACTAAAGAATAACAGTGCAGTAATGGAAATAAAGTATGATTGTAATTACAGCAAAAATAGACAAACCTAATTTTATCATATTAAAACTGTCTGGCAGTAGTAAATGCTAATAGAGTATATACGAATTTGATGTAAGATTATATAAACACAATGTAACTTGTATGGAAAGTATTTCCTTTAAGAAGGATTTATTAGTATTAGAAATACGCATAACAAAATTTTATGGTAAGCATCAACCACAAACTTTCGAACAGCAAAGGGTATTTGATCTTTGTGTTAATAAAAAGGAATAGAGAAAAGGGATTTTATTGGATGAGCAGATTGTCAACTGTTTCGTCATGACAGAAAGGATATTATTATTTGAACACCAGGAAAAAAATAATGATTGGAAAAGTAAAAGGTGATAAGAGCAATCAGATACGATTTAGGTGTAGATATGGAACAAAGGTTATAAATGCAGTGGTGAGTAAAAAAATCAAATGGAGAGGTAGCAATATGATATATATGGGCATAAAATCATAAAATCTGAGCAAGCACAGTTTCTGACTAACCCATACACTGTGGGTAGCAATATATGAAGGCAGGAGTCAGTAAACAACAACATATTTATGTATGTGAAGGATTTCTTATGTTAGAAATATGCATAATAAAATTTTACGATAAGTATCAAGCACAAACTTTGGAACAACATAGGGTATTTAATATTTCTGTTAATAAAAGGAAAGACAGAAAAGGAATTTTTGTTGAAGGAGCAAGTTGTGAAGCGTTACTTGTTCACAAAAATGGTATTATTATTTGAATAGCAACAAAAAATATAAGTGAAAAAGTAAGAGGAAATAAGAGCCATCAAAAATGATCCGGGATAGAAATGGAAATTGGAAAACTATTGTCAAAAGATGTAAATGCAGTGGTCCCTAAAAATTCAAATGGTGAGGTAGCAATTTCATATTATATAACAATTTTAAAGAACACAGAAATGACGGTATAAAGTTAAACGTCTGTTATCATACCATTTAAAGCCACAACATAAGATTGAGCAGTTGTAAGTTTTGATAACTAAGTCAGTCGGATATTGGATTTGTTAAGAACAAATTATTTCATTTTATTTATTCTACCATTATGTATAGTTTGCTTATAATGCCTCAATCTTGAATCAAAGTATTTAAATAAACCGTTGTTATCAACTGTCAAAAATTTGGTTATCGCAAATTTGAAGAATGAAAAGGGAATGAGTGAAAAATAAATTACCTCCACTTTTCACTATTCATATCAACACTTTTTATCCTCATCAAATCCTTGTCGTCCTCTTCACCATACATCTGTTTCGTATATGTAATTAGGAAATATTGTTTACCCAAACGAGTGAATAAAATATTTATTCGAATACCAATATTTACATCTGTGGATAAATAAAATAGTACACCTGCACTGAAATAGGCAGCAATTTTTTTATTTCATGTCATAGTTTGATTTGACGAATATGAAAAATCTGTTTACACAATTTACCACTCAATATTATCAGTATAGTAATGGCAATAAAGTATGATTGTAGCTGGAGCACAAAAAGGACAGACGTAAATTTATCGTATTAAAACTTTGTAGAAGTATTGAATACCAATAGAGTACATATGAATTTGATGTAAGATTGTTTAAACACAATCTAACTTGTATGGAAAGCATTGGCTTGAGGAAGAATTTCTTGCTGTTACAAAGATGCAGTACAAAAATTTATGGTAAGTATCAAGAACAAACTTTGGAATAGTAAAGGGTATTTGATCTTTGTGTTAATAAACAGGAACACGGGAAAGGAATTTTATTCAATGAGAACGATGTAAAGTGCTACGTGTGGACAAAAATGATATTATTATTTGAACAAGTAATATAATTGAAAAAGTAAGAGGCAGTAAGAGCATTCAGAAATAGTTTTAGGTGTAGATATGGAAATTGGAAAACTATTCTCAAAGGATATAAATGCAGTGGTTGTTAAAAATTCAAATGGTTTGCTTATAATGCCTCAATGTTGAATCAAAGTATATAAATAAACTGTTGTTATCGATTGTCACAAATTTGGTTATTGCAAATTTGAAGAACGAAAGGGACGGAGTGAAAAATAAACTACCTCAACTTTTCAGTGTTCATATCAACCATTTTTTCTTCATCAAATCCTCGTCATCCTCTTCACCATTCATATGTTTCCTATATATAAATAGGAAATATTGATTACCCAAATGAGTGAATAAAATATTTATTCAAATACCAATATTTACATCTGTCGATAAACAAAATAGCACGTATGCAGTGAAATAGGCAGCAAATTTTTTATTTCATGTCATAGCATGATTTGATGAATATGAAAAATCTGTTTACACAATTTACCACTCAATAATAACAGTGTAATAATGGCAATAAAATATGATTATAGCTGGAGCACTAAGAAGACCGACGTAAATTTATCGTATTAAAACTTTGTAGAAGTATTAAAGACTAATAAAGTACATATGAATTTGATGTAGGATTGTTTAAACAGAATCTAACTTGTATGGAAAGTATTGGCTTTAGGAAGGATTTCTTACTGTTAGAAATATGCAGTACAAAAATTTATGGTATGTACGAAGAACGAACTTTGGAGTAGCAAAGGGTATTTGATCTTTGTGTTAATAAACAGGAACACAGAAAATGAATTTTATTCAATGACCACGATGTAAAGTGTTACGTGTGGACAAAAATGATATTATTATTTGAACAGCAGCAAGTAACATAATTGAAAAAATAAGAGGCAGTAAAGAGCAACTAGAAACGACTTTAGGTGCAGATATGGAAATTGGAAAACTATTCTCGAAGGATATAAATGCGGTGGTCGTTAAAAATTCAAATGGTGAGGTAGCAATATGATATTATGAAACAGTTTTTAAGAACACAGAGACGACCCTATAAATGTAAACGTCGTTTATCGTACCATTGAATGCCATAGCATAGATTGAGCAATTGTCACTTTTGTAAATGAACATAGCCAGACATACAATGTGTATGTTAAACAGTATTGGTTGTGAATATTAAAAAATGTTAATTTATTTGCGCATGCCATTGTCGCCAGGAGAACAGTCAAAAGAGGACATAAGTAAGAGCCAGTTTACTAATTCAATAGCAGAGGCAAGAGCTAATTTCAGTCAGGCTGTTTTCATGCATAAAACAGTCAAATTTCACTAATTCATCAGTATAAATAAAGTAAACTAAGAATAACATATTATTCTGCAATCAAAACGGACTAATACCGCAAACTATGTTTGATGGTCTAAATTCACATTTCCAAAACTAATAATATGATAAAGGTAACATGTTTACCGACCTTGGAATTTGTTTGCTAAGCATCTTCTCAGATCCGACTGTAGTTGGGGAGTACTGTATCGACCTTGGAATTCGTTTGCTAAGCTTCTTCTCAGATCGGACTTTAATTGGGAAGTACTGTAGGTGATTACATCAAATCAACAGTGGCGCAGCGCCATTGCTTTCGCTGTTTCATGATCATTGTTCAGACTGAGGTTACCAATTAGTAAAATAAATCTTAAATTAAAACCGATAACATGATAAAGGTAACATGTTTACCAATATTGGAATTCGTTTGCTAAGCTTCTTCTCAGATCCGACTTTAATTGGAGAGTACTGTACCGACCTTGGAATTCGTTTGCTATGCTTCTTTTCAGATCAGACTTTAATTGGGGAGTACTGCAGGTGATTACATCAAATCAACAGAGGCGCAACACCATTACTTCCGCTGTTTCATGATCGTTGTTCAGACTGAGGTTACCAATTAGTAAAATAAATCATAAATTAAAATTGATAAAAGGTATAACTTTATCATCAATGTTGTATGAAAAGGGCATAGAAAGTGGATGACCTTACTGTATCCTAAAAGGAGAGAAAGATTTAGACAAATCGTCTTCTACCATGAATCAATCATACTTCTCCAATATGCCAATCTCAAAAGTAGCTGTTGAAGCAGTGTCGATCGTAGGCAATTGTTTGATTTGTCAGTCGCGGAAAATTGGAAGTTGGTTTAATGAACATTTTTCTGTCTTCCAATTTTGTAGGTTAAGTGGGAAGAAAAAGTTGGGAAAGTGAAGTGGGGATGAGATGGAATGTGGCAATCGGTTTGAGAACATGGTGGATGGGAGAAATACAGTAAGACCCTCATTTTTCTTTTAATTGCCGTTGAAGGAAAATGACATTTTTGGCAATTTGGAAAAGGTTTCGCTTTGACCGCTTTGAGCAGAGTTTTGCTTTATAGTATAAGATAATCCAAAATTTAAACTAATGATAAACTAAGTCAACCGATATTTGTTAATAAACCTAAAAGATGAAAGTTTCAATATGTATACTACAGGCGCATCAACAAATTGGTTAAAAAAATCATTTAGATGCAAATATACATAAAGCATGTAATATATATTGTATAAACTGATGAAAATAATAAATTTACTTAATAAATAAATTTATCATACATTGCACTGTAAATTCTATTAACTTCAAATATCTAAATTTTAATTTTTTAACAATTACGTAAAATCCCTTCTCGATTATCTTCTAATATTTTACAGTCAAGTCCATATATTTAACTAACCGTGTAGTCTTAAATTTAAACTATTTAAATAAAAAATGATTAATTAGTTATATTAATCCATCCAATAAATCCTAAAAATACGAGAATTCCAGTATATACAATATTCATATATATGGGAAAAATGATAAAATTAATCTTCTTTATTTAGATATATAAAGATATTTAAATCGTTATGACAAAATGTATACATAAATAATAATAAATCTTTTAATTCCTGATTTATTTACCTCAAAAGAATTATCGTGCATTACACAACATAATTTTATTTTCAACATCTTTTAAAAGATAAATTTATATTTTACAATATTACGATGTGAACGCACAAATTACACCAATATTAATTTTGCAAACATTCTCATTTTCAACATGTTATCAAACCATATCCAACTCATGACTCTATTATATGTTACATAACATTATTTTGCAATTATCAAATTCGTAAGCACGATCCTCCTACATTTAGCAGCCTTGATAGCTTCATTTTAGTAGTATGTTATTCGCAGATGCATGAAATAATCTCTATCAAAAGGAATAACTCCGAGATATCGAAAAGTGACGCCATGAGAGCCCAAACAGAAGGGGTTGGGTGGGAGCTGACCCTCCTAGACCCCCAACCTACGAAAGTAGTTTTTTTTTTTATTTAAAAAAAACTATTTAAAAATGAAAACTAAAAATAATGAATAAAAAATTCACACGTAGATAGCCTAACCATAAGACTAATGCTCTTCTCAACTACAAATGTATACAAAGCTCCTTTCAATTTTCACCAACGTTTTTACGTTCAACTCCTTATATTCAATTAGTTACGTTGATCATTAATTCAAATTATCTAAAGAAATTCTATTATTTATTTTTCATTAATTTATTTATATATCCCTTAAACAAGATGACAATTCAATATATATACAACCATCATATCACAAAATTGTAAAGTTGTTTATTTACTCATACATATAAAAATATAGATCATCATATAACATAAATTATTTGTCATCAAGAAAAAAACATATATTATTTACATATACAATATTAACAAATTTTGTTTATAATTTTTTTTCGAGTTAGGTAATTAATTTTTACAAAGATACATAGTTAGTGGGGATAGAACCTTCAACGTTACATCCAAGCGTCTTATGTCATTTTAATCTATGATTAATATATCAAGATATATGTATCATTTATTGCATAATAAAATTATTTTAGCAATAATTATTTTTTTTTTTTTTTTAATAACATCATGAGTTGCACACTTGTTTGTTAACCAATAAAAGACAGTTTGTTTCGGTCGCTTGAAAGGCCCATCTCGTTCACTTCGCTCTTATAAATAACAAGGTTTATAGTTCGACAAAATAGGGTTAGGGTTGGCCGCTCTTCATTACATCCTCTACGGCAGCCGCCGCCGTCATGGTAATGTTTTATTTTCCATGTTTTTCCATCGTTCCCATTTTAAACGTTTGCTTTTACTTTACAGCTGAAGTATTCTAATTTCTACAAAGCCTTCCTACACTACGAAGTGTAAAAACTATTTTTGAATATGTTTTTGGTTGTTAGACGCATTCAAACTTATGATTTCTGCGTTGTTGCGAATTTACGGCTGTCGGGGCTATGGGCCAGAATCTTAGGGTTCATTTCCAGGTCTGCAGTTTGAGTTGAATTCTTGTTTACTTGTTATTGTTGTGTGCGTTTGTTTAACCAATAATAGCATTCTGGGTGAATAGGTACACACAATACTTCTTTATAGCAGCATGGGTTTGTTTGGAATACATGGATTAATATGCTGTTGTTGTTATCATTGCCATTATTATTTTTTGTATTTTGAGCTACATTTAGTTAAAATAGCAAATACAGATATATGATTTTGAAGTATTGCAACATACAATAAATAAGTGTCCATTTTGTACTACATTTCCAACCTAATGAAAAAAGCAGGGATATGCCCTCTTGATGAGCAGGTCTCTCGTAAACTTTAGGAAGATTACATTTATTGTTAATGGGTGAATCTGTGTAGACATGTCTATGACACAAGATTCAATCAACAATAAGACAGAGATATTTGACACATTTTTTATTATTATTTTGTGCCTCAGAAGTTCTATATTTGTTATTTGAAAATCAGAAGTTTGCCATCCTTGCTGTCAATTCTTTTGTAAACCGTAGGGTATAGGCTATATTGTTAAATGGCTAAGCCAATGTGGACATCCTCAAAGGAAGAATTCAATTATCAATAATACAGTAGAAAATTACTTGCAAATAAATTTATTTTTGACCATATGTAGACCATACTAATGTAGATATATCAATGCTGAGCCTAATTAAAAGGGCAGAAATTATGAATTGATAGTGAAAAAAAGGAATAGGATTTTTCACTTTTTTCTCTATATGTATATTTTCTCGTATTCTTTCAGTCTTCATCATTATAATAAGTTTCTCCATATTTCAACCTATACAACGGCAGTCGTCTGCCCTTTTGAGGAGCAGTCCTCTCATAGACTTTACGTGGACCTTGTCCATGACGCAGACTCACAACTTTGCGGCAAAAAATGATTTACCACTGATTTTCAATTGTGTTCTATGCTATTTGGTATTTTTCACTCAACCTTTTATTTGTGTCCTTTATATTTCACCATTGTAATCGGTTTACCATCTTCAACCTTAAGAAAAAAGCAGTAATCTGCACTGTTGATTAGTAGTCCTCTCATAAACTTGATGAAAATTATCTTCACTGTTAATGGGTGAACTTATGTAGACCACGGCCGAAGAAAAAAAGATTTACTAGTTGTAACTTCTGTGTCATTTGATATATTTTATAGTATCGATCATTTCTTATGTTATTTCATTTTTGACATATAGCCAGTTTTACTATTTTTTAGTTAAACCTAAAGAAAAAAGCAGTGATCTGCCCATTTGATGAGTAGTTCTCTCGTAGACTTTAGGGAAATCATCAGCATTGTTAATGGGTGAACCTATGGAGACCTTGTTTTATGACATCGAGGTTCAATCAACAATGCAACAAAGAAATACTTACTAGTCAGAGCTATTTGGGTTCTGTGCTGTTTGATGTTTTTTACCATCCATATATTTTCGTATACTATTTCATTTTCATCATTGTAATATGTTTTACCATCTTCCAACCTAAAGACAAAAAGCAGGGATTCCAACCTAAAGACAAAAAGCAGGGAATTTACTCTTTTGGTGAGTAGTTCTCTCGTAAACTTTAGGAAAAGTATGTCCACTGTTAATGGGTGAATCTATGTAGACCTTGTCCATGACACAAAGGTTCAATCAACAGTGCAACAGAAAATTTTTACTAGTTGATGTTTTGAACTTCTATGCCATTTAATTGTTTTCCTACTCCCATGCATTTTCTATGTTCATTTGTTTTTGACATTATAATCAGTTTACCTGTCTTGCAACATGAAGTACCGGGGTTCTGCCTTTTCAATAAGTAGTTTCATAAGCTTAAGGAAAATTATATGCACTGTTAATGGAGGAACCTATGGAGGCCATGTCAGTCAGCAATGAAACAAAGAAATGTTTGCTAGTTCATGTTTATATTTGGATTCTGTGCCATATGATTTTTTATACCATCCATATATCATTTATTCACTATATTCATTATTATAATAATAATAAGTTTTAGCATCTTTCAACCTAAAGGAAAAAAAGCATGGATCTGCTCTTTTGATTAGTAGTCCTCCTAAACTTTAGGAAAAGTATCTCCACTGTTAATGGGTGAACCTATATAGACCCATGTCCATGACACAAAGGTTCAATCAACAGTGCAACAAAGAAAATTTACTAGTTGATACCTACTGAACTAATGTCATTTGATTTTTTTTTTAGTCTACTGTAGATTTTCTGTTCTTTTTATTTTTGTCATTATATAATTTGTTTTACTAACATAAAGAAAAACCAGGAACCTACCTTTTCAAAGAGTAGTTTCCTAAGCTTCAAGGGAATTATCTGTATTGTTAATGTGTTAACCTTCGAAGATCCATGATTGTGGCACAGGTCCAATGATGTTTTTCTAGTTGAATGGGCAGATTCCTGTGTCACAGACATGGGTCATATGACATTTATCTTACTGCCAAGTCATATGATGTTTTTTTGCTCAACTGTCCATTTTCTTTTCGTTTTATTATTGTGTTTTGTTCAGTTCTACTGTCTTTCAACCTAAAGGAAAAAAAACCGGGGATCTGCCCTTTCAACGAGTAGATGTCTTCTAATCTTTAGGAAAATTATCTGCACTGTTAATGGGTGAACTTATGTAGATCATGTCCATGACACAATGGTTCAATCAACAGTGCAACATAACAGATCTACTTGTTGATGTTTATTTAACTTCTAAGCCACAATTGTTTTATTTGCTGCTGCTATATGATTATTACCTATAAAATTATCTGCACTGTTAATGGGTGAACTTGTGTAGATCATGTCCAAGACACAATTGTTCAATCAACAGTGCAACAAAAAAGATATACTTGTTGATGTGTATTTAACTTCTATGCCACAATTGTTTTATTTGCTGCTGCTATATAATTATGATTATAAAAAGGAACTAGGATTGTTTTCTTTATTAATGAGCCTTTCATATAAAATATACTAAAATGCTCAACATTGTTAATGGGTGAACTATGTGGACAATATCAATGACAGGAAGTTCAATCGACAATGGTACATTCATAACATTATTTATTTATATTAACATGTTTTATAACATTTAGTCTGGCTTTTATCCTTTCCTACTTTTTTTTAATGATATAATATAGCTGGGTTGTTTTACTTCTAATGGATCTTTCCGTTCTAATACTCCATCCGAGAGTTATCAGTATTTATCAAATCTCTTCCTATCTAACGGAACGCTATTGGATCAAATGGCAAAGACATTGTGGAGAAAGAGATGACTTTTCTCGAATGAAATGAAATATTTGATTCATGTAACAGGGGAAGGTTTTCCCATTCCTTAGCCGTAAAGATATGTAACCATGAAAAGGGGATTAAGTGGAATAGAATTGGCCGGGTGGTGTCATGGAAACACTTGTTTATTCCATATTTTGGATCTTAGCTCCATGGAGCAATATGCTACTGTTGAAACATGGAAGAAATGAAATCTTAGTTCAAAACACTATGTATGGATGATATGAACTGCCTAAACAAGAATTCTTTAACGGTGAACAAGCAGAGCCTATTACTCACTACATTAAAGAATTTCCATTAATGAAACCATGGATATCCTTCGGAAAAGAAAAAATACGCATGTCCGATGAAATGATTGTTGCTATTTGCTTCAGTAACGAATCATTGGTTTAACTGAATAACTAAAGAAAATAGATAGACATTTCTCTTCGTCTCAGGTCGATGGATCTTCGCAATTGGAAGATCTTCCATATGGATAATACATATTTCGGTTGACCGAGCCTAATTCTAATTGTTTTGTTCCGAAGCAAAGATATCCATGGAGGTGGATCGTCCTATTCACGACCAAGAGGTACTGCATTCTCTTTCGGATAGGTCCTGAAAAGAAAAGGAAAGCAGGAATGCCAACGGGCGTATGTTTATTCTCTAATTCACCCGACCCGATAGTACCCATTTTGGGAACGTCTGATGCCAAAGTCACTGAATGGGTAAGTTGCCAATCCCTAAAATGTACTATGTAATGTACTCTATCCGCTGGGTTACGGGTACTGTGGGTGTTTTGCTAGAGGTTTCTATCAATCTACCTCCTGTGTGATTTCTGTTAAATCATATACTCGGAGGATGGCGCGGGGCGGACGATTTCCAAATGGACTTCTCATTCATTAGATAGAGAAGATCATTAAAATTTCGTGATTTGCTGTCGAACCTGTTCCAATTCCAACAGCTCGGACTCAGATCGTGGGGATCGCCGGAATACTTCGTATCAACAGATAAGATACTCGGTATATCAATATCGATTAGATTCGAAATCTGTTATTGAATTGCTCATTCAATGAGCATTCTCAATATTATGCCTTGAAGAGGACTCGAACCTCCACGCTATTTAGCACGAGATTTTGAGTCTCGCGTGTCTACCATTTCACCATCAAGGCATCTTGAAAGTGAATCGTATTCCATGAATATGATAGACAAAGGTGGATGAAGTGTTGGGGTATTTCTATCGATCGGTCATGTCATATAGGCCGAGTCAGACATCAAATTGTTCGATTTGAATTATCCGTAGGATCCCTATATATCAAAAAGATGTACAATCAAACCTATTTCTTGATTCCATAGAAGCCCAAAGAAGTGAATATGGTACACAAATAATGATAGATATGTCAAAAGCAGGTCCGATTACGCCTATTCCTAATCCTAAATAATGTAACGATATAGGGATTCATATGGAAACAGAGTATCTATTTACATACGCTCGAATGACCCCTTCTCATAATAAGAATGCACATAACCCTATTTCGATCGGGTCCGGTATGGAATGAACTTATAATCTGATGATTGAGTCGATTCCATGATTATAAGTTCATAACCCAAACCCATTTTGGACGGAACAGACTAATTCTTTTGTTCCAGTTAGTAAGAGGGATTTTGAACTAAGAAATAGGCCTAGAAGCTAAAAGAGGGTATCCTGAGCAATTGCAAAAATTGGGTTCATTGATATTCCTGATATAGTAGATGCTATCACACATACAGTCATACTCCATTCGATGGAATTGTTTGATCTTAAGGGAGTTCTTCTATAATTTCGCACGTGAATGGTTATTTTTAGGTTCGTCCAGTCATTAATAACTTGATTATTTTTAGATAATAGTAGATGGAAACAACACTCATAAGTAGTCCTATTGAAACCAAGAAATATAGGCCTGCCTGCCGTACACACCAGAATAGATGGAGTTTTTCGAAAAACCTTGCTAGTGGAGGAAGACCCCCTAGGGATAAGACACATAGGGTTGAAGAGAGAGCCAAAAAAGGATCTTTCGTGTATAATCCTGCATAATCTCGATTGGTATCAGTTTTGGTACGTAGACCAAATGATACAATGCGAGCAAAAGTTCTTAGATTCATGGATATATAGAACAACATATAAGTTATCATGCTTGCATATCCATCATTTGAGTCTTCAACAATTATTTCAATAGTTACATATCCGATTTGACCGATGGACGAATATGCAAGCATACGTTTCATGCTTGTTTGAGTAATAGCAATGAGATTCTCCAACATCATGCTAAGAATAGTTAGGATTTCCAAAAGAAGATGTCATTTGTTTGATGAGAAATAAAAAGAAATATCGAAAATTCGCGTGGCTGATTATAGGGATCTAATAGGAAATGTGTTGAATCAAGAGTAGACAGCACGAATCCGTTACAGTTACTAATATTATCATTATTGTTGTCTATTTTTCAATTTCAATAATATTTTGCTCTTTCTTTGGTACTAAATAAGACCACTTAGTCGGAGATAAATTATATTGATAATGATCCCTTAACCACATTTTTTATTTATTCATTCTATACTTATGTATTTTCTTATGCTTTGGTTTGGAACCAAATATTCCTTTTGTTGTATAATAATTCTTTATTTTATCTGTAAGAAAAGGATAGGTGTTATGATATTGAAGTACAGATTTCAAAGCATATTTATTAAGTAGTTGATTTTGCGAGAATTTGTAAAATATATATGCTTTAGACAAAGAAGATAAGTCCAAATAAATATTGGAATTTTTGTTGCTAATACTAAAATTAGTATTATAAAAAATATTATAAAACGACTTTTTTGTAGTCAAAATAAAGTTCGTTATTTTTTGATTTGTTTTTTCAGTTCCTTCTTGATTTGTTTTATCATTATAAATGTATTTAGTTAAAATTTTGTCTGTTGATTTAAAACTTGGAATCTTAATGATACATAGTAATAGATTTATGTATATTTTTTCAATGAAAGATTTTATAAAATAATGCGATTTACGTATTAATCGGATATTTTTTCTTTTAAATAGTTGCAAAATATCCTTCTGTAATTCCGCTCTTTTATCATCATAAGCTAGAACTGTTTTTTTATTGTCTTTTGTGATTCCTTTTATTTGACACCTAATTGTGATTGTCTTATTAGCAGGATCTTTCATTTTTGTTTCGTTGAGTGAATAATTTTCATTTTCGTAATTCAGGAATTGAATTGCAATCGTCGATTCGCGACGAATCTTATTATTTCTATTAGAACCTCTTCCATTTTTATTTTTAGTCGGTTTATGTATTTTAACCCTATTCGATTTTACTATGGGTTTTACTTTTTCAAGTTCTTTCATTGCTAGGTCCATAAATAGAATTATTTTGATGATCCTTCTTGTTTTTTTTTTAAACTTTTAGAGCCCCATTTTCTCTTTCTTTGAAAACTCTTGTAACTTCTAAAAATTTCTTTTTCGCTTTTATCTTTTTTTTCGAGTTCTTTAAAAATGGGTTAAAAGAAAGGTCGTTTTCGGGGAGACCCAAAAGGTAGCTCTACTTCTCTTCACCAAACTGTTGAAAAACAAAATTTATCTTTTTTTCTCTGTTTTTTGCCTTTGCTGATCTCCATAATTGAATTGTACCTTAGATCTTTGCCACTATTTCAGACAAAAAAGAAATAGAATCTTTATTTGTATACCATCTCTTAACCAACTTTTGGGAAATTTCGTTTCTGATAATTGAACACCATTATAAGTACATTTAACATGCATTTATCCATTCCATTCCTTCCAATTCTCGTACCATTCGGAGAATTAAAACAATAACATAAGACTGATTTTTTTAGCTATTATTAATACGGGAAATAGAACATATTTTCTAAGAAAAGATTGAGTTACTAATATGAAATCTCTTATTGCTTGAGTAAATAGAAAGCTATCCCAAGCCTCTGATATTGCTATTCGTTCATTTCCTCTTCTTTCTCTTTGTTTGTTTTCTCATTTTCTTTTGTATATTCTTGCTCAAAATAATAAATTTGAGATTCTGAGGTTCTCCCTAACCAATTTATAATTTTAAATATCTCAAAAAATGAAAAAAAATGTTTTGTCTATTCGATCCAAAAAAGTGGAGAATGCGCATTTGCTTGAAATATTTTCAAGATAATTGTTTTACGTCTTTGGACACGCATAGATCCTTAGGTTATACCACGGCGAAAATCCGATTGTGAGTAACGTATCAAAACCACCTCGTCTTCTTCATCACTGGTATTACTAGTAGTAATATTAGTAGCACTCGAATTAGTACTTTGATCGTTATCAGTACAAATTATTATGCGTTTCCCTTTTCTTGACTGAATTTCAGGATCTTTCGTCGATTCTTCTTCATCTTCTTCTTCCAAATCATTTGTTAATTTGTATGACCATCTAGAGACCTTTTTACTAATTTCTTTCATTCCAATAGAATTTTTTCTAATTTTTATTAGATCATTTGGATCAGTTGTAATTATATCGAATAAAAATTTCAAAGATTTTATTTGACTTTCTGAATCTGTTCCTTGCGCACGTTCAAAATAAAAATTTTCAATTGAGGTTAAGGAATTCTCAATAGGATTCGATAAAAAAAATTCATCAGAATAAAACCTATTCTTTTTACGTTCAAATGTTTGAGAATTTTTAGGAAATAGACCAAGAATTTTATTTATCCACAATATTTCTAAGGAATCCACTCTTGAAGTTATTAAATCAGTCATGATTTCATCTAAATCTACATTTTTTATTGTTCCGCGATAAGGTCCATTCAAAAAAGGATCATACATTTTTGGTAAATATTCTTGTTCATGCTCATCATCACATAATCTGGTTCTTTTTTCTAGTATATTTAAAGCAAAAGATCCTTTCTCTTTTTCTAAATTTTGTATTCTACTTACAAATTTGTTCCTTAAGTTGTATTTTTTTGTTCATTATTATAAATCCAATAATTATATAAGTCTTCGTGGTATAGTTTTTCTGTCGTGTAGAAAGAAATTTTTCGCTCTTTCATTTCTAAAAAGGTTGATAAACTTGGCGGATATGCAAAAGAGATTAGATTTTTTTCTTTATTTGGGTATATACAAAAAAAATATTATGCCATTTCATTTCGTATAGCATTTTCAAACCTAATCATTTTTTATCGTTCCATCGTTTATAATCGAAAAGAAAAGTTACAATAGGTTTTCAAATCAAAATTAAGTTTTCTCTTCTTTAAGTTTTCCCAATTATCTTGATGGATATCAAGAAAAGAATCTTCGTAAACCGGGCTATCTTTGTCTTCTTTAGTGGATCCCTCTTGTTCATGTTTCGTCTTCTTCGTTTCGTAAGTTGTTTCTACATCGTTTTCTTTCCTTTTTGAGGTTTCATTCAGTTTCTTAGTACCAATAGGCGATGACATTCTGCCTAAATAGTAGACACAGGTGATAAATTAGAGAATACTAAAAATTCTAACCATAGATGCAGTCATCGATTCTCCCGATAGACCACAATTAATGGCGAGGAACGCATTTTCCAGATGATGTACTAGCAGTGCATCAAAGATGCAGTCATCGATTCTCCCGATAGACCACAATTAATGGCGAGGAACGCATTTTTGCTATGCTACTAATACTTGTACTTGCTCTGCTATTCTGCCCAAGCCTGGCTGAGGAAGAGTTACGGGACTAAAACACAAATATGCTAATTCAAGTATGGTTACTATATGTAATTAAAAAGCTTCACGATAAAATAAATAAAAAGTAAGGCCATTCCATTTGACAATAGACCATACCCAAGTTCAATAGCTTTGCGTCCGCCATCCCGATCATGATTTTCTTACCCCCCCCCCCCCCCCAGAGGGAAAGGTCCTTCCCCTTTGGGCCGGTTGTGGGCGAGGAGGGATTCGAACCCCCGACACCGTGGTTCGTAGCCACGTGCTCTAATCCTCTGAGCTACATGCCCCACCTCGTCTCTACTAGATCTGTTCCCGAAAGTACCCTCAAAAAGGAACCTCTCCTCAGCCATTTCGTTTCGGGTTAAGAAGATGTGAAAGTGCGTTTCTCTCTATAAGAACAGTGCGTTCTGAGGTGTGAAGGGGGAGAGAAGAGATCATAATTGATGTTTTGAATAAAAGGACCTTTGCATTTTTTTAGTAAAATAAGAGGTGTTAAGCTTTTTATCATTCTGGCGTCGAGCTATTTTTTTCGCAGGACCTCCCCTACAGTATCGTCATCGCAATAGAGTTTAACCACCAAGTTCGGGATGGATTGGTGTGGTTCCTCTACGCCTAGGACACCAGAATATCGAATCATGAACAAAGAAAAGCATGAGAATGAGAGAAATATTGGCTAGTGATTGTGAGACCCCAATTCTTGACTGGAAGGAACACCAAAGGCCTCCGTCCTTCCCTATCTATCCAAGGGAGGGAAGGGCAAAGCTTTTGGTTTTTTCATGTTGTCAAACAGTTGAACAATGAAAATAGATGGCGAGTGCCTGATTGAATTGATCAGGTCGTGTAGGAACAAGGTTCAAATCTCTCGGTCTGTTAGGATGCCTCAGCTGCATACATCACTGCACTTTCACTTAACACCTATCGTAGTGATAAACGGCTCGTCTCGCCGTGACCTTATCTTGGATTCTCAATACTTCTGTCGCTCCATCCCCGCAGGGGCAGAGAACCCATCGCTGTCTCGGCTGTGCTACCGGAGGCTCTGGGGAAGTCGGAATAGGAGAGCACTCATCTTGGGGTGGGCTTACTACTTAGATGCTTTTAGCAGTTATTGGCTCCGCACTTGGCTACCCAGCGTTTACTGTGGGCACGATAACTGGTACAGCAGAGGTGCGTCCTTCCCGGTCCTCTCGTACTAGGGAAAGGTCCTCTCAATGCTCTAACGCCCGCATCGGATATGGACCGAACTGTCTCACGGCGTCTGAACCCAGCTCACATACCGCTTTAATGGACGAACAGCCCAACTCTTGGAACATACTACAGCCCCAGGTGGCGAAGAGCCGACATCGAGGTGCCAAACCTTCCCGTCGATGTGTACTCTTGGGGAAGATTAGCCTGTTATCCCTATAGTAACTTTTATCCGTTGAGCGACGACCCTTCCACTCGGCACCGTCGGATCACTAAGGCCGACTTTCGTCCGTGCTCGACGGGTGGGTCTTGCAGTCAAGCTCCCTTATGCCTTTGCGCTCGAGGGCCAATCTCCGTCCGGCCCGAGGAAACCTTTGCACGCCTCCGTTACCTTTTGGGAGGCCTACGCCCATAGAAACTGTCTACCTGAGACTGTCCCTTGGCCCGTAGGTCCTTACACAAGGTTAGAATTCTAGCTCTTCCAGAGTGGTATCTCACTGATGGCTCGGACCGTCTCGGAAGGAGGCCTTCTTCGCCTTCCACCTAAGCTGCGCAGGAAAGGCCCAAAGTCAATCCCAGAGAACAGTGAAGCTTCATAGGGTCTTTCTGTCCAGGTGCAGGTAGCCGCATCTTCACATACATGTCTATTTCACCGAGCCTCTCTCCGAGATAGTGCCCAGATCGTTACGCCTTTCATGCGGGTCGGAACTTACCCGACAAAGAATTTTGCTACTTTAGGACCGTTATAGTTACGGCCGTCGTTCACCGGGGCTTCGGTCGCCGACTCCCCTGTCATCAGGTCACCAACTTCCTTGTCCTTCCGGCACTGGGCAGGCGTCAGCCCTCCATACATGGTCTTACGACTTTGCGGAGACCTGTGTTTTTGGTAAACAGTCGCCCGGACATGGTCACTGCGACCCCCTTTGTGAGGAGGCACCCCTTCTCCCGAAGTTACGGGGTTATTTTGCCGAGTTCCTTAGAGAGAGTTGTCTCACACCCCTAGGTATTCTCTACCTACCCACCAGAAAAAGAAAATTTCAAACTTGGAACAAGCATGAAGAAATTAACGATGCTTTATCTTTTGAGTTGTTCTGCCGGATTGGTCGTTCAAGATCTTTGGTCTTCACCCGGACCCGGATCCGGTGAAAAAAATAGGATCACTTCTTATGGATTCGTTGAGAATGCTTCTGATCTAGTTCGTGGCCTATTAGAAGTAGAAGGCGCTCTGGCGGGTTCCTCACGGACAGAAAAGGATTGCATCAGTTTGATAATAATCGAGTGACATTACTTCTTCAGTCCGAACCAAGGAATCCGTTAAATATGATGCAAAATGGATCTTTTTTTATCATTGTTCAGAGATTTTTCTATGAAAAATACGAATCGGAGTTTGAAGAAGGGGAAGGAGCCCTCGACGTCCCCAGAAAAAAGTATTGAACTATTGCATGCCTTGAAAATGAGATGACGTAACTTCGGATACTCAATGATACTTCGGATACTCAATGATACTATCCTATTGGTCAAGGAAGTCTCCAGTGAAAAAGTATTGTCCTACACAATCTTCTATTTGTACAAATGGTGCTTCAAACTTGGAACGAGCATGAAGAAATTAACGATACTTCTTTATCCTTTGAGTTGTTCTGCCGGATTTGATATTGACTCGAAGTCCCCAGAAAAAATTTCCAGTGCAATACTTTTTTTATCTCCACTCAGACTAATCCACCTACTTGGCTTCTTGTATTTAAAGCGAGTTGTGTATCTACTTGAATGATACTATTGTTCCGGACCATTAGGTACGAAGATCCGGGTAAAATATGCACCTCTTCAGGAATTAAAAAAAACGGTCCACTTTCAATCGAAATACCAAAAGAGGGTATTAGTTTTTTCTCTCCTTCTGGATTATATTGTAATGGAATGCTAAATCTATTTCTTCGCCTTTTCGCCAATAAATCAGAATTCTCTTGGAGAATCGAAAGATATATAAAATCCAAATGCCTATTGCGGATGATTTGATCAAGTCTTGAATAGTCAAAAATTTCCCTATCCTTTTTAACAGAAGGATCGAACAATTTACGCATTACTTGATCATTAGTAATTGAGAAGTCAGAGATATATCTTTCGTCGGCAGAAAAAGAATAAAAATGAATTTGATCTTGATCTTTATGGAGTGAAAAAGACACTATACTAGATCCGCGCGGACTTCCCGCTAATAGCCATAAATGACTTGTTTTTGGTAATAGATGAACGTTACTATATGTATATTCGGGTGCATGGTAGACATTGGTACTCCACTGCATTTCTCCCTCTGATTCGGAATAGATATGTTTTCAGACCCTCTCTTTAAAATGAAAAGTAGACGTTCCAGTACGAATCTCAGCAATAACTTGTTCAGATTCTACATATTGATTATTTTGAACTAAAATCAAACTTTTGTGAGGAATATTCACACTATGTAGAATATCCTGACTCTCAATAGCTACATACAAGTCTATAGAACATAGAAAAGCAGGATGCCCATGACGGGTACCTGTGGGATGAATCAAATACTCGTTGAACTTTATTTTTCCGTTAAAAAGAGCTCGTACATGTTCGGCAGTACCGCCTGTGAATACTCCACCCGTATGAAAAGTTCTTAATGTTAGTTGAGTCCCTGGTTCCCCAATTGATTGCCCCGCAATAATAACTACAACTTCCCCCAATTCAACCAGATCGCCGTAAGTGGAACTTCTACCATAACATAATTGACAGACCTAAGATGTATTCCTGCAAGTAAAGGGGGTTCGAATATATATTGGTTGTGCTCGAAAAGTTATGAATCGATTGGCAAGTCCAATCCCAATATCTTGATTTCGAGTGGCAATGCAGCGTATCCCCATATATATATCGTCCGCTAATACACGACCAATTAGGGTTTGGACAAAAAAAATTTCTGTCACCCCATTTCGAGGACTCACGGAAATACCTCGGATAGTACCACAATCTGTTCTACGTACAATAATGTGTTGAACTACTTCAATAAGTCTACCTCGGATAGTACCACAATCTGTTCTACGTACAATTTTTTCTGTCACCCCACAGCTCCGTAGCAGGAAATTATATATTCTGTCAAAGAAAGTCCTTCACGTAAATTGCTTTGAATGGGTAAATCAATCATTTGTCCTTGAGGATCCGACATTAATCCTCTCATACCTACTAATTTATGTACATGAGATGCATTTCCTCGAGCTCCCGAAAAGGACATTAGATGGACTGGATTAGATGGATCAGTCATCCGAAAATTAGGATTCATTTCTTGTCTCAAATATTCACTTGTAGCATACCATATCTCAATGGATTGACGTAATTTTTCTACCGCGTGTACATTCCCATAATGATGGCGTTTCTCTAAAATAAAACTTTATTGTTCAGCATCTTGGACTAACCATTCCTTAGAAGGTATTGTTAAAAGATCATCAATCTCTAATGAAATAGATGTAGCAGTGGCTTGTTGGAAACCCAGAGTCTTCACTTGATCCAGGATATGTGATGTATATGCCATTCCGAAATGATCTATTAATCTGCTAATAAGTCGTTTCATAGCAGTTCCATCTATCACTTTATTGTGAAAGACCAAATCGGCTTCTGCCATAAGTGCCTCCATATTTCGCTGAGTAGGATTCGACAATGGACTTGAGTCAGTGATTCGAAAACTTCCTTTCCTCAATCTTGATTCACATAGAAATTAAGAAATTCTTATAATACCGATGAAATTGGATAAACTCAACTTCCCAAGGAAGGACGTCTAATCGAATTTATTTATTTAGATAGCGTATAAATAGGCTCGACAAAACTCCTGTATGGCTTCTTCTATTTCTCGATAAAAAGAAACATGACCAACAGTAGTTCGAATGTATATACAACGGATTTTCTTTTTAATACTTCATACTATTAGATAGTGTCCATAAATCTCATGATAAGTACCAAAAGATTCATATTGAACTTCGATGGGAACCTCTTTTGAGCCAATGACACGTTGATCTAGTCGCCACCGGAGCCAAAAGGGACTGTCTAATTTGATTCGTTTCTGCCGATAAGCCCCAAGTGCATCGTAGGAACTGCCAAAATATGATTCTTTTTTTTTCGTATACTCATAGTTATTATCAACTGTTTTATTTTTGTAGTTCGCACAATTATATGGATTATACCTATTTTCACAAATATCCCGCCGATTTCCCATCGTTAATACATAGAGTCCGATTAGCATATCTTGACTTGGTACAGAAATGGGATCCCCAATAGCTGGAGACAAAAGATTCATATGAGAAAACATAAGTAAGCGGGCCTCCGCTTGAGCTTCCAAAGATAAAGGTACATGAACAGCTATTTGGTCCCCATCAAAGTCTGCATTGAAGCCCTTACAAACTAATGGGTGTAAATAAATAGCGCGTTCCTCCACTAAAATGGGTTGGAACGCTTGTATACCCAGTCTATGCAGGGTAGGTGCTCTATTCAACAATACAGGATGCCCCTGCATAACTTCTTGAAGTATTTCCCATACAATCGGTTCTTTTTCCCGAATTTTACTTTTTGCAATCTCGATGTTAGAAACAATATGTTGTCTAATTAGACCACGAATTACAAATGCTTGGAAAAGCTCTATTGCTATTTCTCGAGGTAATCCACATTGATGTAATGAAAGCGAAGGACCGACGACAATGACGGAGCGTCCCGAATAATCGACCCGTTTACCAAGCAGAGTCTCACGAAATCTTCCTTCTTTGCCTTCAATTACATCTGAAAATGATTTGTAAACTTTATTATGACCATTCCTCATTGGTTGTCTGCGTATCCCATTATCAAGAAGTGTATCCCCAGCCTCTTGTACTAGTTTTTCCTGACACATTACTAATTCCCCTGGCGTAGACCTGCTTGTTGCTAATAGATCAGTAAGAGTATTGTTCCGATAGATAACTCTTCTATAGAGTTCATTAATATCTGAACTCATTAGTTTACCCCCATCTATCTGAATGATTGGTCTCAACTCAGGAGGAAGGACTGGTAATAGACATAAAACCATCCATTTTGGTTCTACATTTGTTCGGATAAAATGTTTAGCTAATTCCATGCGTCTAACCAAAAAAATCCTTTCTTCGTCTAATTTTTCTATCTTCCCGTTCGTTTCCAGCTGATTCTTCGTCTCCTAATTCCTTCCATTCTACCAATGAATTTTCTATAATAATTCGATCTAAATCGGCTAATTGTTCTCTGATAGCGCCTGCTCCTGCAGAGATTTCTCGGTTTCGAAATGTCTCAAAGCCTTGGGTAGTAAAAAAAAGCGGGATGTTGTATTTCCAGGATTGAATTTCATACTCGAATAAGCCCCGTAATCTTAGGAAAGTTGGTTTTTTAGCTATGGGTCTAGCAAAAGAAAAATTTAGATAGGTTCCTATAAGATTGGATCCCACTTTAAAAATCGGACGTGATGGTTTCCTGTAACATCCCGCCTTTTCGCACACTTTAAAACCGACACACGTGCCAATTCAAAGCATACGCAAGGGCGGATTGTTATGGGGTAAATAAGAAAAACAGAGAAGAAATAAAACAAAATAGAATCTCATAGCGGAAGGATAAAATATAATAATCAATATACAGTTCATGAAACTGTTTACAAAATATTTATAATGAATATCAGAGTACACATGCCAATACAATCAGTGCAGCGGAAATTTTAGAGTGTGATGCAATACTATAGATAATAATAATACGACTCCTTCGTCTTCGTCCTTCAAAACTAAAGTCTTCGATCCTGAAACGCTCGGACTGACCCGAGCGAATTTGAAAAGACAAAAACACTCGAGTCAGACTAAAAGATCTTATGTGAGTTAAATTAACAGAAATAAATATGAGTACAGTAACTCAAGAGATGTTCGGGATTTTCATCTCCTAAGGATCCGTTAAACTATTTACTATGTAGTATATTGCGCTATTATAATAGTGTCTATTTATAAAATAAACTTACTTTTTAATAGCGTTAAGGGGTTACCCATATAGCCCTTAACACAAATAATGCCAATAGTCTATACAGTACCGTAATACCTCCTGATCGGGAAGCTACCAGAGGATACTCCATAGGTACGACACAAATAGAAACTCGTAGTAAAGGCTCGGTATGGTAGGTGACACGGCACAACTAGGCAATGGCAGGGTAGATATACCAATTGCTATCCAGGCTGGTGGAAACGCGTAGCCGCAGTTACCGCCCACCTCGGACTAACTCCCCCAAAATAAAAAATAAAGTGGCCACTGAATCAATCCAAAATCAAAGTATAATATCGAAGAGTAGGGTCCGATCAGAGGAATGACCTCATTGGCCTGAGAATCGCTCCTGTTTTAGCCACCTTATGCCAACTCACGGGAGTCGGGTCCACGTATTTACCTTACAGGAAACGTCGCCACCACCTACTTCATTCTGGAATCTCCACCGCGTACACGGTTAGTCAAAGTGGTTTTCGGTATCGACAGAGAGTATGTCCATATCCGATCCCGGTCTCTTTGCCAACCCATCGTTATTATAACACCGCGGTCATTTAAAAATAGGTTATACTTTAAAAATCAGAATAAACATTCCATTTCATAACCATGAATACGATATCATTTCAAAACCCAAAACCATATTTTATCACTTATCCCAAATATAATTCTTTTCCAAAATCATAATGCTTTAACTTTATAACGTCTGAAAATCAAATATTTTCAAAGCATAATATTTTGAAAATCATAATTTAAAACCATAACTTTTAAAACTTGAATAGTTTGGATATTCAACGGTATATGAATTAAAAGGTTTAACTTAAATGTTACTTTGTAAAGAAAATAGTTCTCATGGCTTTACAAATACATTTCTTTATTAAAGTCTAAACCAAAATTTATATTATCTCTCTCAAGTTCCAAAACCACTTCAATTTATATATATATACGTATATCCATTTGGAGTATTAATATTTCAAACTAAAGTTGGATTTTATTCTTTCAACAAATCGAATGTTCTATTAATTAGTCTTGAATATTCACATAAAATCCATAAATAAATAAAAACTCCAATTTCTAGTAATAAAATATATTTTTTTTCAATTCAAATTATACTAGAATATTCATTTCCATTTATCTTGGGAAAAATCCAATTATAAATATCATATCTTAAAATTTCCAAACTTAACATTTAAACATATGATATAAATTATCAAGCTCCATTTTCTTAATTTTCTTCCATTTTTAATAAAGATTTTTATACACCTTTTAATTTCAAAATTTTCAACTTCATATGTATATATATATATGGAAGAAAAATATTTATACAATATAAAATTTAAGATTATTATAAACCGTATTCCATCCAAACCATAGAAATCACACTTAAATAGTTATATATATACCGCGGTGCCTGTATATAATTTTCTATTCTATGGTCAAGTGATACGGATATTTATCATTTTAATCCGCAACTTAAAAGATATAAAATTTTGCGGTTGTATATCGTTTCAAACCACAATCCCGAATGAAAGGAAATATGCATGATAATTTGCAATTTAATGATATACAATAAACATCCATTCATCAACATCATCCATCATCCAAATCGCAATCATCAATCAATATCAATCAATAACAATATTATTTTTGGTACTACATAACAGGTAATACTGGCAATTTTATTCAAATTAAATTTAACAGCTATTAATCTACAGTCTATATTCAGTAATAAATTATATAACTGTTAACTAGCAGTTCATATACAAACAAATAAATTTTAACTGTAAACTTATACGCAATAAATTAATTAAATTAACAGTTAAATTAAATAAATGCAATTCAACAGATATGAATAAAATAAACATGCCAAATACTCATAAATAAATTTCTATTTATTTCAAAAATTAATTTAACAAACATAAAAGCTTCTAGTAGTTGTGAGTAGGTTTAAACACTTACCTTTGGAATTTAAATCGAATTTAAATTCGATATAAACCCAAAAATTCGCCCGTCTCGGAATTCGTCCAAACTAGCGTCATCAAGTCCGGAATTAAATTACGATCCTAACAAAAAAAAATTCGTTTGAATCCGAAGTCGTATGAGAAAGTTATGTCGAAATTTGCACATCGAAAACAAAATTAATTTAAAGCAAACTAAACAAACCTACCCTCCTCACTCATGCCACGTCACAAGACAAACAATCATCTTCCAGGTCACGCTACAGCAAAGTCGTATGCACAAAACACGCAGAGAACAACGAAACCCAACTGCTGCTTTGACCCTGCCTTTGACCAACGAAGACCGTCGCCTCTGGCCATCTGAAGGCCGCCGACTCCTCCCCCACGTTCGCCAAGGCTTGCCGCTCACTCCAGCCAAACGCGATCGCCCATAGACCCAGCAGCCGCCGCTTTTATTCAAACCCTAATCGAAAATTCCAGTCGATCTGACCGTTGATTCGATGCAAAAACCATATAGATGTGATCCCCATCGTCCACTCTACAAAACCCAGAAAAGGTTTGACGATCTGACGAAGTTTGTTACGGCGCTGATGAATGGCCACGAACTGTTTGAATTTATTCTGAGCAAACGATGACTCCATTCGAAAAACGAATTACACCATGAGATTACGTTTTCCGAGAACATTGACATATATTTTTGGGGAATTTTTCTGGAGATTTTGAATTTTCATTTTGTTTTTGAACTGACTGAATCTAGGGTTAACCCCCATTGAAGAAGAAGAGAAGCTTGAAGAAAATACGCGCAGATAAATGTAATTAGACGGAGGCTAGGGCTGAATAGCAGGGTTTATATAGAGGGTTAGAGGTAGCGTAGATAGACCGTAGAATGAACATGTGGAACAAACTATGGCCCAAAAAAACCCGCTATGTCTCCGGAACGAAATTTCGTAAATCTATATATCCAAATAGGTAATTTAAAATATTCTGAACGCGATGGAAAAATTTTCACGTCCAAATCTGATCGTATGAAGAAGTTATGCTGAAAACAAAATTTCCAAATTGATTTCAAATTGATTTTATTAAAATTGATTTCAAGGCGTTTCACGCCCGTACGATCAAACGACAAGTCCGATCGATACGAAACTTGAAACCTTATAATAATTCACCGATACGGATCCGATGAAACTGGTTTCGTCGAAATCCGAGTCCGTGGCCAAAATGGCTATTTTTAATATTCATTAAATAGATTAAATAAATTATAAAAATCCAAATTTTATATTAAATTCTAAAATTGGCCAAATTTTATTTCTTATATGATTCGTAATCAATTGAAAAGATTTAACAGGCTTAGCTGTGAATTAAAAGTTGACAGTATATTAATTTCAATGTTAATTTCTACACTTTCTTATATTTAAGAATTTTATAAATTATATTCTCAAAACCCATACTTTAGATTTTTAATCTTTATATTCTCAACTTTCACCTAAAATAAAGATGCCATAAACATTAGTTCCTGATTCACATCGTTATTCTTTAAGTCTAATTTAAATCTCAATAACGTAGTATTTAACGTTAGAATCCATTTTATTATGCATAAATTACAAATTTTACTGACCCAAATTTTCTTCTTTTCATTCCATATCAATTGTCAATCCTATAAGAAAAATTAACATTAGGTTCATACTTATTACAAATAACTCCAATTTCTTCCAAATAATAATTACATAACTATTAAATATTAAATCCATTTAATTGCAATAAATTCAATTGATTGCAATAAATTTCCAAATAAATTTGGATCTTTATTTGGTTATACAAAAAAAATCCGTTATCACTTACCTAACAAAGTTATTATTACTTAAGATCTCATTGCATCCACATTTTCACATTTTCATTTCCTGGTTTCTTTACTTTATTCTACATAAATTATTATAAATGGGATTTTTCTTGGTTACATCTTATTTGTATTTAACATTACTCATTCACCAATTCATTTCACTTTAACTGCGGTAAATTTGCGGATAAATTGAATTTGATTCCCAAAATTTAAATTAAGAAGCAACAAGAATAGGTAACACACAATAGTCGTTACGTTAAATTCTAGTCACCTAAATAAGCTTTTATTCCTTTACAAAATGGAATAACTTTTAAACTCATAAATGTAATACCAAAACCGTTATAAATCCAATAAATTTCCAAATCGAAGTTTGTACACATTTTACACAACTATTATGATTTCTCATAAAATGTTGAATTTATTAAATGACCATTTATTAAAATTTAATTCCCTTAATTGAATTAAATGCTTAAAATTTTTACATTCTAACCATTCCTTCCCATTATAAATTCATTAACGGATTTACAAATCTCTATCTTCCAAATATTAAATAACCAAACTGATTACAACCACTGTTCTTATCAAATTTTCATAAATTTGTTCAAATCTATACTCTTTTTCCATATAAATAAATTTTATGTTACTACTAGATTTTTTTTTTTATCCACTACAACCATTAAATTTTTACTATCTACACTTATTACATCTTTGTATTAATGAATCCCATTCAAGTTAATATTTATATTAATATTCACAAATTCAACATTTATATGTTTCTTAAAATTAACTTTCAACCAAATGTGCCAATTTACATTTCATTTCTATTCAATATATATTCATTTTATTCCGTTCATTCGGGTACTGCATTGAAATATATTTATTCTCTAATACTAACGTTATTACCATTAAATTATGATTGGATTCCAAGTTTTTATTCAATACCTTGAACAATAACTTACATATTAACCAAATCCTTCTTCTACTTAATTCAAATTGGATTATGTTCCAATTCCTATAACCTAGGTCTTGAGTCACCATTTACATAATTAAATTTATCGTTTATTTCAATCTTCGTTTATAATTTAAAGTTCTACTAAACTAAATTACAAAACTTATGAACTTTAACAAATTTAATCCACCAATTAAATTTTTCTGATGTTTATATATTGCAATTAAATTCAGTTATTATTTCATTAATACCATTTTAATCAACTAATTATGACTTATAACCACAACAAAAATCTTCGTTATTTCAATCTATGTCATATAAACATTTTAAATTATTTACCTTTAATTACAGTTACTAGCTAACCCCTACATTTACTCCATTAAAAATCCTAAGACTTCTATTTCAATTTAAATTAGATTAGAAAACATATCAAATTGACTCATTTAATATCATTGAATTTAACGGGTCGTTACACTCTCCCCCACTCAAAACTTTTCGTCCCCGAAAAGGAAAAGAAGGGAGAAGGAAGAATAAACAGTACATCTTATTTCAAATATTAACTTATAAACAATAATTTACTGGATTAATTTCCTTTAATGAAATATACCCATTTATAATCGTTACAACCTTTTATACTTAAATCATTAAAGTTAACTATTCAAGTGGATTCAATCATTAATCAACCAAACAATTCAACAACCATCAACCTTACAAACAACATACATACACAAACAAAGCAACCATTTAATCCATCAAACAAATAGTTGTTTGGGTTCAAACTTGAAATTTGTATGAAATGAAATTAACTATCAAGTGCATCCTTTACTCAACAGTCTTAGATGGAACGAAGATAGATACTTATTAATTTAACCACTTCAAATTTCTTACCCAACAACATAAATCAAACAACACAATTCAAGCCAACACCCAAATTTATTTATTATACATTTATCTCATGCTTCAATGGTTTGATTTTCTTTCTTTCATTTATGGTGTGATTTCTTTATTTCTTACAAATTTTCATTTTCCATTTATCACAAAATTCATTATATTTGTATTCCAATTTATTGACTAAAGTATATATCATCTATTTATACTACTTACCTTTACTTATATAGTAAAATTTCCAATTTATCTTAAGCTTATACAATTAATTCTCCTTAACAATAGCAAATTAATAGAATACCTTTATTACCTCAAGCTTTACTTGTAAGATTTCTCCTTTCATTTTCTTAATAACATTGCAATTTTTATTATATGGTAAGTTATGTATGTTTTAAGAATGTAAGTGAAAATTAACAAGTTTCTTCTCAATTCCATTTTATTAATTTATGATTCAACAAATATATATTCGTTTTATAAATTACAATTTCAACTTACCCTTAATTTCATTCCTTTATTTAATGTTTACGTTTCTATTATATTTAATTACAGTAACCCTCTACTTACACTTAATTTATTAACCTTATAACCTGCATTCCTATAAGTGAAAGATTTTACTTGTTCATTAACTATGGATTGAAATTAAAACATACTTAAGTTTATACCAATAATTTCTCATTTATAACAACGATTTATTGAATACTTCACTATTTCCAAAATTTCTACTTGTATAATATTCTAATTCAATTTCTTAATTAACATTTCAACTTTTATATTTGGTAAGTTATTTATGTCAAAGAAAAATGCAATTAAACTTATACAAGCTTTATCTCATCTTTTAATTAAATTTAATGTTAATCAATATTACTCTTTGTAACAATTTCAAATTTCTCTTTATAACTTTCATTAATTCTCTTACCTACATTAGAGGTTTCAATTAATTACTTACCTTATATTTCACTAAATAATTTAAAACAATTAATTAATGGAAATTTAAGAATTAAATACCGGGTCAAACCTCAAAATTACTTTAAAAATAATAGATAATTAACTTCTTACAACTTTTATATCTCTAATTATCTTTTAAAACAATTAAATTTTAAATAATTTCAAAACAAATCTGCAGTAGAATTTACTACAGTGGCCTTTCCCCTTCGAAACTCGAAAATGAAAGTCGATGATGCGGCCGTTATCACCGAAATTATTTTCCAGCGACAGAGAGGAAAGTACAAACTTATTTTCTTCAAAATCCTCTTTAAACCAATTCTTTCGAATTATACTAAATATTTATATAAGAAAATATTTATAAACCAAATCCCTATATTTCATAAATCCTTTGAAAGAAGATTTTCAAAAATCCCGGACTTAAGTTCTAAAATCTCCAATTTGATTTATTAAAATTTCAACTTAGCTTTAATTCATTACAAATATTTTTATTACCTAACACTCAACTATAGCAACCAAAATATATCTTTATAAAAATATTTTTATATATAGAAAATATAATAGGCCAAATTATTTCATTCACCTATATTAAAAACAAATATTATGTCGGTATGTCCTATTAAGTGTTTAGAAATCCCTATTGATGACATAGTGTCCCATGCATCAACCAGAATTTATAAATACAAAGCGGAACAGATTAACACAATATCAAAATCTTTTATTAATACTAACAAATACGCTCTCTCATATATATGTACACTCAGCGACTCCCATAGGGTATTACTACCCTATTAACAAAGAGTCAAACCCCACAAAGCCAAGGTTTATCGCTAAACCAAAGCTCTGATACCAATTGTAACATCCCGCCTTTTCGCACACTTTAAAACCGACACACGTGCCAATTCAAAGCATATGCAAGGGAGGATTGTTATGGGGTAAATAAGAAAAACAGAGAAGAAATAAAACAAAATAGAATCTCACAGCAGAAGGATAAAATATAATAATCAATATACAGTTCATGAAACTGTTTACAAAATATTTATAATGAATATCAGAGTACACATACCAATACAATCAGTGCAGCGGAAATTTTAGAGTGTGATGCAATACTATAGATAATAATAATACGACTCCTTCGTCTTCGTCCTTCAAAGCTAAAGTCTTCGATCCTGAAACGCTCGGACTGACCCGAGCGAATTTGAAAAGACAAAAACACTCGAGTCAGACTAAAAGATCTTATGTGAGTTAAATTAACAGAAATAAATATGAGTACAGTAACTCAAGAGATGTTCGGGATTTACATCTCCTAAGGATCCGTTAAACTATTTACTATGTAGTATATTGCGCTATTATAATAGTGTCTATTTATAAAATAAACTTACTTTTTAATAGCGTTAAGGGGTTACCCATATAGCCCTTAACACAAATAATGCCAATAGTCTATACAGTACCGTAATACCTCCTGATCGGGAAGCTACCAGAGGATACTCCATAGGTACGACACAAATAGAAACTCGTAGTAAAGGCTCGGTATGGTAGGTGACACGGCACAACTAGGCAATGCCAGGGTAGATATACCAATTGCTATGCAAGCTGGTGGAAACGCGTAGCCGCAGTTACCGCCCACCTCGGACTAACTTCCCCAAAATCAAAAATAAAGTGGCCACTGAATCAATCCAAAATCAAAGTATAATATCGAAGAGGAGGGTCCGATCAGAGGAATGACCTCATTGGCCTGAGAATCGCTCCTGTTTTAGCCACCTTATGCCAACTCACGGGAGTCGGGTCCACGTATTTACCTTACAGGAAACATCGCCACCACCTACTTCATTCTGGAATCTCCACCGCGTACACGGTTTGTCAAAGTGGTTTTCGGTATCGACAGAGAGTATGTCCATATCCGATCCCGGTCTCTTTGCCAACCCATCGTTATTATAACACCGCGGTCATTTAAAAATAGGTTATACTTTAAAAATCAGAATAAACATTCCATTTCATAACCATGAATACGATATCATTTCAAAACCCAAAACCATATTTTATCACTTATCCCAAATATAATTCTTTTCCAAAATCATAATGCTTTAACTTTATAACGTCTGAAAATCAAATATTTTCAAAGCATAATATTTTGAAAATCATAATTTAAAACCATAACTTTTAAAACTTGAATAGTTTGAATATTCAACGGTATATGAATTAAAAGGTTTAACTTAAATGTTACTTTGTAAAGAAAATAGTTCTCATGGCTTTACAAATACATTTCTTTATTAAAGTCTAAACCAAAATTTATATTATCTCTCTCAAGTTCCAAAACCACTTCAATTTATATATATATATACGTATATCCATTTGGAGTATTAATATTTCAAACTAAAGTTGGATTTTATTCTTTCAACAAATCGAATGTTCTATTAATTAGTCTTGAATATTCACATAAAATCCATAAATAAATAAAAACTCCAATTTCTAGTAATAAAATATATTTTTTTTCAATTCAAATTATACTAGAATATTCATTTCCATTTATCTTGGGAAAAATCCAATTATAAATATCATATCTTAAAATTTCCAAACTTAACATTTAAACATATGATATAAATTATCAAACTCCATTTTCTTAATTTTCTTCCATTTTTAATAAAGATTTTTATACACCTTTTAATTTCAAAATTTTCAACTTCATATGTATATATATATATGGAAGAAAAATATTTATACAATATAAAATTTAAGATTATTATAAACCGTATTCCATCTAAACCATAGAAATCACACTTAAATAGTTATATATATACCGCGGTGCCTGTATATAATTTTCTATCCTATGGTCAAGTGATACGGATATTTATCATTTCAATCCGCAACTTAAAAGATATAAAATTTTGCGGTTGTATATCGTTTCAAACCACAATCCCGAATGAAAGGAAATATGCATGATAATTTGCAATTTAATGATATACAATAAACATCCATTCATCAACATCATCCATTATCCAAATCGCAATCATCAATCAATATCAATCAATAACAATATTATTTTTGGTACTACATAACAGATAATACTGGCAATTTTATTCAAATTAAATTTAACAGCTATTAATCTACAGTCTATATTCAGTAATAAATTATATAACTGTTAACTAGCAATTCATATACAAACAAATAAATTTTAACTGTAAACTTATACGCAATAAATTAATTAAATTAACAGTTAAATTAAATAAATGCAATTCAACAGATATGAATAAAATAAACATGTCAAATACTCATAAATAAATTTCTATTTATTTCAAAAATTAATTTAACAAACATAAAAGCTTCTAGTAGTTGTGAGTGGGTTTAAACACTCACCTTTGGAATTTAAATCGAATTTAAATTCGATTTAAACCCAAAAATTCGCCCGTCTCGGAATTCGTCCAAACCAGCGTCATCAAGTCCGGAATTAAATTACGATCCTAACAAAAAAAAATTCGTTTGAATCCGAAGTCGTATGAGAAAGTTATGTCGAAATTTGCACATCGAAAACAAAATTAATTTAAAGCAAACTAAACAAACCTACCCTCCTCACTCATGCCACGTCACAAGACAAACAATCATCTTCCAGGTCACGCTACAGCAAAGTCGTATGCACAAAACACGCAGAGAACAACGAAACCCAACTGCTGCTTTGACCCTGCCTTTGACCAACGAAGACCGTCGCCTCTGGCCATCTGAAGGCCGCCGACTCCTCCCCCACGTTCGCCAAGGCTTGCCGCTCCCTCCAGCCAAACGCGATCGCCCATAGACCCAGCAGCCGCCGCTTTTATTCAAACCCTAATCGAAAATTCCAGTCGATCTGACCGTTGATTCGATGCAAAAACCATATAGATGCGATCCCCATCGTCCACTCTACAAAACCCAGAAAAGGTTTGACGATCTGACGAAGTTTGTTACGGCGCTGATGAATGGCCACGAACTGTTTGAATTTATTCTGAGCAAACGATGACTCCATTCGAAAAACGAATTACACCATGAGATTACGTTTTCCGAGAACATTGACATATATTTTTGGGGAATTTTTCTGGAGATTTTGAATTTTCATTTTGTTTTTGAACTGACTGGATCTAGGGTTAACCCCCATTGAAGAAGAAGAGAAGCTTGAAGAAAATACGCGCAGATAAATGTAATTAGGCGGAGGCTAGGGATGAATAGCTGGGTTTATATAGAGGGTTAGAGGTAGCGTAGATAGACCGTAGAATGAACGTGCGGAACAAACTATGGCCCAAAAAAACCCGCTATGTCTCCGGAACGAAATTTCGTAAATCTATATATCCAAATAGGTAATTTAAAATATTCTGAACGCGATGGAAAAAGTTTCACGTCCAAATCTGATCGTATGAAGAAGTTATGCTGAAAACAAAATTTCCAAATTGATTTCAAATTGATTTTATTAAAATTGATTTCAAGGCGTTTCACGCCCGTACGATCAAACGACAAGTCCGATCGATACGAAACTTGAAACCTTATAATAATTCACCGATACGGATCCGATGAAACTGGTTTCGTCGAAATCCGAGTCCGTGGCCAAAATGGCTATTTTTAATATTCATTAAATAAATTAAATAAATTATAAAAATCCAAATTTTATATTAAATTCTAAAATTGGCCAAATTTTATTTCTTATATGATTCGTAATCAATTGAAAAGATTTAACAGGCTTAGCTGTGAATTAAAAGTTGACAATATATTAATTTCAATGTTAATTTCTACACTTTCTTATATTTAAGAATTTTATAAATTATATTCTCAAAACCCATACTTTAGATTTTTAATCTTTATATTCTCAACTTTCACCTAAAATAAAGATGCCATAAACATTAGTTCCTGATTCACATCATTATTCTTTAAGTCTAATTTAAATCTCAATAACGTAGTATTTAACGTTAGAATCCATTTTATTATGCATAAATTACAAATTTTACTGACCCAAATTTTCTTCTTTTCATTCCATATCAATTGTCAATCCTATAAGAAAAATTAACATTAGGTTCATACTTATTACAAATAACTCCAATTTCTTCCAAATAATAATTACATAACTATTAAATATTAAATCCATTTAATTGCAATAAATTCAATTGATTGCAATAAATTTTCAAATAAATTTGGATCTTTATTTGGTTATACAAAAAAAACCCGTTATCACTTACCTAACAAAGTTATTATTACTTAAGATCTCGTTGCATCCACATTTTCACATTTTCATTTCCTGGTTTCTTTACTTTATTCTACATAAATTATTATAAATGGGATTTTTCTTGGTTACATCTTATTTGTATTTAACATTACTCATTCACCAATTCATTTCACTTTAACTGCGGTAAATTGGCGGATAAATTGAATTTGATTCCCAAAATTTAAATTAACAAGCAACAAGAATAGGTAACACACAATAGTCGTTACGCTAAATTCTGGTCACCTAAATAAGCTTTTATTCCTTTACAAAATGGAATAACTTTTAAACTCATAAATGTAATACCAAAACCGTTATAAATCCAATAAATTTCCAAATCGAAGTTTGTACACATTTTACACAACTATTATGATTTCTCACAGAACGTTGAATTTATTAAATGGCCATTTATTAAAATTTAATTCCCTTAATTGAATCAAATGCTTAAAATTTTTACATTCTTACCATTCCTTCCCATTATAAATTCATTAACGGATTTACAAATCTCTATCTTCCAAATATTAAATAACCAAACTGATTACAACCACTGTTCTTATCAAATTTTCATAAATTTGTTCAAATCTATACTCTTTTTCCATATAAATAAATTTTATGTTACTACTAGATTTTTTTTTTTATCCACTACAACAATTAAATTTTTACTATCTACACTTATTACATCTTTGTATTAATGAATCTCATTCAAGTTAATATTTATATTAATATTCACAAATTCAACATTTATATGTTTCTTAAAATTAACTTTCAACCAAATGTGCCAATTTACATTTCATTTCTATTCAATATATATTCATTTTATTCCGTTCATTCGGGTACTGCATTGAAATATATTTATTCTCTAATACTAACGTTATTATCATTAAATTATGATTGGATTCCAAGTTTTTATTCAATACCTTGAACAATAACTTACATATTAACCAAATCCTTCTTCTACTTAATTCAAATTGGATTATGTTCCAATTCCTATAACCTAGGTCTTGAGTCACCATTTACATAATTAAATTTATCGTTTATTTCAATCTTCGTTTATAATTTAAAGTTCTACTAAACTAAATTACAAAACTTATGAACTTTAACAAATTTAATCCACCAATTAAATTTTTCTGATGTTTATATATTGCAATTAAATTCAGTTATTATTTCATTAATACCATTTTAATCACCTAATTATGACTTATAACCACAACACAAATCTTCGTTATTTCAATCTATGTCATATAAACATTTTAAATTATTTACCTTTAATTACAGTTACTAGCTAACCCCTACATTTACTCCATTAAAAATCCTAAGACTTCTATTTCAATTTAAATTAGATTAGAAAACATATCAAATTGATTCATTTAATATCATTGAATTTAACGGGTCGTTACATTTCCTCTCATCCGGCTCAAGTAGTTATACCAAATAAAGAAGGGAGTTTTTTTTTTACTTTAGTTCGATAAATAGAAAAGCCTACAAAGAACTACTCTTTACTCAAGTTCTCCATCCAGTAAGGACTTTATTAATTCTTTTTTTTTTTTACTTTCACTTTTGAACTTTCTGAATTTATTATTTTCGACAAAATACAATTTAAATGTGAAATTATTGAGTAGTCTACTTCCCTTCAAATGATAAATCCCCCTTAAATTAAAGGAATACTTTGGGACTCGTAAGGGATTTACTTGTCTATATATTGTTTCATTCCATTCGATCTTTTAGGTCCCTACTTACCTCGACGGCTATGTCATTATGCCCCTTGAAGCATATATGCGATAAATAGACTTCTGTAACCATGTCATATTTACTTGCTTTAACGGAACCTCTCTCTAAAAGAAATGGAATGGCGCATTCCACTAAAAATCTTTTTTTTTTCACGAGGTATAACTAGCAATTCCTATTTAGCTGTTACGGAATCGACCATGGATCAATTCCCCCTTCATTTGGGGATGTTGAATACACCCAGAATTCTGAGCTTCATGTTACTCCTTCCAAGAAACATGTCAGAGTCGGTGGCATCCCAATCAGATTGAATGGGATGACAGTTTAGTAGTGCAAATCTGTAAAATGCGAATTTCGATCAAATCACACATCGCAATATACCAGGCCTTCTAATTCCTTAAGGGGTTTATCTAAAGATTCGCGATATAACTAGGAAGGCGTTTCAAATACCACACATGAGTTACTGGACATGCGAGTTTGATGTATCCCATTTGATACCTTCCTATCCGAGAATCAACAAATTCCACCCCACATTCTTCACAAAATTTCGGGTCCTCTTTTTCCGCTCCGATCACTCGATAATTTCCACAAGCACAAATTCCACTTTTTATGGGTCCAGAGATTCTTTCACAAAACAATCCATCTTTTTCCGGTTTATTGGTTTTATAATGAAAAGTATAGGGTTTTGTCACCTCTCCAACTATCTCCCCATTTGGTAGGATTTTGTTGGCCCAAGCCCTTATTTGTTGAGGAGACACTAATCCAATTCGAAGTTGTTAATGTTTATACCGGTCGATCATAAAATAGAAATTCTGATTCATTCGGATCAAACTTCCTTCCGATTAATCCGAAAATTCTTTTCAGATACAAGGAAATGGTTCAATTTCAGAGCCAAAGATCGTAGTTCTCGAACGAGTAATCGAAAAGATTCTGGGGCATCCTCAGGATTAGGTATTGTTCCTCCAATGATCGTAACACCAAGTAATTCTTGACGGGCTCTAATATGATCAGATTTATAAGTAATCATCTCTTGTAAAATATGAGCAACACCAAATCCTTCTAGAGCCCAAACTTCCGTTTCCCCTACTCGTTGCCCCCTTGCTTAGCCCTTCCTCTAAGGAGTTGTTGTGTAACAAGTGCGTAATGCCCACTCGAATGTCCATGGATTTTATCATCAACTTGATGAATTAATTTTAAGATATAGGACTTGCCTATTAGAACAGGTTGTTCAAAAGGATCTCCTGTTCTTCCATCAAATATTCTACTTTTTCCCGGAAACTCGGGTTCAAATACCCATGGGTTTTTTGTTTGCTTACTGGCTTCATATAATTCGGAAAACACTAGTTTTCTCGAAGCCTCTTGCTCGTATCTCTCATCAAAAGGTGCTATTCTATAATGTCTCTTTAGTATATCCCCTGCTAACCCGAGCGAACATTCAAATATCTATCCTACATTCATTCGTGAGGGTACTCCTGATGGATTGAAGACCGTATCAATAGATGTTCCATCTTGCAAGTAGGGCATATCTTGTCTAGACAAAATTTTAGAAATGATACCTTTATTCCCATGCAGCTACTTTATCACCCACTTTGATTTCACGTTTCTGTAAAATATATACACGAATCTTTTCTGGATTATAGGTGGAACCCGTCTTTTTTTGGATCCATCTCACATCAATAACTCGATCTCTTCCGCCTATAGGTAGTTTTAGAGAAGTTTCTTTTGAAGTGGATACCTGAATGTCAAGTATGCCTCGTAATAATCTATCCTCGGGGGCATACGAGGATTCGTTCGCTGTCTGAGGGGTTAATTTACCTATTAAAATATTGCCGGTTTCTATCCAAGATCCCAGCATTACAATTCCATTTCTGTCTAAATTTCGGAGTAGATGAGCCTCTAAATGGGGTATTTCCTTAGTAATTCTTTCGGGACCTTGACTTGTCACATGAGTCTGAATTTCATATTTTCGTATGTGAAAAAAAGTATAAATATCTTCACACACTAGCCGTTCGCTAATTAGTATTGCGTCTTCAAAATTGTAACATTCCCATGGCATATAAGCGACTAATACATTTTTTCCTAAAGCGAGTTCCCCACCAACTGTAGCCACCTCGTCTGCTAAAATTTGCCCCTTTTTTTATACATTTACCCTGCTGAACCTGAGGTTTTTGATGCATACAAGTTTTTTTGTTGGAACGTTGATACATAATTAATGGAATGCTTATAGTGTCCCCATTACTTGATAAAATGATCTTGTGAGTATCAGTATAAATGATCTTTCCTTCGCGTTCAGCTATAACAGACACCCCCGAATCTAGAGCCGTTTGGCGTTCCAGCCCAGTTCCAACAATGCACTACTCGGATCGAGAAAGAGCAACTGTTTGGCGCTGCATATTAGAACTCATTAAAGCCCGATTCGCATCATTATGCTCAATAAACGGAATGAGGGAAGCTCCAATAGAAAAATATTGGAAAGGAAAAATACTTCTAAAACGAATCTGTTCCCATGCAATAGTCAAAAATTCTTGACGATATCGAGCCGGAACAACTTGTTCCTCTTGAACACCCCGATTCAGGGCCAAAGAATTTCCTGCAGCTACCATATAATATTCATCTCTATTTGATGATAAATAAATTATCTGTGCCTCTTTTGATCTCTCAGACATTTCATAAAGTGGACTCTTTATAGATCCCCAAGGACCAATCCTCACATGAATAGCTAAAGATCCAATAAGTCCAACATTGATTCCTTCAGACGTGTCAATTGAGCAAATACGCCCATAGTGGCTCGGGTGGATATCTCGTATCCGAAAGCTAGCAGTTCGTCCCGTCAATCCTCCAGGACCCAAATAACTCAATTTTCGCCCATGAACAATTTGTGTCAATGGATTAGTTCGATCCAAAACTTGAGATAAAGGGTGTAGGCCAAAAAAGGATTCATAAGTGGTTGTTAATGAAGTTGAAGTTACCAAATTTTGAGGAGTCGGTATCACTTTATGTCGGATTGTTCCACATAAAGTTCCTCGAATCGAATTTTCTAAACGAACAAGAGGCAATCTGAATTGATCTTGTAACAGATCTGCTACAGAACGAATACGTTTATTTTTTAAGTGATTCATATCGTCAAATGTACCCATTCCAAATTTAATTCCGATCAAATGATCCACAACAAATTGTTGATAAAACTCCAAAATGGCATTTTCTTTGGATCCAATTTTTTTTTCTCCTTATCATTCGAGAAAGACAAGAAAACTTCAGGGTAGCAAACATTATCTAGAACTTCTCTTAGATTTGAACCCATAGCTGATGATAAAACTAAAATAGATATTTTTTGTTTCCTACTTACACGTGCCCATATCCTTGTTCTTCTATCAATTTCTAATTCCGATCTTCCTCCCCAGTCTGATATTATAGTGCTGTTATAAACAGCATTTCCGTTATGATCCAATTCTGAACGATAGTAAATACCGGGACTTTGCAATGTTTGATTGATCACAATTCTGTATATTCCATTTACTATAGAGGTTCCAAGGGAATTCATTAGAGGAATGCTTCCAATAGAAACAGTTTGTTGTTGCATATCCCTACCGGTTTTCCAAATTACTCCCGCAGGGACATATAATTTAGAAGAATATGTGAGTGATTCATACACAACATCTCTTTCCTTTATCAGGGGCTCCACCAATTGATACCTTTTCACAAATAATTGAAATTCCATTTCTTGATCTCTATCTTCAATTTTTGGAAACTTATGATATTCTTCCGTTAAACCCTGATTAATGAACCTACAAAATCCCTCAAATTGTATCTGACTAAATCCCAGTATTGTGGAAATTCCCTCATTTCCATTCCGAAGCATCTTAATCTTAAGTTTCCTATTTATTTTTATTGGAAAAATTCAATTATTGATTCACTATTCATCGACCCATATGGATCGACTTAGCAATAATAGAATGTATATTCTGTTTACTGAATCACATAAAATTTTAGTCAACTCCATATATCTATTTCAAACGTATGAACGGAGATGGAACGGCGGAATAAAGAACATTTTGGGCGCAGGTTCAAATTTTCGACGGGTTAAATTGAAAAAATATTTCTGGAAAAAGATTCTGTTACTTACACTTATGGAGCCTTGTTCAAAATTGGTCCAACTTCTACCTAACGTATTAGTATGATATTACGATACGACGGGATACCACAAAAAGGAATGATTGAGATTGAATCTCCTTTTATATCTATATAAATGAAATAAAGACAGAATAATCAGAAGTAGTATAGAGTTTTCCCTTTTTTAACACAAAAAATAGAATTTCATGTTCCAAAAAGAATTGGCGGATTTTTTTTGGTAGGGAGGGAAATTTATAGAATACGCTTGAATTGTGTAATTTAATATAAATATACTAAAAAAAATATTGTATTTATTAAGTACATGTTGATATGGCTATCTATCCATATATCACATCCTTTCTTGCAATTTCTGGAGCAACATTAACATGGATCACACTCCATCAAAATTCGTATTTTATATTCAATATTTCAATCTATTTATTCAATGAAAAATTGAAACATGAGAATTCTATCTAGGGATATGTACATAAGAGAGAGACCCGTCTCGGTATCTGGGTAACAATTTGTGTTTTGGGGTTTACATATACACATATATGTTGTTATAATTAAAGCAGAAAAGTTTTTTTTATTGAAAAAATAAAATGAGATTAGTTATAAATCGGTTATAAATCAATTTTCTTTTTCCATTTAAGGAAATTTTATCTCCGATAAAAATTAAAATTGAGAAACCATTCACTAATTTCAATTTAAAGACTAATTTAAATTGTTAATGGTTCCAATTTGCCCTGAATTTTGCAGTCTGTCGCCAGAATTTGACTCTTAATAGAAAAGAAACGAGAAGGGAAATTATTAACTGATGTATATTTTGAGATATAATAAATCGAAGAAAATAATAGAAACCAGAAGAAGAAAAAATGTGTTTTTGAGGATTAAGTACAACGGGATTCAAGATAAAAAAAGAGAGTTAGTAGTAGAAATAGAATATGGGAAATAGAATATGGCTAATATTTTTATCCATTTTATTTTGGATCGAATTTGGCGGCATGGCCAAGTGGTAAGGCGGGGGACTGCAAATCCTTTATCCCTAGACTCTTAATAGAAAAGAAACGAGAAGGGAAATTATTAACTGATGTATATTTTGAGATATAACAAATCGAAGAGAATAATAGAAACCAGAAGAAAAAAAAATGTGTTTTTGAGGATTAAGTACAACGGGATTCAAGATAAAAAGAGAGAGTTAGTAGTAGAAATAGAATATGGGAAATAGAATATGGTAGTATTTTTATCCATTTTATTTTGGATCGAATTTGGCGGCATGGCCAAGTGGTAAGGCGGGGGACTGCAAATCCTTTATCCCCAGTTCAAATCCGGGTGTCGCCTGATCAACCAAAGATTTTTTATTTCTTATTCTGCCGATCTAATTCGATGAATTATTGCTCCGCAAGAAGTGGAGGCGTGGACGTGTCAATACTTGATTTTTATAAACTATATCATAGGTTTTAGAAAGACTGTAACTTTTTTTCTTAAAATCTTAGATTAGCCCAAATCAAATCGGCAGTAATAGGGATGAAGCCAAAACCTCAATTATTAATTTAATCATTGGTAATGCTTGATTCTCACCATTTATTTCATTTTTTTAAAAATAAATGGTAAGAATCAATTCCAGAATGGAATTAAGAAATAAGATCAAAAATCTCGATATCCAAAGATTCCTAAGAGGCACCCCATTTTTACTACTAGAATAAAAGATTATATAAAAGACTAGCATATCAAAATCTCTTAAACAATTTTTAATTTTAAGTAGCGTCTCATGATTCTGTTGGGTATTGAATTAGATTGGATACAATGATGGGAAATAAATTTAGGGCTTGTAGAAAGGCACGAAGATACTTTGTATTTAAACTCACGAAAGGCTATGAGTGCTCAGACATAGAATCAGAATAGTTGGTCGACTTTTATAATATAGAGTAAAGGTAAAAATTAAAAAAAAAGAATATATGTATGTAGAATATATGTATGTAGTAATAGTGGCAGTGGGTTCTACCGATTCTTTCATAGAAAGATAGTAATCTTATATCAAATAGAAAATAGAGGTGTTTGATATATAGTTGTGTATAGAAAAGGCGCGTGTATCATCTTGTACTTAATACTTCCTGATTCTACCGGAAATCTTAAAATATTGAAACTTGTTGCAAATGTATTCATTGAATTGATTTGGTTCATCAATAGTCTTAAGTCAGAATCATATTTTGACTCTGTGTCATTGATTCCACTATAATTATTAAATAATATACAAATAATTTTCTCATAGAAATAAGGGACATAATTCACATGGATATAGTAAGTCTTGCTTGGGCTGCTTTAATGGTCGTCTTTACATTTTCTCTTTCACTTGTAGTATCGGGAAGGAGTGGACTCTAGTGCCGTGGACATTACAAATACTAAATTGAGAAATCGATTGCTCAATCCAACTGTATCAATTCTTTATTAATCGTTTTGCGAAGCCTTGCCTTAAAAAAAAGTATTCAAAATTATACTGGAATAGAGTAATAAATCATTATCATAATTGTATTTTGCAACTCAAATCTACGTATAATAGAAGATTCTTTCCAACCGAATTTTGACTAATTTGACTAAAGAGTCTATATATTTTTTCTTTTAGAAAAAATATATTCTGTTATTATGACATTATATATTTTCTTTCCACTGTAAGCGAAACGATTAGTGATTGTCCAAAGAGGTCCTACACATAATAAAATTAGATCTTTCTTCCGTTAGGCTATTTACATATCACACGCATCACATTTGTTTTAAACTTCTAGAAATTATACTTTTTTGACCCATCTCATGTTTTGTTTAAACATGAAAAACGACAAGGTTTACTCTAACCCCTTTTTCAAATCTGAAGAAGTTATCATATAACTACGCGGATCATCCATTAATTGTTCAATCAATGAGTTCTTGAGATGAAAAAAAAAAGAAATAGAAAAAAAGTTTTATCTTATCTATATGTACATCTACTATATACATATTGTAATTTTATCTATACGAAATCTATATTAATATTAGTATACAATACTATCTAGTGTGATAGAAAGAACTATATATTATAGTTCTTTCTATCACACTAGTATAGATACTTAATAAGCTACTTCTGTTCTGATTCCAGCTCAGCGCAATCATTTCATTTAAGACTTAGAGTTTGAATTCTTTGAATTCTTTTCTTTCATTTCTTGAATCATTGAATTGAATTGAACTGCTAAGAACTGATAATTAAAGTTTCATTCAAATTAATCATTTTGGCTAACTGTTTTTACATAGATAATAAGTAAAAAAAACAGTATGAATTAAAATGAACAGCGCGGTAGCAATAAGTGCGAGAATATTGACTTTCATAATCTAATCTTTTTTTTTCGCAATAACTTAACTCGGGATCTAATCCCATAGAGATGATAAATTTGATTCCTGTAAATTCAACGGGATGAATTGTATCTTGATGATACTGAATCAGATCAATATTATGAATAAAAATTTCTGATCTATCAAATCAATTTCTCGTTGAGAATTGAATTGTATAACATAGGGAGATCTTTTATCCATACAAAAAACCATTTTTGATTAGATCATAAATACTTATCATTAGGTTTTCATCCTTTTTCCACTTGTTCTTTTCTATAACCTAGCATCTTATCTTCCTTATACAATTCTTCTACTTATACATATACATAGGATTTTGTATATAGAATTATAAGGTATTATATAACTGGTATTCTCTAGGACATACAGAGAGACGAACAGTATAAGTATAAGTGAGATGTAAAAAAGGTAAGGTTAAGTCTAAAAAATCGACCATTCAAGTTTCACCTTTACTAAGAATAAGAAAAGAAAGGAGCCCTATTTGGTTTTGTTGGTCTTTTTTTATGTTATTTTATTAGTATACTCTTTGTTTTGTTGGATTGGAGTTGGAACGTATACATCAAAAATTCAATATACAATTGGAATGAGAATGAAATAAATTGTTTCAAATCAGTAGTCATAATTGAGGCTAAAAAAATTTAGATTTAGAAAATATGTGCTTTAACCTAAAATTTGCCGGAGAATTAAATTCTATGAAGATTAAGTTCATTGTATATCATATAGTAAACAAAATATAATAAACAAAGCTATTTTGTGTCTGTACCCCCCCCCCCCCCAAAAAAAATCTGAGCACTCTATTCCATTTCATTGATCAAGGGCAGAATGATTGAAAAAAAAGTGTCTTAAACTTTAAATACTGAATATAGCACCAATTGTACTAAATCTACATATATTTTTCCTTATCAATTAGTACTGGGGAAGAAATGGGACTTCCCATATTTATCTGATGAGACATGCGAAACAAAAGAAATAATCTCTATGGTGCGAATTTGTTTGATTCCATTTTTCTCTTCGTCTTCCCTTTCGCAAAAATAGAGAAATGCATTTCTCAGTTCATGAGATCCTAGTTCGGGTCTGACGGGGCTCGAACCCGCAGCTCCCGCCTTGACAGGGCGGTGCTCTGACCAATTGAACTACAATCCCGGCGAGGTGTATAACATACATATACTTAGGATTTTATAAGAATATTCTACTTGTCATGTTGGAACGTAACAGATATGCGAATGCTATATTGATATTATATCCACATAAACACGGGCTTTAGTGAGAGTGAGACGGATTATTAGTAACCAGTGATTTTTGATTTTATTGTTAAATAAAAATAATCAATCTTTCAATGAGATGAAAAAAAAGGTAGAGAAAATTTTTTCTTTCTTTCTCTACGAAGCAGGCATTACCCTTTCTTTTCTTCTTTCCTATAGGATAAATTAATTATATCTTACTTATGGGGCGGTGAATTCTTAGGCCGAGCTGGATTTGAACCAACGTAGACAGTCGTCAACGAATTTACAGTCCGTCCCCATTAACCGCTCGGGCATCGACCCAGGAAGAATTCTTTATATGCTTATTGATAATCCATGATCAACTTCCTTTCGTAGTACCCTACCCCCAGGGGAAGTCGAATCCCCGCTGCCTCCTTGAAAGAGAGATGTCCTGAACCGATAGACGATGGGGGCATATTCGCCCGACCGTCATCATACTATAATGATATTATGAATAGTTTTTTGGAATTGTCAATATAATCTAATGGTATGGCTAGATTCCAACAGTCTTTTTATATTCTGATTCTATAGGATTTGAATTTGAATTGAACGTTTTTTTTCCTTCAAATTTAACTCATTGCTTCGTTTCTTGTTCAGATAAAATATGCCTAGCACTATCTCACATTAAGTCAGAAAATTCAAAAACGATAAAATTTTTACCCCTTTTCCAGGTAAATAGAATTTATTTTTCCATTATTTCCATTATGAGTCTACTGTATATATACATATATGCAGTAGACTCATAATGGAAAATGGCTAAGTTATGAATTGAGCAGGCCCTTTTAACTCAGTGGTAGAGTAACGCCATGGTAAGGCGTAAGTCATCGGTTCAAATCCGATAAAGGGCTTTTTTCATGAAACTCGAGTCTTTGTCTTCGTTTTTCGTCGAAGAATACAGATGTTTTTGATAATAAAAAAAAGGCAAACACTATTGTATTATTTATAATATAATGAGTTCTTATTATTTTATTTTGAGTTCTAATTAATAATTAAAAAGTTGAACATTTAATTATTATTATATTGACTAACTGAACTTAGTGGGTGGGAGCTTCTAGCCTGCAGTGACATAGTAGTGACATAATAGTCCTCTTTATATCTTATTATTATTTATTAAAATATTCCAGGAAACATAACATAAATATTCTAGATATCCAACCCCTATTTATTAATCACAAACCAAAATATTCCTACTTTCCTATTGTTCCCACCGAACCTACCATAAAAATGGTAACTAAAAAAAAAGTAAGTGGACCTGACCCATTGAATCATGACTATATTGGCTATTCTGATATTTAAATTCGATATATATTAAATTGTAGAAAGCAGGTTTTTTATTTCTTTTTTTAGTTTCTTAGATCACAAAAGACAAGAATTTGTGATCACAAAAGACGAGAATTTGTCGATATTTATGATTTGATTTTCTTGTTATGGACGCTCTATAGGAATAAATCGCTATTCTTTTCCGATACATATAATATATTCTTTTCCGATACATATAATATATATATATATATATATATATATATTATATTGAAAAATCCATTTTTCAATATCTTTCCTTAATTTAAAAATCTGATTCCCGTATTGTTTTGTTGTTTTGTTTCAGCAATGCAAATAGAGAACAAACGCGAGAAAGGGGCCTTCAGTTCCAGTTTATCATTATTTCATTTAATATTTCATTTAGGGGCGAGGAAAAAAGAAATTTTCCTTTTTTTGTTGGACTCGTTAAAAGATATACTCTGGAATCTGAGTTACAGGACAATTTAGGGTTCAAATAGTTATATAGTAAAGATTAGTCGAATTGCACTCATGGATTTACCTAGGTCGGTTTATCAACCAATAGGAAAAAAAATCTGTTTTTTTCGAAACCCATTGTATTCTAAAGGGCATGGAACAACGAATCGTCCATACATAATTGAACTATTGCATGCCCTGAAAATGAGATGACGTAACTTCGGATATTCTCTACTTACCCACCAGTTCAATACAATTTCAACTGAAAATTTTCCAAACGAAAGAAAATAAAAGATTCTTTTGGTTCCTATATAATTCTTATGTATTTGAGTGCGAAATTTTATTAGTGCTTATTCGTAAACAATCCTCTTATTTACGATTAACTTCTTTTAGAACTTTGATTGAGCGAATACATTTCTATGGAAAAATAGAACATCTTCAAATCGAATATTTTTTAGTAGTATGTCGTAACTATTTTCATAGAACTCTGTGGTTCTTCAAAGATCCTTTCGTGCATTATGTTCGATATCAAGGAAAAGCAATTCTTGCTTCAAAGGAGACTCATTTTTTGATGAAGAAATGGAAATATCATTTTGTCAATTTTTGGCAATATTATTTTAACTTTTGGTCTCAACCATATAGGATCTATATAAATAAATTATCAAACTATTCCTTCCATTTTTTGGGTTATTTTGCAAGTTTACTAAAAAAATCT